>OZ024707.1:0-647366 GCA_964016945.1 Microplitis deprimator | reverse complement strand
TCAGAGGAAATTAAATTTCCTATCTAAAGTAATGAGATAAATATAAAAGTACGTACATATATACTCATATGCACACACATAAATGTGAGTATATATGAATATCTTTTTAAATATTGAAATTAAATATACCACGTTGGTACTCATTTTAAAGGGCATTTAAAATGCTATTTACTCACATACTAAAAACATATACATATATATGTATTTACATGTAATTGAAACAAATTTTCTTTTTCAGTACTGAGTGACAGCGAAGAAGAAGATACCCAAGTATTATCAAATCCCGATTTAATGTAAATTAAAAAATTTAATTATCTTTTTGTAAAATAAATTTTGAATAAAAAAAAAAAGAATAATAAGAATTATTATTATTTAATTTTTAATTTATTGTAAATTAATATTTAATTAACAATTTAAAAAGATTATTATCATAAATGTAATTATGATTAATAGATTACAATTATTGTAGTAATTTTATTAATATTAAGTATATAATAATATATTTATACTTTAATTATAGTTATAGGAGACAGTTATTTTTCTTAATTAATAAATTTTATCAGTATTATTATTATAAAATTAATATAATAAATTAATTAATGGTTACGTTGTATCACCGCTGACGCCATTTTTTTGATCCAATTTATTAGCGTTTGTTTTAACGGTGTAAATAAAAATACTTGATACTTCTTTTTCCGATACTGAATTGTTTTAAAATGTTTCATCAGTGTCTGTAACAAAAAATTATTAATTAATTAATTAAGTAAAACGCAAAAAAAATTATTAATCTGACACTTATTTTATTTTCTTTCTTTAAAATCAAAATTGCGACTAAACTATCAGAGATATAGAAAAAATGATAAGGAGCAAATTTGTAGGAAATTCAATTTCCTACAAAAAAGGTCCTCATGAATTTTGCGATAAGTCTGGTACTTAGTGAGTTAATAATTAATTACAAATTCAATAATTTTTTGAAAATTTAATTAAATTTTTTTTTTAGTTGAAATAAATAAGAAAAAAAAAAAACTTACATCAGCGAGTTGTGCTTTATTTGATCCGGGTTTAGCAAGTACTTTATAATATCTTTTATATCTTCTTAAAGTACCAACTTGCAGTTGAAATAAATCAACATCTGGTACATCATTATCAGTTTCGCCAGAATCTTCTTCTGAATCTTTTCTCCGTCTTTGCTGCTGTTGTTTTGATCTCGCGCACTGTATTACTTGTTTATGATAATCACATATGTAGATATGTCTTGCCTATAAATTTATAAATATTTATACACATTAATAATAAATATATCAAACAAGAACTCCATTTCTGTTATTTTTTTATTATCCACATCTTTAAATTTTAATTTATAACTAAACTATCAAAGATACACTAAAAATCATAAGAAATGATTTTGTAGGAAATTTAATTCTCTATAAAAAAGGTATCTATCAGTTTTTACCTAAACTCATTACTTTAATAATTAAACATTAAAATTTAAAAATAAATTATTTTTTTTCCATGTCTAGTATTAAAAATTAAAATACTGGCTAAACTATCAAAGATAACGCAAAAACTTACAAATACATTTTTGTAGCAAATTAAATTCTCTACAAAAAAGGTCCTTACAAACTTCCTCCTAAACCCAGTATTTTAGCCAACACATACAAAAATTCAGAACCAAACTCCATGAAACTCAAAATTAACCCCAACTGTCACTTTATTAAACTGAATATCAATTTAAAAAAAAAAAAAAAAAACCACTAAAAATCCCCATTGGGTTCCGTATTAAACAATTATCTTACCATATGATCTAAGTTTAATTTGAGCCGTCTCTGAGTAACAGTCTTTTGTATCCGTTTGCTGTACGACGCATTTCCAGCAGCTCTGGTACATCTTTCACCCTCGTCAACGAGGCAACAAATCTGATCAGATGCACCACGAGAGTCTTCTTCACCGGTACTGAATCCGTTCATTTTTAATTATATATTTATATATAACTTATTTATTATTACCTAATATTTAATTCCATTAATTTACCATCCTCCAAAAACTCGACTCACTAAATAATTAAATCACTTGCTAATTAATTACATTAATTATTTAATTACTCAACGTTAACATTAAAATTAAAAAATTTTGATTCAACAAAACAAAGATAATTTAACACGTGTCCATTTAAATACTTTTTATATTTGTTTTTTTCAAAAAATAACAGAGCTGGACGATGGAAAATCGCAAGTAATTTATAATTAATTTTTAACTAATTATTTAATTGCTTAAGCTTAAAAAACATACAATTACACAATTACGTATGGAGAATGCTTGAAATTTACTTGTCTGTCAGTGTAGTTATCGCAAGTACTGAATTCAAGGTTTATTCATAAATTTTTTAACTTATTTTTAAGCCTCCACCTGAAAACGCGCCTTTATTTTGTGCTGCCACCAAAATATTATTCATTATTATTATTATTATCGTTAATTACATTAATTGCGATTGTAATTAATGAGTTTATATATATTTATGTGTTATATAAATATATATGTAATATTTATTTATAATTTCTGTAATTAATTAGTAGTTATTTTTACATTAATTGATTGCCGTGGAAAGTGCCGCCACCTTGTGAGTTTTAAAAATCCCGCGGAAATTTAAATAATTAATTTAAACATTTTGCCAATAATTACAATGCAAGTGCATATAAATTATAAAATATATGAATTATTTTATCACCTGGTCGAGTATTTTGTGATAAAGAAGAAAAAACGGGGCAAAACGGGATACTTAAGAAAAATTTGAGCTGCCATTAAAAAAATTCGATTTTTTTACTTAAAGAACACAATCTTTCTTAATTAATCATTATTAATATGAATTAATGATTCAATAATTATAAAGAATCAATTAATCAATCAATTATCTTTAATTAATGTAATTAATACCTATTATCAATAATTAATACCAATATCTAAATTTTTCTTCCAAAACTAAATTCAAAATTTCCCGCGTAAACAAATATCACAAACTGACCTCCCCAGATGTCGCAGTCCCCCATTTCCAAAAAAAAAAAAATTCCTGACATAAAAGAGTCGGAACTGTATAAAAGATCCAGTGTAGAAAATGACGCGCTCTCATTGGTTTATTTTTTGCGGCTTATCTTAAACGCGCCAATGAAAATTACCTACCAGACCTTTTACAACACGGACTATAGTAACAAAAAAAAACCTAAATATATATATATATATGTACATAATATGATATTGTATATTGTCGCATACATAAGTGTGGCGTGTTTGGTCCCTAATACTTAAACATTATACCTTATACACCATTTACACACTACACTAAACTACACTACAAGTTCTACTAGTGTAACGATATACCAAGACCCGTATTTATAAAGAATCATATTTGCAGTATCTTTTTCGGTGAGTAATAAATATATATACTTAAATAATACATTCTACTGTATTTAGTAATTATTAATTATGTCAATCGTTAAATATTTTTTTTATATTATATATTTAATATATATATAATATATATATTAAACTACAACATTGTTACTCCGTAACTCGAAACGCCATAGTCTGAAATACTTGTCCATATATATACATATATTTATGTATATATATATTTTAAATGGAATCAAGTATAAAAAAAGTATAAATAATTTAAATACTTATTGTTATAAAAAAATGTATAATTAAATATTTGAAATCCAATAATTTGGAAATAAAATAAAAAATGGCGGCCGCGTAATAACGTCATGTATTTAATATTATTATTGATGACAATAAATAATTATTGTGGGTTTATAATAATAAATAGATGTATATTTTGTGAGTAATTAATTATTTATGTTTACGCGGTTATTTATATTTATTTGAATTTCTGTAAATTGTCATGTTGCTCAAGCGTCCATTAGACTCCATTACGTGTAGTCCAACAGCTATCAAGGCTGCTTGCTTGCTGTTTGTTGCCTGTATTATAAAAACCCTAAGCTACTTATATATACATATATATTTATGTCAGTAATATTTCAAATGTCAGAAAATAATGAATTTTATTTTTTTAATAATTAATTTTATAAAAAAAAAAAAAAAAAAAAAAACTTTTTTTTTTTATTTTATTTATTTTACAAAATGTCAGCCATTACAAGCTCGCAATTTATATCAGTTATTATAATTTTTTTCCCGCGTATTTTAGATTTTTTAAAAAAAATTTTATTTACGCGCCAATTTAAATTAAATTTTTTTTTTAAATTTGAATTTTTTAATTTTTTATTTATTTATTGTTTTATTATTTTTTTAACTTAGGGGCGGTCTTTTTTCTCGTTACGACGCTATATACTCTTGTATATCTATATATATATTTATATATATATATATAAATGTACAATTCTATATGGACGTCTGGGTATTAGTATATGTAGTGGAGGGAGGACAAGAGGTTGCCAGGGAAGTAAAGAGTGAGAACGATAGAATTACGATTCAGCTCCCGCGTTAAGACGATACGTTTTTTTTTTTTCTAAAAAATAAAAAAAAAAGTTTAAGTTTATTGTTGATTTTTTTTTAAATTATCTAATTGTGGAAATTAAATCTCAGGTATGATGTTGCCATTATTCATTTTATTTCTATTGTTATTATTGTTGTTATTGTAATTGTAATCATTATTATTATTATTATATTATTAATAATATTTATGTGCGATAATTTATATTTTGAAGGTTATTCTATATTATGATCTGTAATGTTTTTGTTGCGAGCTTGTGGTGGGGATTTAAAAAATGGCGTCAGACGCTATAATTTACGCGCCAAAAAATTTAAAATTTATAACAAAAGATAGAATACACTAATAATTTTTTTTTATTAAAAAATTTATTTAAAATATTTTGATGTTTTAAGAAAATTTTAAATTTATTATTTTTCGCGGGTTTTTTTTTTCGGCGTCAGCACGCGATGCAAAACCGGAAATGCTCATCTTTTGTTACGTGGGAAAATTATTATAAATATATAAATAAAAATTTTGTACAAATAAATACATAGTTTAATATGTATATAATTATAGAACAAGTGTTTGGGCATCTGTTAATTTTTTCAAAATATTTAAATTTTTAAAAATAGATTTAAAAAAATAAATAATGAAAAATAACGGTACGCTTACGCTATTGCAACCGTTACATTCCAATTGAGTAAAATAATAAAATTCCTTGAAAATTTATACCTGAGAAGTTAAATTATAAATTTAAAATAAATACAATTGTGTGCCTATTGTTAGATTTTCAAAATTTAATGACAAGGATTTCTTTGTCCTTGTAAAAGTTGCCGTAATTACTTCTAAGAATTATATTATTGTCATTTTGTAGTTTTAAGTTTTAACTTTAAGTACTTAAGGTACTTATTATTTTTAAATATTTTTAATTACCTAAGTTACGGAGAAATCATAAGGAGAGGGGGGTAATAAAAATAATAATAATAAAAATAATAATAAAATAAAGTTAATGTTTCGTGCAAAAGCCGGCTGCAACGAAACAGACATAAATTGCAATATGCCAACGACCCTTTTTTTTTTCTTTTCTTTTCTAAAGTCCACCCTTGTTATAAATTATATTACTAACGCCACATGCTACATTATTTAAAAAAAAAAAAAGTATTTATCGTATTATAGAAAATAAATTATTCTAAAAAAAATTATCGAAAATTTTTGCTAAGGAAATTTCGTTTTCTTTACAAAGGAAAATTTAAAATAAATTTGAGATTTTTTAAAAAAATGATCCTCAATAATTTTATTTATAAAAGAAAATTAACAGAAATATTTTAAACAAAATTTTAATGATTTTTTTTAGAGAAAATTTTTTTGTATTGGGAATTTAAAAAAAAACTAATAATAATTTTATTAAAGAAGATTTTAATGATTTTTCCGGAAGGAAATTCTACTATAGATTTTTCTTTTTAATTTGTATGAAAATTTTTTTTTAAGAAAATCCTCAGGACTTTTGAAAATTTTCATTATAAAAATTATCATGAATTTTTTAAAGAGAAAATTCTCGAAGATTTTCAAAATAATTTGAAAAAAAAATCTTGTAGATTTTACACAAAGAAAATTCTTAAGTTTTCTTTTTACTAAAAATTTATCAAACTTTTCTTAAAGAATTTTTCTCAAATGTATTTTTCCTACGCCAATTATTTAAAATTGAAAACTAATTATTGTAAATTTAATTATTAATATAGATATGAGCATTTTTTGTTTCCCAAAAGAAACTAAACGTCAGTTTAAACTTTACAACCGTTACCTAAATAAAATACATTTTTCCGAAACCGACAAAAAAAAATTATAATAGATGAAAAAAAAAAAAAAAAATTCCATAAATTAAAAAAAAGTAAAATATTTGATCCGTCCCTGGGAATGTCCGCTTTCTGCCTCTCTCGCGTCTTATTGACCCGGACCCGGTTTTCTTCTCTTTCTCTCTTTTTCCCCTCAGCCCCACTATTTTACCATATTACCAACACACCGACGCCAGTTAATCGTAATCTCCCTTCTCTTTTACCTCTTCCATCCTCTCGTCCTTCAGTCACCCTCCCTCATAAAATAAAACTACCTCATTTCCCTCCCCCCTAAATTCCCCTAAAATTTTCCGCTGGCGTCTCCCTTGAAGCGAAAAATAAAAAAAAGTAAAAAAATAGTTTCCTCAAACTCAATTTTTCCCTCGAAAAATAATTTTAAAAATCCTCATAACTAAAAAATACTCAACAATTACAACGTAAAAAGCGACGTTGCCAGACGTAAAAACATTCCCGCCATGATCGTGACGACTCGCATTAAACGATCAGCATTTACGATCGAACATTTTCTTTGTGAACGTTAAAGTGAAAGCGCAACGTGGCAACTGCGCACGCAGTATCTCTCTCCCTCTTCTCTCCCCTCATCCCTCTACCTCTTCCCCCCTCAGATCCTAGTCCTCAGTGACTAACACACACTCTCTCTCTCTCTTATTTAAAATCCATCGCCATCTCATTCTTTATATCCATTGGCCAACACAAAATGCTGCGTATGCGCTTCAAAAAGAGACAGATAAAATGCGCGCGCATCTTTAAATAATAATAACCCAACAATTATATTATTTTACAACAATAACTTATCTTATATTTATTATCACGCAAAATAAATCCGCCAATTTATTATTTAAAAATACAAATTTTATAATTTTACCGCGTTTTTTTTTAAATTTATATTATTAATATTTAAAACGGTGGGGCTGAACGGAAGAGAACTGAGTGAGAAAGAAAGAAGGGGCGGCCACCCCCTCTCTGTACACCGCCACCCGTCTGGCCATGGAATGGCCGGAACGAGCGTTGGAGCCGTTGAACGTGTAGCGTCGAGTAGACCGCATCCTAAAGTGTGTGTAGTACTTCAACCATTTTTTCGTTATTATTATTCTTCTTTAACCATTTATTATTTATATATATATATATACATACATCTATATCTATATATACATATATACACACATATATATGTATATATATAATACATCTTGATTCGAAACGTGTCACATTTTTTTTCCCGCCTACAATTATTGCAATTTACTATTTTTTAAAAATATATTCAAAGTGCGCATCGTGGTCAGTTTTAAATAATTAAATTTTTTTTTTTTTTTTTTTTTTTTAGTTTTTTATTTGTTACTGTGTGATATTATATATATATTTATATTTATATATATATAGATACATATATTGAGTGGATTTAAAGTAAAATATTCGCGTCTAGTCGATCCAGAGGACTTTGACTACGAAGACGACGAGGACGCTTCAGAAATACGGGCGTGTGTTTATACCGTCGACACCCGTGAGGGTGCGCGCGTGTTAATGTGAAAAATAAAAACCGGTGGCATTTTAAATAAACTTTAATTTTTAATTCGATATTCAAAAGTAAATTCAAATTTTAAATAATAAAAGTGATGTGCGAAATTTATTTATAGATTGAATATACATATATATATAAATATAAATATATGAGAATTTTGATAAAAAATCAGAAGTAAAAAATTTGGAAAAAAAAATTTGTGAAAATAAAAATAATAAAAATAAGTTTGGTGTAGGAGGTAAGGGCGCGTGTGAAAAAAATGTCGGAACATCACCGCGTCGCCGCGGCAGCGGCTGCTGCGGCTGCTGCTGGTGGCTGGGGTACATCGAGCCCTGGGAATCGTGATGACAATGGTGGTACTGGTAATGCTGGTGGTGGTGCTAATAATTGGTGGTCTGGTATAAATGCTGAACAACAGCAACAACTGCAACAACAAGCTGCCGCTGCTGCTGCTGTTGTACAACAGCAACAAACATTACATCAACATTTAATGAACCAACAAGCAGCAGCTGCTGCTGCTGCACAGCAATTAAACCAACATCATCAAGACATCGTACGCAGTACTGCTGCAGCAACCCAACAATTATTTTCATATAAAATGGCATCGAGTTTTCAAAATCCAGCAAATTCTGGTGGACAATCAAATACTACTGTATCGACGACATCATCAAATAGTGGTGGTGCCGGTGGTAATAGTGGTAATCAAAATCAAAATCAAAATAATTCTAGTGGTGGTGCTAATTGTATGAGAGGAGGTGGATACGATTATCGTATGCCCCAGCAGTCCGGTGGTGCTGGCAGTAATACATCTGCTGGTTCAAATCAACCTAATAATAGTAATAATCAACAAGCAAATACTGGTGGTAATACTGCTAATTCAAATACACAAACAAATAATCCACCAGCTGGTACTGTGCAATGGTGGTATACCACCAGTGGTGCTGTTATGGACGCTAATAATGTTCACCAACAAATGCAAGGACAACATTTATCGGCAAATCAAATTCCCGCGGTATGTTACCCAACAGAACAACAAAAATTCAAATCATCAAATAAAATTAATCATTATTTTATTTAATAAATAATATTTTTAGTCCTGGGTCGCGTTACCCAGTTTCCTCTCTCTCTCACTTTCATGGCCTCGTGGTACGTTTTTTTTTTTTTTCGTCTATAGCTACGGCTTGAGTACGTACTGTACCTTAAAGCCGAGCTGCTACCAGGCCCCAGATACCGGTTTCTCTCTCGGGTCAGCTACATTTTTTTTACCTCCCCCTTTTTATCCTTCTCATCTATATTATTTTTTTTTTTATTTCAACTTTCACCTAAAAATATTATTTTGGTAATTTTTTATTTATTTTAAACTGCAGAATTACCACGTGCCGAAAAATTTTACTCTAAATAATGAGAAAAAAAAAATAATAATAATTATGATTATTATTTATTTTAAAAATTAATTCCGATTTAAGTTTAAACAAATTAATGCTCCGTTATAAATTTACTTTTTTTCTCTCTCTCGCTTTGTCTCTCTCCTTAGCCATCGTCGCTATTGATTCTGGTTAAAGCCGGGTCGTGCCCGCGCGCAATTCGCGTCGTTTTCTTCTCTCTCACTCGGTATCTCATTCCCCTCAAACCATTTTTACCCTCCCTTACTCTGCTCATAACGTAATATATTTTACAAAATATACATTTATGGATTTTTTTTTTATATATATTTATTATTATTATTATTATTAAAATTTAATTATTGAAAATATTTAATCAATGAGATTAAAAAGGTTTGGAATTTCAGTATCGAGTTACGTGAAATAAAAACTGAAATGAAATTCTACATATATATTTATATATATATATATATATATATATATATATATATATATATATATATATATATATATGTAGATTAATTTTATTATAATAAGCTTGGATGTAAATAATTATATGTAATTTATATATTTATTTTATTTATTTTTTTATTCAAATAGCATCAGATCCAACAGCTGCCGGGTCAAAATAATTTACAACAAAATAACGCCCAAGTAAATAAAATGCCGCGTGGTAAAACGGATTCAAAGCCGAGAGGGCGAATGACAGCGTATGCATTTTTTGTTCAAACATGCCGTCAGGAGCACAAGAAAAAACATCCTGAAGAGACCATTATTTTCCAAGAATTTTCTAAGAAGTGTGCTGATAGGTGGAGGGTAATTATTATTTTTTTTTTTTTAATTTAAAAAATTGTTTTTAAAAAAATTGATAAATTTCTTTTAGTTTTATTTCGAGTTTTTCACTGAGTAAAATTCAAATTTATTGGAGTCTCGGGTCTGAATTAAAATAATTACTAAAATAATGAAAATATGACAATTATGTTACAATACTTTTTTATAGGAAATTTAATTCTCTACAAAAAAGTTTATAATCATTTTCTTTGTAAAATCAATAGATTACACGCAATTGTTAAAATAAATACAAGAAATATTTTTTTTTGAGTGATTAAAATTCAAACTAATTGGAGTCTCGGGTCTTTAAATTGAAATAATTACTAAAATATTGAAAATATGACAATTATGTGAAAAAACTTTTTTATAGGAAATTTAATTCTCTACAAAAAAGTTTATGATCATTTTCTTTGTAAAGTCAATAGTTTACAAGCAATCGTCAAAATGCATTATAAAATTTTTTTTTTGAATTAGACAAAATTTCAGTGAAGAAAAATTTTAAAATGAGGCCTCGTTTTAATTCGTGAAAGTTATAATTAATTAGTTTTTATTTTATTTTTTTTTTTTAATTATAGATAATGTCTGACAAAGAAAAAAAACGTTTCCAAGAAATGGCTGAAAAAGACAAAAAAAGATACGACGCTGAAATGCAAAATTACACACCACCCAAAGGTGAAAATATTAAAGGAAGAGGAAAGAAACGCAAGCACCTTAAAGATCCCAATGCGCCCAAAAGATCATTGTAAGAATTTATTTTTTTTAGTTGGGAGATAGGAAAGAAAATTTGAAGAAAATTAAAAATTAAATTTTTTTTGTTTAATTTGTTAATAGATCGGCATTCTTTTGGTTCTGTCATGATGAACGTGGTAATGTAAAAATGCGTAATCCAGAATACGGTGTCGGTGACATTGCTAAGGAATTGGGTAAAAAATGGTCTGACGCAGATCCCGAAACCAAATCTAAGTACGAGGCTATGGCTGAGAAAGACAAAGCTCGATATGAAAGGGTAAGAAAAGTTTCTCTTTCTAGTAAAATTTATTATTTGGATTCGTGATTGAAATTGATTACTTAAATAAATTGAATTTATTTGAAAAATTGAAATCATCAATTTTTATTTTTCGTAATTTATTGATAATTTTTTTAAGTTTACTGCAGTAATTTTTATTGATGACAGTCGTAATAAATTTGAGAAAATTTTTTTTTTAAACAATAAAATATTCTCAGGAATTTAAGCGACTGAGTAAAACAAAATGGCGGCGGAATAAAAGTAGGACTTAATTTTTTTTTTAATTTCAAGATAAAGAGAAAATATTTATGATTTCAGTTTCCATATTTATGAGAATAAATATAAATATTTAGAATTCAGTTGATTTTTAATTTTTTTTTTTTAGTTTAATTCAAATACTCAAGAAAAATAAATTCAATTTAATAAATATTCAATTTTTGTCATCACAAATTTCCACTTTTATTTAAAAAAAAAATAAGCAATTTTTTTTTAAATAAAAAAAAAGCGTTAAAAATTTTTATTTTTTATTTATTTATTTAATTTTTTTATTTTTTACAAAATTATCCTTTCAAAATTAACAATTCCGTTTTAATTGACGTAATTGTTAATTTAAAAAGAAAAAAAGAAAAAAGACAATTTAATATATATTTTTTTTTGTAAATAAATCATATATATATTTACAAGTATATATATGAAATATAAAACTACTCGTCATAAAAAAATAAAAAATAAAATAAATAAATAATTAATTTGAATAATTGAAATAATTAAAAAAAAACAACGCGTAGAATTGAGTTGTAATAATTGCAAAAAAAAACTTAAAACTTTTCATTAAAGGAATCGACTGCATACAAGAAGAAAATGGCAAACGGACCGGGAGAAATTTTATGATCGGAATTTCGATTAATAAGTCACTGAGAAGTAGAGAAAAAATGAAAGAATGAAAATGCGCTATTCTCATCGGGGATAATTATAATATTAATAATTAAACTATAAATAATAATAATAATAATAATAATACTTTGAGACATTAAATAATTGATAATTACGAACGAAAAAAGGATTGAAAAAAATAAAAAAAAAAAACTTACAATTTTAATCATACATTAAATAATTATTAATTAATAAATAATTAATAACACGTAGGATTGAAAATAAAGAAAAAAAAAAACAATTATTTAATAAGAAAGGAAGAAAAGAAGAAAAAATAATTTATGAACAATCTTCAGGAAAATTGATCATTTTTTTTATTTTTGTTACAGAAGAAAATTATTATTATTTTTTTTTTTTTTTTTTTTTTTACATATTTTCTTTTGTATTCATTTTTTCTTCATTTTTTTCCACGTAACTTTTTTTTATAAATATATGTCATATATTTATACATATATAAATATATATATACATATGTGCTGTGTGTGAAAAAAATTATGTAACGAAATTTGTATGAAAAAAATTTTTTTTCATTTATTGCATACATAGTATATATATAAATGTATATTTATATATATATCAATATATATATTTTTACCATAAAATTTTTTAAAAACAAATTACATTAAGTTTAGTATTTGAATAATAAATAAATTTAATTAAAAAAAAAATTAATTAATTAATTAATTAATTAATTAAGAATTATAATTATAATTAGTTATTAAACTTAGTAATAATAATTAGCTGATAATAATAATTATTAAAATACATGATTAATTAAAATATTGATAATTATAATAAAGAGCGTGTGTGTAACAAAAACAAAAAGTAAAAAAAAAATATATATTAAAAAAAAAGAAAAAAAAACTGACAATTAAATAAACAATTATTTGATGTAATGTAGTTGCGTTAATTAAGTAATTTTCGAACTATTAAAAACTTTTCATTAAAGGAAATGACTGCGTACAAAATGAAAACGAAGGATGGTCCTGGTGTTGTGATGGGAGCACCTGCAAATGCTATGATGATTAAGAACGAGAGTGAGGAGGACATGGAAGAGGATGATGCCGAGGAGGATGATGAATAGCGTGGATTTATTTATTAATTTTATTAAATAATTAATGGCATTAAGGTATCAGTTGCCTACCCATCGATCAATTCTCTATTACATTTTTTAATGCTCACTATTTTTATTTATTACTGTTGGAGTACTAAAAATAATTACAAGAAATTTTGTAATATTCTGCAAAATTGTAACTTTTTTTCTGGAATTGAAAAAAAAAAAAAATGATTGTGACAAAAGCATTCGTGACAAAATTTCCCGTAATTTGAGTACCCACATCGATATATTTGAAAAAAGTTCAAATTATTCATCAACTCGCGACTAATCCGCGGACGACTCGCGGAATATTAACAGATAAATGAGTTTACTAAAATATATCGTTGTGGGTACTCATTTTACCGGGAATTTCGTTTACTTGACGAAAATGAAATTCATTTTATTAAAAAAAAATTCAAACGATTTATTTTTTTTCTCAACAGTAATAAATTTATGAGTGACATTAATAAATAAATTATTTATCGTTAATAGAATTCTAGGTAACTGATACTCTTTCGATTAATTGATTTGAATTTAATATTAATTAACAAAAATGAAAAAAAATACGTCACTTTCATTAAAGTTAACAAGTTGAGAATTGACGTCCTTTTCCTTAAGAAAAAAAAGTTGCCACCTCATTCCTAAATAATTTAAACTTGAAAATTTCTCACTGTACATACCAATTTACCTTGTGAGAGTACTTAATTGTATGAAAATATAAATCCTCATTCTCCTCAATCGTCCTCTCAATTATTTAATTAAAATTATAAATAATTAATTTACATTTTAATTGTTAATATTTTAAGACGTAATTTATAAAAAATTAACACATTTTTTTCTTTAACAATTAAAATTAATTAATTATTTATTTATTATTTTTTTTTTTTCTTCACGAGATCTTCCTGCCTTTTTTTTATTACAAATTTATTTTAATTATACACTGAATTTAATTTTAAATTTATTTATAAATGAATGAGAGTTTAATGAGCGAATGAATAATAAAATAAATTTTTTGTCTGAACAATTTGTATTTTAACATATTGATAGTAAGAAAAATAAATAATTACTAATTATAACAATTAATTACATTAATTTAAAAAAAAAATAATAGGAATTTACTTGGCAGGAAATTTAAATGTAATGAGTATGTATTTTTTTTTTTATTTTACGATAGAAAAAATAATAAATAGCGATTATTAATTATTAATTAATTAGTACTGAAAGATGTTAATTATTTTATGGTCTCAGTTTCTTACGTTAATTTAAATTTTGTGTACTTCAATATTATTATTTTCTTCTTTTCTTTTTCTTCTCTCATTTTTTTTTAATTATTTTTTTGTATTAGAAAGTTTAGAAAAAAATAATACAAGATGTTTTTTTTTTTATTAATCGATGATTAATTAAAATAAAGTAATTATTGAACAAAATAATTGGATTTTTTATTTATATTTAGAAACGCAGGAATTATTTTAAATTCCGAACCTGAAGAATATGAGTGCGAATGTGCCAGACATTAGAAAAATTTTAAATTATTAATAAATAGAGTAAATAATTAATAAAATTAAATTTAAAAAAAATGCACATTTAAAAAATTTTGAAATTAATAAGTGCATTTTTTATAAATATTTTTTTTTTAATTATTTATAATTTTAAATTTGTCTGATGTCTGCTACATTCAAAAATGAGTATCTTTTGCAACATCTGCTTTGAAAGTTTAATTTTTCGAATATAGAGGAAACTTTTGGTGTGTAATGGATAGAAAAAAACTAGAAATTGATTAAATATATGATGATTTCACTGTAGATAATTAGCCATCATTACTACGAGGTGATCAAGACACAAATCATCGCAATTTTTTGAAAGATTTCCAATAACTTGGACGGAAAGGCGGATATAAAATGATCCTTCAGCATCAATTAGAAAAAAAATGAAAAATAAAAATATGCACATGTAGAAAATTAAAAAAACTATATGTGCAATTTTTCCAAATATTTTTTTTTTTATAATTTACTGTTTAAAAAAAAATCAAAAAGTTATTAGACGTTGACTCACTTCAGTATCATTGAATTCAAGGATATCTGGGATCTGAATCATCGAGATTCAAATCATAAAAACATCTGCGTCATCAAAGTCCTTGTAATAGACATCCGCTAAAATTTTTTAAATACTCGCGCTAAAATAAATGACGCAGAAACAGCGCGCATCTACATCTGCGCACGCGCGAAAACTTTTTATTTCAAAGACAGCGACCATTTTCCATAGAAACCCACCCAATTGTCTGTCTAATTCTAATATTCATAGACGTCTACTAATTGTAATTACTCATATATATTTTTTGGTAAAAAAAAACAATGAACATTTTTTATGAATAATACGTAAGCTAAATAATTTACAAGTAATAAAATAATAAACATTCCTCATTACTATTTTTATCAAAGTGAGTACTAATTTTTTTAAAATAAACTAACCTATAAATTTTTTATTTATTAAATAAATTGTTAATTATTTCCAGAACAGTAAATTTAAATGAATATATAAAAACATAAAATGTCAAATGACTGTGAAAATTCATTGATAACAGGATTGAATAATAAAGCTAAAGTTGATTTGACGAACAAAAAATTAAAAGACATTGTTTCCCGACTACCTATGATATATGAAGAAGGTTTAAAACACAAAAATATAAATAAATATGAAAGCTCATATGTATTTTTCAAACGTTACTTAAATATAGTAGCATGGGCTAAAAAACAAAAAGCGTATAATGATGCTCCTAATAATTATCAACAATTTATTGTGCCTAAACAAGTGAGTATAAAATTTATATTTATGGGAAACCCTTAAATTTTATAAAAAAAGTTAGTTTTTAAAAATTCAAAAGTCACTTGTAAATATAAGTGAGCAATATTTTGAATTTTTTCAAACTCGGATGTCCTACAAGATTTTTATTTGCATTTTTACTGTAAATTTTCGAATTTTTGACAGCTGTCAAATACTAGTGTGAGTGCAGTAGACATCAGACAAATTTAAAATTTTTAATAATTAAAAAAATAATATTTACAAAAAATGCACTTATTAATTTGAAAATTTTTTAAATGTGCATTTTTTAAAAATTTTATTTTATTAATTATTTACTCTATTTATTAATAATTTTAAATTTGTCTGTCTGCTACATTCACACACATGTCAAATATTCAATTTTTATTTAATGGAGAGCTCAGTTTTTTAAAATTACCAAGTGTCTATTTATCTCCGACAATAATTTGAATTATTGGAAAAAATATTAAAATTTTAAGTCGTTCTAGAGAAAATTTACGAATAATTCGAAAATTTAAAAATAATTTGTACACCTCTAATATTTACATATTATTTAAACTATAATTAATTATTTTATTACAAATTAACAGATTGAGGAAGTTAAAGCTCTCATAGATAGTTTATTAATTAAATTTAAATCGGATCAACAAGTGATAAGCGAACCAAAAAATAAAAAACAAGATGAAGATTCTTACCTCGATAAACTTTCTAGTTGTCCCGACATTCCAGATGATGAACCTGTTCATAATAACAACAACAACAATAACAATAATGTTATTAAAATAAATAATAATAACAATAAATCTAATAATAATATTAATAATAATGATAGCAATAATAAAATCGTTAATGATAGCGATAATAAAAATCAATTGAAAGGTTTTATAAAATGTCAAGAATTATTCCCAGCAATAAAAGACAGCAGAACTTTGATACTAGATGTCAGATCTGAAAATGATTACAAACTGTCACGGATTAAAGCAAAAAAATGTATTAATATACCTGAAAGTTGTATCCGCCTTGGGTAAGTTTACTATATTTATTTTAAAAAAGTTAAATATCCATAATTTTTTTTTTATAAAATGAAATGAATCTCATTTTCTTAAAGTTGATGAAATTCCCTGTAAAATGAGTACTCGCAACATTATATTTAATTAAAGTCATTTAATTGGTTAATTCCCGCGAGTTGATCGGTAACAATGAATTTATTTAAATATATTGATGTGGGTACTCAAACAACAGGAAATTTCATCACTAATTCAACAGTGTATGAATATATACATATATATTTAAATATATAAATATATCAAGTCGTATCTCTGGACGTTTTTACTAATTACTGTTCAAATCACTTAAATTATCAAAAAAATTACATTGTCTCAGAAGTTATACTGGACTTGACTTTATTTTATTTTTTTCGCATAATGAGGGGTCTGATTTCGCGGTCTTATCAATAGTCAACTAATTAATAACAAACCTCAAATAATTAGATAAGATAATAATGTAATTAACACTTTTTTTTATTACGAAATTTTATTGCTTATAAAACATAAAGATTTTAGTAACTATAAAAATAAAATATCTCTTGGAAAAAAAAAAAAAAATTTCATTAATAATTTTTTTTTTTGCAGCTTTGTTGCTAACCAGTATTCCACCCACATTAAGCATACTGATGATATACAACTTTATGAAGAACGCAGCCATCAATACATAGATTTATTGGTACTAGTAGATTGGCATACAACTCACGATAAATTAAAACCGTCTAGTCCAATAGCGTTGATGAAGGAAATATTAACAAAATGGGATCCAGGAAAAGCTAAAGGGAATCTCGTTATGCTCGAAGGTGGTTTCAATGAATGGATAAATGTCTATCCGACATTTGTAACCGATCCGAATGTCACCTGTCCATCGGATTGGGATGATCATCCCGAGTATGATGAAATACCGAAGATAGAATATCCTAGCTACTTGAGCACTGATCCAAAGCCACCTAGATCTAATACTATTAGACTTATTCCTAAACGTACTACGGAAATTAGTGAGACATTAGACGAAATAAGTAACTCGGTTTTACGGTTGTCACAAGATTTTAATCAAATAGAAATTGATACCTCAAATAATGGTACTAGCTTTGATAATAGTGATAATGATGATACGAGGACTAAACCTACTGCTAAAAAGACAAGTATGCCAGTAATTGATCGTACTAAGAAACCCACCAATAAGGATCCTGATATTTTGGAATACTTTGATATTTTGAAGCAACGTAATAATCTTGCTGAGTATCAAGAGAAATTAGAAAACCAGTGGTACAGAATTGAGCAGGGAATTCTTGAGCTGGTTAAAGATGATATTGATACCACGGAAAAAATACAGGAGCGAAATCTTGTTAAAGAAACACTTGATAAAATCGTTAGCATTTTTTTATTTTCTTAATGTACACAAAATTTCCTGTTAAATAAGTACCCACATCGATATATTTAGACAAAGTCATATTACTGCTACCTGTCCGCGAATTAACCGCGAGTTGATCGGCGACAATGACTTGAATTGAATATCGTGATGTGGGCACTTAAATGAAAGGAAATTTTATCACAAATTCAACTGTCAGAATCATTTTTTTATTTTTTGACTTGCCCGCAAAAATCTTTTTATGGAAATTAAAAATAAGGCAACTGATATTTTATAATTATTTACTTAATTAATTAATGAATTGAATTGTTTTTAGCTTACAGATAAAAAAGGCAATAAAAGACAAGTAATTGATAAAAAATTGTCACTTAAAAATAAAATTACATATTGTTCTGCTGATGAAACAAAATTAGATATCCGATTCGGGGATATAGAAAGTCGAATTAAAGAGACTCAATTAAAGCGTGAAGAAGTGTAAGTATTATAAATAAATAAATTAAAAAATTTGTTAAAAATATTAAATGAAATATTTACCAAGTTTTTGTATTTATAAATATAATTTATTTATTTATTGGATTTGGTTTATTTTTAGCTTGAAAAATATCGAAAAAATAATAACAGAAAGAGAAGCATTTAATAAAAATAAAACAAATAAATATGACAATGAAATATATAAAGAGCCATTAAAATCAGAGGATGCTACGGTAACAATAAACACTGATTTAAAAAGATCTTTGTCAAGCCCAAATCTCGCCCAGGTAAAAAAGATTAAATTAACCAGAGACGTAAATATTATTTATTACCACATTTTCAAATAAATTTACGTTATTATCTGTATATATTTTCATTTATTTTTTTAATAAATTACTTATTTAATTTGTAGTATGAAAATTTGAAAAAACCAACATTCGATCGGTCATCCAAGCCCTCGGATTTCCGTAAAAATCAATATGGCAACACCTATAATAAATCCGTTGATGACTCAAATCTTTCTCATATGAAACCGGTTTTTATGGATAATATGGTAAGATATTTATTTATTTGGATAATTAAAATTAAATGAGTTAAAAACTGTCCACGAATTAACCGCGAAATGATATACAGCACGATTTCTATTCAAATATATTGATGTGGGTAATAAATTACCAGGAAATTTTATCATAAATTTAACTGACAATCAATTTTTTTCTTTAAATAATTTTTTTTTGACAAATTAGTCTTCATTTTCTTAAAGTAGACATAATTCCCTGTAAAATGAATACCCACATCATTACATTTGAATAAAATAATTTATTCCTCAAATATCCGCGAATTAACCGCGAGCTGATCTTCATCCATGACTTTACCGCAACATATTGATGTGGGTACTCCCATAACAGGAAATTTTATCACAAACTCAGCTGTGAGATCAATTTATTTTTACTTGCATTTTGAAAAAAAAAATTTTTGCAATTATAGAAATTAAAAATAAAATAACTAATTTTTTTTTTTTATAAATATTAATAATATATTTATTGGTAAAATTAATTATTCAAAGGCGATAAAAAAACATATTTATCCACGTGATCAACTATTTGAACACGTGAATTAAAAAAAAAAAAGTTACTACACTTTATTTTAGTTTGAAAAAAAATATATATAATAATTAATTAATTACGAAAAAAGTTATTACATAACTTTGTAAAATTATAACAAAAAAATTGAATAATATTCAAAAAATAAATATATAAATATTAAATAAGATATTTTATGACAAATGACGTTGACAGTTAATTCGTTTAAACTATAAGAGGATTTAAAACTCTCATATTAAAATTGTATACACTGTGTACTGAGTAAATGTTTAAATTAATAAGAGCAGCGTAAAAAAAAATAAAAAAAAAAAATTAAACAGAAGTTTGAGTAAATATAAAAAATAAAATAAATATTTGATGATAATGATATATGAGATGAATTGAAAATAATTATCAAAGATTGAGAAATTGACCTTGGGTTTTTTTTTATTTTTTAATCTTACGAGGGACATTTTAACGTAAGATAAATTTTTTTATCACGTGTCATTACATTACTTGTCAGTTTAATGAGAGCTTTAGTCCGAGTCAGATTAGAAATTAATTAAGTTAACATTTATATTTTTAAAACATGTTGTGATATTCTATTATTTAATTAATCGATAATTAATAACCAAAGGTTATTAATTTTTTTTAATATGGTACAAATTAGATTTTTTCATGTCGACATCTATAATCTAGTAAGTTATTACTTTATTTATTAACTTGTTGATTTAATTATTTATTTATATCATTATTAATTATTATTATTATCTTTGAGGAAACGAAATAAATCTTGTTTACGTAAATTTTTTTATTTAAATAACTGGGTATTTTTAAATTTACTCAAACGTCAAGTTTAGTCTGCGCTACTCTCGCTTAATTGTGTCATTAATTTCTTTATAAATTAAATTCGAAAAAAAATATAATTTTTTATAAAATAAAATTTTAAATATATATATGTACAAAATGTTGATGTATATAAATTTATATAAATTTTTATATAAAAACACGTGTACGAAAAAACGAGTCATCGATGAGGCTTCGAAATCTCATTAAATACGATAGTAATAGTAATTTATTCTAAAACAACAAAAACCACGTGCTCTGTGACGCAACAATATTTTATTACATCTAAATTTATTTACTTTTTCAACTCTCTGACACTTTGCCCGCCGAACTCACAACAATAAAGTTTCTGTCAATTATTTAATAAAAATGTTGATGACCAAAAATTTATTAAATTTAAATAATTTAAATTATTCGGAAAAAATAATGAAATTGTTTATTAATTCGTGATAAAAAAATTATGTTTTATTTATTTTATAAAATATGGTTTATATATATAAAAAATTAGCTCCGTTCCATATTGTCATACAATTTAAGAAGGTGATTAAATATGATACTGAAGTTGGTCGACGTCTAATAATTTTTTGATTTTTTTTAAACGATAAATTATAAAAAAAAAAATATTTGGAAAAATTGCACCTACAGTTCTTTTAATTTTCTACATGTGCATATTTTTAGTTTTATTTTTTTTTGTTATTGATGTGGTGAAAAAAAAATCTGAAAATTTTTAATGTTCTGTTAACTTCTGGCTCATGATTAAATTAAATAAAATTTTTTTTTTAGCAACGAGGTACGACCGGGTTAAAAAATCTTGGCAATTCATGTTACATGAGCTCAATAATTCAGTGTTTAAGTAATACTCCATATTTGTCTGCGTACTTTAGAAATAATAGTTACGAAGATGCATTAAATAAAAATGGTAGCTATGGTAACAATGAAAAATTAGTAACAGCATTTGCCCAAGTTATTAAATCACTGTGGACTGGTACCATACGTCACATTTCACCAATCGAACTCAAGGTAAAAAGATTATCTATTTATTTATTTATTTACTCTTTTATATAATTGATAAATTTTTTATTGATTTGACTCTTCGGTTATCGAGAAAGTTATTACTGATATTATTTGGAGTGTGAATGATAAATTATTATCGTCTAATTAGAAAGTTATCAGTTTTTAAAAATAATAAGACGAGTTGTCTAAAAATTTTTAATTGAATTCATTAATTGAAGAGTCGAAATAAATTATTATTCATAATTAGTCAGCACATTAATTAATTAAATTTTTAAAAAATTACAGTTGACGTTAGGAAGTTTAAGTAACGCCTTTGGTACAAATGAACAACAAGATTCACACGAATTTTTAATTCTTTTGCTAGAGTGGATGCATCTCGCTCTCAGAACGGTAATTATTAATTTTCATTTTAAAAATCCTTCGATTTCCCACGAAATTTCTCACATATTTCAATTAATTGACATGTAGGATAACAAAGAAATTCGTCCGAATACTCCAATGACCGAGGCCGAAAAACAATACGAGCAATCATTGGAAGGGAAAAGATCGGTATTGAGTGAATTATTTAATGGACAATCATGTTCTACATGTACATGTATATCTTGCGGATTTCATAGTGTGACTTATGAAACCTTCAATAGTTTAACACTTTCAGTGCCTGAAAATTCACCATGTGATTTGTATGTAAGTAAACGTCATTAAATTAAATTAGACGTGAAAGAAATTTAAAATAAGTCAGTATTTAATTTATCAACTGACGTAGAGACCAAGTAGAAAATACGCAGTCTGGTACTCGGAGAGACTCGGGTTCGAATCCCGGCATCGATATCTAATTCTGTAATTTATTAATATGATATATATATTTATTTAACAGGATTGTATTGGACAATATTTAAGTGAACAAAGTATAAGTGAATGGAAATGTCCTAAATGTAAAGTTGCGCGTCCAGCAACTAAAAAATGTGATTTTGTAAGATTGCCGCCAATTATTATTGTACATTTGAATCGTTTTAGTGGAACTGATGGAATAATGACTAAAAAAAATACTTATGTTAAATGCCCGCTTGTTAATCTTAAGTTACGTCATTTTGTTGCTAATGACAGTACCAAAAATTATAGTTATGATCTGTATGGTCTTTCTCATCACATTGGTGGTATTCATGGCGGGCATTATACGGCCTATTGTAAAAATAATCAAAAGTGAGTAAATTATTTATATTATTGATAACGAATATTTTTTTTTTCTGAGTATTAATTTTTATATTTAATTATTTATAGATGGTTTAAATATGATGACGATCGAGTATCAGCTGTAAGTGAATCAGATGTTAAGAACATAAGCTCCAGTGCCTACTTATTGTTTTACTCATCAATAAGACACGATTCCTTTACAAATTCGCACTATTAAAGTAATTATTATTTAATAAAAAATATATTTGAACAATTAATTAATTAACTAACTAAGTATGGCTTAATATATTTTATATATATAATTTATAAATAATAATTATCTGCCATATTTATGATTATGTAAATATGTTTATTTAGAAAAAAATTATAGTAAGCAATTGTTGATATTAATTATTAATTATTATAAATTATATAATTTAAATACTGTAATAATTTTTTTTTTTTGATTATAAAAAGTAAATAATATAATTATTAATTAGTATTACGTAATAATAATTTAAAAAAAAGATAAAACGTATATTTAAACCAAAAATTATATTTGAACTTTAAAGCTTGTATTGATTATTTTAAATTGTTTATTTAATTGCATTTTAAAAATAAATTTAATTAAAATAAATTATTGTTTTAATTATTTTATTTATTGTACTTACATATATATTTTTTTATTAATTTGAATGGAAAATTAAAAGTAAAATTTAAATTATGAATTAATTGCCGCCACGAGCTGCGCAGAATTAACTGCGCATTCAAAATGGCGCTAAGTTAAAATTTCCGGCCGCCAAAATTCTATTGTTTTTTTTCTCCGGTTTTAAGTCAGTCGACTCTTGTCTGTCATAAATTACACATCAGTCCAAGTCACTCTAATAATTATTACAGTTGTAGTAAATTTTACTTTAATTATTCAAATTTCTCAATAGTTTTTTTTTTAATTAATAATTATTTAGGTTTTTTAAATTAAATTACAAAAAATGTATTGAGTTAATTTTAAAAATCGATAGAAATTTTTACGTTGATAGTGAAAGTTATCAACAACAACGGAGTTTTTTTATTATGAGCGTAAGTAATTTTTTAAATTTTAATTAAAATTTTTTTTTTTATTTTTAAAATTCATAGCAGGAAATTTGATTTTTTAAATTAATTGAGCAGTAAATTTTTTTATAAAGTTAAATAAATAATTAGTTCATGTGTTAATAAAATTTAAAATTTATCTTTATAATCTTTTTTGTGGGAAAAATTAAAATAAAAAACTGAGATTTTTTAAAGGGAAAAAAAGTATGATCGAGTTCTAGGTAGAAAGTGGACGTTATAAAGTAAGTAAGTAGAATAGTGAATTCTAAGAATTGACAACAAATAAAAAAATAATTCGTGTCTGGTATTTGTTTTTTTTTTTTTTTTTCTTCGTCTTACTTTTTTTCTCCAATTACTCAGAAATAATAATTGAATAACAATTAATAAAATAAATGTATTAATTTTTTTTTTTTAATAAATAAAATTTAAAATTATCAATAAAAAAAAAACAATTACAGATTTTTTAAATAATTTAACTAATAAAATTAAAAGAAAGTGAATTAAAATAATTTAAAAAAACGCGCGCAAAATTCAAAAATTAAAATTTTGTTTTTTATTAAATTTAAATAAATAAAAACTTGGCGCGCTTGTAAAAATTATCGCGTACCAAATTGCCCCGCTTTATTTCCTATATAATTTATCACCATAAATAACTATTTATTATTTCAATAAATAACAATAAATTTAAAACAATAATTAAACAAAAAAAAACCGGATTAATAAATTTAAAAAAAAAAAATGAAATTTATTAAAATAATTATGACAGTAAAAATATTATTAAAATATATAGTAAGTGAATTAAAAAAATAAAAAACCAAAACATTAATCCGTAAAATAAAAGAGAGGGAAGAGGGTCAGGCGCACAAGAGTCTAGAGCCGACGTCGGCTGAGTTGTCTGCTGATATGAGTCGCGAACTTAAATCAACACCAACGCAATTCAGTTACAATTCAACACACACGTAGACCTAACAATAAAAAAAACATCTATATGTATATATATACATATATTTATATATAACTATGATAATGGTCTGTCAAAAATATGATAATTAATTTTTTAAATAAGTAGCCGTCAGCTACTGGTGAGTCTGTTGACGTTTAGTAAAAAATGACGAAGTTTATTAATTTTTGATATAATGGCTCTCTCCAAGGTACTAAATTTAACGTCAATTGGAAATAATACCAATGAGAAGGTAGAAAAATAATTCATTTATTTTTTTTTATTAATTAAAACATTTTAATTTAATGATCCTCACGTTATAAGACAATTAAAATTTTTCCGATTTTTTTTTAACACAAATTACAAAAATTTTAAAAAACAAAAAATGCACTTGTAGAAAATTTTAAAAACTACAGGTGCATTTTTTCAAAAAATTTTTTTTTTATAATTTATCATTTTTACAATAAATTCAAAAACTATTACAAGTCGGCTAACTTTCTTTTTCGAATTATTAATTATTATTTCCTTTTTTTTTTTTTAGTTGAGTGATATCAGTATGTACGACACATCAGGAACCAATAGCATATCAGATCCAACTAGATGCCGGGAATACAACCCATGGAATTATGATTTAATGAGTCGGAATAAAAATCACAAAGTGAGTAAAGATTGTAATTAAAATATTTTTTAAATTATTAACAAATTATTTATTGCGATGATATTTAAGATGGAGGATGAAGAGACACAAGATTTAAACAATTCGATGGTGAATGATTTGGTGTCAAAAGTATTGGACGATGATCCAATAACAGATAAGCCAATAAATAATAATTATAACGTAAATCAGTACGATATCGATCTAATAAAATCACAAAATCACAATTCGTATTACAAAAGTTACGATTTACAACATGAAGAGTTCATAAAAAATCATCAGCCAGCACAAACAATAAAAGACAATCGTGATATATTTGATATATATTCAAATTTGGAATCACTTTGCATAAACGATTTAGTTTCTCAAGACACATTTTATTTAAATAACAACAAATACAAAAATTTATCACCGGCATACAACGATCTAGGGATGGCCTACTCGGTAAATGATTTGATATCGAAAAAATTTACTGATTTACAACCTCAGCATCAACCTCAACCTCAACCTCAACTTCAACCTCAATCTCAGTACCAACAACCAGGCCATCAAACCTGGACAGATTTCGATGACATATTCGACAGCCATCAGCAATTTCCATCCCACGACTTAAATTACAATCCAATTTCACCGTCAATTCATCAGGATCATCAAGAATTGAATCATCAGCAGCCATCCCTGATAAATATCCAGGACTTCAACTCAACAAGTCAACCCTACAATCGTTCCAACTCAGCAATGACCGATTTTTCAACCGACTCGGGGTTTTTGTCAAACTCTCCCCTTCAAAATCAACATTTATCACCAGATTACAGCAATTATTCATCAGGATATCGGTATGACGACGCTGCTAATTCACAAAATTCATCATCAGCATCATCGTTGATGTCTGCTACTGGATTCAAAGCTTACGATTATGATTACAAAGGACATTCAGCGGATTACATAAACAATTATCATGACAATGATGCAAAATCAATGGCAGTTAATCAAAAAATAGATGACACATTAATTAAAATGTTGACGCCATCATCAATTAAAGTAAATGATAATCATAATAACAAAAATAATCAATTATTTAACTATCAGAGTTTACAAAATAATCATAGTCAGTTACCATCACAGCAAAATAATGCTAATCAAGGATTAAATTGCTATCAGTATCGCGTGACACCGCGTATTAATGGACAACAATCACAACCAATAATAATGGACCAATTAAATAAATACAATTATCCATTGAATGTTGATCAAAATTATCAGCAACGTTACACTGCCAATAATTATGATTATAAAACAAATTCTACAATAAATAATTCCCTATCGATGATAAATAACAACAATTGTTATCAAACAAATGGATCAAAATCACTGAACAATCATAATTATGACACGAGAACTGATACGACTGCTATTGGATCAATAAATTATAGTAATTTAGCAGCCCAATTGCGTAATGCTGATCCTAATTTATTGCACTCAATTATTAAGCAGCAGCAGCAACAACAGCAGCAACAGTCCCAGCCAATGAGAATGCCGGACATGTTGATGAATGCCAGATTAATTAGAGCTAATGGCGGTGCTAATGCTGGAGCCAGTGGAGTTGGAGCTGGAACTGGAACTGGTACAGGTGTTGGTGTCGGCGTCTATCCATCGATGCTGCCGGTGCCGTTGGTCCAGCCGATACTGAATGCCGGTGCGATTGGACTCCGTGGTATCAAAGCAAGACGTGCTGGCGCATCAAGTATTCTGCATTTGAGATTGGAGCAGACATTCGATCAGTTCAAGCAACTGGAGAAAGAGAGGAAAAAATGTGAAGCTGGACTGGCTGCTCATTTTCCTGGCAAAAGGGTCACCAGTGCTAATAATATCCCGGTACCTAGACTTCAGGGTAATCCATCGAGAGCTGATAGACTTATCATTGATCATCTGAGAGAACATGCGCGAGTTATTACTCTTATTGCCAAGGTAATTTTTTTGGGTCCACTTACTCAGGGAATTGGATGTTAATTAATTAATTAATTTTTTTATAGATGGAGCACTTGCGGGGTGTGACTATGAATGAAAGAGTACACAAAGCGATGGAATTCTGGCTTGAGTCAATTAAATTTGTTCAGGAATGCCGTAAAAAAGAAATAACTCACGCAACTAAACGTCAAAAAGAAAATCCACATTGCAGTCCCATTCATGATGAAAAAGGTTCTTATTATTTTTTGTTTCATTAGAGGGAGTGCGAATAGTTATTAGAAAAATTCTAAACATTCGTTATTATTAAAATATCTTGAATTTTTTTTATTAATTTAACGCCAATCGGCTGTACACTAATAAAGTAATTGAAAGTTATATTATTTGTTAATTAATATTACAGTAGCTTTTTGATATTGACTGAGAATGAGGCAATTGTTTAAATTTGCAATTGAAGAATTTTTTTAATTTTCTACATGTGCATATTTTTAGTTTTTATTTTACATGCTAAAAAAAAATCCGTAAATTGATAATTGTCTGTCAACTTTAGGATCATATAAATTTTACATATTTTAATTATTCTAATAAATTTTTTTTTAATTTATCATCAGTTAGATAAAATTTTTATTTTTTTAATTATTCAGGATTTCAAATTCGATATTTAAATTTCCCACCCCTCTACTTTATTATTTATTTTTAATAAAAAATTTTTTTTTTCAGATATAATAATTTTAGCAGAAAGTATCCGCGAATTGACACGGGCAGCACGTTTGGCGCGCACTGCAATGTTCAATGCAATGCAGTCAACTTTATTACAAAATAAAGATATTGAAAAAAAAATAATCGAAACTTCAAGTGACGTAATACTTACGATAATTACTAAAGATTCATCAGCAGCAGCAGTATCTTCAGTGTCATCAATACCAACAACATCACCGGCAGCAGACGGTAATTGCACATCATCACCTATTACGACTTAGCAACTTAGATTTAATTACAAACAATAGCAACAGTGAACAAAAAAATAATTAATAATCACACTTTATTAATAATAATTAATAACAATAATATCAACGATAAAAAAAGCTCAATTCTTCTTTACAATATCTGTTAAATTGCAACAATCTGCTCACAATTGCGTCCATATTGGGAACAGTGTTTAATTAAATTAATTTGATTAATTAATTAATATAAACACTTTTATTTAATTCTTCAGTCTACAATACCTCAATCAAGTATTAGTTAATGGTGCTATGAGCATCTGAATTACTCAAACAATTAATTAAAAATGCACAATAAAATCTTCCAGAAAAAACAAAAATAAATAATTTTAAAAATCCCCATGGATTTTTATAATTAATAATCAATGATAGTTAATTTAAAAAAAAAAAAAACGAAAGTAAATGGCTTTAGTTAATTAATAAACATTAAATATTTAAAATAAATGGCTATTAGAGAGTAGTTTTTTTGCTACTTAGCAAAAGAAAATTATATTTAATAATAATAATTATAATTATTATTATTATAATGATGTTGTCTCTATAGAATAGTTTAATGTGGCCTTCCTCACGTGTGTATGTGGTGTGACCCGTCTTAGATTTTTAATAACGCTAGAATTTCCGTTATTGTTTTTTTTTTTTACTTTTTTTCTGGGTAAAAATATTCATATATGAATATATATGACCATAATTTATCATATCTGGCTTGATCATATTACCATATCTGATCATATATGATCATACTTAAATGTATATGATCGTATATGACTGTACTTATTCACCTGACTTGATCATACATGGTCATACTCAAATGATCATATACGATTTTATTTTCTCATATCTGGCTCGATCATATGATCATATATGGTCATACCTGGCCATATTTGACTTAATCATATATGATCATGCTTAAATATATATGATCATATACGATTCTATTTCCTCATATCTGACTCAATCATATATGGTCATATCTGACTATATATGACCATATCTAGTCATATTTGGCTCGATCATATGATCATATCTGATCGTATTTAAATATGTGATCTTATATGACTACAGAAACTTGTCTGACTTAATCATATATAATTAGAATTTAATATATGATCATATCTGGTCATATTGAAATGTATATGATTATATTTGAATATTTTAACCCGGGAAAAAAATTTCGAGTGACTAAAATTGTTTTTTTAAATTAATTATTAAATAAAAAATAATTAATTAAAAAAATATACACTGGCTTATCTTGACAAAAAAATTTATTAATTAAACAATTAAAAAAAAAAATAAAATTAGAATGACGTAGATGTTTTCCTATTGACTTTGATAAATAAAATTTTCTCGTAGATTTTTTACTGAAAAAAATAACCGAGATTTATTAATTAATTAATTAAAGCTAATGTGCTACTATGCCTATTTAATGAACAATTGCCTGTAATGCCCTTCCTGCATTCGTCCATTACTAATTATATTTTAAAAATTAATTTATCTGTTTAATTAATTAATTTTTTTTTTTTAATTAACTCAATCAAATTTTTTTTTTTTAATTATATTATTTTCTGTTTGTTATTAACTGTGATAACTTTTGAATGCCAACTTAACTGACTTAAAGCCTAAAAAAAATTTTAACCAAATCATCGAATTGAAAAAAATCCAAATTCGAAAAAAAAAAAAAAATCAATCCAATTATCGTATTACTTAATTACATTATCATTCGATATAATGACCTGAGATAGTTATAAACGAAACATAATTATTAAACAATTAAAATAATAATTGAAATTTTATCGGCAACTCCGTTCATAATAAAGCTTAATAATTTAATTAAAATAATAGTATAGAGAATTTAGAGCGTAGTGATATGGATAGCTGATGATTAGACTGCATTGAATAGATAAAAGACGTGTCCAAGATTAAGTATTTATTATTTATATTAAGAAAAATGATAATAATAAACATTAAATATTTTTTTTTTTGTGCACGAGACACAGAGTGTTAGATTCTCATGCACATGTATAGAAAAATAATGAAAGAGTCGCTTTTAAAAATATATATTATTATTATTATTTATTTAAATGACGATAAAAGCAAATTTTATCGAATAAAAACATAATAAATAAATAACGAATAAAAATATAACAAATATGTGTCCGACAATCCTAAATAAAAATTCAATTGCATGTGATACTATATCATACAATTAAAATATTAAAAAAAAAATAATTATAGAATTTTACTCCTTATTAATTATTATTTTTATCAATGAAAAATTGGATTTTAAAAAATAAATTTTTATTTTAATCTCAATGATTTTTTATTATATTTAAGATAAAAAACATCAGATATGATCATATGTCATGTGATAACATATGGTCATATGTACTCATATATGATAACATATGTAGTTATATATGATCACATATGGTCATATGTAATCATATGTGATCACATATGGTCATATGTAGTCATATATGATCACATATGGTCAAATGTAATCACATGTGGTCATTTGTAGCCATATATGATAACATATGTAGTCATATGTAATCACATGTGGTCATTTGTAGTCATATATGATAACATATCTCGTTATATATGATCACATATGGTCATATGTAGTCATTGATGATCATATGTAGTCATATATGTACATGCAAGATCGTATATAATCTCATAGGGTCATATATAGTCATATATGATAATATCGATAAAATATGATCATATCTGATTAATTTATCACAGATAATTAAAATTAACAAATTAATTTTATTGATTAAAATCAATTTTAAAAAAAAGTAATAAATAGTAATTTTAGCTTTTAATTAAAAATAATAATTAATTTAATTATATTGAGATATTTAAAATATATAAAGACTAATCATTGATTTTAAAAAAATAATTATAAAAGATTTGATAATCAATTATAACAATAAATTGAATTATAGCTGATTAAAAAAAAAAAAAAAAAAAAAATTGATTCAATCGAAGCATATCTGTAAAAATTTTTTATATTAAAAAAGTACTAAAAAATTAAAATCATAAAACCAAAATAATCTTACATCGACCAATTATTTGTTATTCATATACTTGACAAATAAGTTTTAATTGTTTAATAATAAACTATTGATAATTTTAAATCCTAACTGCTTTTAATAATTTTTTAATAGATCGAGTAAAAAAAAAATATCTAAACAAATGTTTATATATCAGTACACTTATGTATTTGTATGAAAAATTTGATTAATATATTAATCGATTAATTGAATAGAAAGTAAATAAAAAAAGTGGATGGATTGATATAATAATAAATAATATTGATATTAAATAAATATTAAATGTTTGGTAGCTTCGGCTTCCACTTTAGTCGCATCCTAGATGGCTCAATGTGAAATTTAAAAGTCTGGTATTGAAAAAAAATATTAATATTTAATACTGTAATTTTATTAGTGATTAACAATTATATTAACGTTGAATATCCTACTGTCATATTATAAATATATATATGAAACAAAAATAATTATATATATGGATGTCTACTATAGAGAAATGTCTAGTGCAAATTAGAAATTTTTAGGGTAAGAAGCACGTGTAAGTCTTAACTATCAAATTTTTTAAAATTTTATTGTTTAATTTTTTTTTTTCAATAGAAAAATGATAGATAATTTTTAGCTACATATCAAATATAATATCGCTATTGCAATGAGAATTGAATTTCTGTAAGGAAGTGTCGGTTTCTTATTTATTAAGGATCAATCAGTTGCTTATTTTTAATTTCTATCTTAATAAAATTGGAATTTTCTTTTTTTGGAAATCAAGTAAAAAAAAAAATGTCATCACAGTTAAATTTCTGATAAAATTTCCTGTCGATTGAGTACCCACATCAATATGTTTTGATAAAGTCATTTATTTGTCATCCGCGAGCTCGCGAATTGATGATCAAAAATGACTTCATCGAAACATATTGATGTGGGTACTCAAACGACAGGAAATTTTGTCACCAATTAAACTATGGTACCATTTTTTGTCCTTCCAAAAAAAAAGTCTTTGCTGTTCAGTGATGGAAATTAGAAATAAACAATCGGTCAGTAATAAGACAGAAGACAACTGCTACCTTCCTTATTTATTTTAGTAATTAATTTAAAAAAATATCATTAATTTTATTAAATTAATTAACAATTATTGTCATTATCATTTAATTTATTTAGTAAATTTTATTAAATTAAAATAAAATATTTATTTATTTTATTCAGTACTTAGATAATTTTAAATTCAAATTTATAAATTTACGTGTTTTGAGATTAATTGACAACACGTAGCAATTAACTGTAAATAAAATTAGTTAATTTATTTATTATTTTTTTCTTTTACTCAATTCAGTCTTTTTTTTTTTGCTAGTATTTTATAACTTTTTTTTATCAACTTGATCGAGAATTTAAATTCTCATAATTTTTAATTTTTTTTCGCTCTTTTTTAAAATTTAATCTTTTTTTTTTTAACCAAAATTTCATATTAAAAAAAATTAATGCACGTTTTCTTTTTTCTTCAATCAATTGTCTAATTATTTACAAATAATTTCGATCAAACGTGTTTTAATCCGTCATATCACATATTTATATATAAATATAAAAAATTTTTGCTTTACTTTAATTTTTCAATTTTTATAATTTTATCTTTTTGTCAAAATTTTATTTTAATGATTTTTTTAATTTTTAAAATACCAATAAATTAATTACGAAAATTACATTTTATTTTTAAAAATTCAGTACTCAAAAAAAAAAACCAAGCGATTTTATTTAGAAAATATCATTAATTAATAATTATAATTACTCATATTTATTAAATATAGGCTGTGTTAGAAAAAAAATTCCACTTCCAATCTATCGCTTACTAAAAAAAATTAATCCAAAAAAAAAGAAAAAAAAATGTACGGATCCTTGAGTCCTCATACAACGATTATAAAAAAAAAATAAAAAAAACGTACCTAAAATTAGTGATAGAATTAAAAGACCACATTAAATAAATATATAATTAAATAATTAAAATCTTACTCCGTCTTAATTAATTATAATTAAAAATTGTCAATAATGTACCTACCGTGCTTCTTACAGTACGTATGACATTATTAAAATATATATAAATATATAACAAATTAACAAAAAAAAATATATAAACAATTAATTAATAGACAAATTATATAAATAATAGAAAAGGCTGGTTATTATTATTAATTAAAAAAATTGCTTTAATTGCTACTTATTATTTATTTAAATTATTTATATTTATTATATATTTAAGTCTTATAGATCTACAGTCAATTGCCGACGCAGTAAATACTCAAAAAAAAATATATATACTCATATATTTATGCTCAAGTTAAAAATATTAAAATAATAAAACGCTTTAAAGTTTCATAAATTTTAATTAAATTTTGACTTGTGTTTAAAAAAAAATTTTGTTTAAAATTATTTATGTATTTGAGAAAAAAATTTACGAGTATTGTAATTGCAAAAAAAAAGTTTAGATGCAATTTATGACTGCTGATAAATAATTTATAATTATTTTAAGTCAAGTAATTAACAATAGTGATAGTTTTTATGTAGTCATTAATTATTAATTATTCAATTAAATGTTTATGTATATCTCGATATATATAAAAAAATAATAATAAGGAAAAATCCTGCTAATGGCTGCTAAACTCTATTCCAAGTGTCCTTTTTCAATGTAAAATTGTTTATCCTCAATAAATGTTACTTATGTTCAAAAAAAAATTTTTATTTATTTTTTTTTACTCATTAAAATTTCTTTAAATTTATTTAATTACTAATATATACATTTTTTTCAGGTACAGATTAATTACTACTTTAATCATTAATAAATTTATCAGCTTTTTAAATTTAGCGCCGAGTCCTGGATTTGAACCCGAGACCTTCTGACTGACAGTCAAAGAATTAAAGCGCGCGACTGCGGAGGATTTTTAAACTCAAGCTGAAGGTTTCTAAGGGCCATAATTTAAAAAATTAAAACGTATATTTTTACATATTAATTATTTATTTATTTATTTATAATTACAATATAATTATTTACAAATAACAATAAATTTTAATATGTGGAGCGGAAATAAAAAATATAATAAATGTTTAAATAAATGCTAAATGCAGTATGACTTTTAAAAAAATAATTATGAGGAAAAATAATAATAATTATTAATATTATTATTATTGCATCTTAATGAAAAAAAGTAAAAGTAGAAATTAATTATTGAATAATAAATTTATTTATTTGTTTATTTAAAAGTTATGATATTAAACAATTTGATTTTTCTTGAACGTTGCCGTCGGCTTTTTCGATTTCCATTAGAAGTGTATGAAATATATCGGCGACAGATTCATTTTGTTTGGCGCTTGTTTCCAAAAAAACTGCTTGCCATGAATCGGCTAATTTTTTTCCCTGTTCAGTTGTTACCATTCTGTCTACATATAAATCTGTTTTGTTTCCGACTAAAACGATTGGGACACTGCAATTAAATAATTTAATTATTAATTTAATAGATATCTATTATTTTAACCCACAATTGTTGCACTTCCGGTGAGGATCATTAGAAAAATTTGATTAAAAAAAAAGTATGATTGGTTTTTTGTAAATATCTTTAGAAATATTGAATTTTTCAAAAAAATGTAAGAGATCTTTTCTATAGGGTTTTAAATTCTCTATAAAAAAGGTATCTTACACTTTTTTCAAAAACTCAATAGCTATTAAGATAATTGGAGTTTAAAATTCTAAGAATTAGATACACCAAAAAAACTGTCAAAAAACTAATGATTGGTTTTTTGGAAATATCTTTATAAATATTGAATTTTTTAAAAAACTATAAGAGACTTTTTTTATAGGGTTTTAAATTCTCAATAAAAAAGGTATCATATACTTTTTTAAAAAACTCAATAGTTATTGAGATAATTAGTTTAAAATTCTGGGGTTTAAAAAAAATTGATTTTGTAAGAAAAAATATAAATGAAGACAATGTATGAAATAAATTTGAATAACATCAACTTGATTATGATAAAAAAAATAAAATCCTAGTGTCAATAATTGGCTGATAAGTTTTACAAAAATAACTTACTGATTTTTTCCAGTGATATCCAATAATTTATCATAAATTATTTGTACAACTTCAAAACTTTTAGCACTTGTTATACTATAAACTAAGACATATCCGTGTATATCCATGGAATATTGGGTTGGAAATATACTGTATTCATCTTGACCAGCTGTATCAACTAATTTAACTTCATAATCTTGACTATTTACCCGAGTATTTTTAGTAAATGCTGTAATTTTTAATTATCATACATTAGTTTACATTTAAATCCAAAATAGTAATTAAGTTGATTTATTGTGTAAAAAATAGTGCGCCGTTAATTGATCTCATGATAAGTGATCCGGTTAAATAGACAACCAAATAAATCATATTTGAGTCTGTGGAATCCGATTTTGTTGGGATCAATTGTCACGGGATCAGTTGATATGAAATCGTAAAAATTACCAGATAATAAAATTAAAAAAAAATAGACTTACTATTTTCAATTGTTGGATCATAAGAATCAACAAACTGTCCTTCAACAAACTGTATGCTCAATGAGGATTTACCAACAGATCTATATCCCATAATTGCTATTTTCCTTTGTTTCGGTGGCATTTTATTTTTTTATTATTTATATTATCGTTCAAACGATCACTCAAATTACAAATATTTTTAAAACAAATGTTTATTATATTTTTATTATCAACAATTAATTCAAAATTATTTATCCATAAAGACTTGATCATACTCTAATTATCCCTATAAATTAAAAGTACAAAGAAATAATTATTCATTATTATTAATAATAAAAAAAAAATGATAAATATTAATGAAAACAATAAAATATGAAACGTACGTACATATATAAATAAATTACGTACTGTTCATGACCTATTGATAGCCTAGAATTAGAATTAATAATATTTCTAACGCACATTAATTAATTTATAAATATATCAAATATAATAGCAGTCAAAAAAAAATTTTTTTTTTTAAATTCTATATAAATTAAAAAAAAATACTTATAAATATTTATCATATATTTTTAGTATCAAAAATATATAAACAATTGAAACAACAAGTTTTTTAAAATTAAAGAGGGAAATTTAAATAAAATAAATTTTGAATATTTAAAAAAATGTTTGAGTTCAAAGGTCGGGTGTGGGTGTCATATATATATGACGTATAATTTATAAATATATATATATATGTATATATACATATATTTATGATAAAATAATGATAATAATAATAAAGGGTTGAGTATTACAGGTCATATATTACGAGCTTATTTATATTAAATATATATATAAATAAATAATGATTATTATTATTATTGTATTTACTTACGTTATGATAAATAATTATAATAATAATAAGTGTTATTATTATTATTATTACAATGGTACTATGAATAATAAAACGCAGTAAGTTTAATAACTTAAAGTTCGTCTGATTTTTAACTCATACGCACAATACGTAATATATATTTATATACTGTATATATTATACTGTTAAACTGTACTCATTTTATTGAGTATATTTTACTATATATATATATGAGTGTGAATGTAGCGACAATTGGCAATTTTTAATGATTGGAGTGAATGTAGCAGATGTGTGACAATTTTTTAATTTTAAATAATTACATTTTTTTTTAAAAAACGCGCGTTTGAATTCTTCACTTTTTTAGCGCATTTTTTATTTTTATTCTATTGACAGTTTGTTTTTTTTTTTACTGGTTAAAAAATTGTCAACTGTCATTACATTCGAACTTGTTTGAAGTTAGCTGACGCCAAATTTATTTTTTGATTTTTAAAAAACGATATTAGAAAAAAATTTCAAAAATTTGACATGTGCATTTTTTAGTTTTTTTTTTATTTGTCAAAATTAAGAAAATTTTTAATTGTCTTCTTTCAGGATCATATTTTTAAAATTTTGAAGTAAATAAATAAAAATTAATAAATTCGAATTTTTATGACTGAAAAATTACGCGAATTTTCAAAATTTTATTATTTAAAAAATTTGTAAATTTTTTTTTTTATTGTCTTATTGATAAAGTAGAAAATATATTTTAGAAAATGTATAGATGGCAGAATAATTTAATTCTTACATTGAAAATATATATGTATGTATAAATATATGTATATGTGATATTTATACATTATATGTAAAAATATAAACAAAGGAGTCGAAAAAATTTTACGTTGTAATGAGAATTTTAACCAAGAATTTATTAAAAATAAATTAATTGCCATTAATAATTATAATAATTACTATTATTTATATAAATAAATGATTGATATTTATTACAATATATTTATATGAAATATAAATATTTATAAAATGGCTGCTGGACGAGGTATTATTAATTTACGATTTAATCAAGATCAAGGTAAATACAAAATTTTTTTATTGACATTTTAATCATTAATTACTTTAATGACCCAGTAGTTGACCTGCTCGTAGTTCTGATCTTAAATTTTTTTAAATTTTACATATGAAAATTTTATTATAAATAAAAAATAATTTTGTGTTGTAAATTTTTTTAAACTAATTTTTAATGACAGTACACTAAGTCTTTAATTACTGAGTATTTATTAAATACCAAAATTTAATATTTACTACGTAATTTAGACAAAATTTATTTTTCAAAAATAAGTTTTATTTTCTTAAAGTAGGCAAAATTTCCTGTTAAATGAGTACCCACATCGAAATATTTAAATAAAGTCATTTATTTGTTGACCGTCCGCGAATTAACCGCGAGTTGATAGCCATCAATGACTTGATCAAAATATATTGATGTGGGTACTCAGATAACAGGAAATTTCATCACAAATTCAACTGTGATAACAATTTTTTTTAATTCGCCCTCCAAAAAAAAAAAAAAAAACTAAATTTCTTTATCAAGGGAAATTAAAAATGATCAACTAAATGACTAATTATATTTTTTTCATGATACCCAGGATGTTTCACCTGTTGCATGGAGTCTGGCTTGAGAGTTTACAACGTCGAGCCATTGGTAGAAAAGGCCCATTTTGAAAACGACCTGATGGGCAGTATAGCAATCGGGGAAATGTTATGGCGAACAAATATAATAGCCGTCGTCGGTGGAGGAACAAGGCCAAAGTTTGCTGACAATACCGTCCTAATTTACGATGATGTGGTCAAAAAATTCGTCATGGAAATAACATTCACTAGTCCAATAAAAGCCGTGCGGTTACGGCGTGACAAGTGAGTTCCTTCAAATAAACAAATTATCTATTTATTAATTTTGATATTTTTTTCTAGATTAATTGTTGCACTACAACGTGAAATTCATGTCTTTTCATTTCCATTTCCTACGAGACGATTATTGACTCTCGAAACACGTGACAATCCAAAAGGTCTGATTGAAGTCGCGACATTGGGGACAGCGCACAAACAATTGTTAGCATTTCCTGGTCATAAATTAGGGAGTGTGCAGTTGGTTGATTTGGCTGCTACTGAAGCTGGCAGTTCATCAGCACCAGCAACACTTGCTGCGCATCAAGTAAATTATAAATACAAAATTTTTTTATTATTATTATTATTATTGTTTTTTAATTAAAAATAATTAATTAAAGGGACCACTGGCTTGTTTAGCAGTTAATCCCAATGGCACAATGGTTGCCACGGCATCAGCCCAGGGTACACTTGTGCGTGTATGGGATAGTGTAAGAAGACACTTGTTGGTTGAACTGAGACGTGGTGCTGATCCTGCTACACTTTATTGGTAATTTTTAAATTTAGTTATCACCCAAATTTTTATTAATTTTTGTTTTCTTTTTTAGTATAACGTTCAGTAGAGATTCCGAGTTTCTTTGCATGTCCAGTGATAAAGGCACTGTCCATATTTTCGCATTGAAAGATACTCATTTAAATCGCCGGTCTACGTGAGTAATTCAAAAAAATAATTTTATTTAATTACCATTATTGTGGTGATGAGTAATTTTTTTGATAAAATTTTGTAGGTTTTCAAAAATGAGATTTCTTGGTAACTACGTCGAAAGTCAATGGGCACTGGCAACATTTACGGTACCACCTGAGTGCGCATGTGTGTGTGCATTTGGATCACGTAATTCAGTAATTGGTAATTTATTTTAATTACAATTATACTATTGTGAGTTTTCAAATTTTTCTAAGTGATTCCGATTAATACTAGAGTACGCTTTCTAAAAAAAATCCATGTGGAATTGCATAGAAATCCACAGAGAAAAGTATGAATTTCTATAAGAATCCATAGGAATTTATATGAAAAATTCACATGGGATACTAGATTCCCATAAGAATTATGACCTGGTGCAAATTCCTATAGAAAATCATCGTAAAAATCCACATGGGAATTAATACTAGATTTCCCTATGGATTTTACATGGTGTGAATTCCCATAGGAACCCATGTGAGAATTGACATCTGGATCTAGGCTGGATTTCCATATGGATTTTTTTGATTGGGTCTCCAGCCATAAGTATTCCTATTGATGTCTAATTAGAATTAATGGGTCTCATATTTTTGATTATTAATATTCTCTTTTACTATAAAATTAATATTAAATTATAAAAATTAATTGTAGTTGTGATTATTTTTTCAGCTGTCTGTGTAGATGGTACATTTCACAAGTATGTGTTTACATCTGAAGGTAATTGTAATCGCGAAGCATTTGATGTTTTTCTTGATGTTTGTGATGACAATGAATTTTAAAGAACAAAAATAATTTAACAAAATGCCATTCTAAATAAAAAATACAAAATTATATTAATAAATTTAAAAAATAAGTAAATGTATGTCTACAAAATAATGTATATAGTTTATATTTATATTGAATAATAAAATATTTTAATTAACATGAATAAACATTTTTATTAATTACAGTACATTTTTTAAATTACTCGTTTTTTTTAAATTTTTTATAAATTAGTCTCGTTTTTCCGCGGCGAGTTTCTGAGCGTTTAGTTTTTCTCTGTACTCTTCTGTAAAATAAAAATAATTACCTCAGTTTTAAAACAAAAATTACATTCGCGTGATGATAATTATTAATTATGATAAAAAAGTGATATTTATTTAATTCTATTTGAGTGGAATTAACTCGGGTTTATTTTAAAATTAAAATTATTGACCAGACTAAATGGGGATTTTTAAATAATTCAAATTTATTAGATTTTTTTAAGACTTTTAGTGTAAGTTATTATTATGTATACTTTTTTTTTACTTACTCCATGGCTCGGAATTGAACATTGGGAAAATAATCGCTGGAAGAAGTGCGCAACTGAGTATTGTCAAAAATCCACCAATAAGAAATATATAAGTTTTATTTGTACCAGTCGGCTTTGGTAATCTTCTTTTTTTTACCTCCATCTAATTAAAATTTTAAAATTTCGTTAATTTTTTATCTCCCCAGTGACATCAACCCAAGTAACTTTGGCTGTCAAAATAATTTCAAACCTCTCAAGAATAAATTTAAACTTCAATTATTTTCCACTAAAATTGCAGCAATTCCATGAATTATTTCTGAAAAAAAAAAAAAAAAAATTTTATCATTTTCGAGTACTAGAATTTTTTCACAAAAATTATCACGACCGAAATTACCCACGTTGATGTAATACATGAAAAAACCCCGAAAAAATATTACACAACCTAAAATATATACAAATGTATATAAATATATTTTTTTTATTAATTTGCTAGTGGAAAATTTTTTAAAAATTGCACTCAAATAATAAAAACAAATTATATTTTAAAATATAAAATTTATTAATAAAAAAATGTAAATATAAACTTGTGCCAGAAAGAGACAGAACTTCAGAATCGTCTACTACCGAATGATTACATCTGCGCGTGCGCGAGAAAAAGTAGGATAATATCCAGTGCTGCCAGAACGTGCGTATTTTTACCCCCTCCTGAGGTGAAGTAGCATTGAGCGTAATGGCAGGAGGGGGTAAAAATATCGCACGTTCTGGCAGCTCTGTTTGTGTCCTAAGCAACTTCAAGTTATTTACAAAAAAAAACGTGTAAAGTAAATTTATTTTTTTATTTTTTCACCAGGTAAATTTGAATTATTAAAAATTTATAAATTTACTATTTCAATTACTAAAACTATTTTTAATTCATTTATTTTATTTTTACAGTAAAAGTCAACGAAACTTTAAATAATAAGCGTAATTAGTGTCCGTAAGTTTTGTAGGTTAACTTTATAATTTTATTAACAATAATGGCAATATCATTATTAATAATAATCATCAAGTACAGTGATACTAAAATTTTTGGACGTTAATTAATTTTTTTAATTACAGAAAATTTTTTTAATTACAGAAAAGCATAAAAAAAAATTCTGTCTCGATTTTTCGGCCATGGATTTGATGGACAAAACTCCAACAATTTCTTGATATTAAAAGCGCAAACTCTAGAAAATTTTTAAATTTTCAAAAATAGAAATCGTAAGTAAAATTTTAATGACATACGCAAAACTATTTTTAAAAAGTTTCTAATAACTCGACATGTTTTACAGTAAATTTAATCTACAAATTTATGACTTCATAGATATTACATATATATGTAATATACAGTAAAAAAAATTCCAGAAGTAATGAACCAGAATTAATTAAAAAAAAAGAATATCGAGAAAAATAAAGAAAATGTCATCCGTAAAAATTTTACCATTCAGTTTAATTTACCAGCAAATCCGCGAAAATATTCTCCAAGGATCGATGAGCGTCAACACAAGATATCCTGGTGATTCTGAAGATAACCCATCGATTTTGCAACTGGCGATAAAAAAAGACGACGTTTGTCTGATAAATTATTTACTGGAGCACCAAGTTGACCTCAACGCGACATCAAAATCTTCCGAACCCGCTCTCCACCTGGCGATCCGTCTAGATTCCTACGAGCTGGTGAAAAAACTCGTCGAGTCTGGTGCTGACGTCAATGTAAAGCAAAATTTTACTGACAAACTTTTTCAATACACGACAATTAACCCCGCAGTGAGCGAAGAAGTAAAAAAAGTCATCGAATTTTTACTAGAAGACAAGAATAATGACAACGTATACTTAGGGGAGAAAGGATTTTTTATAGCAATGGGTAATGAGAACTTTAATCCCTACGACCGAGTGCTCGATTCAGGTATTGAAAATATACCAGTCGGTGACGTTGTCTCTCCCCTGCATCTTGCGATCGAGCAGAATAATTATAAAATGATTGAGTACTTGATAGCCAACGGTGCTGATGTCAATGCTAATTGCAATGGTATCACGCCATTGTATGTTGCTGTTGATAACAAATATAAAGATGTAGTCAAGCTGCTGATAAAAAACAACGCGAAAGTAAAAGTTCAAACGCGACCTAAATCAATTATGCATTTATTGATCTGGAGCAGCTCCCTTAAAATTGGCGACATGTTGCTGGGTGCTGGTGCAGACATTGACCAAGATATCAATGGCACCCCATTGTATCACGCCATCAACAATAAATCAGAATCAATGGTCGAGTATTTTATATACAACGGCGCGGATGTAAACTTGAAGAGCAATGGGATGTCATGTCTGCACGCTGCCCTTAAGTCTCCTAATGAAAAAATAATAAATTACTTATTGATGGCGGGTGCTGATGTCAATGTTCTTCAAGAAAAGGACACTAAAATACTTGATTCTGCATCATCGATATTTATTGGCCGACCATTGAAGAGGTCGATAATGCAGCATATTGTTAAGCTAAAAGCTGCTGATTTACATCTCACAAGATGTAACTTGGAGGCTGTGGAGAGAGACTTTGATGACTACTACAGAGACTGCTGCAGGGAAGTTGAAACGCTGAAGCAAAAGAAAATCCATGGGACTCATTTGAATTACTACGATGTGTTGCGTAAAAGTAATTTTAAGTTGGCACTGTCGCTGAAAAATTGTAGGATTAATTTTACTAATGCCAAAGGATTGGAATCGACGTTTCGTTTCTATGGGAAAATCCTGGGTTTTAAATTGTACAGAGCGACGAAGATGAGGAAATATTTGAATACCGCTAGTGAACTTTTGGGTGGTGTTTTTCATGGCAAACTACCGGATGTGGTTGTCAGAGAACTTTTTGAGTATTTTAGTTTGAACGATTTGAGAATCATGAGTTTATGAGTTTTTTTATGGTCTGTGGGCGGCGTTGTTGTATAGCGTAGTGGAGATGATTGTGAGCTCCCTATTAAAAAAATCCATGGAGTCTAGCTTGGATTCCCATGGCGTTTTTGGGTGGATTTCCATATGGTTTTTTATAGGAATCCAGCATAGATTCTTATATGGCTCTACGTAGATTTTGATGACAATTCTCAACTTCCTACATCCATATGGGAATCTAGTATAGATTTTTATGGGGGTTTTAATAATAATTTTCCATAAGCATTCACAGAATCTTAAATTAATATGGAAATCTAGTATGGATTCCTATGGGGATTTTTACAATAATTTCCTATGGAGATTTTCACAATAATTTTCTATAGAGATCCAAGTTCTCGTATGTATTTTTTATATGGAAATCCAGGTACTTACAGTTTCTTATACATAATCCCCATATGGGAATCTAGACACCCACATTTTTTTTCCATGGATTTTTTTTATAGGGCTGGAAAAATATTAATTTAAAATTTTCCCGCCCTTGTGGTTTCTGGAGGGGCTACGAGGAACCATAAGGTAGTGAAATAAATTTTTTAGAGACTGACGTATTTTTCTTCTATAAATTTCAAAATTAATAAATACAAATTTTGAATTTCTTTCATACGCCCTTATGGTTCCTGACAGGGCTACCAAAAACCATAAGGACAAAAAAATTCAATGCTTTTAATTGATAACTCTTAATTTAGAATTTAAAAAATACAAGACAAATTTAAATTTTTTACGCGCCCTTATGGTTTTTTTAACTCGTTTTTTTTTCTATCTTTTTTATTTTTTTATTAAATATTTTAATTTAAAGAATAAAATAATCCGCAAATTTACATAATTACCGACAATAATTAATTGTAAATTTAATTTCCATCATAAACCGCAATAATAATCTTAATTTTACAAAATATCAACTTTAAAAATTTAAAAAAATTTTAATTTCGCGCCAAACTTATAATTTATTTTTAAATGATTAATTAAAGTATCTAGTGTCTGTAATTAATTAATAATCAATTAGTGTATAAAATTTATAATTAATTATTATTATATATATAGTACTCATACATATATATATATATATCTTGATATTGAATTGTGTGAGTAAAATAAACAAAAAAAATAAATAATATTTAAAAATTGACTTGACTTATTGAGTAATTCCAGTCTACCTCAACCTCAAAATAAAAATATACAAATAAATATTAAAGATAAGTATTATTAAAATTATTGTTATTATTTGAATTATAAATTACAATAATTAACAATAATAATAATGACAGTTACTTAGCTTCCAATAAAATTAAAAACAAAATGTATTTTTTTTAAAAAAGTCAGTAATAGTTTTAAGTCAATAGTAAAGTTGAGGTTATAAAATAATAAACAAAGTGATAAACAATTTAAAAATAAGTTAATAATGATTACATTGAAACAATTATTGTACTGCACATTAGCGGGAGGCATTCGTTTAATTTTAATGAATTCGGAATTACAAAAAACAATAAGTGATAGGGTTGAAATATCAACGGCATTAAATTCATGGAAAAGAGGTAAGGAAATTTATTTAAATTGTAATTTATTATTTTAATTATTGTTTTTTATTGTAATTTCAGTTACCGAAGGAGTGCATTTACATAATTTTGGAATTGATCCTTACAGCGGTGATTTATTTCATGAAACACCGATCGGACTTTTGTTCTTTACTTGGGTTCATAAATATTTGTCATTATGGTCATTGAGAATTTTATTTATCGTTGGGGATTTACTGACGAGTTGGTTTTTGTATGCAACGGCTTGTAATTACGTCAAAGAAGTGGTAAATTTTTTGTTTTTGAATTTATTAAGTTACTCAAATGAGGAGCGAAAGTAACAGGCATCTGACAATTTGAATGATTTTGTGATGTCAGTTGAATGTTTAAAAAATGCGCCAGAAATTATGGAGATTTGTTTTTTATTATCCATTTCTGTCACGATTTTTTTTTTCTCGTTAATTTTTTTTGAATCTAATGCTTGGAATTTTAAACTCAAAATATCTCAATACTTATTGAGTTTTTGAAAAAAGTATAAGATATCTTTTTTATAGAGAATTTAAAACCCTACAAAAAAGGTCTCTTACATTTTTCCAAAAAATTCAATATTTATAAAGATATTTCCAAAAAACCAATCATTAGTTTTTTAATAATTTTTCTTGTGCATCTAATTCTTGGAATTTTAAACTCTAATTATCTCAATAGCTATTGAGTTTTAGAAAAAAGTATAAGATACCTTTTTTATAGAGAATTTAAAATCCTACAGAAAAGATCTCTTACAATTTTTTGAAAAACTCAATACTTACAAAGATATTTACAAAAAACCAATCATACTCTTCTATTTTCGTCAACTTTCAAAACTCCGCCAAAAATTTTAAACTTTATTACTAATAATAATTAAATAATAAAAAAAAAAATTAATCACTTGATTCCAGGCGAAGAGAGAAAAAGAAGAAGTAAAAGTTTCAAAAAATTCAACAGACGAATTATCGTACACTCCAATATCGAAAACCGCAACATCATCAATAATTTACGTACCCGCCGCGTATCTTTTCAATCCTTACATTGTTTTAAACTGCGTCGCATTAACTACGACAGTATTTTCAAATCTGCTTACCTCCCTAGCTCTCTATTTCATGATAAAAAAATATAAATTAGCGACATGCTTAACAATCGCCCTGCTGACGCTACAAAATTTATATCCCGCGTCATTGATGGTTGCCGCGACGTTATTTATCGCCAAAGATGCTAAATCAAACCGTCAAATATTCAAAATTATTTTAACAATGGTAACACTATTCGTAGCATTTTTGATATCATTTATTTATTTATCTTATTACATAATGGGCAATTGGAATTTTGTCAAAAATACAACCGGATTTATATTAATGGTTCCCGATTTACGTCCAAATATTGGATTGTATTGGTACTTTTTTACTGAAATGTTTGAACATTTTCGTGGTTTATTCATTGCATCATTCCAAATAAACGTCGGTTTATTGTATGTCGTACCACTGGCATTAAGATTACGAAATGATCCGATGCTATTGTCATTTGCATATTTAGCAATAATTGCTATTTTCAAATCTTATCCTAGTCTTGGAGATGTTGGATTTTATATGGCGCTGTTACCAATGTGGCAACATTTATTCCGACGTAAGTTTATAATTCAATTTTAGGCTGGCAAGCTTTTGAGTACAATATGGGCTCAACTTTGACTGCAGGTTAACAGAAATCTACTGCAAGTTGACACATAAATTTGTCATCAACTTGTTTGCAAAAAAAATTAAGAGTAAAAGTTATTGTTAAATTGACATAATTTAATTTACATGGCAATTTTTTGATGTCAAATCATGGCAGTAGATTGATGTCAACTTTGCTGTTAGAAAATTGCACACCTCAAAATTAATTTAGCAATTTTTTGTATCGGTAATTTCTCTGCCGATAATTTCTCTGTTGGTAATTTTTCTGTCGGTAACTGACTTTTCCTCTAAAAAAAATGTCTATTTGAGGTGTGCACTTTTAAATTATTTCTTTTCTTCGTATTATTTGTAATGCATACATAAATAAATATAATTTGTTCTTATAGATATGCAGCAAGGATTTATTGTCGGATGTTTCGTGCTTTTTTGTTCAGTATTTGCGCCAACTGTATGGCATCAATGGATTTACTCATGTTCAGCGAATGCTAACTTTTATTTTGGCGTAACCCTGGCATTTGCAATCGCGCAAATATTTCTCCTTACTGATGTATTGTTTGCTAGCGTCAAACGCGAACTTGCATTACGAAGTGGACTTCACAATGAAATAAACGGCAACAAAGCTAAGCTTGTATTAGAATAATCATCTAAAACAATGATTATAATAATCAATTTTTTTTTACTGTAAATTAATATAATATTTGAATAAATAAATTAATGTAATTATCACTACTTTTTTTCTTTACTTAATATCTAAAAATATAAATATAGAGGAACCTTGTGATGTTTTCAAATTTTTCACGGTCAAAAAATGTTACGGTTACATAACTCTATTTTTTATGGAAGTAAAAGCGGAAGTAAAAATTAGTATAATTTTCTTTAGTCCCGTGAATAAATTAAATATTTGATGAATCAGCACTTATTTTACTCTTATAAAAAGAGTTGACAATGAAAATTCTATTTTCAGATAGAAAAAATTTTTTTACAAAAAAAAAAGTTATGTTGGTAAATATAGTTTTTTTTTCAAGTCTAATAATATTTGAAGTAAATTGTAAAATAATGAAACCATCGATTGATTTGAAACCAGGTGATGTCATTGATATAAATTATTTAAATATAAAATCAAATATTATTTACGATAATATATTTGAAAATAAAATCATTCCAAATTTGGACAATATTCTGTCAGAAAAACGAGAGTTATCAATTTATAGTATTAAAAAATTCGAAGAGGTCATATTACTTTACTACGGAGATTTCTATATCGAACAAATTCACCCGGCGACAAAGAGGAAAATTTTGAAAAAATATGATAAAAGTTTACCATTTAAATTTAATATTGACAATAAATATATCAAGAAATATCATAGATATGAATTATTAAAATTGTGCCGGGATATTGAGGAACGGAAGATATCATTAAATATGACTAAGACAATAAACGAGACATTATACTCATTAAATTTTGATGATATTATGAATAACACAAGTTCAATTGATTTTGATAAATTTTTAATTTACAATTCATCGATGGTTGTAGTAACACCACTTTCGACTACGGGAACGCATTATGTGTCATCTATAACTACTGGCAATTGTTTGTATCAGGTAACACTAATCCATGAGTACAATCTACTTTAATAACCTATAAGCTAGTAGCGTCCTTGGTATTGTGGTCCCAGCAAGAGACTGAACTTCAGAAAGCCCCCACTACTTAATATTTACAAACTGCGCATGCGCAATGAAAAGTGGGAGGTTATTTTGTACACAGAACTTCAGAGTGGGAGTCAAAACCGAAGATACCCGAAGTCTAATCTCTTGATGGGATGACAATAAGAATCTTTCTAAAATCTTGCGCAAGTCTAGTCGTCAGAACAATCCCAGTGAGAGTATCGATTTTTTTTCTACCACTATAAGACTCTGAAGATATTCTGCACATGCGCAGTCACGAATATTGTGAAAGTGGCGCAAAATTTCAAGCTCTTACTATGTCTTTACACAAATCTTGTTGCAGGCACTGGTGAAGAATTTTAAATCTTGTGCAAGGCTTACATAAGACTTTTATTTTGTATCTAAAGAATTGTGTAAGTTAATACATGCCTTATAAAATTCCTTACACATTTCTTGCGATAGAAATTTTCACTTTCACAAAATTAGTGCGAGACGCAAATTGTCTTTCATGTCATCTTCTGCAAAAATTCTTAGTGATCAGTGTTTTGACAGAAACTTGTGATGAAAATTATCACACTGTTAGAAAAACTTGCGTAAGACTTGCACAAGATTATAATATAGCTCTGTACTAACACCATATATATTTATTTTTAATTTTCACAGATTGTTGTATTTAAATTTCCATATCATTTAAGAAAGAAGCAAAAAAATTCAAGCAAACTGAATGTTCCACGAGAAATGATTTACACTACTCCCATAAAATCGATGAGCTATAATGTAACTCTTGAAAATTTAGTAATGAATTATATAAATGACGCAGAACATATTGATAATAATGAAACAAGTGATTTAATAAAAGTAATTGACAATAAAGAATTATGTATAAAAATAGTAAGAGAGTTAAAAATTGATGTTGTGACGAAAATAAAATTTCAAAGGTTGCCATCAAAATTTAAAAAGTTATATCTACATCTGGCGAAATATAATAAAACTTCACTATCATAACATTGCTTAAGCTAAAAAAATTCACAATAATTTTTTGTAAATTAAGTAACTAATAAAATTTGGTAATAACATTAATTTGAGTAGTTCTAGTAAAACTCATTTTCATTTGTGTCCCTCTTTTTTCGCAACATCTATAAAAAAACGAATTGGTAGAGGATCAATGAAATTCGAACTTGTGTCCAGATAACAATTGCCTGTCAATCGCATTCGCATCCAGGATCCCTCGTGGTCGAGTAGACTTGTCATGGGCTAGTTGTCTCTCTGTAACAAGAGATTTTCTTTCTCTTTAGGGAAATGAAACAAAAAATCTCTGTTGTCGGAAAAATAATGAATAAAAAAAAAAAACAACAACAAAACGGCTGAAATTAATCTTTTTTTTCAATATTTACTATCAGCTATTTTCTAATAATTTTTTTTTTTTTTCGATTCATATCAATATATAAATCAACTGAAATACGTGAGAAAACTAGAATCGATTAATTTTGTCATTGGAAACTGAAACGCTGCAGGTTTTTTTGTTGATTTTATACATCCCAAAGGGAAAATTCACGCAATTTGTCTCGGAGAATAAAATTCTATACTAAAGCAAAACCTTTATTTGTTCGGTTTCCCTTTTATCTCAACTATATATGTGTATATATTAGGGTAGTAATATTTTTCGACTTTTTTTCTTTTTTTAAGCTTAAGAGAAAAAATTTTAGTCTCGAGAATTTCAAGTCTTGAGTAATTTGTCTAATGATAATTTTGATTTTTAGTTGATATTGACTAAGCAACGAAATTTTCAGTAAAAGTGCAAATAACAATTTTGTAGGAAATCTAATTCTCTACAAAAAAGGTCTCTTTAGTTAAGAAGCTCAAGTTCTTCGTTCGCGTGATATAAGGATTTTATTAATTTGATACATCAAATATTTCTCAAAAATTCGCCTTCATGCCTTTTAATTTTAATTTTTGAATCAGTAAATAATTTTCTCTTCATTAATTCGACCCATTTATGAAAATAGGAATTAACATTTGATAAGCTTCGAAAAAAATTTTTATATTATATATATATATTTATTTCTAAAATAATTTTTTTTTCTTTCCACAATTTTCTTATCATTTTATTTAGCTTCTATTCAACTCGTTTTACTTTTATACTTTCATTTCGTCTCTGTATCCACAAACTCGAGCTCTCTTGAGACAACGAATATTAATCCGCAAAGATACTAAACTCTCAGACTAGAAGGGAGGAAAAAAAAAAATTATAAGAGAGTAAACAGAAATTTCTTTGTATTTTTTTTTTATCGTTACACTGATTCTTTATTTTGTCTTATAATTTTCCAAATTAATTAGAAATTTTACGAGGTTTTTTTTTTTTAGGAACCTAAAATTTTTCTAATTTTGAACATAAAAAGTAAAATTTATTTTTATATTTTTTGTGGGGCCATTTTTCATGGCGATATCGATGGAAAAATAAAAGCAGTAGAAAAAAAGGAGTGAATTAAAAATCATAAATAAAATTTAAAAGTAATACAATATCGTGTGTCCATACTCTCGGACAGTTAAAATGTATCGTTAAAAATAACCGGAAGGCATTTTTCGTCAAGACGAATGGGTTAATTTCGTATTGAAAGGGTTGCGTACAAGTGAAATTGAATCATAAATCGTCTTCATTTATTTTATGTAAAAGTAAATAAAATTTAAACAGACGAAATTTAATAGTATTTCGAATAATCGTCGATTGAAAAACTTTTTAAATAAGATATTAATATTAATGTATATGTGGATTAACTTGAAAACAATGTACTCGAGAGGGTTAATTCTCTGTATCTCTTTTTCACCCTCATACGAATATTCTGTAAAATATCTATGTACTGTTGTAACAAATTCTAATTTACCCCAGCATTACCATCACCTCTGACTATATACGCTGTGTTCCAGACTCGTGTGACCTACCATGAGATTTAAATTAATTAATTAATAACCTTCGTCTCGCCTCGGTTCCAAATATTATATTTTATATGCATCCTCGTTTTATTTATTTACAACTAAAATACCATCATATTCATCTATTAATTATATTCTTCTGCACTGAAAAATGAATAAAATTTTATGATATCAACATTTTCTTAAGTAGTATATTAATACAAATTATTGCATTATTAATTCCATATTTAAGTTATTAAATGTAAATTTATATGGTAAAAAATGGCGAAATTTTCTCATCACAGTCGTCAATAAGAATTCGATTCCTCACCGAATATATCATCTTTGTAAAAACTCTCTAAGTGCGAGAAAAAAGAATTCTCCCGCCACCTGGCGGCGAAATTTCAAACTAAATTGCAAAAATCGACAATCAGAAGTTTGGAGATCCCAAACTTGTATTTTTTAACAATCAAGTCATTCATTAGTTTAAAAAAAATCTTTCTTTCAAAAAAATAAAAAAAAAAAAAATAGTAATTTAAAATCCGTTTTTTACTCAGATATAATTTAGTAGACAAAAGCAGTTTAAACCAGTCGTAGTGGTGATTAGAATACATGGTTATATTTTTCTCTAGTAATAAAATGTAACTACTCTAGCAATATATATATATATATATATAAAGTAATGCATGACTGTTAAGCTTTCGTTGGGTGGCCGCCTGTGGTGATTGTGGTTTTGCCCAGTGAAATTTATTATGCACCAACAGCTTGACCACCCGAGAACGTTTTACTACAGTCCTCATTTTATTCTAAAGTATTTTCTATGACCTTTTTTTTTTTTTTCATTTTAAAACACTAACAATATATGTACTGGCTCTAAATCATCTCGTTATTTTATTTGATAAAGTTACGAAAATATTATATTTTTTTTTCTTATTAATAATAAAGTTGGAATTTGAACTGTCGATATTCATTAAGAAAGTTGACGCCGTAGTTTGTCAGTAACAAAATATCTACGGTTATTAATATACGTCAGTAGAAAAAAAAAAAATATATATATATATATATAGATATGAAGACGGTTTTTGGTAGAAGTTAGTAGAGACGATATTGGGCAAACATTTTGTCTGTACGTGACCTGGGAATGCTTAGAAAACTAAAGCTTTTTTTTATTGGTTACGGGAATCATTTGATTTATGGATAAAATGGAAGATGAATTGTTAAAATAATATTTTATTTCTTTGTTTGTTATAAATATAGTCAGGTAAGAGTAGAGTAGAGATTTCTCGGTGATTTAAAAAAAAAATAAAAATTTTCACTTCAACATTCGACACTCAGGAAATTGCAATTAATTTTGACTAAAAATTAATAAATTAACAAATCCGACAAACTAGTGACGATAAATATTCAACAAAATCAATAAGTAAATATATACATATATAAATATATACATATATTAATATATAAAAAATAATAAAAGATCTTATTGGCCTTGCTCAAGTTGCTTTTTATTCAGCAAACTTTTCTTTTGTTTTCCTCTTAGTATTCATTTTTTCATACTCGACTGTCATTTTTTACTTTTTCACTCCAACTCCTGTCTTTATGCCCGTACTATCATTACTATTATTATTATCATATTCCTTATTCTTTCACAGCTTTTGTATATAAGCAGAGGAGTGTCTTGGGTCTTGAGTATTCCTGAATTTTTCTCAGCTAATATTTAAAATATATATACATAAATTTTTTTATTTCATTTTTTTATAGACCTTTCACTCGTACTTTATTGTCTTCACGTCATCCTTCTTATCTTCTTATATCACTATTCACAGCTCACCTTCTTTACTTACCACCTTAGTCTACAAAAAAAAACTTTTTTATTTAAATCAAGAATCAAAGATAGCAAGTGGAATATTTTTCTTTATGCTGTTTTTACTCTGGCGGATTCAGATTACGGTAAACTACCGAAATTTACCGCAAATCACAAAAATGTATCATAGATATCGTAAATTACTGCTGAACAGTAAATTACCAGCAGTTCCGTAAGTTCCCACATGAACAAAATTTCGGCATTGTACCGTAAAAAATAGTATTTTACAGTACGATACGGAAAAGCTTAGTACTTTTGCGGTAATGTAGGGTGAAAATTCAGTGCTGCAAAAAAATTTTACGGCAGCATGTCTTAGAAATGCAGCATTTTGCCATTTTGGAATAGATTCCAATTCTTACCGTAAATTACTCAATGCTACAGTAAAATACGACATATTATCGCATTTTGCGGTAAAGATTCCGTATTTCGCGGTAAAATCCTGGATTTTATTGAAAACTACGGTAATGTACTATGAAGCGTTGATTTCGGTAAGTTACCGTAATTTGGACCCGCGTTGTGAAAATAACGTAAAATTAAGAACAACTTCTTGTTCTATAGCTTTCAAAATAATTAAAATATTTTCTTATTATTATCGTCTTATTTCGCTTGATTACCTCCGTCAATAATAACAATACCTTTTTATTAAAAATGTAAGGAATTACATAATTAGTATCTCAACGATTGTCGGTCTTCGTTCTCTACTATAATGTTTTTTACGTTTTTTAATTTAATTTCCTTGTCTTCTTCCATCTACTCAGCAGTTACAACTCGAATTAATTAATCTGCGGATGTCTCGGACATTATTATAAAGTTCTAAAATGTACAAACTATTTTCTCTCAGTTTATTCTTATCTCTTTCTCACTCTGTTCTCTTATTTTACACTTTTCAATCCAAGCGAAAATAATTTTGTTCATTAATTAACATACTTTATAATTATGAATAATTACATTCAGAAAGTGCGAAGCCTGGCAACTCAATACTAATAAATGTCTAAAAAAAGTCCAAATAAGTCAGCGCACGAAAAAAAATCTAGAAACTGGTTGACCCTACGGGTCAGTCCCGAAACTTTTTGCTATTTCATTCGAAAATTTACAAGAAAGAAAAATTAATTACAGTTTTCGTTATCAACTTTAACCCAATTTGGATAACTGAGGCCGTCTAATACTTGCATCAAAAAGTGCCCGTTCGTATAATATCCATTCAGATATCCCGGTCTTGCAAATACCCAGGATTTCTCAACGTTAGAAAAATGAAAAAAATTAAAAGTTAGTTTTTAATTTTTTACTACATTATCTATCTTTACTTTTATGTGCCAGCATTTTCCCAGAAGAGTTCTCTGAATCCTAGACAAATCCTAGAGAAATCCTAGAGAAATCTTAGACAAATCCTAGAGAAATCCTAGAAAAATCCTAGAGAAATCTTAGACAAATCCTAGAGAAATCTTAGACAAATCCTAGAGAAATCCTAGAGACATTATCTTTCTCTACTTTTATGTGCCAGCAATTTCCCAGAAGAGTTCTCTGAATCCTAGAGAAATCCTAGAGAAATCTTAGACAAATCCTAGAGAAATCCTAGACAAATCCTAGAGAAATCCTAGAGAAATCCTAGAGAAATCCTAGAGAAATCCTAGAGACATTATCTTTCTCTACTTTTATGTGCCAGCGACACTCAACATTTTGGTTTTTTATATTTTTCAGATATTCTCAAAGAATGTGATTTTAATTGCCAGTTCCGCGGCTTATATATCACTCCAAGTCATCGAATTGTGAAACTTGTTTTTCATTTAATGTAAACTCACATCTGCGAAGCGATAATTTTAAATATACTGAGTTTTATTTAAAACGTTTTTTATAAAAAAAAAGATCACGTGGGAAGTGAGCTGGTATTTCCATAAGGCGTTTTCAGATTGATTTCCATATGGTTTCCTATAGGATGTTTTCTCGAGTGGGAGAAACTCAAAAAAGTCTTCAAAAAAAATTTTTTTTCGGCGGTATGACCACTCGTTCTGGAAAATAATAAAGAAGGTGACCAACTCATCCCATATTTTGTCGAGATTCTTACAGGAAGCCTAAGCTTTCGGATTAAGAAAATTCATGAAATACATAAATAAATGAATATATATGCGTCCCAATTCACTTCTTATTCTGCACGCATGACATTATTTACCCGATCAACTTGTTAAATTTTAGATATACAGAGGAAAAAAATAAAATAAAATAAAGGGAAAAGTAGAAAGTGAAAGAAATTCAAGTAAAAGCTTTATCGGTCGGTCGTTGAATTCCTGCGGACCTTTGCAATTTTATTTAAACTTTTATATTTTTTGTCTCTTTGTTTCGTTAACCTTGAAAATTTACCCCTGCACATTCTTTAATTTTGTTTTAAAATAAATCCTTTTGAGCCGAATTTCCTTCGTTCTGAAATTCCTATTAAATTTTCATTATTATTATTATTATGGGTTCAATAAGATAATATTTTTATTTATAAATGGATATAGAATTTTTTCGTTTTGATCCGTGAAAAAAAAAAATTTGTAAGCTTTTCTTTTAGGAAAGGTCTCTAAGCTTGATGTAAAAAAACACTTGCATATTTAAAAATGTCATCAGACTTTGCTTGGGGCTAGAGTGAGGTCAGCTTAAGAAGCCAGGCATCAAGGAAAACTTTTTTCTGACATTTTTATTATGTATCAGTGTCTTGTGAAAAGACGAAAGACGTTGATATGACGGGCTGTGATATGAAACATGTTAGAAAATTTTTTTTATCAAAAAAAGTCAATATTAAAAAATAATAATATTGGAAATTCAAATTTAGAAATTCTATCTTAAGTTTAATATGTGTATTCAATGCGATATGTCGATATAGAAATATATAAAAATCGATTTTTTATATCGATTTATGAAATTCAGGGTATTAATTTATTATTTTAAATATATCCCTAGTGGATCCGAATCACGGTAAATTACAGTATAATACGGCACAATGCCGTAATTTACGGTATTCAGAAGAATTACTGTAAGTGTAGTATTTTACCGTAAAATGTGGAATTTTAGGTAACATCTGGGAATTCACGGTAAAATTTGCGTCAATGCTGTGGTATCTTACGGTAAAAGTGCGGCATTTTACCACGAATTTTCGGTAGCATTGCGGTATTTTACCGTAAAATGCCGTATTTAATGGTAAAATCCCGTATTTTACGGTAATTCTGTTGAATTCCGTAAAATACAGTATTTTGCGCTACTATACCGCAAATTGCCGTACTTTTCAGTATTCTACCGTAATTTGCGGCAAATTTGCAGTAAATTACGAGATTTTGCGCTATCACACCGTAAATTACTATATTCTACTGCAAATTACCGGAACTTGCCGTATTTTTATCGTAATTTGCCGCAAATTACCGTAAATGCGACAAATTGGCAATAAATTGCGGTAATTTACCGTAATTCGGATCCAACAGGAGTCGATTGAAAATTTGAGTTATCGATTTAATAGTTTGATATACTGAATCAAAATATGAGATGTTAAAAGTAACAAATAATTTTTTTTTTTTTACGCCATAGACCTGATATTTTTTTATTCTCAAAAGCTTATTGACCTGATTTATAATTAAAAAAAAATTTTTTTATTTTCACACTCGTTCATAGGTATAATTAAAGGTAAGACTTGAGAATGAGATCACGCTGTACATGTGGTCAAGTATCGTATGTTTTAGGTTGACATTTTAGTGTCAGTGGTTTTTATTTCTTTTGATATTTTTTTTTTTTCCATTTGTCCTAAAAGACTTGTATTAAGGATTTATGTCAAGGGGTTTTTATTTTTCTTCTCTATAATTTCTTCATTCTCTCTTTTATTTTTCATTCGTACCTTCATTCCACTTCTTTTAGTCTCACAAAACGTGTAGCAATGCTCGGGAGGAAAAAAGCCTCAAGTTCTCTTTTGTAAAATGAATAGGGTTAGGTGGTTGTTACTTCTTTATGTAAAAAAAAAAAAAAATTATGTCGAGTACACTAATGTTACTAAAATATTTACTACTTACTTATTTTTTTTAACCTCAATATTTAATTATAATTAAAAATTAGTTAATTACTTAAAAATAATTTTTTTTTTATCTGCTGATATAATTAAGTTTGATGAGAAAATATAATTAATTAATTATTTCTACGAAGAGTTTGCTAATTGTTGCAACAAAAAATATTTAAGATCAGGTCATTAAGATATAAAGACATCATATATATGATGTCATAACTCATCTCATTACATTGAAATGTTTAAAAATTTTTTTTTCTTACATTCCATTTTAATTTAAACAGAATCTAACAGTCAATTAATTTTTTTATTTAATGGGGCAAGTTGGGCCCATGAAAAAAGTTTTCATTCTTTTATCCGCGCCCGCAACTTTCGCGACTTATCAAACAAATTACGTAAAATTATATTTTTAAATCGTGATAAATTTTGTCGGTTAGTTTTATAGTAAACTGGTAAAATTGTTGCCCTCCTCCCTCTATTCTGCCCTTAAAGTCCTTATAGAACACAGTTTATTAGCTATAACTTAAAAACGATAGATTTTAGAGTTTTGGCTATTATGGTTATTTTATAGCAAATTGAAGTTGCATTTAAAATATACGACGCAATTTCATAAGAGCTATAAATAATTTTATGAATCATATTTAATGATCAATTTTTTATGTTAAGTCTTTCGTGACATGAGAAAAGTTTTACATTTTTTTTTTATACATCCTAATATATTTAATGTCTATAAATAAGTCCTGATACATTCTTATATATTTATAAATGCCTATTAATAAACCTTATATCTATTTATACAAACCTATACATATCCATATGTATATTTTTTTTTAATTAATGAAGTATATTAATAGAATACCTCCGTCATTTAGACGAACCCTCTGAGGTTTCAAGGTTCATATATATGTTAAATTTAATTTATTGATCTTATAATACGTTTCTTACTAGTCAATCAACTTGAGAAACTGGAAAATCAATATAGAGACTGTATAACTGAAGCAATAAATTATTACTGCTATGATTGAGCCTTCAACATCTGATTAATGGAAGTCTATAATATAGATTTGGGTAAATCTTAAAATAAAAAATGAATATAGATTTTGAAAAAAATTTTTTTATGCATACATAGCAGATTCGAAGTACGGTAAATTACCGCAAAATGCCGTAATTTACTGCAAATTTGCCGTAAAAGGCGACATTTTACTGCAAATTACCATAAATTACCGTATCTGACCCCAATTTACGGCAAAGCACCGCAACTTTACCTAAAATACTGCGACATTGCTGCTAATTTTACCATAAACTTGCCGCGAAATACGGTAGTTAAAGTAAATTGCCGTATTTTACCGTAAATTACCGCGTTTTTACAGTAAACTACCGTATTGTATGGTAATTTACCGTAATTCGGATTTACTAGAAATATGAGCCATAGACAGAAAAAGGGATTTCTTGGCGCAAAAAAAATTTTGAATTTTGAATTGAAGATGATACTTTTTTGGGACTAGAATAAATCTCTTGGCGCAGTTTATAATGCGAAATGTTTCTTGGGACGAGTCAAAATTTTTTGCGCCAAAAAATTCTTTATGTAAATTCCCGCGATGAAAATCGAAAATTTTCAATAAATGGGAAGTTATTCGTTTCGATCCGATTTTCGAAAATTGAGTTTTCATCAGATTTCGACGTTTCGAGGTCCTAGAAAGCTATTCTGGCTATTTCCGGCCCACAGGGTCAATCGTTTTTTAGATTTTTCTGTATAGAGAATGAACTTCTATTCATAATTGGAATATGATTCTCTTGGTCTGAAAAATATAAAAAGGAATTATGACCAATTTTTGGGTCTAAAAAAAAATAATATTTTATAGAATCTTTCAGCTACAGAAGAATATTTCATGTAATTTTCATTGAAAAGTTTTAAAATTCAGCCATTGAAAAGTAGTTTTTAGCGGCTCCTTAGTAGTTAGAGTCTTTTCCCAATTAATTCTAATGTGCACCAAATAATGTAAGTATACTAATTGACATGCGCACTAATGACACCAGATGACGTTACTTGTTCATTTAATATCTACTTTGGCGCGCATACGTCGACGCATCATGAATTTCGTCTAGTAGTAATGCCAGTTACGCGACAGCCCTCGCAATATTCACCTCGTTCGGTACTTTATCTATTATTTATATATACGTATATCACTATATATATACATAATATTTACAATATTTAGAAAAGTCACTTTCATTTTTTTGTAATCTATTTTTTATTTTTTTTTTCAAAATAATTAATCTGTTCATAAATTAACTAAAAAATTTTGTCAATAATCGTGTCAATTAAAAAAAAAAAATTAGTGTTTAGTTTTTAGTGATCACGTGTTGTGTGGAAATCACATTGTTATTAAACACAAAATAAAATTTCACGGAATATTGAATAAATAATCGTTTTTTTTTCGATGGTGATGTGACGCGTGGATTAATAAGAAAATTTTTTTTTTATTAATTAATAAAAAATTATAACAAATTTATTGGAAATAATTGATCTAAAATGGTGAGTAAATTTATAAATCAAAATTTTTGTTTATTTATTTTTTTTTATTTACATTACTTTGAAGTTTAAAGATTTTTATCGACTCTTCTGACACATGCAGTAAATTTGAATAAGAAAAACTTTATTCACACTTTATTATTCAAACATTATTTAAAGCTCCGGGTCACTGAGCCCCAAGCGAAGTATTATCGGTTTTTTTTTTTTTTTGGGAATTTAAAACCAAAAATAAAAAAAAACTGTGTATTTTCGTTTATTTTATTATTTTTATCAATTTCGCGACTGTAACTTCCTAACTATTCATTTTATGGAAAATTTTATAAGTAACATTTGTTAGGAAATTCAATTTTCTACAAAAAAGGTATCATTAAAAATTTTCGTATCTCCAACTGTTTACAAAATATTTACTATTTTTATAAAAAAAAATCAGTTTCTCAAATTAATATTTTAAATAATTTTAAACCGCTATAACTTTAAACCCATGAAAATTACAGAAAATTTTACTGATACCATTCTTATAGGAAATTTAATTTTCTACAAAAAAGGTGTCTTTGGTTATTTCCCTAATTTCAATATTTACCAAGTTATGGCAAATAAAAAATACTCATAAATTTTTATAAAAATTAAATTATTCAAATATTCAAATTTTTTAAAATAAATGCAAAAGAAGCACAAATTAATATCTGAGCTTTTCTACGACTTGTTAATAATTAACTATGATCTTAATTAATAAATTTTCGTCAAAAAAAAAAAAAGAGTTCATTAGATAATCAGAGCCAAGTTTATAATTTAAACCATCTGTCGGGGGTGGAAAATATACAAGATAAAAATCTTAGCGAAGTCATCGGACTTTAGAGTTTAGAGACGACAAAACTCTTGTTTTTATTTTTATTTAAGCTTTAGCTTTTGCTATCGCGTCTCTTTTCTCTTAATTTCTCTTCTTACTCTTATATTCTCTACTGTTACTGTACTGAAGGGGCCACTGACGCATAACGTTTTTCGTGGAAACGAGAATAGAAACGAGAACGAGATATAAACAGGCTCAACGAGAGTAACATCTACGTGAGTTGGCACATACCTACTCTTTACTCGAGCTTTTTTTTTTTATCTATCTCGTTAAGACATTTGTTAAGTGGATCAAATTTTTTCTCTTAATTTTATTTATAAATATAAACATTTGAATTCATTAGCACCAAAAATTTTTTTTTTCAAACCCCTGTAACTTTTTTACTACCGATCCTACAGAAAAAGTTGCTCTCACCATTTTTACAGGAAATTTAATTTCCTACAAAAAAGATTTCGTTCAAAATCAGCTTTTTTTCAAAATTTAACGAGATATTTACAATTAAAAGTTTAAAATTTTGGGGGGGGGGGGGGTGTTACAAAAAGTATACAGAGAAATATATAAAAATAAATTTTTTTAATTAGTAGTGTATTTTTTTTTGTTTACGATGCTCATTACTCGGTGTAACGTCAGCGTAAACTTTAGTAATGTTTTTCGTTGTTTTACGAGTTTCTGCATTGTTTTCTTGTATTTGTTATTGTTTAATACTGTACTGAATAAAACTATGTACATATATAACAACAGAAACTCAGTTATTACTGGTACTTTTAGTTTAACCTCGTTAAAAACAAATGTCCTTGTTATAACATCCTTCCCTTTACAATTTATTTTATTTCTTATCTTATTTTATTTTTTTATTGTAAATTTTTTATTTCATACGCTTTTTATACCGTATTTTCTTTATTTCCTGTGTTACATATTTAACTGTTACATACATAATATAACATGTACTGTACTGACGTAGATTTTAAATATTATTTTTATCTAGACTAAAAATATGATTTTTCAGACGAATTTTAAGTGAGAGGTTATTTTTGTTTGAAATTAAATTATTTAAAATATATGAAACTTTGAATACTTGCTATCTCTGTATGAATTTAGTCAGATACTTCCGGTCTCGATCTTAAATGTCAAGAGTGTTAAAAATTTTTTAATTTTCTTTTGACATTTGACTTAAAATTTTTTCTTTGATGTCAGATCTTTCAAACTTGAGTTATTTTTACGATTCTATACTTCAAAATTTTTATATTCAACGATCGCTTTGAAAAAAATATCTAGTTGGCCGAGAATCCGCTAGGTGGCGCATGACAAAAATTTTTCTCGTGCGCAGAATGTTGCGAAAAAATTATATATATATAATTTAATTATTTTTTTGTAAAATTCTCCTATAAAACAAAACAAATGTTTTGTAAAAAAAAAAATAATCAGAAAATACCAAGATAAGAAAAGTAGAAAAATAAATTTAATAACAAGTTCTATTATCGGATGATATTGGACTCGTGTCAGAAATTCTCTGTTCCACGGAAGGACTTTATCTCGTTATAAAATAACCATTAATCGTATATTTATATTCCTCTGTTCCAGATGTTTCGTGTGATATATTTTAATCGTACAATAAAATCAACATTGTTATATATTTTACTATTATTGATAATTAATATAACAAACGTGGCATCACAATGTGGGACAACAGGTTCATCAACAGATCGTCAAGATAAATTGGCCATTTACAAAGTTATCTTACGCACATATTGGTCGAGGGCACGATTTCCCAGGCATTATCCTGAATGGCGACCTCCTGCGCAATTTGGCAAACTTGTTGGTAAGTTTTTTTTTTTGAATATTCTATTATTGGCTCAATCAACCAATTTGTTTTTTTTTTACCTATTTATTATTTAGTTTGTTAATTTGTGTATTTACGTATTGATTTATGCCGTTTCCTTTGTACCAAATGATCCGTGTTAATATATTCGTTGAAATAAAAAAAATTGATTATCGAGAGCCGTTGAAAAGTGTAGTATGTCAATAATATTGTTATTCTGAATAAATCTATCGAATATTAATGACGGATGATGTATCGGGTGGTGTTTAATGAACTGAAAACAAATAAAATTTGATGCAAATTATAAAAACACAAGAGTTATTGACACAAATAATCAAAGAGAATATTTAACTGAATAATTCATGATATCCATATCTGTATACCATAAAGTAAATTTAAAACTGTTAAATCACTATTTTTGTTTTATTTTTCTTTGTGAAATAAATTGAAAAATAGTCTTTTGGAGACTAAGAATTAACTTGAAGAATTGATAGCCGATTAAAAAAATCCATGTAGAATTATATGGGAACATATAGAAATCCATGTAGAAAATTATAGATTTATATAACGATCCATGGGAATCAATATTAGAAAGTAAGGATTTATATAAGAAATCCGTATGGAAAAATGTGGATGTCTGGATTCCCATACAAAAAATATACATAGGAACTTTGATATACGGATTCTCATAAAAATTTTCTATACATGGTGAACTATGTATGAGTTATCATCAACAAATACAATTATGTCACAAAATCTAATAATTTTTTGTCGGGTCCGCGTCCTCGGATTAATTAAACCATTTTCATTCCCACCGAAATGAACTCGGAACCGAAAAATTAAAAAGAAATCCCATTAATTTCTTAGATATTGAATTATAAATTGTAAATTGAGAGCCCTTTAACGCGTGGGTAATGAGATTTAGCTACAAGGCACAAGGAACAAGCTCATCCGAGCATACACCATAAAGTATCTCATCCTCTTCGCCTTTTATTCATAGTAGTGGTGATCCACATGACAAAACAACTTGAGTTTTAAAGAGTCTGGTATAAGCTCAACAAAAGCGCGTGCACTCAGCATCCGAGAATTAGTTATATAAGGGTAGTTTTACGTGTTGTCAAGTAAAATTATATATATTTTACACGTATACTATACTAGTATAACAGTGAATTGAGAAGTGGGGGATAAACTGTAGTAGTTAGTCATGCAGATTAGAGAGTCGAGAACTCTCATCTATACCAATGGAAACTATTCATTGGTGTTAGTCATATATATACATATATACGTATATAAATTCATTGAACCCCTTCGGGGGAGTCGTTTTGTCGAGAGTGTTGCCGTTAGAGCTCGTGTAATAATAGCGATGAATTGTTGATGGCGCCATGGCTACTCTGTATTTATGTCGCGAGAGACTAAAACCCCGACCCCTGTGGGCTAACTTTCCCCATAGAGGCCCTAACCTCCCTTTTACATCCCTTTTTATAACTCTGCAGTATACCGCTACCCCAGCTCATATATTATTACACTTTTGACGGGCATTTTACCCTTTATCATTACTATATAATGACATATATATATGTATACATATATATGTATTTAGCAATGTCGACTGTCCATCGGAGCATCATTTATGCGGCAGATAATACGATCCTGATAATACCGAGATCATTAGTCGGCAATTCATATATTCAATACCAGGCAGTTATGGAGGCAATTCGAAATTTTACAATTTACTGAGTTTATAGTGCTATTGAAGGCTATGTGTATTTAATATTTCATTTCTTGCCATTTATACGTATATTAAATTCTCATTGATTACAGACGACTTTACGATTTTTTTTAGATTCTTTTTTTACTGTGAATGAGAATTTGATTGGGTTTAAATTGATTTTAAGGGTTTCAAATGTGAATATATATGCTGATGACGAACGTATATGTGATATATCACTGCAATATTTTTTATATCGCGGTATAAATATATGATTTTATATACAAAACTACTTTTCCCGCATGAAAAAATTGTTAAAAATATATATGGTGAGTATTTGATAAATATATGGCGGCAAAAATATCTATATTTATAAATATATGTCTTTCACATATATTGGATTATATACTTTTAATAATATGTTATTGTTCAGTGCAGTGATAAGTTCAGTTTCTTTTCTGGGTTTTTCACAGATTTTTTTTTCAATATGCTATCATATATTAATACGGCTAAAATATAAATATTATTATATATATTGTACAATATATCATATTATAATATTCATATATTTTAAAATATACTTTTTCACATATAAAATATTTTTACGTGGGTTCACTCGGGAAAAAATTTCAGATTTGAACATATATGGATACAAACATATCTGGCCATGCACATCTGACCAGATTAGACCAGATTTATTCAGATATGACTAGATCTTAAGATGAAAATTTTCTCAAAATCTGATATCGTCTGTTCAGATATTATCAAATTTGATCAAATCTTAATATTATATTTCAAATATAATTTTATCAGACTACATATAATCAGATCTAAATTTATTTTCCACAGACGGTAAAAAAATGAAGTTATTTTACAAGAAAATTGTATCAGAAGTAATCCATAGAGATTATCAATATTCCTTAAGAGTAATGTCGGTATAATTGAAGTCGAAGTTAAAAAAAGAAAAAAAGAAATTAAATTTTTCTTCCACAGTAAAATAAAGTAAGAGAAATACAATGAATAAATAAAAGGTTTAAATTAAAGAAAGATATGTAAGAGAGAATATGAAAAAAAATAGATTTGAGAAAGGAAAATAAAAGGATAGAGGAAGAATAAAGAATAAGCTTGTAAAAAATAATGTGAAAAAAAAGTAAAAGTGGAAAGTAGAGAATAGTAGATGGGGGTAGTGAGATGTTCATACAAAGTGTGGGATGAAAAGTATGCACGTTTCTCTCAAGCCTGCGGGAGTTGCGTTTATTAAATCAACAAAAGCCTCCCGGGGTTTGAGGAACAGCAGAGGGCTGACGGGGATTGTAGCGATGGAGGGGATGAGGAAAAGGGGATGAGAAGGAGACGAAAACCGGGTTCAAGGTGAGGGTAAGATAGGATGAACAGTAAAAAAGTAGTGGGATCGGGCGGTTTCCATGGGGGTTACAAACTGCATCAGTCTGCACGTGAAAGGGTAAGGAAATACGCGACGAAATCCTTCAGATCTTACGAATGTAGAAATAGAGAAAGATTTTATCTACTTCTTTAATAATTTCATTTTTACTTTTCTCGTTTTACTTAAAAATTTACGGAAAAATTTTCACTGTTTAAAAATTCAATTAAGTTTAATTGCCTTTTTTTGGTAATCGCTTGTATTCGACGGAAATTCCTCAACTTTTTTTGACATCACATCGTAAATCACTGTTCGGTTAAACTCTGCTTCAATAGCAAAACAGCAATAGTTTTGAATGTATGTACAGAGAGCAGAGCAGCCAATAGAGTACACAAACTTTAAAGAAAAACTATCACGCACGGAGATAAAGCTCCTGGATTCAATGGAAAAATTTCAGTGAGAGAAAATACTCGTGAGTTGTGAGTTTGCTGTTGGATTTTATTCCAATGAAATATTTCAGATGAAAATTTTAAATTTTCAGAATAACAAAATCAAATTTTTCGTGACAAAGTCTCTAAATTCATCTAAAAATTACCTCGAAAGGCTTTTAATCAAAATTCCGACTAAAATCCCGCTGAAAAATCGATGCTTACAACAATCACATGTCTCAATCAATGAAAACATCAAAATGATAATTTAACAAATAGCGCAAGCAATTCAAATCATAAAGTCGCTTTTTTCGTCAATACAAATATCAAACAATCCGTCAAAAAAATTTTGATGTTCAAAAATCCTCCACAATAACCGTTTATTTCCACCCCAATATCCGTCGAAAAATCACCAATTCATCCACTACAACCAATTGGATTTCAATTCAGTTGAATATTATTTTCTCTATACATATCTAAAACGATATACAAACCGTCAAATAGATTTTCATATTTAGTTTTTTTTTTGTTACATTTTTTCGTCTTTCTGTCATCAAAAACTTTTTTTTTATCCCCAGAGGCTTCAAAATCTGTCTCTTTTTTTTTAATCCCATTCTTTTCATCTGTTTTTTTCGGGCCTATACATACATACAGCTATATACATATATTTATATATATATATAGATAGATCGACTAGTCCTTCGTTATGCGTTTAAATTCATTCGCAGTATTCGCAATGATGTGAAGCCAAGAGATGTTGCCTTGTGTATATATAGATATATATGAAAGGATGATGCTAAAGGGTATACACAATATATACTGAAAATGGTTGAAAAGCTAAAATGCCCGAGGGCATGGAAAATAGAGAAGAGCTTTTTCGAAAATGCGCACGATAGTATCTTTGTATTTATATATATATATGTAATCGATAAATTTATGTATATATATGTGTATGTGAATGTGGATATCTTTTCTTTTATATAGTTTTTTTTCTGTATCAAATAACAAAGAAATAAACAAAAGTAATGATGAGACAAAAAAACGTATGAAATAATAAATTAAAATAAAAAAAAAAAAAAAAGGAATATGTGAAAAAAGAGTTTCGTGAGTGTTATTGTTGTTTTTACTGTCGTGTGTTTTTTATTTGATATAGTTGAAGTTTAAAAATTCTATTTATCGGATGGGAAATGTCACGTAAATTCGTTATAAGTCCTATTCAATTTGTTTTTATATATTTTAGATTTGTTTTTTATTATTTTTTTATGAGGGATTAATCCATACGATGCAGTTTTTTTTATAATTATTTTTATTGTTATTTATTATTGAAAAACTAATATTTGAATCAATAATTCTATAAAGTCGTGAAATAGGAGTCATACAATACGAGTTTGGTTGTCATAATTATTGGATCTATTCATTGATTTTCCTCCAACCGTACAATCGCAATATGGCTGACCTCAAAAAATTAAGTTGGTACAGTCGGTCACCCTATAAATTGGGGGGGGGGGGGGGGGCTCGGCCCTTTGCACTAATATTTTTTATAGATTTCTATGGATCCTTTTCCATAAATTTTCATTTAATTTCTGCAAAAGTTTTTGCTTTCCAATCGATATTCGGAAATAAACATCAGCAAATAATCTAATGATGTAATGAGATAATTACAGGAACCAATAATAGATCGGTCGATTAATCTCTCAATGTAATATGAGTGAGTGAGTGTGAGTTGAAGAGTAAATGTAATAGAGATAAATAATTTCCTCTTGTCTCAATATATACATCTCATGTTAGTCAGCATAATTATCCAGTACTAGGGAGAGTTTAATTACCCAACAGAGTTGCCAATAGTCCGAGGCATTTCTACACATTCCGACATCAAATCGCACAAAGACACCGTCCCTTTGAACTTAACAAGTACTTAATGACAAAGTACTTAAATATAATCTTTTTTATTCTCATTTTTAATTATTCAATGCAAAAGTTAATTTATTTTGTTTATAGTTTAAGTTTTAGATTAATTTCGCTCGTTAATTTTTTAAAATTATTGTTCCCGTCAATTAACTAATGAAAGAAAATATTTAAGATCCTTTTTTCTTAAATATATAAAGTCGCTTACAGTAGGTTATAAATTTACAGAGTAAGTCTTTGATTTTAATTAGCAAAAGTACAAGACTTCAAACTCACTGAACTTTGACTAAGAAATTGGAAAAAGTGTTCATTAAATATTGGGGTTGGAAAAAAATATTTAAGAAGTTGTTTAATTAAAATTTATGTCCAAATATGCCCAATTATAACAAAAATTTTCACAGTTTTAAAATAAAATATTTTTCAAGTCTGACTATATTTACGAAAATCTAAACAGATACAAAACATCTGCACAATTTTTTCCAGATCTGATATTCTCTGCCTGATTATGATCAGATCTAGAATTTTTTCACAGAACTAGTCCTATAGTTGCTATTAGACCTGTCACTGCAATAGGGCACGGTCTTGTATCAGTCCCAGGACTAGTCCTGTAATTGCTACAAAACTTCTGTTGCAGCATCAAAATCCTGCTACAGGACCCATCCCTGTTTCAGCAACTGGATTTTTTCCGTGAAATTAATTCTGATGTCTGATAATTATAAGCAGTTTGTAAAGCAATCATTCACTAAATTACCCTGCACTGGATTTTCTATCAAAGGTAAAATATATTCCGACTGAAAACGCGGTAATGTAAAAAACCCAGCAATCAATGTTCTCGAAAAAGATGTAAATCGGGTGAAAAAAGAAGTAACGAAACAAATTAAAAGAATGTTAAAAGCAGTTAATCTACTTTTGCTATTAAAAGTTAAACGATTACGTTAATTGACCGCATCGTATTACAACCCCAGGAAATACGTATATAATCCCGAGCTACTTAGGTTATCTCTTAGGCAAAGGCAACTGAAACGCAACTGAACATGTTTAAGCAAAGGGAGCCGAAACTAAAGCAAGCCAGCCAGCCAACCATCCACCCAGGAACCAACCAACCAACCATCCAGCTAGTTTGCTTGCTTGCATGCTTGTATACGAATAGCGAACTATTACAACACTATGCTAAGTTAAGTAACGATGAGAACCAACCTGCTACTGACGTATTCTCAACTAAAACTTACTCTCTACTCTCTGCTTTCAGCTCTATACATCTACACTCAAACTCTCCACTCGTCCTCTCTACATCTGTTCCTCTAATACTTCCCTGCTCGTAATTTTGTATGCACTGACACACCTGGAGGGTATTCACCCTTTCTATTTGTACCTCATTATTCACTGTTTATTCATCAGTTTAATTATATCATCTTTAATATATACTTAATGTAATTTGTTTGCTTTAGATCATTATTATTATTATCATCATCAACTTATATTATGATTCCTCATTCGCAATCAGGATAATTATCTTACCTGGAAGATCTAATTATAAATATCGCTAAATTTTGCAAACCTATAAAACGAAAAGAAAAATGGGCGGAAATGGGACCGATCGATTCGTTATCTGGAGCGAAATGGACGAAACGGTAAAAATATATAAGGAAGAAAAAGGAAAAAGGTCCATTTTACCCTTTTACATTATATACTTTTTATATGGACATATTTATATTTGTGACATGTGATATGAAAAGTGGCTTTATACGGTTTCTATAGAATATTCGGGTAGAATGTATCTATACATATACGGAGATATATCATTTGAGTTTAGATAGTTATAAAGCATGGGCTTTTTGAAATCTCGGAGGCACAATCCGGGGATCGGTATGGTGTGAGTAAACCAGAGTGTATATACAAGGGTTGACTTCAGGCACGACCGAGAAATATACCAGCAAAAGTAGTAGCTAGAGGTAGTGGAATAAGTTTAAAATACATATATAATATAAGTACTGGAGGAAGTGAGATAGAGGACGGAGATGCTGGAAAGGTTGCTATTGAGGGTGGTGTTGTACGGGATGGAATGAGGGTGAAAATGCAGATGGGGTGGTAGACTGGAATTTCTCGGATTTCCTGCATAAATATCTCCACCAGCTACTACTTCTGCTTCAGCTCTACCCCGAAACCCATTCCCGTAACCCCTTTGCTTCCTCACACCAACTTGTGTCAGTACGTTAAGAGGGTCATGGAAAACGCGCCAATGACAAACTACCAATCTAGACACTATTTTTCTATCTATGATAATAAATATATAATGATGTTTTTTTTTTTTTTCGAAATCCAGACTGATGTTCCGCAGGAAAAAGATCTAATTAACGCTATTAAGATTTCTTTGGTCGATTAGCCAAAAGTGCTGATTAGCTTCGATCAGATTCTAATGTCATTCTTTAGTCCTAAAATCATTGGTCAACCCAAGACTATTAGAAGTGATTGGTGTTGATCAGGCTTCTAATAGTATTCATTAGTAGTCTGATTAGTGGTTATTATAACACTATTACAAACAACAATCAAAGATTTCTCAAAATTACTTGAATGATACTGTCATTACTGCATTATTGGCACGAACTCGAATAAGCTTCTTCTAAACAACTTCAACCGTAGGTCACCTGAACCAATCAATTCTTGCGAATCGCGTCCGCACATTAAACTTTTTAGATTATACTTTCGAAATTTGAACCTCGGGAACACGATTTTATACAATCGGACCGATTACTGTGGATTCGGTTTATAGCAGAAAGTATTGAATTCAAACTGTGGGATGGTGAGAGCGATAAAAAAAAGTCGTTAAAAATAATGAGAGGATTGTAACAGGTCGTATTTATCCAAATATATGAAACTATACAAAAGATGTCACAACATGCTATGCCCTGTAAACGTATTTATGTCCAGCACGTGTCAATAATAGCCAGCATAAGCATGTATATCAGGTATAACAACTAACACATGTGCCGATATCAACTCAGGGACAGTAGTTGTACAGTATAATATATATGTATATATAACATAACAACAAATGATGAAATTTCACGTAGTCCCCGCATAACAGACACTGACTCAGACTGTCAAACGTGTCATATATCAACCCCTGTCACATCATTGTGATAGTCACTGACGACAGCTACAGAATACACCAAAGGATATTCTAATACACTCACATATTTATATATACATACATCAATCTCATATCTACCCTACGTCCTTTATTATTATTATATCGTAAATTTTATCGAGTAACTTGGAGGCCAGCATCATTTGATATCACTGTCAATTTTATTTTCAAACATCCCGCGTCCTCGGATAATCGGTTATATTTTATTTTTGTCCAATTGATAAAGACTATAATTTCAAAAAAATTCCTTTGTAATGTAATCTACGTTAGTTGTTTGGAATTATAGAAATTTTTTTCATCGAAGCAATGGCAGAATTTATCCGACCCTCAAACTCCGAGCGGGGGGGTCTGTAACATCCAAATTTAAATTGCTACGATTGGTTGAAAATCGTGTAATTTGATTGCATTAAACATTAAAATGTATAGGAGAATGTGAGGTACTTTGGACACTCTCAAGGGGGGGGGGGGGGTGTCAAGTGTCATATGAGTAAGCCGTCTAAAAGGGTTTATATTTATGTTTATAAAAAAATTTATGACACTTGAAGAAATGGCTTGTAACACCTGGTTATAAATATAACAATATATATATAATAGAATCCTTATATTTATTTGAACCTCAGACTTGCACACTATTACCCCCTTAGCGCAATCTCCCGTATGACGCAATGGCATATAAAGTCTGCAGCAAACCACAATCCAGCCACTAGAACTTGGCAGTGGCGACTAGAAGCTCTTAATAAAAAAAAAAGAAACGTTAAAAAAGCTGTTGCCTCTCGAGAGTGCAAACTTGTCGTTAACACCCCTTCTCATATATTTATCTAATTTTTATATTCTTTGCTATTTTCATTGCATACCTCGTTCGGATACAATAGACATTAAACATTCAAATGAAAATAACCAAAAAAAGTTTTATGCGTTTTAGTAAAAATCTTGTTTTTTTTTTTTTCTTATTTTCTTAATGAATTTTTTTATCACGAGTACTTGTGAAGTCAAAATGGCGACGGAATTTAAATTTACACAATTCTAACACTTAGAGAAGACTCTAACGACTTTCTTAACGACTCTTGGATTCGGGATTTACCCTCTTTTCCGACTTACTGTCGTTTCCATGGGAAATCAACCTAGAATAACAATCTCTTGTTCTTTTCATATATATATATATATATATATATATATATATATATATATATATATATATATATATATATATATATATATATATAGATATGAAACTTTACTTCTATTTCCATTTCTATTATTATTATTTTAATTTCTGGTTATTTTATACAGTATATATTTAAAATTTCATAGAATTATCAAGATTTCAAGTTATTAAGTCACTTTATTAACAAAGTTCACAAATTATATGCATATTAGACATTGGAAATAAATTTTTTACTTTTTTTATTAATGACCTAGAGCGAAATAGCAGCGGAAGTTCATTAATACATAAAATATATACATTGTAAGAATGCACTGCTGATAAAAAAAAATTATAGACATTTATTCGAACGGTAATTTGAAGTCGAGGGTTCGAATCCCGATCAGGTTTTTTTTTGAGTTTTAAAAAAAAATTGTTTGAGATTCAAATCGATTAAAAAAAAAAAATAATTAAATAATGCGATTAAAAATTTGTAATTAAAAAATTTACAAAAACAGGTTATTAATTATAAAATAAATTACCAAGTTGTATAAATTGAAAATAAAAACAAAAAATTTTAATTCAAAGTATAGAAGAGAACAATGTTCCAATTAATGCTAACACAACTTTTATCCTTTGAAAGATTTTTTTTTATCCGCCCTTTTATATCAAAGTTCTCGTTATTTATTTTTTTTTTAATAATAATAATTATTATTATTTTTCACTTATTATTATTCTCATGTGTTTTTTTATTCCGGGTACTTTTACTTGTTCATTTCACTTTTATAACGTGTGTCAATTTACTTAGGCACATCTGTGGGATTATTAAGCTCTTGTACGCGCAATAAAAATAAATTAATCTTATGATTAAATTTTTTTCTTTTATAATTAAAAGCTTTCATTTTTAACCGTGCTAATTTAATCGTAGTGCAGTATAATTAGTATTCAAAGAGTAATATTTATATTAAATTATAATTTATTGAAATTTTTTCAGCGTGACTTGAATATTTTAAAATTAAATACTTATAGATCCGTTGAATTTCATGGAAAAATATAAAATTATAAATGAGATGACTACCGTTGCATTCTGTGAAATTTATTTAATTTCCAAAGCATTTTAAAAAATATATTTGATTTTTTTTACTCGAAATATATTGATGTGGGTACTCATTCCAACGGAAATTGACTAATTTACACGATATTGATGTCAATTTTACAAAAAAAAAAATTTTTTTTCAAAAAATCAAATGTGAAAGTTTTTTTTTTTAAATATCATGATGTGGGTACTCAATCTAGAGGAAATTTACTGTTTTGTTCCCTGGCATTATTAATTTTGAAAAAAAAAAAATTATATAAATTTTTAAAACGTCATTTATTTACATTCCATTATTGTTTTAAAATTCTGAGTGACCTATACTGCCCCAATTTCTTCTAACAGTGTCTCGGGCGATAAAGAATTGAGTGTCGAATAAAATAAGCCCTCGGTTAGATAAATCGGTCAGTTAGGGTCCGAGTTATCGCCTTCGGCAGCTAAAGTCAGATTTAAAACAAAGAAAATCCATAATCTAAAGTCGCGGGTTCGAATCTACATCACGGTAATTATTAAAAAAAATTTTTTTTATCTCTTTTCGTCTCTTTTGTAAAATTATCTCACTAAAAAAATCTGTAGCGAACGAAAATAAAAATCCATGAATATTTAGAAATAAAATTTTAACAAAGAACTTGATAAGTACTTGTCAATAACGAGGATGAGTTATATAATAACAATAAGAAAAAGTAAATTCGAGGTCGATTATAGGGGCTGTAACAAGTACTGAGGGTTGCTAAAGTAAGTGGGCGACGAATATATTTGAATGGATTTAAATATAGAAAAAAAAAATCAAAGAAAGAGAGAAAAAATTTTTTCCTCTTTCACGTGGGGATAAAACGAAGATTGAATGACGCAAGCGAGACGGAAATAGAGTACCAAGTTGAAGATAGAGATAAAAATATATATAAAAAAAAAAAAAAATTATAGAAATGCGAATAAGGATGAGAAGGAAATAGGGTAGGAGTAAAGAGTATAAAGTGAATAATAAAAATATGATGAGTGAAGCTTTGGACTACTCGAGTGCATTTCTTCAAACGTAATCGAATGATATTTAAATTTAAATGCTCACCGCAATAAAGTGTTTAAGACTTTAAAAAGTTTATTTGACTTTCAAAGTGGGCTTTAACTACTCGGATCAACTTACTACTGCTCTCTATAACTACTTGCTGGTACTACCACTACTGGTATATATTAATTATTATGATTATTCATAGAAAATAGGCCAGTGCTTTTATATTTCATTTTTTTCGATTGAATATAGGGGTAGGAGGAGCAAAATGAGACCTTTTTTTGACGTTACAGAATTAACTCTATTATTGGTATCTATATGGAGCTGCAACTCTCAAACTATTGATTTTATCACAATTTTGACAGAATACTTTTTTGTAGGGAATTTAATTTCCTATAAAAATGTATTCTTTGATAATTTTCCTAAATGTGATAATTCCGAATATATTTTGATTTTAAGGTGGACAAAAAATTTTGTTGAAAAATGGTGTCTCATTTTGCCACACTTTCCTCTATATATAACGAAGTAATAGAATAATAAAGAGAGCTAATAAAAAAAATGTATTTTGGGGTGAAAAAAACTAACGATCTTTCTATTACTAGTCGTAAAAAAAAGTAAACGACAAGGGATGAAGAAAAAAATCACGGGCAGTGAGGCGCGTTCGTAAAAATCGAAAATGCGTGTAATAATAGCTGAATGATGGAGGATAAAAAATATATTACGATGAGCTATGTACTGATAAAAAGCGTGAATACTGAAAAAGATTGACAAATATACGAGAAAAATATTTTATTAAAGTATAAACGGAGGGTAAATTCCAATTTTCAGAATATCGGCTCTATTATATACGCGAGGACATTACATTATTTAAATTACAATAATGGTATTGGAAAGTAAAATTGATAAAATTTGTTAATAAAAGATTTATTGAAAATATTTTTATTTACTTTGTATATCGAATTATTTAATAAAAAATTGATACTAAATTAATGTTAATATTTGCACGATTTAAATAAAAAATTTTGCAAGATTTTAATTAAATACGATTTACTCGATTGCTTTTATTAAAAAACTTTATAAATTTTAAATATTGAAATTGATATCCCGAAAAAAATTAATATATGATCATATATAACCGTATATGATTGTATATGATCCATATGGAAACATACATGCGCACATATTCCTCACATACGAGCACATATGGCAATATGTGCCTTGCGTGGATGTATCTGATTCATAAGAGATCATATATGATTCTTAGATGAACATATATGAGCATATGTACATCATATATGCCTTACGTATAAATATATGTTCGTATATCCTTCACATACAACGTATATGATCATATAAATATATATGATGTTTTAATGATTCAGGCAAAAATATTTCTGCTTGACATGCGATCAGATATGACAAATTTTCAGATATGATCATATATGAGCGTTTGAGATATTAATATTTTTTTACGAGCGATAAAATTGAATAAATAATTGATTTTTTTTTTAAGATTCTTATAAATAAATAAAAAAAAAATAACCAAATATTGGAATTTTCTTATGTTTTAAGTTTAGTGAATAAGAAAATTGAAAATAAGGTAATAGTTGAACTGAAAATTGCAATGGAATTCCGCAACTCCAATGCGAATCACCCTTTTTTCCATCAGATGTATATAAGGGATGAACGCGCGACTCGAAAGTCTCAGGGGTCGCAGATGCCACTTTCGCTCTCTCTCTTTCTCACTTTTCCTCTCCTCTATCTTACTCATATCCTTCCTCTTCACTAGATTTTCTCCTGCCCTCTTGCTCGGAACTACGTAAAAAGTTTAAAAATGTCGAGTGCAAGATAAAGCGAATGGAAAAAATAAAAATAATAAAAAATAAAACAAGTATTTTTAATTTAAAAAATATTACGTTCACTCTAGTTCGAGTTGTTGAATGAAAAAAATATATAAATAAAATAAAAATTACATGATTTTTATCTTGAAACTTTTCTCTTTTAAGTTTTTTAAATAATATTGGTTTTAACAGGGTTTCAAACAACTTTTTAAACTTAAACGTTATTTCTTTTATTCAAATTTATATTAATGAGTCCATAAATTCAATTATTCAGATTATTATTTTTTTTCCAATTGATAGAAAATTCAATTAGTCTTCAAACTCAAATTACTCTAAAACCATCAGGATTTTCAGCAAATTCATTGAAATGTTTTTTATAGAAAATTAAATTTTCTACAAATTTTGATTCTTATATTTTTTTCATATATTTGATATTTCAACCAGAATTTAAATTCAAAGTTTTAATTTAAAAAAAAAAAAATTCTATAAAATTTTTTTTATACACGATTTCATTTTCCGGCCAAAGTATCAACAATATGAAAAAAATATATGATACCAATATTGTAGAGAACAAAATTGTCTACAAAAAAGTATCAAAACTTTTTTCTATAAATTTAATAGTTACAGAGTTATATTTGTTTTAAATAAATAATTACTTGTAGCTCCCGCGTAATTCAATTTCCAGGTTGATGAAAAAAATTTTCACTCATATTTTAACAGAATATACAATTTACGATAAAAGTCAAACGGCGAATTATCCTTAGGTTCGATAATTTTTTTTTTTTTTTTTTATTATTATGTTTATAGTCTCTTAGCATTTTCCACCCTCGTGATCTTAAAAAAAAGTTTTCGGTACTTTGAGAAAATGAGACAGCGAGTAGAAAATTGTAAGGAAAATAAAATCGACAAATTTTCAGTTTCATATCCTAAAATAAACTGATAAATTTTACAATTTTCATTATTTATAAAAAAAAATAAAAATAAACCCTCACTTTAATTAAATTTGGAATTTTTTATTTTTTACGTTAGTCAAATGTTTTTTTTTTATTTTATTGCAGCCCCGATATTTATTAATACTGTAATACACAAATAGAAAAAACCGTCTCACTTATTATTAATATTTGATATATTCAGTCTTTTATAAAAAGTTTTAATTAAACGATCGATAAAAATAACGAGTTTATTTTTTATTTTATTATTTTTATTCTAATTGTCATCTTGATATTTTTATGTCAATTTTCCTCTTTTTTTTTTAATTTCATTTACTTACCGCTTAGCTATTAATAATCGAAAAAAAAAAAAAAAAACCGTCCTGACAATTTTTTTTTCACAAAAATCATTTATCAGCAGCCCGTATATTTAATAAACAACTAGAGTGACCATTTCACCCGTTATTTGATGATTTGAGACTCCCTCTTGCAAATCCCAGTGAATTCAATTTTTTACTTGGACTAGGAGTCAAATAGTGGCGCCATTAGTAAATTTTTCGAAAAACTACCATTAACCTACCGAATTTCAACCCTTACCAAAATTAAGACGTCCGTTGGATGTTTAGAGGTTTCGAGGTGTCAGACAAGTCTTCTGCAAGAATACTAGCACACAAAAGTGAAGGAAAAAATTTTTTTTTCAAGTACCGAGCCCTTGGTCTAGATTTTCTATAGATCATCTATAGAATTTCTTATTCGCTAGGATAACCTGTGTCCTAATAAATTTTGTTAATATGTCATTGACCACGACTATTTGCTGGATCTTATAAGTCAATGCATCCGAACTGTAAGCGAGAAAAAAAATTTAGATCAGCCACCTACCGGAGGATCTCGCAACCAGCGAGCTATAGTAAGCTGGCGGGTTAAAAAAGGTGTTTAAATTCTTTCCTTTCTCCTATAAAACAGAATGCCATTTAATTAACAAAAGTAAATAACCAAGTTTTGCAGTTTTGTTGACACGAAAAACAATAAAAAGTTGTATAAAAAAAAAATGAAGTTGATTGTCATTCTATAAACCCGTGAATGTATCAACTCCCGTAGCTAATTAATTTAATGGGGTCGACATTGACAGGAAGCAACGATCTATTTGCTCTTCCACCCTCGAAACACCAAGTGTAAACTTCCGCTCTTGTTCCCTTGGTTCGTTCGTTCGTTCTATTCGTTGCCTAGTCGTAGCGATCCGTTCTGTTCCGTGAAATTCGTTTGGGCAAAACAACCGAGCCGAGGGTTTTAGCGCGAGTATAGTAAGAAATTATTGAATTTCCATCAATAATCTTGATTTTTCTCTTACACTAAAAAGCAACCCCAATCAACTAGAAAAAATATTTTCTGTTTAGTTTTTTTTCATTGTAATTTAATTTTTTTTTTTTTCCAATTTTATTTAGAAAATTTTTTTTTTATATTTTACTAACATAAAATAACTTTGTAAGCTGAGTTGACTCAAATATATGTAGTTTCCTTAACGACACTAGAATCCTCGTTGTTCTTGTTATGGTTGCTCATTAAATCCTTATTAAAAAATCCAAACTTAGAATTATAGTCTACTCGGGCCGCTTTTAGTGTCGGCGAAAAACTTATCACTTTTTTCGTTATTAATACGTTAGATGGCTGAATGATATCCATGCTCGATAATCGCCCTCGAGATTTTTTTTCGACCCCGTTGTTGCTATTTATTATTTGCTTGATTTCAGCTTTTGATTTCGTCTTTGACTCTCTACTTGAAAGAGTACGGTAGCTAATCGATTGATAAAATAATCTTTTATTAATTAATCGTGTCCTTTTTCTTTGCACAGTACTTTACACTGCAAATCAAAAGACGTATCCAAAAATAAAATCGTATCTTTATAAATATTTATATATATTTTTCTCTATATATTATATAAAGATTTTTTTCAGTGTAGATATATATTTTGTAGTTGTTAATTGTTAGCGGAAAGGAGAGTAGAGATTTACTTGAAATTTAATGAGAGCCTCGCTAATTGCGAGTATAAAGACTACGGCTTGTCTTATAGACTTGTAGAGAAGATTATTATGGTAAAAAAAATAAACTTTTTTAAGTAAATAGTAAATTTAAAAGTCGTAATTAACTTCAAAAAGTGACAACTCTATTAAAAAAAAAAAAATTTTATACTTTATTTTTTTTAGCTTAAGATTCTGGCTTAAATATTAGATTTATGAAAAAGTTGTACTGGTACAATCTTGTAAGAAATTTAATTTCCTACAATATTGTTCTCATACATTTTTATTGTATCTCCAATATTTGGCCTACAATTTTGATTTAAAGTATTTGAGGAATAAATTGAAAAACATTAATTTTATGTCCTAATAACTTTAATTCGTTTTTATGACTAAACTGTTGGTGATACAAAAAAAAATGTATAAAAGCAAATTTATAGGAAATAAAATTACCTACAAAAAAGGTAACTATGATTTTTTTCCCAAATTTGATAGTTGAAGAGTTATATCGATTTTACATGAGTGACATAAATGTAACAGTCACTTTTTCACGATTTATTAACTACTTTTTGATTAAGTTCAATAGAAAATTAATGTAATGGCTTATTTTGAGTATATTGTTATCAGAAAAAAATAAAAGATGTTTGTAAAATTAAAAAAAAATTAGGTCAAGAATAACTAGTACTCCATAACATTTTATCTATTTTATTCCTTGTAGATTCAGTGTAATGCTACTTTTAAAATAAAATAGTACATTGGAAGGTCGTCAGAGGGTGGGGCTGCTGGAGGTAAAGATAAAAAGGGGATTAAATAAATGTACGTTAAAAAAACGTCACGTGCTATAAAAAAAAAAAAAAGGAGCTATGAATTTTCCGTAATAATTGCAATAAGTTCTTCGAAGGCAGTTTCGAGTCTCGGAGGATTTAGTGTTACTAACGTCAGAAGCCATAATGGTTAGACGTGCTTGGACGCCTTTTATATATATATAATTCTCGTGCCAAGATTTTTTGATAAAAGAGAGGAAATATAATAAATCACGTAATTATTTATACTCTTTTTTTTACACCAACGTAACATTTGTTAAATATTGTTGTCATTTTTCATGTTACCCAAAGCTAAACATTACATTAATAGAAAAACATTTTTTTTTCTGTTAATTTTTTTTAATGACCCACATTGCCCCAGTTTTGATTCACAGTGATTCTGGTGATAAAGAATCAGACTCTAATTAAAAGGAGTCCTCATTGAAGTAAATCGGTTAATAACTTTTCGAGTTTTCTTACTTTTTCCAAAAAATCAGTAATCTGAGGTTGTGATGTCGAACCCACGTCACGGTAATTTTATTCAAAACTTTTTTTTTTATATTTTTGAAAGAGGGAGTCGATTATAAAGGTCGCTGCAAGATTGTTTGGTAAAAGTTAAAATAAATTAGGTGATCACTTGAATTTTTTTTTTTTTTTTACGGACGAAAAAAAAAATTGAATAATTTGATATGTATAAAATATGATATTATGAAAGACGATAAGTAGATAAAAAGTTTTTTTATCTACATAGTGTGTTATAAGAGACTTTGGAAACATATAACATATAACTAGTAAGGTTATATATATGTATGTATAGGGAAATCTTGAGGACGACAAGAGCTAGGGTGTAAAGAGGATCCAGCTGGGGCTCACTGAAGGAGGACAAGAAAAAGGAGGAAGAGAAGGGGTGGGGGGGAGGTTTAGATAGAGGTTAAGGTGTACTAAAAGTACGAGAGTATAGACATAGTTGTAAATTCACTGGGAAACTAACTGGTCGCATAAATTCGAGAGGATTCACTTGCGTTCGAGTGTAAGGGAGATATGGACGTGCGACAACTCTGTTCGACGACTAGAACGATCAAAGTCGGCTCTGCACGTGCTATTATTCCCAACAGTATTCATGATTTTTTTTTATTTATTCTTGGCTCAATATTTTTTGTTATTTTTAAATTTCCCATGGAATTTCAAAAATGATTATTCTGAAATTTCGTTTAGTTTTATCAGATTTAACTGAAAATATGCGTGAAAAATGTTTGTACATATGAAAAGCTTGAAATGTGGATTTGCTGAAGATGAATTGATGGATAAATGAATGGAATTTCTTAAAACATTTTCTGCAAATTTCAATTGGAATTAATTTGGTGACGAACGCGAGCTGGTTGATGCTCAATACGAGTTTAATAAACAGATTTGGTTGCGGTGTTTCTTGATATATATTGAATTCAGTTCGGTGCAGTATTGATTAGCTTCGGTGCTGTTACAAAATGTTTCGTGACTCTTACTCTTACAAAACGGATGTGGTACTTTGGTATAATAGCTCTTGATAAATCGACTATTTCGTTGTCATAAAGCCGTTTTCAGATTTCAGCCTTGGAAAACTTAAATTTTAGTCCAGTAGACTCGAATTTTGTAGATTTTGGGGTATATGTTCAGATTAAATTAGATAAAGATATATCTGATCAGATATTAAGTGCAATCTGGCCAGATTTCATAAAATCTGATTAAATTTTATAAATGCGGATCCAGATTTGAACAGATTTCGTCATATATATCACAATATCTGAATAGATGTGACCATATCTGGTAAAATCTGGTCATATTCTGTCAGATTTAATTTTTACCACAGATTTCATTAGTAATTTTCATAATCTTGTGATTTTTACCCTAGTGGATCTGAATTACGGTAAATTACCATATTTTAGGTAAATTCCTGCAAAATACTGTAGTATACGGAAAATTTGCCGTAAATTCCGCATTTTGCAGTAATTCTTGCAAATTCCGTATTTTACGGTAATTTATGGTCATTCTTCTGAATATTGCAAATTACGGTAATTTACCGTAATTTGGATCTGCTACGGTATATTTGTTACCTTATGTTTAAATTTTATTTGAAAAAGTTTTTTTGACGGTCATAAATTTAGCTATTGTAGTAAATAATTATTTTTGGAGTACATAAATTAAAATAAAGCCATAGTGTTACTTTATTAATTAAATTTATTACATTTATGTTAATTTCATCAGGAGAATAAAAAAGACAAAATGTTTATTAAAAAATTACAAGGTTGCTTTTAAATATTCTATAAAGCTTGCAAAAGCTTTTTAAACACTGTCATGAGTACAATGAAGCTTTTGAAAGTAAAAAACAATGAAAAGACCCAGAGAGAGGGTGGGGGAAAAGGGTGACGAGAAAAAGGTAGTTTTTTGTTGGTGCACTCAATCGGATTCGTAACAAACTTTTAAATTTCTCGCGGCATTAGAATGTTAAAAACGTAACTGAGAGAAATAGAAAAATAGGGCGGACGTAAAAAAAAGTAAAAATAAAGTAAATAAATAAATGAAATAGACGGAAAACTAAGTGAGAATGACTCTCGTGTGTGGGTCACGTAGCACATGATGGTAACAAAGTAAAAGAAAAAGGGTAAAAAAACGTAAATGAAAAATAAAAAACGGTGTAGAAAAGAGGTGATAGTGGAAAATAGAGTGTTACGGTGAGAATGGTAATGTAGTAGAATGTATATAGAAGAGGAGAAAAAATAATTGGAAAGGAAAATGTGCGAATAGAGTAATAGAGAGAATTATTGATTCAGAAAACTAAAGCTAAGTTGTAATATTGATTTTTTTTTGCTTAATTATCATAAATGTTACGAATGCAAGGTGAAATTAAAGATAATAATAATTATTAGTAGTTGACTTTAATTTTACCTCTTGCAATAAAAGTATTTATTTAAAAGATGTTAAAACTGTTCAATATTTTCACTTGCAGTAAACGCACATCGCTCATGTGATTTTATATAATTATTCTAATTGATTTCCATTATAATCATTTTTATTCAAATTTTCAAATTGAGGCTCCATCTTACCCCGGTATTTCCTGTATTAATATATTAAAGCGGGAAAGTTAAAAATTTTTCCATATGAGTGCAGGCATTTTCAAAAATAACTGAAACCTATTAGCGAAATTATGAAAATATTCGATTTCACGACTTTTGTGATTTATGGATTACCCCATATATTTATTTATGCATACTTTTATTTAAATAAATTAAAGTGAATAATAATATATGAATCCATTAGCTATGATTACATATCATGAAATCGTAGAATACATTATACACAATCAAGATCATGAATTTTCACAGCGTAATCGTAAATTGGCTGTTACTATTATTCGTTTGTATAACTCTATATATATATGTATATATATATATAAAACGGTGCTTGTACTAATTTTGTTGCTAGGTCAACGGCCAATGGAATTCTACATTCAGCAATCCCCGGAAAATTAAATGAATTATTCATCGGAATTGGTAATGCGTGAAACTACCAACATTTTCTAGCCCCTAAATCCCTGTTACTTTTTACTATTATTTGCTCGGTTATTATCTCGCTAATTAACAATAAAAGTGCGCTAAGCACCAGTAGAAAGAAATATAAACAAATAAATTTTAATAAATAAATTCACTCTAAAATCTTCTGCCCTCGCAGTTATTTTCGTAACAGAAACGGAGATTCTCTTAATTCTTTTCGAGACAAAGGAAAAGTTTAAGTCCTGCGTCTTTTGTTTTTGGTCTCTGGATGTTTTGTAACCTTGAGTTCCTGTCTAGTCTTATGTATGTCCATAGAAAAGTGTTTTGCAAACGTTGAGGGTTGAATTTCACCCTCTTCTGGTGTCACTGACAGCCTTCCGTTTATTATTTCTTTATCTTTTATTTTATTTTACTTTTTTATGTTTCTTTTCTGGCTTTGTTTGGTACTTTTTTCCCCGAGGATGATTCTGACTTCATCGGAAGTGTTTGTCTGTTTTTCCCTTTGTTCTTTACGCATCACGGGTCCATGAGTTTGTTGCTTACTTAGCTTTTGTAATGTGGGCTACATTAAGAAATTGTTTGGAAAAAAAAATTATTGAGTAACCGGGTGTTTCTTCTTATTACAACTTACAGGCCATTGATTTTACCCGAAATTTCTTATTTCTGTTTCCTTAATGCTTATTTTTCATTAAAGCTTCAATTAATTGATTTTATTTTATAATGCGAATATTCTAAAATTTACTTACTAAATTCACGACGTGTTAATTTCTAATCTTTCAGCTCTAAAAAAATTTTTATAGATATCAATCTTGTAGGAAATTTAATACTCTACAAAAAAGGTCCTTACATTAATCATCGTATATTCAATTGTTAATGAGATAATTGAAATTAATACTTAATTAATCAATTTTTCTATTTTTATGCCCAAAATTCAATTTTACCAACTTTAAAACGTTATAACTCCGAAATTTTCAACTCTACAAAAATTTTTATAGATACCATTTTTGTAGGAAATTTAATTCTCTACAAAAAAGGTCCTTACATTAACCACCGTATTTTCAATTATTCACAAGATAAATTGTAATTAATACTTGATTAATCAATTTTTCTGATTTCGTGCCCGAAATTCAAGTTTTCCAACTTCTTAATGCTATAACTCCGAATCTTTCAACCTTAGACAAAATTTTATCGATATCAATCTTGTGGGAAATTAAATTTTCTACAAAATTAATATCAGTAAAAATTTTCATAAAGTTGATAGGTAAAAAGTTAACGCGTCATGAAGTATTAAAAATTTTCTTGAATTTAAAAAATTCCCTGGCTCCAACTACAAAATGATTAAATCAACAATTAATCGACTGTCTCATAAACTACTATAATAAAAAGCAGTGAAAAGTTTCAACCAAAAAAAGTGAACCTCTAATCATAACCCTAAAAGTACCTGACAAACATACAACGGTAGAACAGTACCATGAAAGCTAATCTCTAGACAGACAAAAGTTATCAGTATCTGCATCCACTAGCGATAAAATAGTTTGTTAGATAACTGGGTCACGATCAGTAAACTCACTTAACAATTTGGTATTCTCCGCAGAGAGCCAGTCATACAAATTATTCCAACATAGGGACTGTAAATGGATATTTGAGAATTCTTAGGTGTAGATAGGACTCAAGGGGCGTAAGTGAATGACTGAGTGAGTAAGGGCTGATGTATAACACAAGTGTAAAAGATGTAAAGTGAGTTATAAAGACAAGGGATTTAAATTTCATAAAAAATAAAGGAAAAGTCTAAAGTCTTGTCTTGAGTTCACGGTTCAGTTGACCAAAACCCGTCGATCGTTACCATCAAATTTAATACCGCAGTCAATATATATCTTTATCTTTATCTAATGTACTCTCTTGTAACAGCTCTTTTGGGGATAATCGAAATGCACTCAAGAGGTAGAGTTCGGGTGAATCGTTATCCATAAACGCACCAGTACGCTTAAGAGATATCTATGAATTATCCTTTCAGTTAATCCAGGAAATTGTTCACTCTATTCTACACTCAGCGCTTTGTAAAATCTCGGTGATTTTTATTTTTTTTCGACAATATTTCTACCTCTTAACTTTTACATTTCAATCATTTTGATGCATAAGTTTACGGAAACTTATAAAAGTGGGGTTGGTTTTCGAAAACTGTTCGAAATTTGTCAAATTTCCCGAGTTAATGGAATGGGAGCAGCCAAAGATCCAAATAAATTTTTTAAGAGTTACTGAAACCAGTAAAATTTGATTAGAATTTCTAAGGCTATTGCGTTTTTTTTTTTTTTTTTTTTTTTTTAAGGCCGCTGATGAAAGTGCACTCGACCATTGCCACGTTGGTGCATAAATAATGATTAATAAAAAATAAAATAAATAAAGAAAGCAAGTAGAGGAAAGGAAAATAAAAATGTTGATTTATTGCACTCGAGAATGCGTTAGCTTCCGCAATACAGGGGATAAATAAACGAGACTAAAATCGATTGAGGGTGTGTACTAAGGGTGAAAATGTTACGAAGAAGTAGAATTCTAATAGATAAATTTTTTATGTAACTGAAAAGTAAATAATGCAAATTAATAGACGCACGAATAAACAAACTAACGCACGAACGCACGCATATATTGAAAAATAAAAAAATATATATACCCCAGAAAAAATAATTGAGATCTATTTGGATTTTTAAAAATATCCGTAATTTTTAAGAAAAGTCAGATCTTCACAGATCTAAAATTTGAAATAAATTTTAAAAGATCTCTGATGAATTCGGCAGATTTTCAATGATTGCAGATCTATAAATTATTTTTTCCCGGGTATATATATACATATTTATGCATATGACGTTATAGTGCAAAAACATAAATGCGTTCTTTAGTTTTTTAGTAAATAATGTTTCGTTTTTAAAATTGGAAAATTTTCTTATATATAAATATATATAAACTGGATTTTTCACTACATAGAGTAGGTAGCAAGTTATAAAAAACTTGGGCACGAGTTTCTTATGTCGTAAAAAATTTAAAGCTACTAGTGAATCATTGTGAAATATTAATAAAAAAAAAAAAAAATTAATAATAAAGTTTGCACTCTGCATAATGTAATAAAATGGTTAATTAAAAATTTTTTGTTATTTACTACAAAAGTTTGGTAACGGATTAAATTAATTTTTTTTTTTTGTGACTATATTGAATGCTTAAATATTCATAGAAAAAGTTTATGTATTTGTATTTAGTTTTGAATTTTTTAGGAACGACTTTTTTCATCGTTAATTTGTGATTTCAGTTTATTTTTTGTACTACCAGAAATTACGTACTCACGACATAGAAGTTTAATTTAATTATATCATCCGTAACAAAAATTAAAAATGTTTGTCCCTGTAATAAAATGGTGTAAAATTTGAAAAAAAATTTTTTTCGTTAAAATTAATGACATCATTATATTAAACGGTAAATTTCCTCTGTAATGAGTACCCACATCATTATATTCTGAGCAAAAAAAAAAAAAGTTGTCTCAGCTCATCGATTCATTATTTCTCATTTAAAATACTCGAGTAAAAAATATGACAAAAAATTTCCAGTTTATATTTAGACATATATATATTTTTTGTTACAATATCAATTGTTCCGTTAAAATTTTCAAAAAAAAAAAAAATCCTTCCTTGTCATTTTTTTCTTGCGACCTATTTTACTTTCTCAATATATTTTTTACCGATAAGCCGGTATCAATTCTTCGATTTCATACTATCATCAAGCTCGAAAGCTTTTCATATATAATACATCTATATATATATCATATATTACTCATCGATACAAATATAAATATAATAGTACTCTTCAGCTTGTATTGAGTCAGTCTTGCGATTTAAAAATTTATAACAATAACTCAATAGATTAACCTGTAAGCTCATATATTTGCTCGAATAAATATAGAATAAAATTTTATTATTATTTATTTCACGAATTCACTCGAGTTATATTGGAATTCATCTTTAAATCGCAATTATTCCCAAACTATTGGGTTTATATAAAAATTCATGACTTACCTTTTTATAGGAAATTTAATGCTCTATAAATTTTACTCAATAAATTTTTATCATAAATTCAATAATTAACTCAGAATTTTAATTTAAAGTTAAAAAAAAATAACTCACGATAAAAAAAGAAAATTCATTAAAAATTTTTTTGGCTTCAAATTCAAATTCTGGCTAAAATATCAAAAATATGATCAATATATGCGAGACCAAATCGATAGAGAATTCAATTTTCTTCAAAAAAGGTATCTTAGTTTTTTTTCATAACTCTGATGGTTTGTAAGTAATATGAGTTCGAAGTGATAAAAATATCGAACGGATTAGTTTATTGTTAGAGTTTACTGTAAATGTGAACAATTGACTTTAAACGATAGTTTGTTCTACGAGTGTTAAAAAAATGAGACTAGTTAAGACAAAAACGAGGACTAGTGTAGCAGACTCGGAAAAAGTAAACAGAAGTAAAAAAGTAAATGTTAAACGTTAGATATATATATATAAAGCAAAGAGGAAAGGTGGATAGTTTAGGTGGATAGGAGGGATTAAGAGGGTGGGAAAAGTCTGTCTGTCCAGTAGATATATACAAGTAAGTCTGTCGGTAGAGATAAATGACTGGTTGGAGGCCCCGGAAGTTCTGCTAACGAGCTGTGTCCCAACTTTTTTTTTTTTTTTTTTTCTATATTTATTTTTACTCCAACTAGCCCACGACGTATTTCTATTACTATACTACTCTTTATAACAAATACTAAGGGTTGCTTCCCTTGGCCAGAAAAAAAGAATAAGATTTTTTTTTAATGAAAAATTAATGAATAAAATCCTCATTCGTTAAATTTATTATTTTATTTTACTGAGTCAGTAAAAAAAAATTAGCAAAAATGTGGTTTGAAAAAAAAAAAATTTGTTAGAAATTGAAATTCAAAAATTGAAACTTTTTTCGGTGAAAAGTAACCTCGGGCTTTGATGAAAATCATGAAGCTTGGGATTGTTTAGATTTTGGTGGAATTTTTTTTTTTATAGGGATACTTGAAGAAAAAATTTTGTGATAATCTACGGGAATTTGTGAAGATTCGTGAGGTTTATGGGATTTCATATGAAATTATTTTGAAATTGTGATCTAGTGCAAAACGTCAAAATTCACTTTGATGGAGAAATAGTCTGGAAAATTCCAATAGATTTTTTAGATTCTAGTCCATTGAAAATAGGATTCCGTTTGAAAATTTGAAAAATCCACAGAAATCTATTTGAAAATCATTCTTGAATTCAATCTATAAGAATTTCAAACATTTCAGCCCGAAATAAATGGATTTCCACGAATCGATAATTTTACTCGATAGAAAATTAGTAGCCAATTATTTCGAAACTAAATTTAAATTTATATATTTATTTTATTTTTCTCGGTTAGTTTATATATTTTTTGTGAGGTCGATCCTCTGGACTATCTATTTATCCATCAATCTGTCGAACCAGTGTGCTTGAGTCTGTTGAGGATTACCAAGAGATACACGACCACTAGTAACTGACCATCGTGAAACCGCAAACGAGATCTATATATATCCACTATACTCTCCACATATATATAAATATATATGTATTTTTTCACTCCCTGAACTCGAATGTTCATTTATTTTCTTGTCAATGTCTTAAACAATTAACCTTTGGTTTTTTTATCCATTAATTCAGAGTAACCCAAATCTATTAGAATCTCACTTTTGATTGCCAATATTTCCTTAAATAGTTCCCATAATCAAACATTTAATTATCCCGAGAAAAACATTTAGATTTTATTGAATATAATTTTATAAAATCTAGTCAGATATAGACAATTTAAAAATCTTACGAGATCAGATCAAATCTACTCAGATATATGTAGTCAATATAAAAATCTGACTAGATCTGAGCAAATTTAGAAATCATTATATGAGGTGTTAAATCTAGCTAGATAGAGTCAATTTTTAAATCAGCCCAAATCTGGTGAGATTAAAAAAATTATTGTGCTGTCTGTGGTCAGATCTATTCAGATAAAAAATTCAAAAATCTTAATAAAAACGACCAAATATGGTCAGATTTATTATTTATTACACGATGTCTAGTCAGATTTAATAGTTTTCATTACGTCACACTCGGCCAAATCTGGTAAGATATCGTAAATTTAAAGACCTGACCAAATCTGATCAGATTTAGTTATTTCCATATCATACAATACTCAGTCAGATCAAGTCAGATGATATAATTTCAAAATCTGACTAAATCTTACGATATTTATATCTTAGTCAAATCTGGTCAAATAAAGAAATTTGAAATCAACAATTTTTAATTTTCTTTTTTACTGATAATATTAAAAATATATCGAAGCCTAATTATATAAATTAATTATCCGAATACTACAATAAGTCACTAAAGTCTATTTCGAAAGGTAAATTTTCCAAAGTAATAATTAAATATAAAGCAAATTTATTTAACAGAAGAGCAATAAAACATTAATAGAGCAATGCTCGTGTTTATGTTAGAATATTTGAAACAGACTAATTAGGATTCACTAGTTTACTATTCTCTTGTCTAAATACACATTTAACCTTTCACCCTGTATCAGTGAATTCTCTCTAACCCTCAATATAATTCTATCTTCCTCTAATATATATCTTCACATGTATACAAATACATATATAGGTGTTTAGTTTCAGTCATAAACACGAACTGGTAATATATTTGTTGGTGAAACAGACCGACCAAATATCCACGCGTGATCGTAAATACGAGTCTCATATATATACAATACACGTTTATATATAAATACGTGAATGTAATACCGTGGGCACTTACAGCACACACTACAAACCTTTTAATTTTTTTGCTTCATGACCATGACTCATTAAATTTTGTCGATTAACAATCGAACAATAGCTGTGATAATGATAAATATCGCATTGACATAAGTTTCGTTTCACAACCCCTGCATTTATTCTGTGTTTCAATGCCTGATTTGCCAGTCGGAACAAGATGATTTCGGACCGCTGTGATTTAGCGGATAGGAAAAACTAGAGAAAAATTATTTTGGTCCCAAAATGACAAAGTAGCATGCATGATTAGAATGTATTTGGGATGTGTCTAGGCATCTGCTCTGTGTCCATCGGATATTTTTTTTCTCATTTTACCTTCTGATTATCACCCAACTTCGTTTTTGAGACTCTTTCAATGTAAAATAATAGAAAATACTGGAGGAAAATTTTTTTTTTCAAAACTGGCGCTAAGTTCGCGCATCTTCCCCAATTAGTTTTTTAGACTTCGTCCATCAATTAAGAATTCCCTAATTTAGTGCACAGAATCACACCTTAAATTTACCGCAAGATATTTTTTGCGACCTCTCAGTTTATTTTCTTCCGTCCTTGTTTTTTTTTTTTTTTTTTTTTTCCGAGCACCAAACCCATAAATTTACCAGCAAGTCTCGAATTGCGTCATTAATATCGAAGTTACAACCGAAATCGTGATAGTTGAACAAAATACTGTTCCTTAGATTTTACCTATAAAGTTCTCGAGGTTCTCATTCGTCCCGATAAAACACTTATTTTTTATAAAATTTATTTCATATTTGTCTTATATATAACATACTTGTCATTTTTCAACAAACTTGAGATAAAAACTTGATCAATGACATTTATGATTTATCGTTACATGATCGATCAATTTTTATTAAGAATTTTTCTATGTCGCGGATTAACGAAAAAAAAAAATGGACTCATATGTTAGAAGAATGAAGTTAAGTAGTGGAATTTCCGGTTTAATGCCTCCGATAGACCCTTTCAGATCTTATATTGGTCCTTTAGGTTACACTTGAACTGACCGAAAATGTTTGGTTTTTTTTTTTTTTTTTGCTGAGAAACTTTTACATTTTATTTAATAAAAAGTCTTTCATGTGAAAATTTTCCTTACAGTATTTTAGAAATAATTTTTTCGTTTTTTGCTTCAAGGCTGCGACACTAAAAAAAATTTTAAATAATAATTGAAATCGAAAAAAAATGAATTTTCGGCGAGAAAATTTAAAAATGATAATTTTTTTTGATAATAGTTTTTTCGAGGATAGATTTATCTTGAAGACAAATCGAGCCTACAAATAAGGTTAAACTTTCTTAAATCTTTCATCTCTGACCCTTTTCCAAACTCTGAAGAACAGGAATAAATAATAAAAAAAGAAACATAAAAAAATGGCGAGCTTTGAATTTTTCTTGTTTATCCAAAAAAAAAAAGGAAAAAAATGCTTACCCTCATCACTATTATTCATTCTTCAATAAAATGTCACGGAAATAAAAACAATTTATTGAACAGATTCTCTGAATAACTGAATGTAGATGAAAGAATTAAACAACAAATAAAATTTCAGTTGATATTCGATACAAGGGATGATAATTATGGAATTTTGTTGCGCTATATTAGATTATAAATTTCCGAGCCAGAGAGAAAATCCTTTAGTTTTGGCATGAGTCGTTAGTAAAATTTATTTTGGAAGTTCGTGTGAGTTTTTCTACTAGAGGACACCATAAGGAACAAAAAATGTTTATGTTGTGTCGAATTATCTCCCACAGGAAAAAATCTATGGGTCATTTTCCATAACAGTGCATAGGCAATATTCAATACTACAAAATCTAATAACATTCCGAAATAAAAAGTCAAACCCGCCACCTCGTAATTGTTTCACAAACTTCGATCTCTCGAAATCTTCTTTCCAATAAACGAGAGTCCAAAATAAATAAACTTCATGACTTGTTAATTGGTAACCTGATTACCAAACAAAATTTCATCTAAAATTCTTCCCCTGCAATATCTAAATTCAATTTATTTAAAATAACCCGATTATCTCACTTCCGTCGAAACTTTCCGCACATCTAATCAAATTAAACAATATATTGTTAAAAATCAATATAATTTTCACTGAAATATAAAATAATATATATGCTTTAAAAAAAAAAAAGTTTCAGCCATAATGTATTCATTTAAACTTTTAGCTCCGCAATATATATTTATATATTTTTTTCTTGTGGCAAATAAGCTCGTGCAATAAACCGACTGGTTATGTACAGAGTGCAGTATAAAAAAGTCAAGTAGTGTATAGAGTAAAAAAGATAGCAAATAAAGAAGCTATTCCAATTTTATTTTTATTTTTTTCTTTGGTTTTCTTTTTCATTTCACTCTTTTTTCGATTACTCTAACCCTATCTCCATTTCTTTCATCCCATTCCTCATGGGCATCCGTTTTAAACTTTTCAACATTCCAACCGCAATCACCCTTACAATTCTCTATACAATCCATGATAAAAAAATAATTTTGCTATACAGACCCCGTAGAAAGTGAAGGCAAACTTTTTTTCAATATTTCACTTTAGTTTTGAGGTTCAAATCCATAAATTATCCAGCGGAATTGAATTCTGTGAGATTTCGCATACTTCAGACTGACTCAGGTTTGTTTTTTCAAAATTACGCCTAAACTATCAGAGATATGGAAAAAGTCAATGAAACCTTTTTTGTAGAGAATTGAATTTGCTATAAAAATGTTCCAGTTTATTTTTGCGGTATTCGCGATAGTTAAGCCAAAAATGGTTATTTATGTTTTTTCATTTTTTTAGAAAAAAAATGTAAAGCGAATATTGGATAGAAAAAAAATATTTATGATAAGCAACTGATGGTTGTCATATTGTATATTTCATGGCGAATAAATGTGTGCGTTTGTAAATATATATGAAAGAGGAATAAATAAAATATATGGAAATGACAGAGAATACGTACAAGTAAAAAATTGAAAAATTGTCTCAGAATGTTGGTTGATTTTTACTAGAACGGATGAAAACTCCGTTCAATAATGTCAGTGACACTTTTCTTACCATTCAATCACATATTTTTCGATAAAAGAACTTGGAAAAAATTTATAAGAATATTAATTATCATTGTCCTGTATTTTGAAGATTTTGGTTTTTTTTTTGAATAATATTATTAAAAAAAAAATCTGCGAAATTGTAACTGTGAATAGACATAAAAATATATAATAAATAAACCGTCAATATTTGAATAAAAAAAAACCCTTTATAAAAAAAATGAATTTCTGTTTTGATAACAAAATTCAATTAAATTTAATGCCATTAAAAATAATAACAATAACAATCAATAAAGTAAAGCTGCATGTTGACTACAATGTAAAGCAAATATATATGACTTTTTACGAATAATATTCAAAAAAGCTTTTTAATACCTCCTATATTTATTAACGTATATATTTTGTTATATTGATATCATGAATTGAAAATTTTATTCATTTGAACAGGAAAATTTTAATAAATTTATTATTTATTTATAGAAAAATGAAAAATTTTTGATGTTATAGTTAATAATTGGTTGGATTATTTCTATAAAAGATGCTTGTTGATGTAAATGTTAATTTTTTTTACGGTTTATTTATACTTCCGACGGTATTTCTATCAGTCTGTATGGTATCTCTAGGTCTTCCGGATGCGCACTGGCTTCCTGTCGCTGATCTTTTGATGTATTATTCAAAATTCGTGAGTTGCAAACGGCATTTTAGTATGCGATATCAAGACAACATATATACATATATATATATATAACCAAACGTGCCGTTTTGTGTCGCCGCATACTTAATATTCGATATTGAAGACGTTTTTGATAATCAACAAATTTTTTTATTACGAAATTAATAAGTAAATAGGAAAATTTTGTAAAAATTCAAAATATGATATTAAGCCTGATGAAATTATTAGAAAAATTTGAAGGTTATAATTGAGAGTTGAGTTTATATTATGGACGTAAATGAAGCAATTGGAAGATAGTCAGTCGGTATCAATGGAATTAGAGGATTTCAAACATAACGTAGGTTAGGATGGGGTTGAGGTAAGGGAAGGTGTGGTGGGGGTGTGCGGAAGGGGTGTATGAAGTTGTGGATATCCGAAAACCCGCTAATAAATTCCAGACGAGCGAGCGAATCGATTGCCGTAGGGGATGCGGATTAACGTACTTTGAAATCGCCGAGGGTATGAATTCCTCGTGGTTAAGTGAACCTTGTCGTCTCCATACATCTATACATTTATACATATATATATATACATAATGGGATCGACAAACCAACCTATTTTACAGCTTCATTTTAATTATACCTTTCAATTATTATTATTAATTTGGTTAATTAATTTTTTAATTAAATTTGTGAACAAATTTTTTTTTTATTAACTATCCTAATTAATTTAATTCATTCTAATCAATTGTGCATGATAAATGTATGAAAGAGAAAAAAAATATCCAGATATTAATTTTTAATCCCACGGTTTTTAATTATAACCCAACATAATTTTATGAATCATATATGTTCAAAATTTATGACAACCCATGAAAAAATCAGCATGCATGAAATTCGCATGATCAGGCATGATTCATGCGTAGTCATGCTTGTTCATGCAAATTCACGCCTGATAATGCAAAGTCATGCACGATGATGTATGAAGAAAAAAGAATTGTCACGCATGATTCATGCAAAGTCATATTTAATCATGCAAGACCATGCATGATAGGGAATGAAAGTTCGTATATGAGCCTGCATGACTGCGTATGACTGCATGTTTCATGCAAAGTCATTAATGATCCATGCATGGTTTCTGTAAAGTCATGTTTGATTTTGCATGATTTATACAAAATCATGCACAACCATGTATGCTAAAGAATAAAAGGTCATGCATATTAATACTTTTGACCATTATAATTTTATATATTTCCCGATATATATATTATTCATAACTTGGCTCCATTAATACACATATATATTTTTTTTTATTTCTTGTAAGAATAAAAAGTTTTCTTTAGAAATTTAAGACGCAGAAGTAAATGAAGAAAAAAAGTATCTCCGCGTTTTACGTTTAAGATTAGGTCAGTCTATAAATACATGGCGCCAGCGAACCTAACTGTACACACAAACACACGAATATATATGTATATATATTTTTTTTCTCCTCTTTTTTGGTAAGTAACGAGTAAACTGTTGAATTTCCAGCTCATACTGATAGGTTAATAGCCTCTCACAATATATACGTAATAAGTATGAAAAAAAAAACTATGTACATATTTTGAAATCTATAAATACACACATTTCATTGATCAAAATGAATCAATGAATATTAATTCGAATTTTTTTTTAATTAACTGTAAAGTAAAGTCAATACTAAATTGCACATAAATATTGATATAAATAATTACAATATTATGATTATTATAAGAATAATAATAATTACCCTAATTAAATTAATTTACAGTGAATAATTAATTTTGTGTAAACCCACAACAATTATTAACGCATACGTGTGTAAAGCTAATGTTACCACCCAATTTATATACTATATAAATATATATATATATATAGAGTTTGACGATTAAATAGAAACCCTCAGTTCCATAACATATTTACGTGAAAACATCAAGTAATTTAAACAAAATATTTATCAACTTGGTTATTAAATTATCGGTTAGTTTACAATTGAGCTCGTATGTAACGTAACACAACATAAAGTAATCCACCATAAATAATAAATATTGTGGATAATTTTTCTGTAAAAAAATTATCGACTTTATTTTTTTTTCATAGAAAAAAATAAAAATTATTTAGTGTGGGTTGGCAATGGGAGATAAAAGGATTTAGAGTAAAAAATACGTGGTTAGAAGAATTAGGAGTAGGGGGGAGAAGGGGAGTAGGGTGAAATAGGTCGTTAGAAACAAACTATCCTCGAATGAACTACTAGCTTAATGTGCAAACACGTTATGTGTATTTATATTGTTACACACAGAGTGTCATTAGTGAAATGAACGTTAGTTTTAATGTTTAGAGAGCTCACTACCATACCAGCCACAAAGTCATTTATGGCGTTTTAATTTTTTTTTTCTTTTTAGATAGGTCACGTTTTGATAATTATTTCGTTATAAAATTAAAAAATTTTTTCCTGACCGAAAAGTGGCCAACAAAAAGCCCCGGTAGTGAAGTAAAAATGGCCGAAAACTTAAAAATTAAAAAAAAAAATACTACGACCGAAAAAAGGCCTACTCAAGTGATCAGCCAATTTTCGAGCTGATTATTAAGGATAACAAAATTTCGGCCAAATATTTTTACCCGGGTATTATTGCAATTTATAATTTAAGATAATTTCTAGTGAAATATAAAAAAAATAAAATTTTTTATAACGAGAGATTTTTTTTTATACGCAAACACATTAAATGAGATTATAGAAATAACCGTCGATAAACACACAAGATAACGCAATATATTTGCTAAAACTAGGTAATCGGCTGGCAAACGATTCGGAGGGTGAATTAAACCGCCCTCATGTACCACCGAGTACTCTGGGAGTCATACTGCTACAAGATACCGCGATAATTTACCTAACGGGGTTACTATTAAAACCCATCTCATGAGATTTTTCATATCTACAAATCTCATTTATTTTTATTATTTTATCTGCTATCATTATTGCCTTAAGCATTCAAAGTACATTATTACAGATAAAGAATAAAAAAAACCTAATTTCGAATAGGAAAATTCAGAGCCCTTTTTTTCGGTAAATTAATTTTGGGTTTAGTTAGAACGAGAATTGCCAGGGCTTATGGTTAATGTTCTTAGTTTAGCAGTTCAATGAACTGTAATTATTTGTTACAAGGAAAAAGTTTTAAAAAGACGATATTAAATGCCAAAAGTCGGTTTCATAAAATTTAATACTAATTTATAGTTCGAATAATGCGAAAATTTCAAAATAATGTAGAAATGAACTAATGCAAAAACTGAAAAAAATTAACGAATCCTTTGAAAACTGATAAATCCTATTGCTAATGAAATTTTAAGTAAAAACCAAATAAAGTAAATAAAAGTTCAGACCAATCGAGAAATAAGGGAAGAATACATCTATTAGCAGTTTAGCTCGACAATCTAAACTATCAGACTATTAGACTATTAGACCATTAGACTGTAAAAGTTGGTGTAGTCTAGGACGTCTAAATTTTCGAGGATTTAGGGGCTTAGAGAAACCATGGCGCCCAACTATTAGCTACGATCTATGTACATGTACGCGGAATGGAAGCTATCGCGTGACCATCAACAACTTGTTTCTAACTCTAAGTCTATTTCGACGTTAGACACTATTTTCAACACGAACTGACGTTTTTCCGTAGGTTTTATTCGACTGTGACCTAATTCTTGTTGGGTAACTAGATGAAATATGTTCATTAATATGGTTATTGGTTTATTATTAACTCACTCGTTAAGTTCATAAGTAGATCAGTTTTGAGCGGTTCTTATTATAAATAATTTTTCGATAAAAGTATTTGAATTATTTCTTATGAAAACCCATGGATTCTATAAATTCTTATGAATTTATATATATTTCCATCAGTCATTATGGATTTCTGTGAATTTTTATGGATTTCCATGTAAAAAGGCAACATTTTTAATTAAAATTATTAATAGGTATTTATTTTTACCCATAAATTGTTGATTCGCCAACAAATTGGTACTACAACCTTTGAGAAAGTATTATTTGTTTTTATAGTTTAATTGAATAACATAACGATATAAATAAATTTTATTATATCAGAGTAGCCAGTGGGTGTACAAATTAAATGAAAATAAATGTTATGTGTGTTCCGAGCAATTGACGAAAATACAAATAATGGTAGACCACAAAATTCACAAGGGACACAAAGGACATATAGACGTATGTTCGTGTTCAATGGTCCATGATGACGTTCACTATTATTTATGTTACACAATGACGTCACTTAACTAATTTTATACCCATTAAAAATTTATTTATTTATTTATTTATTATTTTTTTTTAAACAGAATGATAAATTTAAATTTCAAACTAAAGGTATGAAAATACAAAATTTCTGCGGTCATTTTTTTCTTCACAATTTCGTATATATTTTGTTTTTTATTGTCACAAAAAAAAATGTAAACTCTTAAAAATGAAATTATTATCTGGATAACGTCTACTTGTGTCCTGAAGCAATGAGGACATGGATAAAACAGAGCGCTAAGAGAAAGAGTAACAAAGAGTGGGTGAAAAAAAATAAGAGGGAGAAAAATTGTTGAATACAGATGAAGAGAAAAATTATTATGTAAAATAAAATAAAAAAAAATTTTAAATTCATAAAGAATGAAAGGAGTGAGGGGTAGTGGTTATGAAGCTTTGAGGATGAGGCTGAAGATACGAGGATGAGGATGAGGATGAGTAGTAGAGAGTTGAGAGGTGCATTAATTGGCCATAAATTCAAGGTGCCGCATTAATTCGACTATCTCATAGAGCTTCCGGTCTCTTGTAGGATATGAGTTAGTGTATACACGTCATCCTGTAGTACATTTGTATATGTTGTGTATAATAATAACTAAATCACTAACGACCCCTTTAGATCTACTCTTTATTTTATATTCATATTTTTATTTATTATATAAATTACTGGGGTGAGAAATAAATTAGATGAACAATTTTTGGATCAAAATATTAACGCGATTCAAAGTCTAGTAGTCTTAGAAAAACCAGACTTTGTAGTCACTTTTTAAAAAAAAAAGTCAATTAAATTTTCACCGATCAGTGAAATTTTCACTGACTCAGTTATTGGCTTAAATGGTCACTGTTAAATTTTTCTTTAACAATCAATCAGTAAAAATTTCACTGATTTATTCAGTAATTTAATTTTTCACTGATCGCTCGGAAATGATTCAGAGAAAAATACTCCAGTCAGTGAATTTTCACTGCACAAATAGTCTAAGGATATCACTGGTACGACTGGTGAATATTCACTGACATCAGTAAATATTCACTGATTCATTTATAGAGATTTTTTACTCTAAAATGTTGGGTTCAAATACAAATTATGCCTAAACTATCAAAGATACGACAAAAATGCAAATGAACAATTTTATTCAGAATAAAATTTCCTTCAAAAAAGGTCTCTACACTTTTTTCTCTAAACCCATAACTCGACAGAATTCGCCATCAAATGACACAGTCAATTGCCATCTATTTTTCAAGAAAAATTCTTGTCTTCAGTTATGATGATTAAAAAAAAATTTTTTTCATATTTTTTCAGGCCGAACGCACGATTCAACGTATACATTATACCGTCTAGGAGAGCGATTATCATCCGGCGCAATGCAATACGTTGAAACAGGCCGTACAGATAGTCTAGACACTGGGGGTGACAGTACTAATATCCTTGATGTCTTTGGATCTCCTGGGATACCCCAAGGTGAGGGTACTACCGTATCACGTGCATTTCTCGATGGTAATCACACTCTGGTCAGTATTATGGCGAGAATAAATCCAAGTCCCGATTGGTTCGTCGGGGTCGATTCATTTCAACTTTGCGTCGAGGGTAATTGGGTTGATACCGTAACTGTTGAGGTAAAGTTAACTTTCAATTTTTTTTTTTTTTTTTTTTTTTTATTCTATTGCACTAGTGTACAGTAAGATAAAAGTTGAATGTTTTATTTTATACAGCTAGACCCATTGGACGGTGGGACAGACAACGGTTTTACCTTTACAGCAGCAAATTGGCCGACGAACCCTCAGGGGATTGCTTACAGAATAACATCACGATATCCTGCACATCCAGCTGGAAGTTTCTATTACCCAAACCTACCACGACTGCCGCCAATTGCCACCCTGACCTTTACCAAGGTGAGTTATCTAAATCTAAAAATAAAAAAAAACTACAAAATTTAATTCAATAAAATAAAATACAAGCCAATTCTGAAGGACTCGTCGAGTTAACTGTTGGTGAGTGCTGTTGGTTAACATGTTCAATAGTTAGACGAGCATAACGAATCAAAGTACAGTAGAGGACTCAGAGCCCTCTGAGTATTGCTAATGGTAACCGGGTTAGCACTCGAGTTTCATAGAGATCTTGAGATTAGAGGTGAGGATCCTCGAGCACGATCCTCAAAACTCGACGTGGACACGTGCCAGTTTGACGCCATCGACTTTACAACCCTAACGGAAATTCAACTAGATATATATAATATTCTCTAGTAGTCATACATTTTACGTCATCTGAGCAGCAAGTAATTACACTGACTTGGCACCATGTCCCAACTGAATTGTCAAGTAGAAACAGACTATTTTAGAGTCGATTAAGTTACAAAAAAAATTCATGCGACCCTTATATATATTTATATATATGAATGTATGAAAAGATAGAAAATTCTATGCCCTTTAAAATGAATACCCACAAGACATATTTATTTTAAAAATTTTAAATGATTTATGTATTTTTTACTAAATACATATATATAGATGTCGTAAAATATTTAAAATAAACATGTCTTGTGGGTACTTATTTTAAAGGCCATGAAATTCTCTATCTTTCTATACCTTTTTAAAAATTTTTTATTTGAATTTTGAAAAAAAATATAAACTAAAAATTTTTTAATCGTGATTTAATAGGGAGACGATATATCGTTACAATAATTTTATAGTGCATATTATGATAATAAAAGTATTAAATAGATTAATTAATATAAAATAAATTAAGGTAATAGGATGAGTTAGTGAGTTAGTGAGGGTGGTAATAGTGCTGGTAGTGGTAGTTGACTGTTAACGTTAAATTACCGTCGGCGGAACAGATAAACGCAGTCTGACGCGCTGAACGACCGTAGGGCAGAGGATTTGCAAGATTAGGCTAGTGAGCAATAACGTTTTAGCCACATGTTATTATTCCTACTATATACTCACTTATATATATATATATATATGAGTTTAGGAACCCCATGACCGGAGGCGTGCGATCACAGAAGCCATGAGAGCCATGAAACTAGTAGTATAAGCTTCGAACCATCACTGCCGTGCCAATAAACGGATTTAACGTAAATTCGTTTGCTCGGCTGTTCGTTTTAGCCCCTGCTTCGTATCGTACGTCTATTACGTCTATTTAATACGATTAGATAAGTTTCTAATATTTATTTTAAAATAATTAATTTTTTTTTTTAGCCGAAATTAGGCCTTGTGATAATTTTGGACCATTTAATCAAAATTAGGCCCTGTGGTAATTTTGAACCTCTTAACCGAAATTAGCCCGCTTTTTAAAAATAATTTTACTTCTCTATCATTCAAATAAATTTATTTTACTCCATGGCATAATTTCGCTTCATTTTTCCAAATCTGCCCCAGTCACCAAACTCAGCCCATTTGTCAAAAATAAAAACTTATCAATTTTTCTTCTTCGCATTACTCTTCAGTTAAATTATAAAAATAATCTCATACTCGAAAAATCTAAAAATAATTAAATAACAATTTCCCCTTCCCAATATCAAACAATTTGATATCTCTAATACGATTGGCAATCTATATATATATCTTGATTTATCTGAGAATGAAAATTAATAAATTGAAGAGCTCAATAATCTCTAAGTAAAGAGGATTGGATCTCAGTTTAGTACTCGAGATAGCATAGCTTCAAAGTGGTCAAAAGCTTCTTCCCCATTTATAAAGGGGCGATATGATCGATAACGCAACTCGCGACACTGATAAGAAAAAGATAAAACTTGTTCACAGAAAGACAAAGACTAAAGGTATGATCAATGATAAGCTTTATACATTTACATTTAATATACTAAAATAATTGAATCGGTAATCGATAATCGAACCCCATCATCTTGCAGTTAATACCCTTGAACATCGAGATCCTGATCATTTACCCGCGATTGTCGTGTTAACCGTTACTGGTTCAATGCTCCACACCCTATATTACCAGTTTGATTGTCAATCACAAGGTTATTTAACCATACATATATTTATATTGCACACCTCAAGAGCAATCGAAATTAGGCTGCTCTATATTCGCCCCATTTTTTATCATTTTGCGGACTGAAATCCCGAGTCTAAAGGTTTGTTTGCCTGCGGAAATTTTTTTCTGGTCTAAAAAGTCATTTTCTGAACCTGTAGGCCGATGTAAAAATATTTTTAAAAAAATTTGGGCGCCATTTCATAGCCCAGATGACTATTTTTGATCATTTCGCAGACTGAAATCCCAATTGTAAAAAATCGAAGGGTTCATTTGCAGGAGACAATTTTTTTCTTCTAGAATTGGATTTTTTAGTTCGGTATTTTACCGAGGGCGCGCAGCAGTCGTAAGTTTATAAAGTATACATTTTTTTGAAAAATTGAGGGTGCGCATATAATTTTTATCACGGGAATTAAATGGTCGGCATCTTACTGAATCTAGTACGAAAACATGACAGTGAGTGTACATTTTTATTGCAAAACGAGCATTTGAATTACGAATTTGTTGGGTTTTAAAAATTAGCACACCCCAAGAGCACGTGGGTGTGCTTTAGTAAAAATTTTTATACTTGTAGAGTTTTTTTATAGTGATTTTGTAGAAATAAAGCTGTCAACTATTACGTAATCTTATTTGAAGTAAGAATATATAAAACGAGATTTACTATCACCTTGTCTACAATTATCTTTAAAAACTAAAGACTACAAACTGGAAGTAAAATACTTGAGTAGACGACAGAAGAGAAACAGATTTACTCAAATGACTTGCAATCCCATTTACGTTTTCGTCTCTTATTACTCAGTCTACTTATTCACATTTAGATCCTCACCAGACGTCTGCAATTTCTTGAATTTCATTCTTTAATTTACATATTTACGAGTCGTATTACATTTTAAAACAAATTTTTTTTTTTTTTTTAAATAAATAACTCAAGATTTTGTAATTAAATCAATTTATTTTTGGTTTTATCTGCTAATATTTGGTTTTGGAAAATTTGGAAAATCACTAAATATCTCAGTGGTTTTGGAAATTCACTGAGAATCTATTGAATTTATTATATATGTATATGTATATATATATATACACATCTATATATATATGGAACTCGAATGTTCATTAACGTTTCGTGTTGTCGATCCTCCCAAACAAGGAACACAGAACGTATTCTCTCAGAGACTATAAATCCTATGGACGTGTCTCAATAGTCGGCCATTTCTGTACCATTCAATTGAAACGTATACATGCCTACAGTTATTAGCCTTCTAGTAATTAGATATATTTGAAATTAGGCAATTATTTATTATTTCTATCTATATATAGTTGTAACTTCTAAACTATTGGATTTATCAGAATTTTTAAAGAATACTTTTTTGTAGAAAAGTAAATTTCCTACAAAAAAGTATTATTTGATAATTCTTGTAACTGTGATAGTTTCAAAGATATGATGAATTTAAAGCCAACAAAAAATTTTCATTAAAATCAAAAAACATATTTTGTTTAAAAATGGCGTCTCATTTTGCCCCACTCTTATCTATTTATATACTATACAAATATATTTTTTTTGTAGTTACTACACAGCGAAGATTTGATTGAAAAAGAAAAAGTGTAGAAATTAATTATTTTTTTTAATGAATGCGGGAGAGTAAAAACGAAATGTAAATAAAAAAAAAAAAAAAAAAAAAAAAACTAATCGAAATTGGACGTATGATAAATGTAGTGAATGTAACCCGCGGACGTGGATAACTATTAATCACTTGCAATCGTCGATATAACGCAAGTTTTTTTTTTCTTTCATCCTATTTATATCAGCGTTTATAAATTTGCATAGTAAAATATCGCGATTAAAAATTTAAATACCATCAATCATTGATTTATTGTACCAACTTTTAATTAAAACCTTTTAATCAACAATCTTGAATTATATTTATACAATTTTCCATAATTTACGTTCATAAATTGAAATTTTGAACGTCCAATTCACCGTGAAAACTTTTATCCCAAATATCTCATTACCAATCAAAAATTTTCAATTTTCCTATGATACATTTTTTTTTCAAAATTTTCTGCTCTACAAAAAACGTCCTTACACATTTTTACATTCATCCATTAGTTTTCGAGTTACAGTCCATTAATCCTTAAAAAATTTTCAAATCGACTGCTGACATGCGCGCGCAAAAAAAATTTATTTAAATTAAATAATAAGTACTAAGTACTTGTCTACTGAAAATTTACGTAACTCAATAAAGTCAAAGTGGAAAAAAAAAAAAAATAAGAAATAAAATGTTAATAAAAGTAAAGTGACATCAATATTCATTAACACTCAGTACATTTCCAATTACTTAAAGACATTTTGGGGTCGATAAAGTACTAGTTAATGGATCTTTGGATAATCACAGAGTAAGAGACCCAACATTATACGATCGATTGATCAAATACAGTCGATAGAACTGTCGAATGTCCACGAGAATTACATTTGATCTGCATAACTCTCTAGTTATCTCACCCTTCTATTCAAATATATATGTAATATATATAGTAACACGAGTAGCTAGAGATAGACAGAGACGTGAACAACCTCGGCACAATATAATCTCAAACTATATACGGATAAATCTATTTGATTTTCAACTCAAGAGACTCTCGGATGACGCTTAATTAAGGCCAATCTCTAATTAACGCATTCAAAGCTTCACTTGTTGTTATATATGTCTAATTGCATTTGATACCACATGTTAGACGTGTTTATTTAAGACAATTGTTTGAGTTAACTCGATCATATTTTTATAATTACGGATGGGGGTGACAAAATATTTGAACTTATGGAGGGGAGAGAAGAGATTTTTTGTAGAAAAAAAATTAGTTATTTTTTCGGAAATGGTTATAGGGTCTGTGGAAGAGTGGGGGGGGGGAATAAGTTGGTCATGGGTGGTGGGGCAAATTATGGCAGTTATGGAAACTGTTATAGAATTCTATCATTTGACTGTAAATTTAATTAATAAAAATGTAAAAAATAATTCGATCGAAAATAAAACTTGTCGTTATATATATGTAAAATATATATTGCAGTTAAAGGAATACACATTAACAGAAAGCTATCACGAAGACGAAGTAGAAATGGAGTTTATAACCAATGATAAGTTGCCGTACAATTCAGCGGGAGCAACTCCTAGGGGAATCGATCCGAACCGTGACTTGAACGAAGCGATTGCTGAGGAGCGAAAGGAAATGGACACTCAGAGATACAGGTAATCGTTTTAACTAGATATCTTACCTTAATCTACTTCCAACCGTTTTTTTTTCTTATTTATTCCAGAACTTGAATCTTTTTTTTTTTTTATAAACATGAGTTGTATATAAAATTGTAGTAAATATTTACTGAGCAGCATCGCCTATAGGACTAAAAAACAAAATAAATAATAAATTTGGAAAAAAAAATCTGGATTCTAGAATTGAGATGCAAATGTATATAAATATATATGACATTCTATACAGTTATATATTTTTATTATTCTCTACACTGTCATATGCCAGATGATACTACTATAATATAACAAATATATCACAAAATATGAGAAATATATAACATATATATATTTTTAGTACTTGAGTTTTTTGTTTTTATTTGAAACCGCTGTAACTTCTGAAGTATTGATTTTAGACAAAAAAGTAATCAGGAAAATTTTTTAGGAAATTTAATTGCCTACAAAAAAGTATTGAATGAAAATCATGATATTTTCGATATTTAGAAAGATATTGGCAGACGAAGAGTAAAAGGTCGAAATTTGGGATTTTTTGATAGATTAATTAAAAATATATAAGTTGGGGTAATTAGGCGGTGTACTAAATGATTGGGTGATTGTTGCAGGTACTGGACATCTGGACCGACGAATCCTGTGGTAACAGATCATCCAGAAGATAATAAAGCTTTGATAATGGATAGCATTGCGTCCTCGTATGGCCTGGGGTTGTCACGGTCACGTTTTCCTGTTGCGACTCCGACATCTTTGCCGGGGCAACGTTATCACGTTAGTCCGGGAAATTTGAATTTTAATGTGGCCAATAGCCAGGATACTAGAACAAGACAAGAAATAATACAACGCAAGAGCGCTGATGCACTTATGGAAGCACAAAAAGCACAAATTTATCAGGATATACAGAGAAGAATTTCTAATGTTACCAATAATAATGATAATAATAATTTTAATACGACACGTAGTAATTACGATAATAATAATAATGTTATTACCAGTACGAAAGATAATTTACATAAATATCGTATGAAACAACACCGACTATCTACGAAAGGAAAACATTATCGTCGACGTGAGTAAAAAAAATTGTCTCATTTTGCCCCACCTTCCCCTAAATTAGTTTTTCTATGAAATAAAAAAAGTAAATCAAGCAAAAGCTAATCAATCTTGTAATAAAAATTCAATTAAACGACTCTATTAATTAAAAATGTCCTTTAATAGAAACGAGAATCGCGAACGAAAAGTAAAAATATTTTTAAAAAAATAATAGTAACAGAAGAGCAAATAAAAAATGTCCATATAATAGGTAAAATAAAAGTATAAAAGCCCTTGAGGCATTTAATAAAATCCTCGGACATACGTTTGACTCATTTAATTTTCGGTCTCGCATGAATATCCGTTTGTTTTTTTAAAAACATTTAACTCATTGGCTACATAGTCATTTCAATTAACCTCTTTTAGCCCCTTTCAACTCAAAATTAAATCTCTTACAATCCTCTGTAAAATATTTATACCCGAAAAATGAATAAAACTCAAACAATACGACTCCGGTTCGATTCCCCGTCTAGTATTTTTTAATAATTCAATTTTTTTTTATTCGCACGCTTGGCCCATTTTACCCCCGATGGTTCTATATATACACTAGGGTATATAAAGTACAAGGGGTAGGAACGAGAAAAAAAAAGAAAGAAAACCCATGAGAGCCAGGAGTTTTTCATTTATGCTCCGTAATACGAGAGCACGTTCAATAGCCATATTTTCTGCGTGACCGATCAAAGCTCGTCTTTCAAGCTTTTTATATTTTATTTTTATTTTTTCATTCACCCTCAATCTTCTACTATTATTATTATTTTTTTTTTTTTTTACAATAGCTTCCTTTAAACACTTTAACACTCGCATAATTAAAAATATCAAAAAAGCGTAACCTCACTTTTATAAAATATCTAATTTATTTTTTTATTAATTAGTAGTTTATTAAATTGAGTAAAATGCTAGCAATATTTCTAAATTCACTTTTGAAAATCGTAAAAAAATTTATTTTTATTACTTTTGTCGATTCGATGAGGAGAGGGGAGAAACCAAAATCTTGAAGTGGAAAAAATCAGCAGATATTTATTTTTGACTTTGAAAGCTTGTAACTTTTAAACTATTGATTTTTTTGAAAATATTCAAAGAAATGAATTTGAAGAGAATTCAATTCCCTACAAAAAAAACTCCTTATCAGTATAAGCGTTTTTTTTAAAGTTGATGAGATATCCGTTATTTGAAAAACTGTATGATAAATTCACAATTCAAAAATTTTGATTTTGAGTAGATAGGAATTTTGGTGTAAATAATTTTGAAAAATGGCGGATTATTTATCTAAATTCACTTTTAAAGAGCCTAAAAAAAATAGTTGACGTAATTACTGTAATTACTTGAAGAGTAAAAGAAAGTCAAAGTTTTGAGGTGAAAGATTTTTTCAAAACGGCTGAGTTTCAAAGTGATCTTGTTTTTCTTTCAGGTTTTCCAAGAGATTGTAAAGTTGGAGACTGGGGAGCATGGAGTGCATGCAGTCGTAGTTGTGGCGTTGGCGAAACCCAACGAGTGCGTAAAATTACAGTGAAACCACGGCGTGGTGGCGCTGCTTGTCCACCACTCAAAGAAACAAAATGGTGCGGCAGTGTCACACCCTGTCCTGATAATAATAATAAACCTATTGTCGATATATTTTCTTGGTAAAATAAATAATTATTATTATTACTAATAAATAATAATTATAATAAATCCAAATTTATTTCAAACAAATGCATTTAATTAATTTTTTTTTTTATTTAAAAAAATTGCATTTGTGTTTTTATTGCTCTAGATGCTTTTTCAAAAAATTAAAATGAATATTATTAAATTTTCAATTTTTCAAAATTTTTTTCAAAAAAAAAAATCAATTTTTCAGTTATCGATAAAATACAAGAAAAATTTTTACAAAAGAAAAAATATAAAAAATGTATATCATGGTACTTAGATATAAATGTATTATATATTCTTTCAGTAAATATTAATATAAATATATATATAATAATAACAATAATAAACAAATTAATTAATAGCTCTAACAAAAATTATTAATAAAATTTTTTTTAAAATCTCGTATTTTTTTTTTAAAATAAATTTATTAATTAATAAAAAAAAGTTAGATGGAGTAATTAAATATTTTTTTATTAATAAAAAATAATTGATTAAATAAAAAAAAAGTACGAGAATTTTTTTTTTAATAAAAAATTAACTAATTAATGTGTAATGTGTAATATTTGATAATTATTGTTTAAGTATTTATATGGACAAAAAAATTTGAGACGATAAATAAAAATTCAGGGGTAAAATAGTCACATATTTTGAAATTTAATGGAGTTGGAAATTTTAAATTCAAATTTTGGACAAAGTACTGGAGTTATGATAAAAATATAAGAGACCAATTTTGTAGGAAATTAAATTTTCTATAAAAAAGGTCTCTTTGAATTTTTATGTAAACTTGATAGTTTTGCCTCTAGTGAATTTCTAAATTTGTCAGCGTGAAATTCCGCGACTCATTTTGCCCGGATTTAGAAAATTGCAGTAAATAATTTTTCCAAAGACATCCAAAGAGATTTTGCATCACAGTCCAAAGAAAGCGAACAAAAAAATATATATAAATGATATATTAATAATATAATATATATAAATCAGCGTCGTAATTTTTAAGGACATTTTAGATTTAGATTTATTTATTTTAAGAAAAAAAATAAATTATTAAATTTTAAAACACATGTAGTAATGTTTTAACATATATATATATAATATAAGGTTTATATTAAATAATAAAATCTACCATAAAAAAATCTAACCATCGTTTTTTATTTTCAATGGAAATCCTTTTTTTTAATCCTTTCTATAATAAATTTATTATTAATAATTAATTCCCATATATATTACATATGCAGACTTTATTTAAATATATTGATGTCGGTACTCCAATAACAGGAAATTTTATCACTAATTCAACTGTAATAACTATTTTTTTATATATATCCTCCAAAAAAAAAAAAAAAAAAAAGTTCAATTTTTTACTAATAGAATAAAAGAATGATCTATAGAAGAGAAAGGGACAAACAATGATGAAAATAAGAGTAAGTACAAGTATTTATAAATAGTAAGAGGTAAAAGGAGAGAAAGAGGGAAAGTGAATTAATAGCACTTCGGGGTAGGAATATATCTACAAGTACAAGTACAAGTTGGTACTAATACGCCAACACTAGGTACTCATGACAATACTACGTGTATTTATGTACTTCATATACATATATATATAATTGAATATATAATACAAAGCTTGCATTGCTGGTACAGAACATAAAAGAGCCGTTATAGTACGACATTAACCCCAAGCACAAGATAAAAGCCACCCTCCGCAAGATCCTTGTTCACTTAATGCTAGTTAATCTAAAGGAAACTTCATACATATATATTTAGTCATATAACCAGTATATATACTAATTTTATTTTATTACTTTTGGCTTGAATATATAATCTTATTCAATTCATTTTTGGTGAATTTGGTTTAGTACCCGATTTTTTGGCCACCGATGTAAAATATAGAAAAAACATCAAAATAAAATTCTGTAGGGAATTAAATATTTTTAAAAAATGTCTAGTGATTTTTATATAAATTTGATAGTTTCGATACCAGAAGCATTTCAATAAATATTGACCAAACATATTTACATATATCAACAATTACGTTGTCAAGGTAATATATTAGGAGTCAATATTATTCAGTTATAGATAAAAATTGGAAAAAATGAACCGTAAAAAGAAAAATTAATTGAACGAAATTTCAAAATAATTTTGGATTGTTCAAATTACCCAGTGTCCGAGTTGCGCTTGTACAGTTAAAAAAAATAATTTTAGAGGTTCATTTTACCCCTTGATATTGGAAGTCATAAAAAATTCTGTAAGGCCCAGTTTACCCTAGCGGCCTACTTTGTCTCTAAAATTTATAATTTGCAAAAAATTTTAGTCACCCATTTTACCCCTCGCAATTTTTATTTATATATATATATATATATATATTCAATCGTAACATTTGTCGGCTTTAAAATCTCAATTAAAAATAAAATAATTAAACAAAATTGATAATTTGACCCAATAATGAAAAATTATTTAAATTAATAATACAATTAATATTCGTACTATAATCCGCTGTATTAACAGAACTATTTTTCGTCCGTTAATATATATGTGTACATAATATATATATATATGAGTAGAAGAAGTAATTCCTGACATTGTATGCGCTCCTGATCCCGAGCACGGGTTTTGTGTCCAAAAGTCGTCAAAGTTCGGACAAACTTGACGCACGGGCACGGTTTTCGGTCGGTATTACACCAGGAGATCATTAAACCACAGTTAGTATATTTTTTTAACGTCCATTCATTCGTTCAAGTATTTTAATTGGCTAATAAAAAATTTTTCTTTATCCATCGCTGTATACTTTCAGTTTTTACCTAAAAGTTGATATTACGAGCAAACTATCAACGTTACAGCAAAAATGATAAGAAACAATTTTGTAGAGCATTAAATTTCCTACAAAAAAGGTCTCTATCAATTTTTCTCTAAGTTCAGTAGTTAAGGAGTTAGGGACTGATGAAAAATTTGAAGATTTGAAATTCAAATATTTCGCGGGTAAAATTTTAATCCCGCGGATTCACGAGTTTAGACGAAGATTTAATTCAATATAACTTGTATGGATTTATGTTCTCCTGATAAATGTGTCGATTTTTGTGTCCAAAAGTCGACATAAATATGACAAATTTATGACGCGAAAATATTTAATTTTTTTATTTATTTTTAATTTGAATTTTTTTTACGATCTAGTTTAAAAAAAAAAATTATTATTATATTCTACTTATTGTTTATAAAAATTTGATAAATTAATTTTTGAAAATTTTAATAATTTAGTTACAAGTAAATAAAAAATTTAATTTTTAATTATGAGCATGCGCTCGAGGATGGGGTGAAAGACAAAATGTGTCGTATAAATTTTTTTATAAATTAATATCACAAGGGGCAAAATGTGCTACCAGGGTAAAATGGACCATGCAGAATTGTTTTAAAAAAGAAATCTTTTTTTAGAAAAATCAAAACCCACTTTATTGTAATGACATAAATAACTTAAATAGTATCTTATTGCGAATATATATACATATATTAATACAAAGGCTTATAAAGTTGCGTAACTAAACTACTGATTCTTGGGCAGCCAAATACTTAAAAGTTGAATAAATAAAATTAATTATCCTGAATCTGGCGTAATTTCGGAGCGATTTCACTCAGTACTTTAACTAAATGCTCAAGTAAATCGATCCCAGATTTACTGACTGGTCTCAGAGTTTTTCCGTAGCACATTTTGTAAGTGTTGGATAAATTTTCATACCTAAAACAAATTTTATAATTAAGCTTTTTATTTGCGTCGTCTTGTTTCGATAAGAAATAAAAAAGTTGGATATTTAGGTTTGAATATTTTTTTTTTACTCGAAATATATCGATGTGAGTACTCTTTCGATAGGAAATTTTGTATTCAACACCATAAGAGTTTTCATTTTCCAAAAAAAAATTTTTTTTATTAAATCGAATTTTGGAAAAATTCAAAGTTTAAAAAAATTAAATACTTACTCTCTTTTATTTGAATTTTTTTCCAAACATAATTTAGTTAATGATTTCAATAAATACTGTAATCGTTGCTCAAGTAAAATAATTAAATTTTCTTCCTTTTCATTCTGCTGATTTTCTTCATTGTCCTGTTGGTTTTCTCTAATATTATTTATTGTTTTTTTATTATCATAATTTGTCTTCTGGTCTTGTATTTTATTTTGCAGATTTTCATTGTTAATATTTTCATCATTATCTTTATTAATTTTCCTTTCATCCATATTATTTTCCTTATTTTTATTCTCAAAATTATTTTCCTTACTTTCATCATCATTTTTATATTTTACTTTATTATCTTTACATTTTTCAATCATAACTTCCAGCATCGGAGGGCATTGTAAAATTATCTCTAAACCTGATTGATAAGCTTTCAATTTTTTGCTAAACGGTGAGGCTTTAAATAAAAAAGACAATTAGTTATTTTGTTCATTAACAAGCCATCAGTTGCCTATCGTTTTATGATTGATCAATAAACTGCTAAATTTTTTTTTTTAATGCAAGTAAAAACAAAAAGCTTACGACTGTTAAATTCGTAACAAAATTTCCTCTAATTTGAGTACCCACATCAATATATTTTGAGAAAGTCATTGCTAACCATCAACTCGCGGATAGTTAACAAATAAATGACTTGGTTTAAATATATCGATGTGGGTACTCATTTTACAGAAAATTTCATCAACCTTAAGAAGATAAAATTTATTTTACCCAAAAAAATTATTTTTTTCAAAAATAATCAAAAATTTTATTTGTAGACAATTTAGTATTTATTAGAAAATATTTGTAATCTGGTAATAAAATGCCGGGTAGCTGATATTTTATTGAATTAAAATTAAATTTAAAAAAAAGCTTACTAGACGCCTGGTGCTCTGCAAGTGCGACCCGTTCCAGCTGCACTGTAAGAAACTCAACAGGTTGCTCTAGTGTCATAAATAATTTAGCTGCTCTCTCATAGTGCATCCGGCTTAATTGCAAGCTGGTTTTACGTTTTGTTGTCTCGTTATCGTGATCCAGCTCACGGTAAATCCGGTGATAAAGTGAACCAAGGCGGTGTTCAATATTAGCGGCGCGGAATTGATAGATTGGCTGACGCGAGCCAGGTGTCTCAATGTCACAGTGTTTTAAGGCTTTTTGTAATATTTCGACGACTTCTCTCGTTACTTCTTCTTCAGTCTGTAAAATAATTTCTATTAGTTTTCTTGTTTATGATTCAAAATTTTTATGGAAAGTTATGAAAGCTGAGTATGGGGTTATGGGTACTCATTCCAGAGTAAATCATGTCCTGAACCCAAATATGAACTAAAAAATCTTAAAAATAAATTTTAATCAAAAACGAAAAAAATACCTTATAATTACTATTAGTAAAATCTTGTGTTAATGTCGCCATAGCATAAAGCGTACTCGACAATTCCCACGTGACATCTTCCCAAATAAAAGGATTAGTTTTTTTGCTCCCAAGAACCAGAAGCGCAGTTTGATAACTAGTGATAGCTTTATTGTAAAAATATTTTTCCTGAGATTGTTTTTTATCTGGTATGTGAGCCCACGTTCTCATTAATCTCCCGGTATTTGAGTGAAGTAACGCAAGATTAACATCATCACGGCTGATCTCGAAAGCTTCAACTCCTGCCTCGAGATGCTGATGAGACTTGGTCAATAGACCGATCACCTCTGCGACTGCGGCTGACTCATCTTGGTCAATCTGCTGGTACTTGGATGTCGCTTGGTTCATATACAAGACTCCTAGTTCATTGTGGACGTTTCCAAGTCGACGGATCAAAATATTTCGATCAGATTCCAGCGGACCTAGAGCTAATGCTTTCTCGTAACACTTTAGTGAGACTACCAAAGTTGACTCCAAGGTCGTTAGTGTGTCGGGAAGCAGCTCAGCTTCATCTGGAATAATTTTATTATTATTTGTCAATAGAACGGTAAATTTCCGTTAGTTTGAGTACCCACAACAATACCTTTGGTGCAAAATTATTTTTTGTACTTTTTTTGTTAATTTTTTCAAAAAATTTTTTTTTGTTAAGTTTGACACTGGGATGAGCTAAACGAACTGATTTCCGTTAGTTTAAGTACCCACATCAATATATTTAAACTAAAATTTTTTTTTTCAATCAATTTTCAAAAAAATTATTTTACACCAAAATCAACACTTGTACTATTCAAACTAACTAATTTCCTCTAGTTTGAGTACCCACACCCCAACACTTACTCATATTCCCACTGATCTCAAAAAACTCGCTGAGAATCTTGAGCTCCACCTCATCCGCTTCCTCATACGCACTTCTGTGAGTCTCAATATTCTGCCAATCATGAACAATCATCAAACAGCAATCTCCAGTCCTCCCTAGCAAGTAACTAATCAGCTTATCATTCTTCATCCCACAAAACCACTCCAGTATTTTATGACACCTTAGTACCGCCAAGCTGTACCTCAGCGATCTCCCGAACCTCTGGTTGGTGTACTCATACTCCCCCAACACAGCAAAGATCAGCGTCGCCTTTTCGTACAGCAAAATTCTCAAATGATTTTTCCAGTCATGAATGTCACTCTTGGGCGCCTGCCAAGTCGGCAAATTCTCCATTTTCTTGCACAAAGCCTTGCTGTCCTTGACCTTATCATCACTCTTCTCCTTCTCCTTCTTTTTCTTCTTTTTCCTGAGCCCAGGGCTTCCATCTCTAACCTCCCTCTCGTCCTTCGAGTTCTTCAGCGACTCATAGGGCATCGGAATGGCCTCAAACGGCTTCGCCATCTTAAGAACATCTTCCTTTTCCTCCTTGATCTCTTCCTTAACCTCCTCCGGAAAGTACTTTAAGCACTCCAACCCCTCAGCCACATGTTTCAATCCGTCTAAGCATCTTTCTGCAACAGTCCCGCTGATTGCCGGTGGCCTAAACTTGCAGCCATTTTCTTCTTCGTCTCTCATATGAGCCAAAGTAAGCGACTGAATTGAAATGGCTCCTTCCTCAACGTTGTCCTCTTCCATAACCGGACCACTCTCTTCATTTTGTTCCTCATCATCATCATCATCATCAGTGCCTTGGTCAACAAGAACCGGAGCTGCGGGATCAGTATCCGCGGGTACGTACAAATCCGAAAGCATATAGTGCGCGGACGTAACAATTTGCGGATACTTTTCGATATTAAGCAAATCGATGCAATTTTTCAATAACATCCTGATAGTTCCCTGATGACCGTCGCTAGAGTACTTCATGTTTCGGGCAACTCGGTACAACAACATGGCGACGGGAACAGTAAATGGATTCTGTCCTTTGTCGTCGGAAATATCACTGCAAAGTGACGTCAAGTCATAAAGTTTTACAACGTCGTCATCTTTGCCTTTGAATAGCCAGTAAGTGTGGCCCGCTTTGGTCGCGTTGTTTTTCAAAAAGCTCAAAATATTTTGGGCCACGTCTCTGATAACTTTGGGACTGAATTTAGCATCATCTAGATTCGGGAGGTCCTCGGTCTTAATCAGTTCGTACTTCTGGACGATTCCGTCTAGATGGTAGCACATGATCACCTCGGGGACGTTGCACATGAGGTTATCTAGCCAGTAATCGATTCCTGTTAAGACATTGATTGGTTTGTTCATGTCTCTGAGCCTTAAGGATATGCAGGGATGGGTCTGGCCCCCGAAAATGGGCATGTTGGTCCCAATTAGCATCTGAATGTTCTCGAAAGTCCAGACTATGTTGCGGGAAAAGTGATTCCGGGGCCCGGGTTTCTCTTCATTGGTGGGCTCGGGCAGCGGGGGCTCGGTGTCGAGTTTCTGGAGAGGGAGTGGAGGCTGCTCCGAAGGCTTTGGGTGGGGGACATTTGGGACTAGCGAGTGGTAGAGGAATTTGGAGGTCAAGTTTTTTTGCTGGATCGCGTTACGGCTATTGGGTTTGTGGGAGAGACGCTTCTCTTTGTCTTCGGCGCTATGGAATACGTGCTGGTAAATGAACTCTTTTAGCCACTTCCAGTCATTCTCCGCCTGACGCAAAAGGTACTTTTGGATGTCAAAGTCGTCGAGGAGGAGGGTATTTTCTATACGATGGACCATCATGGAGACTACGCCGTGGCTGTAAGGCATTTTTAATAGTTTTTTAATGTTCTCTGCGTCAGAGACGACGTCAACTTCGCCAACGCAGTCGGGGAACATGTGGGCCATACGGAAACTTGAGAATCCCGTGTTCGGAGGCTGGACACTTTGCAGACCGTAGCTTTCTGCGGAGCTGCTGAGCCAGTTAGAGGGCGGGTGATTCAAATTTGTGTTGCATTGAAGTTGGGCGAAGGTCGCTGGCACTACGGCCGAGTACTTCACGACCGCGGTTGACTTTACGGGAGTGGGGGAAGATGGACTCACTACCACGGGTTTCAACTGCAACAAATTTTGGGTTTTATTATTTTTCTTCGCGGAGTTATGGCAGCTAAACTAGTGGGTTTTAAAAAAAAATTATGAACTTTTTTCTTTTTTTCACTTTTTCAAGGAAAATGTTTTTATATTTCTTATAAATTAAAATTCTATCTAAACTATCAGATTTACAAAAATTTTAACTCATAACTTTTTTGTACAAAATTGAATTCTCTAAAAATTCATTTCTTTACATTTTGTCTCTAGACCTAATAGTTTAGCCACAAATTTGAAAATAATTAAAAAAAAAAAATGAAATACTTGAAATTTTGCCAAAAAAAAATTTTTATAATTAAATTAAAATTCCTTGTCAAAAATTTGAAAATTTCATTCAAAATACTACTCACTCAATCTAATGGTTACTACTAAGTACTTCTGACATAAATTTACATATATTTTCATTCATAAAAAATAAATAAGTCAAAATTTCCCAAAAAATGTATAAAATGTAATAAATTAATGTCATTTTCATGCAAATTTAAGTTACTAATTACTAATAATTATAAAAGTGATAAAATATAACCAAAAAATAAATATATAAAACAATTACCTCCAAATTACCATCAGATGTGTCAGACATTTTGTCAATAATGGAATTTAAACAAATAAATAATTACACTTGTCACTTATTACGAATGAATATATAAATATAACCACGAGTTATATTTATTGAAGTATGTACGCACTTGTTTTTATACTCAATAATAACTTCTGGAACATACCCGAACGAAATAATAACAATCCAATGAAAAAATAAATTTATAGACACGGAAACTCATCGTAAAAAATTTGAATATTGATTGGCGGTAAATTCAAAATTTATTTTACCCGCAGCCAGTTGCGCGCTTTGAATGTAGCGCGCGAGCAAGAGATTCAAAATGGCTGGTGGCTCTATCTCTCGCTATATGGCGACGCTTGGCTAGAGCATTTCTGAATGCACCCTTACTAAAAAATATACTCGAAATTATTTTTATTTTTTATTATTTTTATAACTTGCGCAGTAAATTTAAATATTTGAAGAATAAATTATTAGAAACTAGAGAAAAATTAGAAATCGCTCGTCAAAACAAAATGGCGGCAGAGTATGATAGCAAAACATTTATAAAATTAAAAAACAAAACACTTGAGTGTTTGAACAAACCTTGGCGGGGAAATAATATGCAGAAGGGTGTCCTAATACACTTGGAGATTTGAATTAAATTGCTTCAAGTGTATGGCAGCTAAAAAAACGTCACTTGACTGCTATTTCCCCACCAGACGATGCCAGATGATTTTGCTCAGGAACTTGGAAGTTATCAGCATCAGCAATTTGTAACACTTTACACTAGCACTGAGCACTCAACACTTAACTACACCATAGACACTTTGCACAATTTAAATTAGCAAACGATAAATTTTACAATCACTGCACAATTTTACACGACAACTGCAATACTGTGTTTTAATTTAAACGTAAAGAAGAATCTGGACCACTACTGCCGTTGTCGAGATGATACTGACTGCCGCTATTGGACCACCAGTTGATCAAAGCAATCGACTTTGCGATTCTCACGCCCCCCACTTTAGCAAAAATTTTAACGTCGACTACAGCGACACGCAGTAGCGCCAACTTGGCGCGAAATTTCAAAATTGTAATTTAATAACATTAAAATTTATTTATGGGTGCATTTGGAAATGCTCTAGATCTAGCTCTAGCCAAGTGTTACCATTTAGCAACAGCTAGAGCTAGATAATTTTCTAATACATACTTTATAATATATAATTTTAAATTTTAAATTTACCGCCTCTGGGTATCAGTTTCCCAGGCTAGAAACTCGTGTACAAAAATTTTGACATCATTTCAGTTCCACGTCTTTTAGTGACGTGGCCGTGAGTTTGACACATCACTTTTAAAAAACATTCACTTACACACACTAGAGTAACTAGAGTGTATTCAAAAATCCACGAGCTCGATATCAACACGAGAGAATTTTTAAATTTTTGAGTTAAAACTTAAAAATTATCGTGTAAATTATTTTTTTAAATAACAAAATATTCAAAATGAAGTGCATAGTGGTACTGAGTGTCGTTGCTTGCTTAATTAGTGTAATTAAATGTGAGAAATGCGAAAAACCAGAGGTTACTTCATCGGCATATGTAACTCAAGATGCAACTGTCCTAACAAATGTTGCATTTACGACACAATTTACATTAAAATGCAGCAATGGAGTCAAAGATATTTCTCTTTATGCTGAATGTGAAGGAAAAACTTTGCCAGCTGTTCGTTTGAGTGCCGACAATAAATATCAGGTAACATAACCTATTAAAATTCATATATTTTTTATGAATATTAAAATTTTGGAGCTAAAAAATGTTTTTTTTTAATGGCGCGTATTTTTAAAAATTTGAATTTTTAAATTTGAAGATATCGATTTTTTTTTCTTTTCAATTCTATTTTTAAAGTTTGTAAATTTGAATTGAAACTGAGCCATGAAATAGACGAGTTTTTAAAATGATAAAAATTTATTTTAAAGGTTTCCTGGACTGAAGAAATAAAAAAAGTTCGCTCAGGTGACTACGAAGTTAAACTTTACGACGAAGAAAGTTACGCCGCGATCAGAAAAGCTCACCGCAACAACGAGGACCCCTCGAGTGTCAAGCCCTTGGCTGTTGTCATTGTAAAGAATTCTGGAGTATATCAAGGACCCTGGATAAACTCAGAACTCTTGGCCGTAGCTCTCGCTGCTCTTGTTTCCTACGCAGCTTTTTCTTCAAAGTCAAAACTTCTCGCTTAATTCTAAAAACTGTATTTAGATTTTAATTTAATTTTTTTATTATTATTAGAATATTTAAATGTTTTAATAAATTAATTACTTGAGATTAAATTATTTCTCTTCATTTATAAATCATAAATTATTCATTTTTTTTCTTAAGTCAAATCCCATAAATTTATTTTAAGAAAAAATTAAAATTCTGACTAGACTATTGGTTTAAATGAAAAATTGATAAGGACCATTTTTGCAGAGAATTTAATTTGCTACAAAATTGTATCAATTACTTTTTCTCGTATCTCTGATAGTTTACTTGAAAATCAAATTTAAAGTTACGGAGTTCAAAATTTTGGTTAAAAATTCCTGTCACTGTGAACCATAAGCTTCAAATCAAAATATTAATTAAACTATTGAATTTATGGAATAATTGATGAGAACCTTTTTTATAGGGAATTTAATTCTCTATAAAACCATTTATTATCATTTTTATCGTAACTCCAATATTTAAGCTACAATTCCAGTTTAAAACAAAAATTTTGTTTTGAGCTTTTTCTTCGCGGAATTTCAGATGAATTCAAATTTTTTTACAATAAAATACAATCGTAATTTTATTTATAACCCTTATTATTACAAGATAATTAATAATTTATAAAAAATACAAAAATCAAAGAAATCTTCACAAATTTCTTTGAAATTCACCGAAAGTTTTTTAATAAATATCTAGAGGAGCAGGATTCCCAAACAGAAATTCCCACGAGTCAGGAAACTTGACCTTCGATGAGTCGAAGCCAAATGACAGCCACTTGTTCAGATAATCAACAAAAGCAACAGCATCAGGTACATTGTCGCCCTCAGAGCAAAATCTCAGGATTACAACAGAGGGAATTTTATTTTGTACTAAAAACTCATGAAGTTTCAAAGCAAATCCCCCGCCAGCGATGCTTACACTCTCAGTACCATCAGCATTTGTCGTCGATTCAAATTCCAGCCAATCCAAAGACTCGAATAATTTCCCCGAGGTAATTTGGATACTTGGTGAGGCCAAGTAACGCATCGGCTCCGTTCTAATTTGAATGTCTGATCTCGTATGTGACCACCCGCTAGTTAAAATTGCGACCTGCAATTAAAAAAAATTAATTACCTGTAATAAAGAAAAGAAAATTTATTAATTTTACCTGTGAAATTTTATTTTCCATAATAAATTCCTTTAGTTCATCGAAAAAACTCTTCAAATTTTTTACCACAGGCGAGCGAATTTGAATCGCGACTATTTTTTTACTCTGCTGACAATAAATATCGCAACTCGTACATAGAGAATTTGAATTTTTTACGTAAGGATCTGCGCCAAGGATTGGAATAAAACATGAATTTATAACATGACCAATTTTACGCATACTCATACTCGTTATTAGTAAATCGAGGGCTAATTGGCCGACATTTCCCACAGCAACCGCTGGGATTATTAATTTGTAGTCTGATAAATTTATTTTTTCTGTTAACTTTATCATATTTATTGTTATTTATATAAATTTTTATTTATCACTTGTGAATGAAGCGATGAACATGCAGTTTATTTATTTACTTTGACGGTAACGAGAACTTGGACCTTAACCTGAAAATATTTTTCGGCGCTTGCGCAGAAACAGCGCGCACCGATAGTCTGAATGTAGCAGACATCAGACAAATTTAAAATAATAAATAATCAAAACAATGATATTTATAAAAAATTCACTTATTAATTTTTAAATTTTAAAAATTTTAAATTTGTCTGAAGTTACGCGCGAAAAATTTTTTTTAAAAAAGCCAATGCCGCCAACAAAAATAATTTGAAAATTATCATCCTATCAGCGCGTGCGCTTGACGTAACAATCGAAGTTACATAATCGATAATCCTATGATATAAAAAAAAATATAATTCGATAGACCAGTAATCGATATTAGAATTCTCGAAGTGTGAAAACGTAAACATCACGTTAAAGTGTCTCCTAACAATAATAATAAATATAAATCTATTAAAACAAATTGATAGGACATTTTGTAAATTTATTATCGTATTTCAAATAATAAATAATAATAATAACTAATAATAAATAATTGAAAATTTTTTATTAATAATACAAGTAATTAATAATAAATATACTTGTCGCGTGGTTTTCTTTGTGTGTAGACAGAATAGAAAAAAAAAAAAAAATAAGAAAAAAAAAAATTCCCGTGACGTGAGGTGGCATCTTGTCTTTTGATTGGTCGAATAAATAATAAGAAAGATAAAATTTATTTTAGTGTTTGTGTTTACTACATCTGCTGGGTTTAATGTTCTTATGAATGTGAAGTATCTTACACATATATATTCATATATATATATATATATTTTATTATGTATGTCTAGTGATCGATCGTGTCTTTTCCTCTCATTTTTAATACAATAATATACATATACAAGTATAGATATTTTTATATATGTATACATATATATGTAAATAATTTATATTATTAATAAATAAGACACGCGTTTAGTTTTTTTTGTCTATTTATTACAAATAAACTATCGGGGAAGTGAAAATAAAAAAAAATTGATTTTTTTAAAATTCAAGTTTGAAAAAATAATTGAGTGAATAAAAATAAAAATTTAAAAGTGATTTTATGTAAAAGTAATTAAAAGTGATTGTCAAGACAAAAATAGATAAATATTGTTTTTATTTTCGTCATGGTCGTGATTAAAAAAAATAATATTTGTGTAAAAAAATAATAATAATAATTGAAAGTAATTCTTACAATTATGTGATAGTTGGGATTAGTTTTTTTATGGATTTATTGTTATTCAAATTATTGTAACTGACGTTTTTGTTTTTCTAACCTAATTTCTTTTAATATTTCATCATTTTATGTAAAAAAAAAAAAAAAAAAAACAAACAAACAAAGGTATGTAATTTATTTACTTAAACAATTTATTTGGTTTTTTTTTTTTTACTAAAAATATTTTCTCTATTGGCTGAAGTCACTTTAGTTTTTTCTATTTTAAAATTCAAAAAGTAAACAATAATACTAATTATTATTATTATTTTTCATAATAAAAACATTAAGATGCATTAATTAAGAATATTAATTTTAATTTTAAAAAATTGATTGTTTTATTTTTTCAAATATTTAATAGTTTTTGTACTAGAAAATTATAAAAATATTTTTCCCGCGAAATTTATAAATTTTAAATTAATTTATTTTTTTTTATTTTAATATTAAAATAAAACCCACTAATTAAAAATATTGACATCTAGGTTTTTTTTTTATCAAAATTTTTAATTGAGCAGCACAAATTTGCTATCAAAAATATTTTACAAATAAAATATATTAAAGTATTTATAACTATAGCATAAGCAAAAGTAAAATTCTAAAAAAATATGGGCGCAGTATTAAAACTAAAAAAAAAAAAGGATTTAAAATTCCTCCCATTGAATCATCGACGAAAAAAAATCTCCCAACAAATACCAGAATTTAACCCCGCCACCAAAGTTGTTATGACTGGCAGCTCAATTTCAAACATTAAAGATTAAAAAGTTTATTCACACCATTCGGGCTCCGAGTTATGTATCTAATAACAAACAACAATTTTCAAAATAACAACATAAATAGTTATTTTTACCCACATCTGATAGCGTCCGTAGTTCTGGAATTAAAAACAATTTAAATTAAAAGTAAAATTATAAATAAAAATTCAAAATCCATGTTATTAAATTAACTACAACTACTGAGATAATTAAACTATAGTTTGTGTTCACCGTATTGACAATTTTGGCACGAGTGACGCTCTATAGAATTTATCTCCTGTAGTTTCTGTAATTACAAAACATTACTATTTTACCCTGGACAATATCACACTATTTTTACATCAACTTCAATGTGTAACAAAATGGCCGACAGAATAAACCACTAGCGCCACCATTAATTCTTGTACACCGTGTAGTTACACTGGACCTATAGCTGTAGTTATATTAATTACGTTTTCAAACATATTAATTGTAAGCTTCAAAATTATGCCCTTGTATTTCACATCCACTATAGAAAAATTTGTATAAAAACTTTAAAATTTTTTAAATTTTTCGCGCGCAATATTAAAAAAAAAAAACTTATTTTTTTTTAACAAAAATAATTTTTCAGAAATAAAAATGGGTGACAATTATCAAGAATTCATACTGAGTGACTTGAATTCTCCAAATCAAATGGACAATTCGATAAAACAAGAACCCAATGGGTTAGAATTAACAACAACGGCATCAGTACCAATACCTGGTAGTCATCGTGGCGCCCGGGGAATTTATGACCAATTTTCACCTTCACCTCTGACATTACCGTCAATGTGGGGCTCCAGAATAGACACCGATGACTACTCAATAGACCCAGAGCAACTGGGAATAACATTCAAAATGGAAGATGATGATATATTCCAAGTTGACAAAGCCGACCTAATCCAAGGTCCTACACTGGCTGAGCTGAATGCCAACGATGATATTTTACTCGGTGATTTGAATTTTGATGATTTACTGCTACCTGAAGAACGACTGCAGCCGCTGTCACCACCGACTGTCGCTCCGCAACCAGTAACAATAGCGCCAGCACCTATTCCCGTTGCTTCTCATGTTGGAATACTGAGTGGTATCAGTGGTTTTGCTGCCAGTTACCCCAGTAGCACAGTAACATTCAAACCAACCACAACTTACTCGACTAATTTTATTGGAAACTTTGATAACGATGTTGTTTATGTCAGTCCAAGTACCAGCAACATTGCCGGTAAGTTTTTTTTTAATTTAGCAAAAGCTATTTAATCAATTTTGAAATGAATGGTTCATATGTTTGATATTATGGCGAAAATATTGGTCTTATAAAAAAAGTTTTATAACAAAATTTGTAGGAAATTTAATTTTCTAGAAAAAATGTCTCTTATAATTTTTTTATACGACCAATATTTCCGCCGTAATATCAAAAATTTGACAGCATTAATTATTAAGTGTTGTTTTTAAATCAAAGCAAAAATCCTGGCTCTACTGATCAGTTTTTTTTTTTTTTTTATTTGAAATAGAATCAATGGACTCGTGCTATGAAATTGGAAGTTCAACAGCAAGTTCATCAACTTCACCGCACATGATTCCTGGTGGTATAAATCCTACTGCTGATAATAATTTATCAATAAATAATAAATCAATAACCGTTGGACAAACATCAACATTACACGAGTTGTTGATGAGAAAAGTTGACAGTAATACAACCAGTCCAATAAAACGAGTGGATCCTATTCCAATGGACATTGGCAGCAGTAGTAAAATAAAAGTATCGAGATTATCAACATCAGCGCCAACACAAAGTCTTGGATTAGAACAAATATGGGCTAGACGTGAACCCCGACGTCATTTGTTGAGTACATCGAGTATTGGGGTCGCAGAAGCTGAGTCGACTAGTAGTTTAAGTACTGGAGGTGCACTGAGTCCCGATCCACAGGTTGATCCACTTGGACAACTGGATCCGCTTAGTCACGATGAAGGCTACGAGGACAGTGATGATGATAGCGATCACTACGATGACTATAGCAGTGATAATGGTACGTTTTTTTCTAATTAATGACGTCTGTTACGGGATATTGTAATGATTGTTGTTATTTTTTTGTGATTTAAGACTCTGGGAGCGATGGTGAGGATCACAACAGTATTAGAATGATGCGAGATCCAACAACGTCATCAGGATCATCAAAATTATCTAAGAAAGAAAAATATTTTTGGCAGTATAATGTGCAAGCCAAGGGACCTAAAGGACAACGTCTGATAGCACACAAACGATTAGTGGACCCACATGTTCTCAATCAAGCAACAGATCCTGTGTTTAGTCCAAGTTGTTCTTTGCGCGGGATAAAACATTCTGGCAAAGCACGCAAAGGTGACGGCAATGACTTGACACCAAATCCACGTAAATTGTGTATTATTGGTAAAGAATTGGATAAATTGTCGCGTGTTATAAATGATATGACACCAGTATCTGAATTGCCATTTCCTGCAAGGCCTAAAACACGTAAAGAAAAAAATAAGTTGGCGTCACGGGCTTGCCGTTTGAAAAAAAAAGCACAACATGAAGCCAATAAAATAAAATTACACGGTCTTGAAGTTGAACACAAACGTCTTATTAACGGGATTTCACAAATGAAGTCAATATTGGCGGCTAAATTAACGGAATCGAGTCCTGATAACCAGGAAGAGTTGACACGACAAATAGACAAAGTTTGCAAATTTGCTACAAGTAAGTTTTATTTTTATTAAATAAAATTGTTTTGATTTAATTTTAAATTGAGTGGGAGTTTTATAGGAAAGATCTTGTGTAATTGTCATTAGAAAGTTTATTTACTGTAGTACTGATAGCAAATCTGACAAAAAGTTGGCGACAATCTTGCGGCTGCAAGTTGTTGTCAACTTTAACTCAATAACTTGGGAATCCCACAAGTTTGTCAACTGGACGTCAAATTCCTAAAGAAGTTGATGGCAAAAGTTGACATCCATTAGTTGATTGAAATCGTTTTCAATTTTCACAGAAAGTTGACAACAACTTGCAGTCAACAGTTACAAAAAGTCAAATTAACAATAAATTGATATAAAAATGTGTGAAAATCGACAACTTTTTTCTAGTCAACTTTTGAAGTGAATTTGCATTCTAATTCGGGTAGTAAATTTATGTCAAATTGTATTGCAAGTTTTATACAAATTGTCGTCAAAAACGGAAAAGTCCCAAGTTGACGGACATTTGACAAAAAATTCAAGGAAACTTTTGTAGAATAAATTTTTGCTAAAGCGAACTGTGCTATTAGGGTTTAAAAAATTAATTTTCCGCGCATGCGTAAACAAAAAATTCTAAAAGACATTTTTCGGAATACTCGTGCATGCATTTAATAATTTTTTTTTTTTTAAGTAAAGAAGTTATTTTGAATTATTAATTACAGAAGTACGTATCGCAAACCATTCGACTGAATTTGTTAATAAAGTTTTGGATAAAATGAAGTCTGGGGTTCCGGACGGTGGCATCGACGACTTTTAGTTATAAATAATATCCTGGGTCATCACTATAATCATCAACGGCAACAATTATGATTACGACAAAAAATGCCTATTCTTAGTTTACATTTTTTTTTAATCAAAATAAAAAAAAATTATATTTTTATCGTGTTTAAGAAAAAAAATTCGTCTATTCTTGAAGTAAAAATAATAATGATAATCATAAAATATCAATGATTATTAAAAAGTAATAGTTATTAAATAAATACATTAAGAAGTAATAAGTATATTATGTTAATAACAATAACAATAGTTGGCTAACTTGGTCTACCTCAGAGAAAACGCTATACCTGCATAATTATTTTTAAACTATAATAATAATAACAATTAATATTAATATCGTAGTTTGTATATGCTTGATAAAAAAAAATAAATATATATATTTATACATATTAAATATATATACTATTTTTTTTTATAAATAGATTTTAAGAAAATAATATTTTACTTTAATAACATATTTAAACGAGTATATATTCAGTAACTATTAAAGCTCTGGTAGCTTTTTAATTAATGAGCGTCTAATTATACATTTATGATAATTATTATTTTGTTCTTTTTTTTTAATTTCGAAATCTTATAATTACAGTAGTAATTGAAAGGAGTAAATTATATATTTCGTGGGGTAGTTATTGTATTCAAGAAAAATATTATAATCACTTTATAATTAATTTATATGGTCTATTATTATAGATTATTTGTAATTTATTATTACAGTAATTTATATGATAGCTATTAAGAAAAAAAACAAAAATTTTATTGATGTATAAATTATATCTGACTATTTATGATTATATGTCATATATGATCACATATGACATATATGACTATCCGTAGTACGATTACATATGATCTTATATAATAATACACTGTCATATATGATTATAAATAGTTATGTGTAGCTCATGCATATCATTTATAATCACATACGATCATATATGGTTATATATGACCATTTTCTTGTATCTGTTCAGATATAAATATTTTATCTGATTTGATTTATATTCGATTTTGTTGTTATTAAAAATTCGTATGATATAATTAATAATTAATAGATTAGAATGCATAAACAAGATTAAGTGATTATAATATTTTTCCATCTGAGAGGATAAAAATTATATGACGTGAGTTGTTTATTAAATTTGAAATTTAAAAATTTTTTATTAAATATTTATAACGTAAACGATGCTGGTTTATATTGATATTATGCTTTAAAAAAATTATTATAATTATTATCGTTGAAAAAAAATGTAATCATTATATTTGAATAGAAACAAGTAGTTTTCTATGTTATAATTTTAATGAAAAAAAAAAAGAAAAAAACTTTATGGAAGGATAGTTTGGATAATATTTTATTTTTGTACTTTAGTTGTTTTTTTTTATTTTTTAAATTATGTCAAGTTTAAATTATATAAAGTAATACTATAAGATTTATTTTTATTATTGTTTATCTTTATTTTTAATAAAATAACGGCAATGCGTTGCGTATTTTATACCCGCCTAAAAAAAAAATTGTTATTTATAAAATCGATTGTCCAATCGTCGATATTTATATAAATTATTAATGAAAAAATTAAATTATTTTATCTGAGAATTTTTAAAGTCGATAATAGATTTGTTGAGAATTTTTTTTTCCAAAATTTTAGAAAAAAAAACATTTCTAAAAATTAACTTATAAAAAAAAAAAAAAAAATTGAAATTCCGCCTCAACTATAAAAAATAGGAAAAACTATATCAATACAAAATCAAAGATAATTTTATCCTCGACAAAAAAAGCCCTTACCACATTTGACGTAATTCAAATATTTTAAAAGATTTTTAAACTCAAAATTCAAATTTTTATTATTAATTAAAAAAAAAAAAAATTCACAACAAATCTTTTTTCTAAAACTTTTATCCTCCTGTAAAAACAAAAATGTTAATCAAAAATTTATTACGACAGTAATTGAAAGAAAGTAAAAATTTTAATTTAAAAATCCAGAAAAAGTAAAAATTTCTACGTCTGTAACTTTTATGTGAAAAAATAGTTTTGATTAATTTTATAAATCATTACTTCATGTGCCAGACTATGTTTTATAAGTTAATTAATCCATAGTTATTATTATTACTATAAATAATAATAAAATTATTTTTCTTTATTTTTTCATCTGCATGTTAATTAATTTCGTTGTATTTTTTATGTTTAAAATAAAAATTGAAAAAAAAAAAAGTGATTTCCATAAAAGGATTTTTTTATTTAATATTTTAATTAACAGATAAATCCTTAAATAAAACAAAACCCATCAGAAATTATTTTATACATTTTCTTTATTCACATCAATAATTTCTATTCTTATATTTATTATTACAATTAATTATATTTATAGACAAATAATTTAAGATATTAATTAAATTATACAATTTTATTTTCTGTACATTTTATTTATTTTTAAAAAATAAATTCGTGCATTCAAAAAAAATTAATTAACAGTTTTTTTTGGAACTTTTTGTCCTTTGGTTTCTGTGTATAAAAAAAAGTAAATATTATTAACAACTAATTAATGAGTGCAAAATATATGGCACTAATTAATGCAATCGTAAAAAAAATTTAACATACTATTGGTGGTAATTATTTTTATTTTTTTGACTAGAGAAATAATTATTTATTTTTAATTAGGCTGTTGGTATGTACAAAAGCATTAATTACTATCATTAATTATAATTTCTTTGCATATTTACAAACAAAGAATTCTTTTAGCATAAAAAAGCATTCAATTTAAATTACGCGGTTTTTTTTTATTCATAATTTCGGTCTTTGATATTTAAAAAAAAAATATATACATTCATTAAATAACAAAAAATTTTTTTCACATCAATTGAAAATTACAAATAAAAATAACGTATATATTTTTTTTTTACATCAAAAGTATCTTTAATATTTCAATTACCGCTAAAAGTCAGTACTTAAATTATATAACAAATTTAAGGGCGAGGAGGGGGGAGGGTAATTATTTGTAGTTAATTTAATTCCTGCTTGAAAAAAAACCAACACCAGACAGGGAATGCCGAGAAGTCCAAATTTGAATCTACGAAACCATCCGCACTTTTTTAGCGCAATAAAAAAATTTTCATACACTATAGGGAGCAGAAGAAAAAGGTGGAGGTAAAAATGTGATTGTAAATGCGTTACGTAATTTAAGTACAGCCTGTAAATTAACAAAACTCGAATTTGAATTTAAAAAATAAAAAATAAAAAAAAAACTAGTTAAGCGAAATGCCTTGAATCCAGGAACTAAGATCACTAGTATCCTCACAAATAAGACTAAGACCTTGATTATTACCGAGCTTACAATTATCATCTAATTTTTTCGACTCAATGATACTTGCCGCAGCAGTGCGACCAGTCAAATAAGCGCCATGAACAGTCGAATAAAAACTTGAGTGCGTGTGCTCACCCGCGAAAGCAATTAATAGTTTTTTTCTGCCATCTGGGTCATCGCAAACAAGAGGCTCAGCGAGCGCTTCGATATCTAGTTGACTGGAGCCAATCGCAACGGCGGTGTAAGACCCGCAAGTCCATGGCTGTGAGTGCCAACTTGTTCTCAAACAGTTTTTCGGCACAGGAACAAACGGATCATTTAAAAATTTTCTCAATATCATTGTGCAGGCATCAGATATTTCTTTGCTCGTTAATTGTTCCATGTACTCGGCTTCGCGGCCTGATATCCATGCAAGTAATAATGTCTCGGATAGTTTTGTAAACGAGTAAATTTTTCTGTACCACGTTTTACTTATGTCTTTGGTAGATGAAGAATCTTCTTGATCACTGATGACACTGTCGTCCCACAGAAGAAGAACTTCAGATACTCCGGGGTTTAAAAATGGACGATCGTATTCCAAAAATATTTTATCCACGGTACCGAACATTAATTTATCTATTGCTTCGCTTTTGTATTGTGGTAATGGTGGATTAAATATTGCTTTATTTTTTTTTAATACACCTAGTGGTAATGTGCAAATTAATTGATCGGCTGTTATTATTTTACCATTTGAACAGCTGACACGAATTTTATTTTTTTCTTCTCCTTCCGTATCGTCTTCTGACTGCCATCTGTAAATTATTTATTATTAGCAAACTCTGAGAAAAAAAAAAGACCCAATAATTGACCATAGACCGGTTTTTAATCTTTTAAATATCGCACATAAAAATTTTATATGAAAAAATAAATTAAAATTCAAATTCAAATTACGTGACGAAATTTAGCAATTGGATGTCAAATTCCTGTAAAAATTAAAAGCAATTGGGAATCCCATAAAATGATGACAGCTGAACGTCAACTTTTTAAGGAAATTGATGGCAAAAGTTGACATCCAATCAATGGGAAGTTGCTTTTAATTTTCACAGTCTGAAGTTGTCATAAATTTGATCGCAGCTAATATACATCTATTTTCTGACCAGAAAGTTTTGCTATCAGGGATAATTCTATCGTTGAAATTTTGTGGTAACAAAATGATGCTTATTCTGTTAATAATTAAAATTACCTTATTTCAGTAACGGGATGTCCTAATAAAATTTTATCCTTAGGAATGTGTTTAGTAACAGGTTCCAATATACTACTGTAACCACCAGGTAAACTGATATTACCACCTTGTAACTCAGCATAACTTCCCATTTCTAGTAAATCAACTTGATCCATACTATCACAGCCAGTAATACATGTTTCACGTTTCAACAAACAATCAAACAATAACTGTCGTATTTTACGTTCATTTTCAGGTAATGATGATAAATATAATGTTGATTCTAATTTAATATGTTCACCAACACTATTGATACCATCTGGCGGCACGTATGCACTTAAAAAATATTCACCGCAGCGACGTAAAAAACATACATATGCTTCATATATTTCTTGTAAAATAGGAAATGACAATTGCTTGCCATCTTCCATTGCTGCAACAACTTTGTGGGGTTTTGGGCAGTTTATTATATTTATTAAGCCATTCGCCATCGCCAATTCAAATATTGGGTTCCCCAATACCCCATGGATCCAATTTGCCCCTAATTCAATATTATCTTCACCTAAAAAAAATTATTTATTAATTTTTTTAAAATTCTTATTCAAATTTTTTTTCTTCTTTCATTTTCAGTTTTTTGTTGTCAATTGTCATGGAATAAATAAATGAAATATAAATATATGAAACATGAATAGAATTTGTTGTAAAAATTTAAATGTCATGAGTTTTTTTATTTAAATTAATTATCGTTATTGCAGTAAAAATTTTGAATTTTGAACTTTAAAATATTGATGATTAATTATTTATTATTGAAATAAAATATATGAAAATATATTATTGTGGAGTAAAAAGCTAGGTTACCTATTTTAGTAGAACATATACGTCCACCGATACGATTTCTTGCTTCAATTATAACAAAATCACTAAAATTGTTTTTTAATAAATGATTTGCTGCTGACAAACCAGCCATGCCAGCACCAATAATACATATTTTATAATTATTTCGGTCATCCACTGAATCACCTGTGGACGCCGCCATTTTTAAATGTCAACATTTAATGATCATGGCCGGATATCAATGTTAGTACAGAATTTTTATTATTTATCGACTACTTACAATTAAATATTACAAAAAATTCAATTACTTTTTTATTTTCATGATAATTAGCGGGAACTGAAAATTTCAAAAATTTTTAATTCAATAGAAAATTTTAATTAAATTTATGTAAAAAAATTTACACAGAGATTTTGAAAATTCCGCCATATGAGAGTGCATTCCGTGTTTTTTTTTTTTTTTTTATATTTTAAATATTTATATCATATTATGCTGCCATTTTATTTTAATTTTTCTCCCATTTCTAATAATTTATTTTTCAAATATTTAAATTTACCGCTTAAAAAATAAGAGTAATTAATAAATTATTGATGAAAACAAAAAATTTCGAGTATATTTTTTAGTCTAATTAATATAATTATTGACACAAATAAATTTTAATAAAATTGTTAAATTTCAATTTTTAAATTTCGCGCCAAGGTGGCGCTACGTTCAAATTTTGACTAAAGTGGGGGAGGGAGAATAAATCGCAAATTCGATTGCTTTGTTTCACTTGACGGTCCAATAGCGGCAGTCAGTATCATCCCGACAACGGCAGTAGTGGTCCAGATTCTTCTTTACATTTAAATTAAGACACAGTATTGCAGTTGTCGTGTAAAATTGTGCAGTGATTGTAAAATTTATCTTTTGCTAATTTAAATTGTGCAAAGTGTCTATGGTGTAGTTAAGTGTTGAGTGTTCAGTGCTAGTGTAAAGTGTTGCGAATTGCTGATGCTGATAACTTGCAAGTTCCTGAGCAAAATCATCTGGCATCGTCTGGTGGGGAAATAGCAGTCAAGTGACGTTTTTTTAGCTGCAATACACTTGGAGCAATTTAATTCAAATCTCCAAGTGTATTAGGACACCCTTCTGCATATTATTTCCCCGCCAAGGTTTGTTCAAACACTCAAGTGTTTTGTTTTTTAATTTTTTTAATATTTTTCTACTAAATTCTGCCGCCATTTTATTTTGACGTACGATTTTTAGTTTTCTCCAGTTTCTAATAATTTATTCTTCAAATATTTAAATTTACCGCGCAAGTAATAAGAATAATTAATAAGGGTGCATTCCAAAATGCGATGCGCTACGCCAGAGCTGCTCGAATTTTTAAAAATTATTTTTTATAATTTCAAATTTTAAATTGTCCGCTAATTGCTGTCATAAATTTTTGAATTTTTAAATTTAAATTAAAATTTCAAATGAAATTTTTATTTAACGAAAAACAAAAATTTTTTTACAATAATTTGAATTTTTCTTACACCCCTAAAATATATATTTATATATATGACAATTGATAATTAAACTATTGCTGATAACTTATTACAAACAATAACCAAAGCGCCATCTTGCGGCATAAATACAAATATATTAACACGTAAGATCCAAAATATATGAAAAAAAAAAAAAAAAAAAAGTTTATATATTTATTGCTAAATATACAAACAACAAATGGCTGTGTAAAAATGTCCTAACCTTACGATGAACGAACATATATATACATATATATATGTATATATATTTATATAAAAAAAAAAAAAAAAAATGAAGTTACAGTGAGTACAATAACAAAACTAAAATTTAAAAATGATAAACAAAATATAAAAGTAATTTATTTAGTAGTGCTGTGTTATTTGTTGATATTGTAGTACTATATATTAATTATTTAAATAATAATAATAATAAGTACAGTGAAATGCCAAAAATAAAAAAACTTGATTCACCGGGTAGTAGTTTATGGTGGTTACGTCAACGCGAAGTAGGTTTAAATTCACCATTAGGTTATGGTGATCGTTTTTATAAAACATTATATTCATCAATTCAACCAGTAACATCATGGGACCATGGTAACAATTTAAATAATGCAATCCATGGTGGAGTTTTTAATCTTGAATTTTCACCTGATGGGTAAGCAAATTATTTATTTATTTATAAAATAATTAGTCTGTAAATTATCTAGACATGTAAAAATAAATTATCCACTTGAAAACTACTGTCGTAGTAGCGGGATAATTTAAAAAAATATAAAAATTTGAATAGTATAAATTTTTGTTAATTTAATTACTAGTTTATCTTTAAAAATTTCAGCTCGCTACTGGTGGCAGCATGTGAGAAGAAAAGTATCCTAATGTTCGATCCACTGGGTCGCCGCCTGATAAAAGCTTTGGATAATGCTCACAATGATTGCGTTAATTGCGTTAAATTTCTTGATCACCGCATGTTTGCAACCTGCTCTGATGATAATTCTGTAGCACTCTGGGATGCGCGTAATCTTAAATACAAAATTCGTTCACTTCTTGGTCATACAAAGTGGGTTAAAAGTATAGAATACAGCCCCCAAGATCAGCTTCTTCTTACCAGCGGTTTTGACGGTAGTATCTATTCCTGGGACATCAATAGCGCTACTGAAAATAGTCTTCTGTTCACTCAAGTATTTCATACAAATGGTTTAATGCGTACCCGTTTAACCCCCGACGCTAAAAAAATCCTAGTCAGTACAACTTCTGGATACTTAATTATTATTCATAATTTACGTTTAAGTACTTTAGCCCAAGATCTTGATGGTTTCAAACCAAATGTATACCGTTTGATGCAAGTATCGCAAACAACATTACCAGTAGCCGCTAGTTATACTCATTTATTTTCACAATCACGTAATTACAATCGGGTTGAATTTATAACTGATTTTCCCCAAGGTAATGACGCTGAATTTATTTCAAGTCTTCAAGTCCACCCACAAGGTTGGTGTGTTTTGTCACGTAACGTCGGAAATGAAGAAAAATCCGAGTATACTTGCGTTCATGACATCCAAGACTATCAAGTTCCAGTTGTTGATGATGATGATGATGACAATAAACGTGATTATGGATCATCAAGTGCTGACTTGAGTGGTCTCTATAATCTTAATACAACTGGAACAAGTAGTCCTTCTGCTAATCCAACTAATCAAGCTGCTACTACTGGATCAAATGATTCTGATCAGTCATCAATACGTTATTCATTCGTTATTGATAATCAGAATTCACGATTATCTGAATTACGACCAGATAATCGTATTCCAAATAATTTTGAAGTCGTCGCTATAAGATCTAATTTAAATTCAAATAACGACCCACGTGTTCCTGGTAATTCACAGCAGCAGCAGCAACAGCAGCAGCAGCAACAGTCACAGCAGGATCGTCGTAATCATCATCATGTTTACAATAATGGTAATTTTTCAGCAGCTAATATGGAACTACATGTCAGCTCAACTGACGTTTGGGAAGCATTGGTTGCAGTACGCGAAAATAGATCAAGACGCGAGCGTGAACTTGAACAAATAATAAATAATAATAATCATAACCAATCAAATAACCCACGTCATTGGATGTTAAGACGACCTCTGCGTGACGATCGTTCCCATACTGTTTTTATACTGGGTGACAGAAGTTCTGCTAATAATTCAAGTTTATCAACAACACAGGCAGCTTTTGCGATACCGAGGAATCATAAAATTCACCAGAATGTACCCCGACTGATTAATTACATTCAGGAGCCAAATGTTGGACTGGGTTACATTAAGGAATTATGTTTTTCGGCAGATGGACGACTGATATGTTCCCCATTTGGTTTTGGTATAAGACTACTTGGATTTTCTAATGAGTGCCAGGAATTGTCGGCGTGTGTACCCGATATGGATCGACCGAGACAATTGTGTGAATTAGCTACTACTCTTAGTCATACGGACATTGTTCTTAGTACTAAATTTTCACCAAAACATTGTTTGTTAGTATCTGGATGTTTGAGTGGTAAAATTGTTTGGCATCAACCTGTTATTTAAAATTTTTTTTATTATGTTTAAGTAGTCGAAAATTTAAATCTCACATGCGGTAATAATGTATCCTTTATTTTTAAATATTCAAGTATGTCTACAAATTATAATTATATTTATCATTGATCAGTTGGGCCGACGCCATTTTGTGGTCGGTGCCGGCACTGTTCCAATCGGGTCTTGTATTTGAATTCGGATTGCACGCAAAACTTCCAATTATGTGTAGCAAAAATTTTGATAAATGAAATTTGAAGTTTCGCGCGCAAACTATGGAATCTTATGGGGGTAAAGTATGCGCTGGTATTTAAAATTAGCAGTCACAGTATCTCGATGCCACACCAACGATTTAAAGGTTATAGGAATTAATGATTTAATTTTAATTAATTAAATAACAAAATAACTTTTACTTAATCATGACTTATTTATAATAAATTTTGAAATTTTATTTTCTGTACATTCAATCAATAGTCTGATATAAAATAATTTAATTTAATGGTTTGAGTTTGTATTGTTCTACCAAGACAATGTAATTCGGGCATCATCGGCATTTTACGGTTTTGTATTTGAAAAATAAGCGAGCGCATGCGCTTCTGAAAATTTGTGATGAGTGAAACCTGAACTCCATTTTCTTTTTGGGACAACTATAACTGTAACCCCGTAATTCTTGGTTACAAAATAAACTAAGCGACTATTTGAACATAAAAAATACGAATTTTTTTTTTTATTTAAATTTAATTAATCACGATCGTGATCGAATAATGTATCATTAATTATAAATATATTATGAACAATTTAATTACTTATATTGTCTTTAATGTACATATTTTTGTATTAATTATTAACGAAATTTGTTAATAAATTATTATCATTATTTATTATTTTTTTTTGTATATATGTATATATATATATATATATATATATATTTTATTCCTAATAACTGATAATAATCCAAATACCAATCAAATTAAAATTAATACTCTAAAAATAGAAATGACTTCATTTCAAGATAAGATATTTTTATGAGGCTCTTATAAAAAAAGTTGTAAATTTAATTTCTTTTAATGACGATGCAATCGCTCATAAGAAATAAATCCAATTATTTAGAAAAACCACTTAATTATAAATTTATAAATAGTGATCATAAAATTTTATAAATTTTATAACGCATTTTTTGTAAGAATTAAAAAAGAATACATACGTCATTATATTGAACCAGAGATCCAGTAATTATTTAACGGTAAGTTAATATATTAATTCTTAATCAATCATGCGGTAATTAATCAATTCCTAAAAATCTCCGAAAGTTAATAATTATTAAGAAATTTTGTGATTTTCAAATTTAGTTCCTACAGTTGCTGAATATTGTTGATTAACTAATTAATTTATTTTCAGATTAAAAATGATAATTAAATTGTTATTGTCATTAATGTCTATTGGATTTTTTCAAAACCCATCTTACTACTCAGAAATTAATGCGATTAAATTACGGGATAATAGTAAATTTATTTCAAAATTACCTGACAATAAATTAATTCGTAACTTAGCATTAATTGGATCTTATCAATCAGCTTCCGTAAAACCTATAAAATATCTGCGTACACAAAATTTAACTATAACAGAACAATTGGTAGCAGGATTACGTGTACTGGACATCCATTTACGGTTTGTTGATGAAAAATTTAAACTATATTATGGACCTACATATTTATCTTATACATTCGATGATATATTATCAGAAATTAATGAGTTTATGATAAAAAATCCACGCGAATTAATAATAATGCTAATGAAATTTGAATTTGATAATTTATTGTCTGAGTTTGAAAAGTGTCAAGTGTTAGAAAATTATATTAAAATATGGCAAGAACGTGGATTGTCATTAATTGGAAAATGGTCACTATTTGAAGACTATATTGGAGAACACCGCGGCCATGTTTTGCTGAGTCATGTTGATGGAAAAAATTTTGATGACTGCACAACTTACTTACCCTGCGTTGTACGAAACAATTGGGATGTTACCGACGTAGAAAAAAAATGGCGACTCATTGAAAACAACAATGAAGAAATGTTCAATGGATACTCGGTCATTCATTACTGTTTTATTAATTATTTATCTAGCCTTAATCCCTTGCTGTTTATTAATTCATCAAATTCATCAGATGATCCGTCTGATTATTTAGACGTAGGATTAAAAAGAGTTAAAATAATTAACAACAGAATGGCTAATTATTTTCGCAATCCATATTATACTCTCGCTATACTTATGACAGACTTTCCGAGTCAACTGTTGATTGATAAAATTATTGATAGTAATTTTAATTAATTATGTTAATTTAGTCCAATTTAACCTCAAGTTTTTTTTTAAATTGTATTTGTAATCGGGACGTTTTTCTCCCAACTTGATGAGAGAACTAAATTTAGTTTGCAGAAGACGTTTTTTTTTTCAGTGTAGAATATGGCTCTTTACAATTATAATTTATATAAATAGTCAGGTAAAGGTGCTGCGATTTTAATAAAAAAGTTTATAGTTTCGTACTTAGTAGTTTATTCTATAGTAAAATTAATCACTAAAGACGTGGAAATTTATTCAAAGTTTTATTTAAGTCTGCCTATTTTCGGCCTTGTATTCACTACGAGAAGAAATTTTATTACTTTTTGGCTTGAAACTTTGTACTCGGGTATAAACAATATTTTATAATATATGGCATTGTAGCTTTTCAACATTTTAATTCATCGTAATAGCTTATCAATGTTTTTTTTTTTTTTTTTTTATTTCTCAAGATAAGATAGACTTGTAAGTATAAAACCATCGAAGATTAGTAATATTAATTTTATTTCTTCCGTTCAATAATTGACAGTTTAAAACGTAAACAATAATTTGATAAAAAGTTTTAATCGAGAAGAGCAACGTCATTGACAGTAAGGTAAATTTTTTTTAATATTACTCAGAGAAATATTATAAATTCGTGCGAAAATTTCTAGTGTCTGAAATACATTTAATTTTATAGAATGTCATTGAAAATAACAAAAACTGTGATTTTATAAAAAAAAAAATTTTTGTATTTCAGATTTCAATATAAAAAAAAATGTTTATCAAGATTTTGTTATTTTTATATACAACGATAATATTTTCATACGATTCACTATACTGCAAAATACTAAATGAAACTAAATACACAAATCACAGTAAATTTATCTCTAAACTACCCGATAATCGACTTGTACGTAATTTAGCATTAATTGGCAGTCACAATTCAGCAGCAAATAGAGAAATAAATTCTCTTCGTACACAATATTTAACCGTAACAAAACAATTAGAATCAGGAATACGTGTGCTAGACATACGTCTGAGTCTCGTTGGTCAAGAATTTATAATGGTTTATGGTGAGGTATTTTTAATTTATATGCTCGATGATATATTACTAGAAATAAATGAATTTATGCTAAAAAATTCCGGTGAATTAATAATATTGCTAATGAAAATAGACCATTATGGTGATGATTTACCATCTAATTCACATTATTGTGAGGTATTAGATTTTTATATTGAAAAATGGAAGCAACAAAAATTAATGTTGATTAAAGACTGGTCATTGTTGGAGGACTATGTTGGTGAACACCGCGGCCATGTTTTATTGGGACATGCTGATGATAATTTTGTTGGATGTACAACATATTTACCCTGCGAATTACAAAATAGTTGGGATACTAATTTAGAAAGCAAGTGGTGGCTCATAAAAGATAATCATGATAAGATGCTTAACTCGTATTATCCCTATCATTCATGTTATGTTAATTATTTATGCTCTGACAATCCTGTATTCTTTGTAAATTACACATTAACCCGTTATAAAAACAACGACAATTTTGAAAAGAGGTTAGAAGCAGCTGAAAATATTAATCAGTTAATGGCTAATTATTTTCAAAATCCTATCATTACTTTGGTTATGATTATCACTGACTTTCCAACTCCAGAATTAATTAATAATATTATTAATAGTAATTTCTACTAGTATTTTTTATTCATTTTGGAAAAAACATTATGTTTAGTCATATAATAGTTATATATTTAAAACTACGATTGGAGGTCAATCGAATTAATTAGAGAGCGCTTATATGGCGCCCACATGCTCCAATGGGAATCAGTTTCGGGCAAAATTATTGGACGAGATTTCGTGATCTTAAAAAATTTTTTCAAAATGTAAAAAACTTAAAATAACATCTTTGTTCTAGTTCGGTAATGTCTTTTTTTTTTTAAGATAAGATATAAAATGTAATGAGTTTCGTAATAAATTTATAGCACATTTATTACTTAGAGTAATAGGTTCATTAAAAAAAAAAAAATTCCATGTAAGTAAAATAGCACTAAAATTTTGATAACAAATAAAAAAAAGTACGATATGTGATTTGATAATGAGATATTAATTACCATTTATTGTACACCTGAAGGTATAATTATTATCATTTTTTGTAATTAGTATAAGAGATTAAAAATAATTGTAAAAAAAAAATCAAGTTTAATAAATAATTATTTTATTTTTTATTCAAAAAATTTCTTTGATTTTTTTTCTCAATACGTAAACTAAATTATATGTTTAAAAAAATAAAAATTTATCGCTCAGCTTTATTTTACGACTCAAAGTAATAACTTCGAGCGATAATAAAAGTTAATTTATTGCGCGTCAGTAAGAAGTTAAACTTGTCCCTGAGAGACAATGAACTTCGGAAGTCACTCCCGCTGAAAATTTTTAAACTGCGCGTGCGTAAAGAAAAGTGGGAGAATATTTCGTATGTATAACACTTAGAGTGGGGGTAAAATCCAAAAATACCCGAGTTACATCTTCTTGCTGGGAAAATTTTTTAAATAAATTACGTTTAGTTAGAAATTATATACACGTAATAAATATATGACTTTAATCGCGGAATAATATTTTAAACAGTGATTATTCATACAGGCTAAGAACAAATTTAATTTTATGGTTAATAATTTAAATCACAGCTAAAAGACAAAGCCACAGTTTAAAATGCTTAAAAAAATAGTACTATTGTTATTAATTGAATTTATTTTTGAAAAAACGAATTGCTCAATAATTCCAACTGATAAATTTACAGATCACAGTATATTTATATCAAAGTTGTCTGATACACATTTAATCCATAATTTAGCATTAGTTGGTACCCATAATTCAGCGTCAGGAGAAAATGAATTGTTCAGCCAAATTCAAAATTTGACGATAAAACAACAATTGGAATCAGGAATTCGTGTGTTAGATATGTGCGTTGATTTCAATGGAGATGAACTGGTCATGTACTATGGCCCTGTTCCTTTGAACGTGACATTTAATCATGTACTGGGACAAGTACTTGAATTTATGAAAAAAAATTCAGGTGAATTAATTATCATGTTAATCAGGATTGAGTACGACAATAATGTCAGCGTTTCAAAATCAAAACAGTGTAATGTACTGGATAATTATATCACGGAATGGAAAAATCGTGGTCTGCTGCTGGTCAAAAATTGGTCATTATTAGATGACTCTATTGGAGAACATCGTGGCCATGTTTTGTTGGGTCAATATGACGGACGTAATTTTGTTGATTGTACAACTTGGCTAGCATGCGAAACCCAAAACCACTGGGAAGCTGAAGGAGTTATGGAAGTGGAGACGCAATGGACACCAATAAAAAAAAATTTTGATGATATGTTTAATCCTTATTTTCAATATCAATCGTGTTTCATTAATTATTTGACTGGTTTAGACATATCAATATTTAGTTCTACCCCAGAATTATTTTTATTTGGAAATTCCGAATATTCAAAATCACGATTAATGGAAATTCATAAAATAAATTCGAAAATGGCAAATTATTATCGTAATCCTATTATTTATTTGGTTATAATTATGGCCGATTTGCCTGATCAGGAATTGATAGATAAAATAATTAATAGTAATTTTTATTAATTTTTTTATATTTTGTTAAATTTATTTTTAAAAATTAAAAAAGTAAAATTTCAAACAATTGTTTTATTTTATTTACAAAAATTTATTACATTTAATTATAAAATGATTAACTATTGCTAACACTTTTAATAACAATAACAACAATAATAATATGAAAAATTTTTAATTAAAAATATTTGTGTCCACTAATACACTTTTATTTGCAGACACTAACAATTGAGCAGTAATCCATTAATCTAACCCTAGCGGATCCGAATTACGGTAAATTACCGCAAAATACCGTAATCTACCGCAAATTTGCCGTAAAGTATAGTATTTTACCTAAATTGCCATAATTTCCCATAAATTACCGCATTTTTACCTAAAATGTAATACTTCACGGCAAAATACCACACTTTACGGTAATTCTCCTGAATACTGTAAATTACGGTACTGTACCGTAATTCGGCTCTGCTAGGGAATTGACAAATAAATAAATAAATAATAATAATAATAATTGTAAAAAAAAACCATGTGAAAAAGCTATATTTTCAAATGGCAAAATAAATAATAATTGTTAAAATAACATACTGTAAATTAGTAACAACCGTTTCACCAGTACTTGATATTATTTTATCATTATCATTATTATTAATATAATAATTACTATGATTATTATTATCAACTGATCTCTGTATACGTAAATGATTTAAATTATTATTGCCATAACCTTTAAATTTATTACGCTGCTGGGAAATAGAAATCCCATTAACTGTTTTATCAACAAATGGCGGCAATTTTTTAAAATTCAAATTTTTATTTTGTTTATTATTATTATTATTATTATTTTCTTTGATAATAGGCTTGAAACCGCCTTCAATAATAATTGAATCTGGATTAAAACCATTTTTATTAATCAAATCATCATTAATATTATCTTGACGTCTTTTGTCTTGATATTTTTCATAATAATATTTTTGATTGTTATTATTATTATTGTTATTGTTATTATTATAATAATCATAATTATTATTATTAATGTGTTGTTTGTACAGTTGATTTTGATTTCTGGGTAATTTTAATTTTAAATTTTGGTTATAGATCCCACCACGTGTATCTGTAATTAATTGATACGGATTATGTTGAGGTTGACTTTTTATTAATTTACTAGACATTTTAATTAATTGCTGTTGCTGTTGATGCTGTAATTCATCATCTTGATAATTATTGTATTGTAACGGTAATGATGATGATAATGATGATGATGATGATGATGATGATGATGATGATGATGGTATTAATGATGATTGCCAGCGCAATGGAATATCATGACGATATGGGCGTGGTGATTGATGATAATGTTGATATTGATTTAAATTATGGTATGCTTGATGATGGGGTTGAGGGTATTGTTGGTTATGTTGATGTTGATAAGATTGTTGGGGTTGATGATAGGCTAGTTGTTTTGTGTAGTGTTGCTGATAGTTATTTTGATAGGGCGTAAATCCTGGATTCATTTTTAATTGTGATGATTTTAGAGGCATTCCTATTGGATTATTTTTATTGATATTGTTAGTGGCGATGATGTCATGATTAATTGAATTGAGGTTAGAAGTTATAGGATAACGTTGGTTTCCTGTTTCATATTGATAAATTTGATGAAGTTTATTTTCATGTTGATGAGGTTGATGAAGTTTATTTTCATGTTGATGAAGTTTACTTTCATGTTTATAAAGTTGATTTTCGTGTTGATGAAGTTGATTTTCATGTTGATTAAGTTTAATTTCATGATTATGAAGTTTACTTTCGTGTTGATTTGGTTGATTTTCATGTTGATGAAGTTGAGTTTTATGTTGATGAGGTTGATGAAGTTGATTTTCATGTTGATGGGGTGGAGTTTGATATTTATGAAGTTGACTTTCATATTGCTGAGGTTGAGTTTCATAATGATGAGATTGAGTTTCATGTTGATGAGGTTGATGTTGATGATATTGATATTGATAAGTTTGAGGTTGAGATTGAGGTTGATGGGATTGGGATGAAACTTTATGAGGTTTTAATTTAGGAGATTGATAAGTAGTAGTTGATATTACCTTGGTAGGTGTTGGAATACTTGAGTCAACTTGGGAATCAGGTAATACATAAGATTGATGAGTGTCAGATGCTGATCCTTCAGGTTCTTGACAACTGTCCAAGACATTTATCTTCCAGCCAAGATAGCGATGGGTAAAACACTAAAAGATATAATTAAGAAAAAAATTTAAACATTACCCACGTGCTACCAAAATAAAATCTATTTTACTCACTTGATAATAAACGGTATCGGGAGTATTTTTATCGGGTGTCCATGTGACAATACCCGGAACACCGTCTTCACAAACGAGTTCCAAAGATCGTTGGAATGCACCAAATGACGCATAACTATCGGCATCAGGTGCATTCTGGTCATGGTTCCAACGGCAAAAACGACCGACACCAGTCGGTATTAAATTATTTGAATCTTGGCTGCGTTTCACACCAGCAAATATTTTAACTTGAGCACGTTCTTCAGGGGTTTTATGCATGTAACCACCAACTGGATCATCAGTTATATAAAATGGATGATATTTTGCCGGTATACTTGGATCGTCACCCGCTTCAACGATAAATGAATATTGACGGCCACGTACTACGTTAATTTCAGGTATCAATAAACCATTTATGTACCAGGATATTCCCCAACCAACGTGACCTTTTAAGTAACAAATATTTAATTAATGCTGGACATTAAATTTTTTTTTATAACATCATATTTTATTCAACTCAGCTTAAGTTTATCGACCCACTGACTTGTACATAAAATTTTTAATTCCAACCCCCCTTCCCTCCAACCTTGTTTGTAAAATTTCAGTCTTCTGATAGTCAAGTTGACGTCAATATATTGCTGCCAATTGTTGTCAAGTTAAATGCAATAATTTGGGAATTCCATAAGTTTCTGTTAGAAAGATGGCGCCAGTTACGATCAAGTTGATGACAACTTCAGCCATCGTAACTGCTGACTACAAAATGTCGCTAATATTCACCGAAAGTTGGTAACGATCTACTTCCGCATCCTGTCGCCAGTTTTTTAGGAAAATTGAAGCCAACTTATGGGATTCCCAAGTTATTGCGTTAAACTTGACATCAAGTTGCAGCAGTAAGTTGTCGCTTTTTGTCAGATTTGCTGTCAGGGATGAATTCTTGGTATAAAAAAAAAAATAATTACCAGTTATCGCAGGATATCCATGTTTACCACCAGTGGGACCAAGTTGTGCATAAAATGTCCCATCATCTGGTTCATAACATTGAATTGGTGGTATTTCCCATGCATTAGCTGTTGATGCGGGTGCTGGTGTTGCAGTATAAGGTCTAGAACGTGATGTTGGTCGACGAGTTGTAGGTTTAACTGAAATTTCTTCATTAATATTTTGATTATTATTGTTATTATTATTGGTATTGTTAGTGAAACTGTAGTTGTTGCTGGTATTTTTATTATTATTGTTATTTTGATTGTCATTTTTATTATTATTGTTATTATTGAGATTATTTTTAGGAGTAGTTGGACTGTTGTTTAAATTTTCTTCTTCATATTGATCGTCATCAGTCTGAGGCATTGGGCAATTCCAAGCGGCGGGTCGTCCAAATTCAATTAATTTGTCGCTCTTGAGATAGTGAGTGTGGAAGCTGACCTCATTTCTTTCATTTAATGGACCAATACCCCAAATAATTGCTTGCGAACGGTTTGTTTTTATCTCGAGATCCAATTCATCGGAGGCTTTTAATGGTCTTTGGTATGTTATAATGCTGTAGCCATTTACCATTGCAGCGTTTAGCAAACGTATTGAATTCGTTGAGTCCTTTAAACGGTAAATTAATTGAGTTACGTTTTTTATTTTAGTTTTTTACCGACGGTTTATCTGGGGATTTTTTACGCGATTTAAATAAATTATTTTTAGATCTATGGGATGTTGATACCCTTGGCTCAGAGTATAAAATAACTTATGGAATTCAGTAGTTAGAGATTTTTTTTTTTTTTTTTTGGAAAGTCAATTTGGAGTTTTTTTTTTTCTTTTGAAAATGTTCATTTACTGTGAATTCAGTGATGTGGGTACTCTTTCCAGAGGAAATTCGATCATGAAAATTTATTTAGTTTTTAATTTGAAAAAAGATTATTTTTTTCTGAAAAATCAATTTTGACTTTTATACTGAATTTTGAAAAAGTTTATTTAAATATAGTGATGTGGGTACTCTTTCGAGAGGAAATTCAATTTTAACTCACGAGTAAGTATTCAATTGGAAAAAAAATTATTTTTACCGAAAAATTAATTTTGAATTTTTATACACAATCATTTAAAAATTGACTCTAAATATATGGATGTCAATACTTGTTCAGTGGCAATCACTCGACGTACTATTCACATCAAATATAAAAAAAAAAATTCAATATTCGATACAAGTATTTTAGTATAAAAAAAAAAAAAAGTAAATACCTGTATACGAGTATCTGGACAACTACCACGTTTACCCGAACACTGTGATTTACCATCGAGTATATAATCAATCGCGTATCCTTGCAATGTATCTTTGTCAACCCAAGCTACTACAACATCACCGCCCACCATCAAACTACGCTCCGGATTAGCTGACAACCCAAACGCCATGTAATTATTGTCATCTAAAGAAATAAATTAATCAATAACACGATTAAATATTTTTATATTAAATATCATTGAGGTAAAAATAATAATTACCTAAACGTGAAACAAGTTGTATAACAATACTCTCACCAGCAACAGCCCATCTTACCTCAAATGTTAAATTATCATCGAGTACCTCACAATTTAATTTCGACTGAAAAAATAAATTATTCAAAAAATAAAATTATATATATATTTTTTTTTCTTTTTATATTTTTATTTGCATTAATTACACGCAGTAACATCAAATAAAATTTTTATTTTATAACAGAGAGATAAAATTTTTTTATTTATAAAAAAATATATAAATTAGTAGTTAATTAGTTCATCCTTGACGGTCACATGGGTTCCGGACTACACTGGGTTATTTTAAACTCGAAATATCTCAATAACTATTGAGTTTTTTTAAAAAGTGTAAGATACCTTTTTTGTAGAAAATTTAAAGAGCTACAAAAAAGTTATTATATATTTTTTTGAAAAATTCAATATTTATGAAGATATTTACAAAAAACCAATCACACTTTTTTAAATTTTTGGTAACTTATAAATTTGATAAAAATTTTGAACTTTTCTAAAAAAATATGAAAATAATAAATTATAGATTTTTGATCCTCGCCGGAAGTGTGACCCTGAGGTTAAATTAATTATGAAGAATAAGAAGTATATGAGTCATGTTGCTGGTCACCATGAATTTTTCTTAAACGTGCATAAGAACCTCTTTGATTATTATTATTGTTATTATTATTATTATTATGTATGTATTGAAATCCCGACGAGGGTATAGCAGATTGAGTGTTTGATAAGTCAAAATTTTTTCCCGGGGTTCGATCAATCGATTGGCGGTTGTGTTGGTTGTTAATTATTTGGACGTGAGGATGAGAAGAAGCCGAAGCCGAAGCCGGTTGACGATTATTCGATAGTAGAATAATAGGAGGACGATAGGTCGTTGGACGTTGAAACTCATTTATCAGCAAAGAAGTAGTATCAAACGTAGGGTGGTGTTGGTGGTTGTCGGATGTGTGAGAGGAAGTAGTAGAATCAGAATCAGAATAAATGGAAGCAGAAGAAGCAGAAGAGGCAGAAGAAGAAGAAGATTGCGTCAAATACTGCTCTATTGGTTGATTATACGGTCCAATCTGACCCTGCACCTGTTCTAAATTCTGTAACAGGACAGAGACAGTTTACCGATAGTGCGTTTTTTTCATCGCAATACCATTTTAAATTTAATTATCTTCAAAGTGATTTTGTAATTTCCTTTTAACGCCTTCTTTTTATCACAATAATCATTTTTTTTTTTGCACACCTCAATTGCGACGCGCTGTGTCAGTCCTGTATAAAAAAATCCATGCGCGGCAGTAAAATTGAAAAAAAAAAAAAAAAAAAACATTTAAAAAAAAGCGGGATATTTGAAAAAATTTAAATTCAAAGGAAAGAAAAAATAAAAAAAATTAATAATTATAATTATGAGCGATTGAGGTGTGCACTTTTTTATTTAAAAAAATTTTTTTAATTCGATTTATTGACTAAGATCAACTTGCCCCAACTTTTTCTACAAACAATAAATTGAAAATAATAAAAATGTTTTAGTTTTTGTAGTCGATAATAATAAAGGAACTCGTGGACGTTTAATATCATGAAGTATTCAAATATATATAGTTATATATTTATGTATATATGTACCTGAGGTGAAATGCCAAGCATTTTGAGTGACGGTGGTACATTGAGGTTGGATGGAATTTGTATATGACCGAAGTCTACGGTGAAGGCCTCGCACCAAATACCAAAATGGCCCAATTGATGAATAGTAATATCACCGGGTAGAGTTAGTACTATTGTTTTACGATCATAAACACGTAATGGTCTTTCTCTCCCATTTTCATCGGGTAATCTAATGCCGTTGGATGATGGATGTGCTCCGGAACCAACCCAGAATTTCGCATCTAACCGATTTTTTTTTATTTACTATCTGCAATATCATTTATATCTCGGAAATATTATTTTCACTTACCTGGGGCTTCTCCGTCGTACGAGAATGAGGGTACTAATAGTGTCTGGGCGTCGACGACCACGACCGGCTCAGAGTGGACACCATGGACGCCATTTAATCCTGCGAGCTTTTGTGGTTTTGGAGCATCGAAACCTCGAGGTATTTTTACATCCCCGAAATTAACCTTTAATTGTTAAATAAATAATAAATTTCGGGAGGATAAACTTTTTTTCAAAATATATCGATGTGGGTACTCTATCTACCGGAAATTGGGTAATTTAGACAGTACAGGATTTCATTTAATTTTTAAAAAATTTTTTTGCCAAAGAAAAATTGAAATTTAAAAAAAATATTTCTTTACTTGTAGTAGAATATTATGAAATTTTACGATGCCGGTACTCTTTCTAGCAGAAATTTCATAATATAGTCAATGGCAATTACTATTAAAAGAAATTTATCATCCAAAATGTAAATTTATATAGCGAATACTTAGGACATAAAGTTATTAAATCCGTCCTTGGATTTAAAAGCAGCAAATTGGTTATGTATTGTAATTATTTCATTTCTTAAAGTATTAAATTATATCTTTAGTAAATAGAGACTTTTATTTTCTTGCTGAAAGGCATTTAAGTGAATGAAAGTTGGTGTAATATATAACAAATGGCATTGAGACCGAGACTAACTGGCATTTTATGCTCGACGCTCTACTTTGTCATTGAATAACGGAGCAAGAAATATGCGTGAAAGTCCCATCATCGCCATATATATGTATATCTATGCAATGAAGATGTTTCAGATGTACAAAAGTTTAAATAAATATATAAATATACTTACTGAGTAGGCGTCACAATAAACTGAGAACCATCTTATGTCTTTCAAAGTCTTTCCTTCCGGTAGTGTCAGAGTTATTTTTTTTTTCCGGTACTGTTTCAATGGTCCTGTATTACCTTTTTCATCTCGGATTCTAAATCCATTTATTATCGGCGCTCGCGAGTTTCCGGCGTAAAAATACGCAGCTTTAAATAAAAACATTTTCTTTTCATCCACAAGGATATCATTTTTTTTTAATCTAAATATATCGATGTGGGTACTCAATCGAGAGGAAATTTTATAGAGGACTCAAAAATATGATTTTTGAAAATTTTTTTGAAAATTTTTTTTTATTTTAATATATTGATGTGGGTACTCGTTCCAGAGGAAATTTATCATAGAACTCCAAAAATAAATTTATTTTACAAAATATTTTTCTCTGTCCATAATTTTAAAAGCCTATTGAAAAATAACAAATACATTTTTTTTAAAAATAAAATACTTACCAGGACCTTCACCATCATAAGTTAAATCCTTGATAAACAATGTCCTGGCATCGACCGCATAAACTTCACCGCTCAGTCCATGATGTAACTCGGATAATTTACCAATTAACTTGCCATAATAATCCTCCGCATGACAATAATCTATTTAAGGAAAAGGAATAAAAAATGTAATAAATATAACATCTGATCGTTAAATGTCAGTCTAATAAGAACAGCAGAGTTAAATAAAATAGATTAACTGTGTAACATAGGTGATCTTTTTAAAATAACATTAGACTTATGGGCTTGTTATAAAATAAATAGACTAGTGAATAGAATTGAATTTAAATAACATAACGTAACATCGTACTTTACACACAGTCTTCTTGCGCTTTGAATTTTTTATGTATCAATTTTATCTATATATATTATTCTATAGGATGTATACTGTTTAGTTGTATTTGTAGCAGTTTAGTCTGTAGTCTAGTAGTCTAAGCTCTATCTCTGTCGTACCGTTAACCGTCGAATCGATTTTAACGACATCCATGGATCTGCGCATTCTCTCTTTAACAAGACCAACCAAGTCTCGTTTAGTTTGCCTTACAATTGATATTTATTATACTACAGTATACATCCTATATACATATATGTATTCAGCTTAAACCATTTATTCTTGTATACTGAGAATCATTTATACTAAATATTTGTTAGCCGTTACTGAGATGATGCTAACGATTTCGGCAAACTACGAGTCGATTTATCTGCCGGTAACTCGTTAAATATAGGGAATACATACAAATGTATAGAGACCTTTTTTGTAGAAAATTTAATTTCCTATAAATTTGATATTCTACAAATTTTTTGTATTATTGATATTTAAGGAGTTATTGATATTTTAATGTTTGTTGGTTGCTACTGAAATAATGGTAACGATTTCGGAAAACTAGGAGTCGATTTTTCTGCCGGTAACTCGATAAATATAGGAAATACATACAAATGTATAAGGACCTTTTTTGTAAAACATTTAATTTCCTATAAATTTGATATTCTATAAATTTTTTGTATTATTGATATTTAAGGAGTTATTGATGTTTTAATATTTGTTGGTTGCTACTGAGATAATGATAACGATTTCGGAAAATTAGGAGTCGATTTTTCTGCCGGTAACTCGATAAATATTCAAAATACGTAAAAATGTACAAAGATCTTTTTTGTAGAGAATTGAATTTCCAACAAATTTAATATTCTATTAAATTTTCATACTATTAATATTTAATGAGTTATTGCTATTTTAACATTTTTATATTTTTTTAATTAACTTTTTTGTTTATAAGATTTAAATTTACGATTCTCGGGATTTATAACTCACGTTTATTCTCATTTTAACTCACGTTTTGTACGCGAGGTAACTTGCTGAAACGTTTTGCTGACTCTTCATTTATATATACATATATATAAGTAAACGACTTTCATCGTTTTTAAAAGTCTCCCTAGTTCATGTGAATTTTTCTCTTTTTTTTTAGTATTATTGCTGAATATGTAAGCACGCCTTTTTATACTATTTCACACGTTCTTATTTTTTTTTTTCGTACGAAAATAAAAATAAGGTCGAAAAATAATAATAATAATAATAATAATAATAATTATAATTTATTTAAAAATTTTTTATTTCTCAAATATCTTTATATATTTTTACGTAACTTTAATTTCTTATTGTAGAAAAATTTATTCTATAATTATAATTATAAAAAAAAAAATTACTTAAGATGCTGTCAGTAATAATAGAAACAAAAGTCATCAAAAGATAATAATAGATAAATAATTATTATAAATATAAGAGTCAAGGTATCGAATACAGGTAGATGTACTTTATATAAATATATATATATATATATATATATATATATATATTGTGATCGTCTGACATTTACCAGAGGAGAAAGCAAGACAAATGTCTGGATTGGTAAATAAACGTATGTCGTAACAAAAATATATATATATATATATATTTATATATTTCTTTATATTATAAATGTATATACATTACTTTCATCTATTCTATATCTTCAATATTCAATCATATTTATATCCCCTCTATTCACTCTAAAAAGATCATTTATATTTATATATGTCTATATATTAATATATATTTAATATTTATGATCTTGTATAATTATATATTTTATATAAATTTCTTTTTCTTCTGTATAATAATTTATGATAATTTTTTTTTTTTATTTAAAAAAATATTTCGTGTTGAAAAAATTTAAATTTGAATTTAAACTTAAATTAGATCAGATATTAATTAGCGGGAAATTAATTTCATCTTAAATAATTAGTAATTTATTGGATAAACAGAGCAAAGAAAATTTCTAATACCTAATTCATTATTATGATTATTTATATTCATTAAAAATTATCTAAAAAAATCAAAATAATAGAAAATTAATTTTATTATTTTATTAAATAAAACTAAAAAAAAAAAAAAAAAAAAAACTAAAAGCACATGACTGAACATTTGAAAATAAATTCGGATAAAAAAATCGTGATAATTTAAATTAAAAATTTTTTTTGTAAAAATTCTTATTAGGAATAAAAATAAAAATAAAAAAAAACTTACGTGTAATTAAAAGAACTAAAAATAATAAATATTTGTAGGTTGATAAATAGTAACGTGTCTTCATGATGTCTTGATGTAAACTGCGTTGTCGAAAGTGTTCACCAGATCTCTCAGCAAATGTATTTTTTTTTATCTCTTTCTTTTATTTTCTTTTTTTTTTTAATCGTACGTTTTGCCAGTACTTGGTCCTCGATCCCACTCTCTTAACTCTTTAATAACATACACCAACGAACATCACCCAACACATCACATCATCAACTTCATCATCGTCATTACAAAGTAAGAGTAAAATAATAAATAAAATTAAAAAGAGTAGACCCACGATGTTGAGCCGACAAGAGTCAGGCAACCAGTTACAACGACTGGTTACATTATAAGATACCCAACTTCGCTGACAATACATTACCTCTCTCTTTTTACATATTTAACTTCAATTACATGCACATACATTCAAAGAGTACATTTATACCGAAACCCGATACTAAATTCACATAAATTTTGGTAAAAAATAAAATTTTTTTAAAAAGTGGGGCGTTAGTTACCTTGAAAATTTCATCGAATCAAAATTGTGAAATTTTTTTGAAAAAATTTTATTGAAAATTAAAAAATGGCCAACTTACCCCATTACTTTCGAAAAATTATAACTAAACCTCTGAAAAAAAATTTCATTTTAAAAAATAGTGGCCCAGTTTACCCCGAAGTTTCATTTCGCCTCACATATATTATCTTTTAAATATATATGTAAGCATTTCTATATGCAAGTATTTAAAAATTTTTATATAAAAAAAATTTATTATAAATGTTTATTATATATATGGTAATTATAAAAATATATCATCACGAAATGAGGTATATACATATGTATATATATAGATATGTTGCATATCAGTGTTGTTGCTACTCTCTACTCTCCACATCTTTTTACATAAAGAAATTTTCTCTTGCCGCACTCTTTCACTCCCGCGGGTAACGGCCTTTTTTAACACGCGATATAATACTTTTGTAATAAGAGAAAATAACTTATTATTTTATTTAAATTTAATTTTAATTATAATTTCATATTAATTTTTATATTTTTTTGTTAATTATTAATAACTGCTTTGAAAATATTCAATTTAGCCGTTTTTAGGTTGTGGGATATGATGATTATTATGACGGAATAATTATTAACTTTTTTTTTTTGTAATTGTGATGTAAAGATGTAAGAGGAAATTGTGATGAGATCGTTGCTCAATGCTGCAAATTATTAAATGAGATTTTAGTAATTGAGATTATGGTTGATGTTACGAAATTAATTTAGATTTTTTACATTGTCCGTGGGTATGATGCTTGTGGCAGAGGCTTATGATGAGATCTGGGTTAATTGAGAGGCATTAAAAAAAAAATGTTTGGAAATATTGTTTGTAAACACAGTCAAGTACTATTGAGGCTAAAAAATATTTTTGATAGAGTGCAGCCGGGAATTAAAACTGTTATGGAAAAATTTAAATATCAGATTTATTGTGGTCAGCATAATTAAGAAATAACCAGTGTCCTGATGTGACTGTTGCCAAGTTATGAGAAAAAAAATTTTTATCAGGAAATTTTTGTGATACTCTCACTAGAGAACTTAATAAAAAACAAAACATGTGTGAATCATTCGAAGTTATTCACAACAAGAACAAAATTACAGAATTACGTCAAAAAAACCCATGGACAGTGACATCCTCACTTCCCATATGGGTCTAGATTCAAAAAATAAATTGTTCTTAGGGATTTTTTTGGTTTCTCCTACTAGAGGACATCATAATGAACAAAAAACGTTAATATTGTGATGGGTTATTCCCAACAGGAGCAAAGTTACAAGCAACTCTTCATAAAAAGCCATAGACAGTGTCATCCTCATTTATCTTTATTTATCCTCATATGGGTCTAAACTCAAAAAATAAATTTTTCCTTGGACTTTTTTGGGTTTCTTCTACTAGAGGACACCATAAGGAACAAAAAACGTTTGTATTGTGATGGGTTATTCCCAACAGGAGCAAAGTTACAAGCAACTCTGCATAAAAAGTCATAGACAGTGTCATCCTCATTTATCTTCATTTATCCTCATATGGGTCTAAACTCAAAAAATAAATTTTTCCTATGACTTTTTATGGTTTTTTCTACTAGAGGACATCATAATGAACAAAAAACGTTAATGTTGTGATGGGTTATTCCCAACAGGAGCAAAGTTACGGGCCATTCTTCATAAAAAGTCATAGACAGTGTCCTTTTCCCGCATCTGCCGAACATCGATTACTCGAAAAATGAATTTTTCTCAGAACTTTTTGGTTATTTTTCTACTAGGGGGCATCGTAATGAACAAAAAATGTGTATAGTATGCGGAGTTATCTCTAACAGGTGAAATGTTACGGGCTACTAAATATTTTTTCCATAATTTTTCTTTAGCAAATAATTAGTTGAATTCAATTCTTTTCTCTTCTCTGCTTATTTTTTCATCCGTTCATTTCATAAAATTGAACGAGTTTTATTGTCCTTCCAAAAACCATCTCATCAATAACATATCATGGGAATTAATTCTCGCAGAATTCGACTAATCTTCCAAATAAAAAATTTCTAAAAAAAAATAATATTTTATTCCTCTCGACATCCTCAAGCTCTTAGCTACATTTTTTTATCCATCCTTCCATACTTCCTCCATCCACCCAATCATCTAACCATCCACGACCAATCGACCAATAAACACTTCCTCCTATTACCTATAAAAATAATAACAATTCTATTTTATTGTATTTTTTTTTTTCTACTTTTTTTTTACTTAAATCTAAAAAACCACTCAAGTCTGTACTATGTATGCTTATCACGCCTATTACGGTCACAGTATAATAATACTTAGCTGTTGATGGAGTAGTGCTCTAGGTTGCTTACACGAATCTTTACTTTACTTCCTTCCTCACCGTGTCCTCGATCCTCAACCACACGTCCCTCACTTCAGTCTCGCTCGTCCCTTACACTTATTCTTATTCTCATACAATATATAAAAATAATCAAAATAATACTATCTGATAATAATAATAATAATAACAACAATAATTCAGCAGCAGTATCCCCATAGTCTATCATACATCACTCACATATATACAATTCACTCTAATAAATTATTCATTAAAATCTTTCATTAATAAATGCCAGTAATTTATTTCACTTTTTTTCTTTTTTTTTCGAGGGAAAAGTCGAGGAAAATGAGAAGCTAGAAAAGATTGGGCTAGAAAAAATTTTCGAAAAGTAGGCCCGTAATTTTTTGAATAGCAATATTTCAAATAAATTTTTTCTGCATGTTCACATACATTTTTACATTTGAACTAAAAAAAAAAGGCATGGAATTTATCTTGAAATGTTTTTTGTTAAAACGCCACAAGATTTTTTACCAATTGATCTAAAAAAACTTTTCGAATTAAGTGATACTTTTATAATTAACACACAAATCGTGTAAATTGGCTGAGGTGGTAGAGAGGTTTAATATTTACTCACGCACACTTAAACATTATCCTCAAAATAATCAGGAACGCTTGCTATCCCATACCTCAGAGCCTCGACATCTGTTAAACTCCGTTCCGATAATCGATAATCAATAAATTTTTTGTTTTTTTCAAATCTACGTAATGTAGAGGTAGCAGTTTTATTTTAGAAAATTATTATTCAATTAATTAACTACGTAGTACATGAAAACTATAATTATTTTGAAAATATCCCTGTCATTCTTTATCTAAAAAAAAAATATCATAAAAAACCGATGAATCATGACCATAAAGTTTTCGCTTCTGTACCCTTCGTAACTTTGATCCCCTAGAACATGGGTTCGATTCCTGGCTTGGGGCTTGTAAAGGTTTAGTCGCTTATAATTTAGTACACTTTCGCGGGAAATTTGAACATGTGTCAAAACTTATATATTTAATCAAAAATCGCATAAAAAAAATTTTTACCTCAAGAAAGTTGAAATTCGGGCTCTTTATAATATTATATCTAATTCGAATAATTATACATTTAATATAATATATATCTATAAAATATATGATGGTAAAATATCAATTAATATCTTGATATATAGATATCAATCATTCAATTAATCATTAAATAATAGCTAATAAAACAATACTTTTTAAGAAAAGTAATTAATAGCAAAAAAATAAAGTTTAATTAACACGGGGATTTAATAGGGTAATAAATATAAAACTTAAAAAATAATAATATTCAACAAACGAAAAAGAAAACTAATAAAAATAAATAATCGAAAAACTCTTAAAAAAACAAAATCTCTGAGGAATAAAAAAACAAAGTCGAATTTCGTATAAAAAGCAATTATCATCAAGGGTTTAAGTCAGAATCCAAGTACTACTTGATCATGAGAGAAGAAAAAAGCATGAACAAGTTCCGCGGAACTGCAACTAGAGTCAGTAGAGTTTAAAAATAAAGAGAAGGATATTGTAAAGTAAGACATCGACTTGATAGAAAGAGCAATGCACAAGGGGTTGCCCCGCCCTCAGCGAACAGAAACCGAAGCTAAAGTCGAGTCGTCAAGCTCGAATTCTATCTCACCCTCACATACCCATACTCACCCTCTTTCATCGCTTGGTCTTCTTCCGGCTACCCCACGGGCTCCCTTAGCGCACACACACGCACACATACATACACACATCCTTAAAACAACCCCCTAGCATTGCCTAAAATCATATAACCTACCAAATAATCATACAAACAAATGTAAAATCTTCTATACACACATGTATAGATAAATATATATGTAGTCACAACTACCCTAAAAATTAGTAGCACATTGGTTAATGCCAAAAGCAACCCTACTACTCGGTCACAACTACTACTACACCCCAACACGAGTTGGTACTTGTTCGTCTTCTTTTATAACATGGCGGCGATCGATTCGAGACTGGCGTTACTTGTCGTAGATTATGGCCGCAATGGCGCCACTGTCGTACGTTTTTCCACTTTGTCTCTTCAGTTTCAACTCGGATTCAGTCTACGACTAGACCGTTATTTGCTACGAGACTTTCATTCCCTTTTTTTCGCCTTTATTTTTACAAGGCGCTATAATTATTATTTATTTAAGTTTTTTTTTAATTACATTATTGTTATAAAATTATTATTATAAATATTTTTTTACCCGTGTCTGTTACGCCATTTCTTGCTAACAATAACGGTAAGTACCTTTATATATATGTTCAAAAAAAAAAAAAAATATATATATATATATGTATTTATATATATACATGATTTGACCTGATAATTTTTTTTGAACGATCAATATTTATTTATCATTTAATTTAAAAAAAAAAAAAAAAACTAAAAAATTTGTAATCGATTATAAAGAAAATGTTGATGGATTTTTAATTGAATTGGTGACGACAGTTAATGAAGTTATGTCTCAGGTCTCTATTAGATAAGAGTATAGATCGAAGCTATTAAAATTATAATTTATTTATTAACACTTTTTTTTTTCATTTCAATTAATTTTTTTTTTTAAATATTTAATGAAGAAAATAAAAAGAGAGATGACTTTTAAGCGATTGACGAAATAAAAAGTACAAGAAAAATAGTTAAAGTTTTTAGTTTTAAAGGGCATGGGAAAAAACGAGTGAGAAATGGAATAAAAAAAGTTTTATAATGAAAGTTTTTTTTTTTTATTTTATTTTATGTTCGGTGACTTTTGGATGGGCTATCGTCAAACAATCTTTAAAGTACCGTAAAACAGAGGATGAAAAAAATCTTACTAAAAAAATGTAAGCTTAATATGCAAAAATCTCGTTATGAATTATGAATACATTTAATCTTGAGGATAAAAAATAAAAAGAAAAAAAAATGGCGTAATTTTTTTTTTTACGAGACATATGGGTTTATGTGGGTGGTGAGGGCGAGGGATAGGGGTAAGTAGTAGGAGCGAACGTAAAGTGGGAGGTCTAAAGGAGAATCAGTATATATATGTGATAAAAAGCAGTAGAGGCATTCATGCATGTTCATACAAAGCCTTAGTGCATACAAGCGTATCTAGTTCTTCACACGAGCGTACAAACTCGAGTTCTCGCAATATTACACACTAGGCTAACGGTATATTACCACTTGGTCATATTTATTGCAAACAAACTACGCCAAGTAGGGTTAGGGTATGAGATACAACCATCAGATCTTACACTCAATATTTTATTAAGTCGAAGACTTTATTGTTTTAACTGAGAAACAATGCGGCTTAAAAAAACATTATCGAAAAAATTCATATAGGATTATATGGCAATCCATAGAAATGCATACAAGAAACTATGGATTTACATAAGGATCCATGTAGGAAAGTATGGGATTCCCATACTAAAAAATACTTACAGGACTCTGCGTACTTGGATTTCTACACACAACAGTACAATGAAATTGATTTATTTTTTCGATGAATACAAAGTTAGATTTAATAAAAAAGACACCGCAGTTACTAACGAAGCTGGAATATATTAACGAAATGTTTTTATTTAAATACTTTGTTCTGCAAGCAAACAAAGTCGTTGATTAAATTTTTCGAAGAATACAAAGCTCGATTTAATTAAAGAGATTCTAGTTGCTGCAAACAAAGCTTTGGACATGAATTTAAATTACCCATATTTATTTATCGTTTTTCGAACATGAGGTTAAATTGAGGACCTAATTCTTTAACAATAGGAAAAAATTGCAGTTTCTTATACTTTTGTACTCTAATAATAGTGAATTAGTATCCTCATTTATTTACAATAGAGCGTTGGTAGTCTTGGGACAATAAAATTTTGAAACATTTTAACCATATGATCAATTGTTGGTAAGAATTGTTTACACTAAAAATAAATTCTTGAATTGTCACTTGGAATAATTGATTTGGTATTTAAATGTATTGTTTAAAGAGCAAACACTCAGGCTGGACTTGGAGGGTACCAGTATTTGCACAATGCAAATTTGAATTAATTAATAGAAATATTAATTCTCCTATACATTGTCAGGAATATTATTAACACGTTGGCTATACTGTGTATTATCAAATTCGTCATGTTAATTATTAATCATGTATAATTAATATATTGCTTAAACAATTAGCTTTCATTATTACCGTCAAGGACAATGAGGTTTAGAATTATACTGAATATTAATTTTCATGAATATTTTATCAATGCTCACTAAAAAAGGTTAGGTCTGGTCTTTTACCTGTTTGGCACAAGATATCAATGCAAGATTTTTGCATGACATGATATTGTACGAAATAATGTTGCAGAAATCTTACACATGGCTTGTCGATAAATTCCTTACACATTTTTTGGGCAAAACTTGCTGTAGAAATTTATCAAAGACACTTTATCTCTTCTTTGGATTTCTATCGCGAGTTTTGCTCAAGAAATGTGTAAGGAATTTAATCAGCGAGCTGTGTATTGGCTTACACAATTCTGTAGATATGAAATAACAGTATTTGGCAAGAGATTTTTAATTCTTCCCCGTGTCTGCAGAAAGATTATAACTATATCTAAAAAAGTTTGTAATAAAATTTAATGAAACATTTCGATTCGAAACAAATCAATACTTTGTTTGCATACAAACTAAAATGAAAAAAAAAAAAAAATGAGCGTTTTATGTCAAACAAACTTCTGTTTATTGGTTTAATCCGAAACTATTTTCTATTTTTACTGTTAACATGTCTCGAAATACATATGAAACAATGTTTACCAACACATTGTTTGTAAATGAGTAAAATTGAATAAAATGAAATAGAGCCGAGACATAAAATGGATAATGTTAAAAATTAACACAAAGGAAAAATAATATGTTCATATTCCACTGTCAGAAAGACAAAATGTCTGAAGTAACAGAATAACAGAATGCTACTTTATCCATTTAATTAACTAGACAATAGACAAAGAAACGTTTTACATAACCTATTCTCTATGTTAGCAACCCAACGTTTACATATAATATTATATATCTCCGGAATACTCTTGACAGCTTTTGATGTCAGCCAACAGAATGTTATCATATTAGATAACACTCATGTGTCAAATACACTAATTTCTAACTACTATTTTTACATCTATATCTATATATATATCTTTGGGAACAGATATCGCTATATTGTATCAGACAATATAGAGTTAATTGAAATGAAATTTATGATATTAATTTAATAGCATGATAAAGTGAATTTAATTGATAATTCTTTACTTTTAACCCCGTTCATCATCATATTCGTCTTTGCCTTGTTTATGTACCTTTGATACGATGACAGTTTCGAAACTAATAATTTCATCACAAACTTACAAGTTATAAGTTATAAGTTTGTTCATTGGACGAAAACAAACTTTAGTTTATCAACTTTGTATAGTTTAATCGAAAGGTTATCTACATCTAATGAACAATCAAAGTCATTTATGAATCAGCTATTTTTCATTTTTTTATACAAAAAATACTCTATCAAAAAAATCCAGCTTAGATTCTCATATGTCGTTTTCGGATGGATGACCATATGGTTTTCTATAAGAATCCACAGCATCCTAGATCCATATGATGAAAATTCAGATATCAAAGTTCCTATATGTATTTTTTGTATGGGAATCCAGGTACCCAAAGTTTCCTGTGTGGATTCCCATGGATTTTATGTAAATCCATAATTTCCTATATAGATTTCTATGGATTCCCATAAAATTCTACATGGATTTTTTTTATCCGAAAAATTTTTTCGTTAAAAAATGGTGTCTGTTTTGCCACACTCTCTCCTAGAGTAATTCAAAATTTTGAATGGTCGCAATAAAAAATTTTTATAATCCCATGGAATAAAAAATTTAAATTCTAAGAATTTTATTGAAACTGAAAATTTTATGTTGAAAAATTCAATATCTTGGGTGTATAAAAAAAGCAATAAAAATATCTTAAGTAAAAATATAATATTTTGCGCTCTATATTTAGAGATAAAAAAATGTATAGATAAATAAAAAAAATTAATAAAATATTAAACTCCAGGTTAAAATTTACCGCACACAATAACGTGAATAGCAAGTATAAAGCCGTATCGATTTTCTCGATATTATTAGATATACCCACTACACATATACTTATACTTTACACATCTACAAATATATAAAAAAAAGTGTATGTATGTATACAGCTACTAGGATATTTAGTTATATATGAAGCATAAGCTTTAATATTCTCGTTTATGAAAGCATGCGAAAAAAATGTTATATCGATCGTTGATTACCGATCGCCCGCAGTAGAACAAAATAAATAAATGCCTAGTGGAAAAAAAAAAAAAATAATAATAAAGAGGAAGATAGGCAATTTTAACAATTTTCCCTTTGGTTAGTGCTTGATTACTCAAGGGTCTAAATGGGCTAGAGTATTGAAGCTGCAAGAGAGAGAAAATAGGGGTTGATGTTGACATACGTTGTGTTGGAAAATCAAGCTTTCACTGATAACCATATATATATCTTGGATGTCGCGACGTCTTAATGTTAGAAAGTGGAAACTCTGGCGTCAATATAGTTCTCTCTTTTTATATATATATATATATATATATATATATATATATGATTTAGCTTGGACTTGAGACTCTTTGGTTTATATAGTTTCTTTATCGATCTCTAACATTCTGTATTTCTCTTGTTTCTATATCCAATAGTATGGTTTTTTTCTGGTATTTTTTTTTCTTTCTCTGACATCCAATCCCACTGAGAATTTTTCCCCAATGACTTTGTTTGTCAATCCTCTTTCTTTATATTTTATTTCTTTGTTGAGAAACTTTTTCCGTACTATTGGCTCCTTGTGTACTATAACAATTTTTCGGTATTTTTAACATAAAAAATTTATCAACACACATTACTATAAATGAAAATATAAAAAATTCGATAGAAATGAATCATTTATAACCAGATATGATCCACATATGATTCATATGTAAAAATTGGCCGTCTTTGCTCCATATATATCCAAATGTGATTCATAAATATATATGATATTAATAGAATTAATATTTAAAATAAAAATAAAATGACTAATTATTGTTAAAATTTATGATTTCAGATAACACGGGGTGTTAACTATTAAATAAATAAGTTTTAAACAAGTTAACAAGAAAAAGTATAAAAAGAAGAAAACATGGCGGCTTTTGTGGCAAAGCAGATGGTTGGAAATAAATTGAATGCCGTTAAGGGTAAGTTCTTTTTTTTTTAATTCTAAGATGATGACAATGATGACAATAATCATGATAGTGAATTGTTACGTACGTCGATTGTAATTGAGGGAGATTTTAATAAACCGCTTCTGTTAATTCCGTTAAATATCTATATATATATGTAATAAAGACGCGATGAGAGGAGGATTGACAGAAGAGAAGCTTGTGCACACCCCAAGAGATTTATTCGATAATTTAAAAAGACTAAATAACCTTTTTTTGACTAATCGGATTAATAATTCGCGAATGGTCATTCAAACTTTTTTCTTTACAGTTCTCAGATTTATGGATTTTTTTTTTAAATCTCAAAGCTCTGGATAAAATATAAATAAAAATGTTGTTTCCCGATAATCCAGCGGATAAATAGTTATATATTATGTATTGTCCATGTTGAGATGTCGGAATATATTTTCTTATTTTAAAGAGAAAAAATAATAAATGAATTGATGAAAAACTAATGGATGCTTAATTGCTTTGTGGATTTCTACGACGGAATTATTTATCGAAACTGTCATTTGATAGAGTGATTTTTTTCTGAGACTCTACTTTATATTTTTTATCCGAGAGTACTTTACATTAGATATATATATATATATATATATTTGTTTAGGGGATTCATTTGATGGAGTGAGCTAGGATCCGAGATTAATTTTGTAAAGATTCCGGAGCTTACAATAGATATTTATATGAAAAAGCGCTATATGTCTAAATTTATATAGTATCATATATATGATTATATAATGTTATTTTTAGGGTAGAAATATCATTTGTCGGCACTGTTTCAGTTTTGGCCATTTGATACTTTATTCTAATAAATGAAAAATTATAAAATAAAAATTTTAGTAATTTGGTAACAGTAAAGCACTAGGTAACTCCGCTTCGCGTTCGAAGTGTGAAATATTAATAAACCATTTAAATTTAGTTAATTAAACAGCAAAAAGCTCTTGAGGTTTAAAAAAATTCTATTAAAAATGAATATCCTCACTTATATATTAAACATACTTTTGCCATTTGAATTCACAATTCCATAACTTGTTTTTTTTCTTATTTGTCGGTAAAAATAAAAAAAAAAATAAATAAAAAAAAAAAAATGTAAAACGAACTCGTTGCTGTCAGAGAAAAATATAAAAACGGTCACGTCAATTGAAAGTTAATAACCTGCGTCATATACAGAGCGTGTTGAGGATTTTTCAGTTCCTCTAATATATTCTTTCTTTTTCTCTCTCTTTCTCTCTCTTTTGGTCGTGACTCCCTTTTTCGCCTGAAGCTAAGTGGTATATCAGAGAGAAGGGTGTTGTAGACGACATAATATAAAAGAAGGAATTGAAATGCTTTGAATGCTCATTTACCAGAGCAAGAACAGAGTCATATACCTATAGAATAGTTTCTGAACGATCTGTAGTTATAAATTTTCTCTATTTTTCTATCTCTATATACTTATTTTCACTCATTCTTACGGGCTTTTATATCCCTTGGGTTTTTCAAACCCACCCCAGTTTTGTTTCCCCTTTTATGTGGCCTAGGTGAACCTTGTGGAACGTCCGACGAGGTGGAATCCTTAATATAGTCTTGTGAATGAGGGTGAAAATGACATTCCTACCGACTCGCTAACGTTAAATTACGCGTTCAGGCATGCGCTCAAATAGATATTTACCTTTTTCTTATATTACTATAAAACGCTATTCATCATCACCATTTAAGGAATTAATAAAAAACACTATTTATATCAACTTAATATTATAATTACTATATTTATTAACATTCTTTGTCATCCATTTAATTATTATTTACTTTTTTTTTAATTAAACATTTTTTCATTATAAGAATTTAATTTATTTTCATTCGATATTTAAAAGTCTTTAATTAAACATTTTTTTCATTACTTAAATATTTTACCAACTAGTGAAATTCCGAAAAAGAAAAAAAAATCATACGATAAATTTTTTAAATCGAAATTAGGGAGAGCGAAATTTTGCATAAGCATCGAAATTTCTTTTTTTTAATGAGAAAAAAAATATATAAGACTTTTTTTTCACAATAATTTATATCATGATCTGTGATATATATTATCTATCGAAGATTACGTGACTCGACAGTAGTATAACCACTTTTCTTCATTGTAAAGTTGACAATTTATTTTACCCGCTATATAGTCGACAAAAAAAATTTCTTGATGGTGCAAAAAAATAACAGTTACGTAAAAAAATAAATAATTATAAAAAATATAAAATTTACGATATAAATATTAATATCAAATATATAAAAATTTTATACTGACATATATATGTATAATATATTTCTTACTGTCCTCGTTCTATAAATGTCAATGAAATATTGCCACAATATATAGCAGACATTAAAATCGATACATTAATAAATTTATTTATATCAAATATGTGTTGCTGTTATTATTTATTTATTTAATTGGACATAATAAATAAATATATGATGAACATACTTGTATATTAATCGGAATTATTAAAAGGCGACGAGTGAATTATTTTATTTAATATTTTTTGATTGAAATAAATTTAATAATTTTTTATTTTCTCTTTATTAGTATCGATTAAATAATTAAAGAAGATTTGTAGAAAAAGATAAAAATAATTAATTCATGACAAGATCTAGAACAATGATTAAATTAGCCCTAAATTTTTAAGATCCGTGTTTGGAAAACGTTAACGTTCAGTAAGAAACTATAATTATAATAAATAAGTAAGAGCATAATTTAGTTTGTGAAAGGGAAATAAGAAATTATTTAAAAAAAAAAAGTCAACACGCACAAGCTCGAAATTTGTGACTATTTCGATAATTTTGAGTTGGCCCAGCTTTCAAATAACAGCCCAAAAATACAAAAATCAAAATTACTTTCATCGGTCGATTAATTTTTGGACAAGTCAAGCATCCATAGTCATTTTTTTGAATTTCTCTAGCGGGAATTTCAATTTAAAATTTTTTGCTGTCATGTCCGGACTGATAAACTTTTATTTTTTTTCTCAATCGCAGTGTCTGGCACGAAAATTTAAACTGTCAATATTTTACAGTCTACTAATCAGTTAATACACACCATATATATATTAAGTATATATTTGGTTGGGACATCGCGGCTGTCAACTGAAACACGATACTGGTTAATAATTAAACAGAAAATTAATTTAAAAATTCATCGTTATCTAAATTCAAATTTCATTCCCATGTTCAATGCCCGTTAAGGAAATACGTAAAAAAAAATGTAATAATTAAATTTACAATAAAAACTAAATTTGGATCGAAGAAATGACTTAGAAAGATTTAATTAATTTAATAATATCCTTTTGTTAAATAGAAAAAAAAAAAAAAAAAAAAGAAGAAGTTCGAAAACTTGTCGATCTTCTTTCCAAGTCATTTAATCCCGATAATACAATAGCGTAAGAGAAAAAAAGTGGAGGATAAAAAATAGAGCAGGAAAGAAAAGACCTTGTGGAAAAAGTTTTTGAAAAATATACGAGATGTTGTAGTGATTTTATGGTGTCAACCTTCATGATCTTTAACATCCGAAAAGAAATTACATTTGAAATTGTAATTTTTTTTCACTCCCTCACTACTACACTACATTTTATCTTTTTTCTTTTCTTATTATTATTTCTCTGTATTTTACTGTCTTTTTCATTGTTAAATTATTATTCTATTCTATTCTATTGCTCTTTTTTTTTTTTTTTTTTTTTTCATCTCTTAATTTAATTCTTTACTCTCTTATTTGTCGTGTTACTTACTTACTAAATTTACATTTTCACTTACAATGATTAAGCTCAGCAAATTACAGGACATTTAAGTCTCCTTTGTACTCTATTAATATATTATTTACTTAGTATCTTATTTATTTGCACGAGAAATAAAAAGTTCCTTTGAATTAACATAAGCCAAGTGATTTAAAATGTTAAAGACAAATTTTTTTATTCGTGAATTTAGCGCCTCTAGAAATTGACAAAAAAGAATTTTTAATAACCAACATACTTATGAAAAGTAGAGGGATATGACCATATATGATCACATGTGACTTCATATGATCACGTATGTTTAAATCTGATCATATATGATCATATTTTTAAATCTAAAGATACTTATAATTGATAAATGTTACGAGAAATAATTCTATATGATCATATATGATTACATATAAGCATATATGGACATATATGAGTATTTATGAACAAATATGATCAGATAGGATGATTTTTCATATTTGAATGCTCATATCTACGTATATATTTTTATTTTTTTTTGTATGAACAAAATTAAATAAATTTATTATTCTTTTTTATTAATAAAAAAAAACTGAAAATGAAAGCTAAAGCTTCTTTGCGTGAAAATTAAATGTAGCTCTAATGAAATGAAGAATGATGGAAAAAGGTCATTTGTTTCAAGACTACACAAAAGCGCTTATACGAAGATGCCGAGAATAGAGAATATGATTAATGGGCTTCTAGTATTTTTATATCGACTCATATTGTATATATATATATATGTGTGTATACATCATAAATTAAAATATATATATAGCAATAGAAAATAGCAATATATATTTATAAATTGATAAAGCCATTGTTATTTAATGATATTTTTATTAAAATCTTATGATATAAATTCTTATTAATTATTACAATCTCCATCGGTGGATAATTAATTAACTACCGTAATTAGTTAAAATAAATAACATTAAAAGTCAATGAGACTGAATTGTCAAAGAATTCATATAAATGTATGAAAATTGTTAGTATTTATGACAAATAATAATCCCAAGTAAATATTACGTATTTGCTAATTACTTGTCATCTTGTACATTCAATTCAAGACCTAAGCAAACATGTGACCCAGTACCACACAATGTCATGTAAATACACTAAATAAATACATTAATTTAATTAATTCTCCTTCAATTAAAATATCTAAGAATAAAAATTCAAATTTATCTAAATTAAAATGAGACATTTTTTAAAAACTTTTTTTTTTTATGTTCAATTTACGACCTCCAAATTTTTAAGATCTGAGTCTGAGGTAAAATGGACCAGTAAAAAAAATCTATAGTGACCCATTTTACCTCAGACTTTTAAATAATTCAGATAAAAAAGTTGTGTAAAAATAAAAAAATAATTAAAAGAAAATGAAATCATGTATTTATTTTGACATTAGTTTAGAAGTTGGCTTAAGCGATTAAAGAGCACTCGGAAAGAATTACCGTCAACACTTTCTCATAAATATATATATATATATAGTCTTTTCATCACATAAGAGTCTAGTCCATGTCTCGTGAGTTCTGTGAGGTGAAAAATTGGAAATCGCAGAATGCTCTTAAAAGTCAAGTGCTACAGGGTTCCAATTGACTGAGTGGCTTCGTTCGTTTAGTAGACTCTTTAGGAAATAGTCAACGGTAACTTTCTTACTTTATCTCATTTTCTAACTCATTCTTCTGATTCCTATTTATTTTTTATTTTCATCCTTCTCTTTCTTATTATTCTTCTTCCTATTTGTACTTTTACAATTAAAAACTCAACTACATTAGGAGAATTTATCATTTTTTTTTTCCAAAAATACTATCGATTTTTACGAATGAAAATTGACAGCTTTTGAAAATTAAACAATAAGTAAAAAAAAAAAAAACAATGAAAGTTGAAAATTGAATTTCACTCAAGTGTAAAATACACTCGACATTTTTCAATATATATATATATACAAGTATACCGTCCACTAAACTTGTCATCCATTGCATATCGCGTTTCCGCAGGTTTGAACGTAACGAAGGCTTGTGGATATATAACATATACATAAGCCCATCCTTTATATATATAAATATATGTAACATAATACAAGCATAAGTTAACGGAGCTTGAATAAATGTAGTGAGAGATAATTGTGCAGCTGTTAAACTACGATAAAATTATGTACTTGAAGTGGAAAGAAAAAAAATTATATTTTTTAAATAATTTATTTTTATTCAAACGAAAAATATTTATAATAAAGATAGATTGTAGTTGTTATCATCAGGTTGCTCCATAAATTCCTTTGGCGTAAATCCCCTTGAGATAAGACGATACGCGAAAAGCTATCCAGTGAAAAAGTCGGATAGAAGTGAGAAATCACACTCTTTATACAAAACATACACGTTCAAATATATATTTAGATATATTTATATATATTTAACATTTTAACAACTACTGTAATGTGGATATTACAAAGTGTCATACATATATTTAAAAAAAAAATTGTACAATCTTATATATATAGAGATGTTTTATTCCATAATGTCATAAAAATAGATATTTTATATACGAATTTTATTGAATTTCTATGAAAAAAATCCACGTGGGAATCCAGCTTAGATTCCCATGGTGTTTTCGGTTGGATTCCTATAAAGATTTTTATATTAATTCTTACGTGAATTTCCATGGAAATCTACAGTATCCTAAATCCACATAAGAATCTAGCATAGATTCTTATATGGATTTTTACCATTATTTTCCATGGGAATCCAAAAAATCCATATGGAAATCCAGGTACGCTGTATCCTGAATTCCCATAGAATCCTACATGATTTTTTTTTTATAGGAATGTAATAAAAGACCATATTATACTGAGGCCCGATTAAACGTTTACTTTTATCACTTAAATCAAAATTTTGACATTCAAGTCTAAGATTTTAAGTTTATGGTTTTTTATAAAAAAAATTTAATTGGGGCAAAATAGGTCGTATTATTCTGGTAAGCATTTGGGGTAAAAATGGGAAGCTGGTCAGACTGGACAATGGTCACTTAAAACTTTGTTTTTAATTGCGTGGTAACGGAATTTTTTAATTGAAAATTTGAATTAAAAAAAAAAGTTTCATTGAAAATTTAAGTAGATTATTATTTAATATACAACGTATAGTAATTTGATGAATATTGAGATTTACAATATTCGATAAAGTTTATATGGATATTGATAAATAATTGAATTAAACATATTTACTGTACACTGTTACATCACAATGTATGATGTTGAGTATTACATAATTAAACGATAATTTTAGATTACACAGATTGTTGATGCACCAATGCGTCACATGCTGTATATTATAATAGTCCCGACTTTATTATGTACCTGGTAATTATTACATATAGTGTCCTTATCTTACCTATGTACAATCATACATAAAGCTCTATATTATTGTACATAATAATAAAAATATGAGTAATCAGGCAGACAATTAATTTATTGGATTCGAATTTTAAAATTCTTTTTTTCATTCATTCTATTGGTTTTATCTCGGCTATTAACCAATTTGTTGTCGAATAATAAGTATATGGTTCATATAATATATCCATAACCTGTAACTAATCTGCTTATTTAATTTAATTATTATTTTTTCATTTAAAATATCTAAATATGATCATATATCCGACGCATGTGGTTCATATATATCGCATATATGATCAAAACTGTCATTTATGATCTGTATATATTTTGATCATATACATAGCTTACATAGTCAAAAGTGTCATATATGAATCATATATATCTCTTTTATGGCCAAAATTTTGATATTTGGATCATACATGTAGCCTATGTGGTCAAAAGTGTTACATAATAATCATATATATGGCAAAAATAGTCATATATGAAATATATGGCCAATTTTTAAATTAGAATAATTTATAAAAAAAATTAATAAACTGAATAAAGAAATTCGTTTATTTATAAAATGGCCTAAATCTTAAAAGTAACAAAATATAAAATTTAAAGAAAATCAGTGATACAAGATTGTTGGTAGTGTTTTTCGAGATTACTTAGCTCGTGTTATTCGTTCATGTCTTCTTTCATTCGTTCATGTATATATATATATATATATATGTATATAATACATGAGCTGCATTATTCAACGCTCGGTTATATTTATCAACCCTCTGGTGAATACGTAAGGAAAAAATAAAGAAACTAATGAAAAAAAAAAATGAGATAACCTCAACTATTTATAATTTATTATTTACTCCCCATCCGCAATTAATATAAAAGAAAATAAAATTAAAAATCAATAATAATTTATTTATTAAATAATAAATATTTTAATTACAAAATTAATAAAAATCTAAACGAATAAAAAATTCGTTTAATGAATAAGGCTAAGAATTAATAGAGGGGATAAAAAATTTTCAAAGAGGGGGTTATGTTACGCGAAGGAAGTAACGGTCGGTATAGTGGGGGGTAAATTCTGAAGAGTAGGGATTAAAAACTCATAAGTGGGGATAAGGTGTTCAGTAGTGGGGATAAAAAACGCAAAGAGTAGGGATAGAAATCCAGAAAGTGGGTTCGTCGCGACTACGAAAAGTGGGGGGATAAGATGCGCAGTGCGACATGCGTGGTAATTTTATTTGTATCGTGCCGGTGGTTTATGTCTGACTGTTATCACGCCAGTACTACTGTCGGCACCAACACGACCGCAGGCACACTATTGCCATGGATATTCTGGGTATGTTTTAACGCGTAACTATTTTAAATTTTAATTTTATTTTACTTTTTTTTAATTTGACGATGCTTACGGCTGCTTGCTAAATGCTTTCTTATCCCTACTATTTAAATACTTCTTTATCTTTCTTAATCTTCACATATTTATTATATACAAATATAAATACTTATTTTCACAAGCGTTAAAATTTTTTTTCATAAAAAAAAGAAAATATATAATTATAGGGAATAAAATTTGATGATAGAGTGACAAGAAAGTGTTAATTAATTCTAGGAATTAGTTTAATATCTTGTCTTGTTTACAAGTAATATAACTCATAATTACTTACTATGCGTTGATTATTTACCGTCTATTAATAATAATAATAAAGGGGTATATATATGTAATTGAGTAATATATAAGACGATATTGTATATAAAAAGTTTGTATACATAAATAGGAAATGAATAGATCTTGATTACACTTGTCGAAGTATCTCCAACAAAGTTTGTCGATGTATATAGAAACTATATATATATATAAATATATAAATAGAGTTATATCCGCTTATGAAAAATAAACTTAAATAAAATACTTTATAAAGGAAACTTTATATTTTTATTTATTTTGTTGTGAGGGTTTGTATCAATTTTTTTTTTTTTGTCATCGTTTATGGAAAGTTAAGGGAAAGATAAGAGACAAATATTATATTATTATTTTTTTTTTTTTTTACTTGTTCGAACAAGATGAAGCCTCTTGACAGCATCATCCGCGCAAGTCCACAGGCAACGTCATTTTATATTACCGTTGCTGCAGCAGCGATGCGATCGATTTCTATGACTACTACCGCGACGCCATTGAAATTACATTAACGATTTAATTTAATTATCAGTTATTTATTAATATTTTATTTTTGAAAGGCCGCGCTGTCAAGGACCAACTTACCCCATTTTTTTTTTTTTACAAAAATGACGTAATATTGATATTAATTTTTGTTGGTAAAAATTTTGATGGCAGTTTCCCGGATTTAACTTTTTGATAAAATTCAAAATTTGAAAAAAAAGAGGGAAATTTCTATTATAAAGTTTATGGGAAATTGATGAAATTATTGAGATTGGCAGCTGTAAAATCGGTTTGTGGGAATTTAATCTGCATTTAAACGCTGTAAGAATGAGTCAGGTGTGTAAAATAAAAAGGAAAATAAAAACGCGGATGATGAGAAAATAAAAGAGAAAATCTAGCAGAAAATAAAAAAGTAAAGAGAAAAGGGGATGTTGAAGAGAAAGAAGAAAAAAAAGTGAAATTGAACGGACATTCTAACTATCCAATCACCAATTCTGATAACTTGCACTGCTTGCACCTGAGAGAGTATTTCCTAACAGACTAGTTTATTAAAAGTTTGTCATTTAATTTAACTTCAATTTCCTTTTTATTTTTTAAATTTAATAAACATTTCAAATTTTACACAAACCGCAGATCAAAGAATTAAATTATTTCTTTTTTATGAAATAAGAGAGCGCTAGGCCGCTAATTATTTTTTGCGGCTTTTGAGGTTCGGGTGCAAGTTTATTTTTATCTAGAAAAAATTTATATAATTTTGCCACAAAAACTTAATATTTTTTTTGAAAAATTTTCGAGAAAATAAAGCGACATTTGAATTTTTATTAAAAAATTTCGAAAAAAAGTTTTAACTGAACTAAGGAAGTTAACTTTGAGAATGTAGCTTGTAAACTTATAATATAAAAATATTAAATATATCTTCAGAAACTATTTGTTAGTTAACTAAAACTTCGTTGCCGGGTTACCTGAAGCCTTAATGGAGATTTAAATTAACAGGATTCATTTTTCATTATATGATGCTTTTAAATAAAAATAAAAATCAACTAAATAATTTTATAAAAAATTTTATTTACGATTTATTTGCAAAAAAATTTTAACTAGAAATAAAAATAAATTAACTGACGAGTACCGCGAACTTTAATAAAAAAAATTACATAATTTAGATAGAAAATTTTAAAAGTTGGCGCAAAGTACATATTACTTTTATTATTGCACTAGGCAGCCTCCTGATACCACATACGGGTAAAAAAAAAATTTCATTTATAAATTTGTTGGAAAAGTTTACAAGTTATTTTTTATCCAATAGTGATAAAATATATATCGATTAGGGCGTGCGAATTGAATCGAACTATTCGATTAGAAAATTTTCAAATTATTCGGTTCAGAAGTCGAATCGAATAGTTAGATTCGATAAGAATAATTCACAAGTTCTTACTATTTGCACACCCCTAATATATATATATATATATATATATGAGAAAAAAGTATCATTATATATAATAAAAGAACAGGGGAATGGAGGAACAGAATAAAATGATAAAAAATAGTTAGACAAGAAAAGTTAATAGGCTTTCTTGTTATATTTTTCCTTTTTTTTTTTTTTATCTGGGTCAAGTAACCAACTCGCGACAAGACGGATATAGAAGTAAAGGCATTAAAAAGTAGGGATACGATCGTTATCCAAGCGAAATGTCGATTACAGAATAAGATGCTAAATCTCTATTTTAATCTTTTTTAAATTTATATATATATATTAAAAATTGGTATAATATGATCATGAATAATTTTGTGATTTAAAAAAAAAAAAAACGAAAAAATTGAAGAAAAAAAAATGTATATACTTTTTGCAAAAATAAGTCGTTCTAATAAATTGCTCAATATTTATATAAATGAGAAAAGTTTTTATCGTGTTTTATCAGTGGAAATGTAAATTACAGTGATAATAAATTTCTACGGTCGTATAAGAAGTTGTGAAGAAGAAAAAATGTTTTTTTTAGTAAATGTGTAAATTAGCGGTTGGAAAGTCGCTTTGAAACATTTTCGTTGTAGAAAATAAGTCGACGTAAATAATAATTTTTTTTTTTTTTAATTTAATGCCCAATAAATTTTTTTAAATCTCGACATCGATAAAAGTTTATTTAGTGAGAAAAAAAAAATATGAAAATATTTTCCGTGCACTTCAGGAAATTAATCCCATAATTAAATGAAACTTTCGCGAAGTAAAAAATTTTTTTTATTTCAATCTGACGATTTGTGTTTTGAAGATTTGAAAATATGTATGTCAGTAAAAACGATATTGGAAAATTTTCATGAAGGTGCAGAAAATAAGTATTTTTATAAATAGGCCGTCTTTGATTTTTTAAAATAACCGGGCAATTTTTATTCAATCTCCGAGTCCCCTGTCCTTGATGACTAAAAATAATGCCTAGTAATATTTCATCAATACAAACCTCTTTTTTTAAAGCTGGAAATAAAGAAAATGATAAAATTTTAATTATTTTTAAAAATAGCTCTTTTTATAATTAGAATTTTCTTCAGTTTCTCAATTAACTATATAATTTTATATTCATGTCCTTGAAAGTAAAAATGATATCTAGTGAAATTTATTCATTCAAATGTCTCTCAAAAATTGTCCGTTCTACAAAATTAAATTTTTTTTAACAAAGAAATTCTAATTTCAAATTTTTTAGGCCAAAATTTACTTAACAAATTTCGTCAGTCAGATAATTTGAAACAACTGTAAGTCAATTTTTTTTTTTTTAATCCTTATATCCGTAAAAAATGAATCATATATGTTGATATCAAGAACATATATGGAACGAATATGAGAATTGGCTGCATATGGGGCACAGATGAATTAGATATGACAAATTTCGATATTTTGCATTATATATGAATCATATGGACATATATGATTCGTTTTTTTACGGATCCTGGCGAAATTATCGGACGTATTCAAAATGTAGAGAGGGAATATTGTCTAAGAAAGCCTCGAATCAGCCTATTTTTCAATTGTTTCAAAGCGCACCATTATAAAAAAAAAGTATATAAGTATTTTTGACCTCCTTATAGTTGATGAATTTCTACCCAAAGCGTTTATCAATAATATTTATGTTCATAAATCCTCAGGACATAATAAAAAAAATCTTAGTATAAATAAAAAATGGTACAAAAAAATTTGAATCCCGTTAAATTTAGGTTAGCATTTTTTTTTCTGCTGTATCGATAAAAGAAAAATGTCGTAGGTTAGCTGATGGGAATCATTTGTCAACGTTGTTTTTCAATTGTACACTAGATCTAGTGCAAAAAATACTAAAATATACACACACACACATATATATGTATGCAGTCGATAAAACTGTTGTTCCAATCCCTTCTATTCTACTCTTTTTTCAATGTTTTCTCGAGGAATATATCGGGCTTTGGGATCAATATAAAAAAAAAAAAAAAAAAAAAAAAAAAAAAACACTCTATCTACTCTGCCTGTGACAATCTGACATTTTTATCGTATGCTCTGCTGATTAAAAAAAAATACTACTATTAATTTGAAATTATTTTTTTTCCGGGGTTTTAAAAAATGAGAAAAATTTATTATTTTGAATGCAAAAAAAAAGTGAATGAATGAATGAATAAAATAAGCTTGACGGTAAATCCCTTAAGGGCCAAACATTCATCTGGGATACTCTGGGACTAATTTGGAGGTCATCGAACAAACGAGGTCGAGGAGCAAGGTTTGCGTTGAGCAAGGTCGTTACTGGGTCAATCCTCGCGGGTGACATCCATTAACAGAAGCTTACACGCGCTTGCCGAATTTCTCCTCTCAGATATTGACGTCTTACTATCATCGGGCCCTAAATGACACCGCGTGTCCTAATAACATTCCCGTATACACGCATTTACGTACAATTATCTCAATATATTTAATCATTTAATATAAGGTACGTATAATTAGAATTAACAAGAGATTGATTTTAATTATATATTTTATAACTAAAATTTCAATAATAATAATAATGGTAAATTAAAAATTTTTCTTAATTAATTTTGGGTTACCACATTTTTTTATTTTTTATTTTTAATATAGAAAATTTCGTACCCTATTAAAAAAATCCATGTAGGATTGTATGAGAATCCATAATAAATCATATAGAAAACTATGGATTTACCTAAGAACCCATGGGGATCATCATAGGAAAGTACACATGGGGATTAGGAAGAAATTATATGGGAATCTATGCTGCCATTCCTACATGGATTTTTTTTTTCATAGGGCAACATTTTAATCAGGTTGTAAAAATAAAAAAAAAAATTAAAGGCTAGTTTTTTTAAAATGATTTTATTTGATAAAATTTGTGATGGTAATCGAAGATTAATAAAAAATAAAATTCCATTACTCATGTTCTGTTGTTTGAATAATTTTTTATAGGGGCGGTTGGCGGTGAGGGTGGCGATGACGATGACAAGGAAAAGGAAGAAGAGGCTGAGAGAGAACGGCTTGAGGCAATTAAGGAAGCCGAAGACAGGCGTAAGGAAAAACATCGCAAGATGGAAGAAGAGAGAGAAAAAATGCGACAAGAAATTCGAGATAAGGTAAAGTAAATAAATACTTAATTATATTTTTTACTTTTTAAATTTATATACTACATACAATTATTACATTATGTATATATGCATATAATGTAGACGAATTTCATAAAATTTCACTAGCTCATGAAAGTTTAATTACTAGAGCAGTGAAAAAGTAAAAGAGGTTAAAAAAACATCAAAAGAGAGATGAGAATACAAAATATCTATATATATATTGCGATATATAGTATGACCATTAATATCCTGAGGCATGTGCTATGCCCCTTTGACAGTTTTACCCTCAGCATTTAACTAAATTCGCATCAAAAGTTTCTTTGACATTTTCCATAAAGTATATACTTTACCATTACCAATACATATATATCTACATAAAAGCTCGATATATCATATAAATGTATGTATGTAATTTGGGTTAGGGCTTAAGTATGTACACTTGATATTCACATGCTCAAACTAATTTAGGTTCAAGTTAATTTTGTCTAACGCCTTTTTAATAAGTCTTCATCAAATTTAACCACTGCCAATCAAATTCAATTATCGAAATACTTTAAATTATATATATATCGATTATTACTAAATTTAGATAATCGATAGCAATAGATGGAAATTTTGAACTGTAATTTATTGGACTCGGTGAAGTTATTATCAAAATTGGTTACTTCTGTGAAAAATGAATTATATATGAGATTATCTGATTCATTTTCCCCGGTCAAGGATAAAATAGTTATGGGAGTAGAAAACAAATGTATTTATTTTCCAAAAAACTGACTCATATACAGCCAAATATGAACATTTACCATATATGATCTATATGACAAATTTTCATATATGCTCCTTATGTGGGCATATATGATTCATTTTTCCAAGCAAGTTTTCATTTTTTATCACCACTTGAACCTCGCATATATGATTCATTATCTTACAATGAATCACAATATTATATATGAAAAACAATATAAAAAATTTCTATTGAAAAATTCCTGACGTCATTTTCAGCCTATTCGTAAACAGAAATAAAGAAAAATGAGTGAACAAATAAACAAAGCACTAATTAAAAAACCGCCATCTTTGTTAATTTTTTACGAATCTTTTGTGTTCATTTTCATTGTATACGCGATGATACTATTATTTTTTCATCAGATTATTATTATTATTATGTTTTACTACCTCGCAATTTCTGATTAGTCAATACCCGCGGGATTAATTACCAAAGTTATTTATATTTAAAAATGTAAAATGAGAAGTGCTTTCTTTTGGCCATAGATTATATCACATATATATCCTATCCTATCCGATATAGATTTATTTAATTAAACAATAGTGCTCTTAGGCTAATTAAAAACTCGTATTTCATTATTGTTGTTTGTTAAAAAGTTTTTTCATCCATTTTCTTTGATGATACTTATCGAGTTTCAATCGATAGTTGATTAAAAAAAATTTTTTTTTCAAGTATCAAGTACTAAGTACACTTTGGATTACTTTAAATATTGTACATCCAAACAATTGATATTATTTTATAAAACATCATAATTTCTAATATTTTAATTTTCTAGAATTACCATTTTACCCCAATACGATAGTTTGCTCTTAAATTTAAAATAAACTCGAAACTAGGCAGAAATGGCCCATTGTACCCTAGTCTATTCCGCGTTCATATATATAATATATATGATAGTTATATTTATTATAACAATAACTTATAAAATTTATAGCAGTAATTATTATTACGCTTTCACTAAATTTTATCATTTTTTATTACTATTTAATGTTTTGTATAATAAAAATAAAGCATAATTACATGGTTTTAATACTCTCTTAATTTGTTTCATTTCCCAGTACTTTGTTTTATTATTTACATGTTTGATATTCATTTTTATCCTTGATATTAAAACATAACCATAAACTTTTTATGACAGCAAACAATAAATTTTCACTACAAACAGCTAGGATCGTTCAATGTCTCAGGAAAATATATATCCATCTTTATTATTTCATCGTAAAGGTTTATTATTTTAACCCTCCATTGGTGATCTAGGTTGTTCAGGAAATTTTTATTATCGCGTAATTTTATTTCAGAAAAAAAGTTATTCTAAATTTATATATAAATATATTCGTTGGAAAATTCAATTCTAGGCCACAAATGAAATTTTTGTGGGAGAAATGGGTCGGGATGAATTAAGCCATGGTAGCGCATCGGGAGAACGCTTTACTAGATACTGAATCGGTCTGGGTTCGAATCCCAGTCTAGGTTGGCAATTTTATTTTTCTATAAAATTTGAATTTCTTGAATCAAAACAAGAATTTTTCGAACGAAGAACATGATTTTCTAAAAATAAATATTTCTACTCCTCAGTTCAAGATTTAAATACTTGACGGAAGAATTTTTAGTTTTTTCAAACAAGAATTCAAATTGTCTCTTACAAACCGCGCAATATTTATGTGAACATAAATGCAAACTAATGATTATTATTATTATTAAATAAATAAATTGTGAAATATTAATTTACAAAACTAAAAAATAATATTTAATTCAAATAAAAGTAAAACAAACAAAAAGCTTTTTGCTCATTGTTTAAACTTTCTCTCTTTTTCACTCTATATCTTTCACCCATTGTATACTCACACAAATAGAACACATTTGGTGAATAAAGTTAAGAGGGGATGATGTCCGCAGTGCGGCGTAACGTACGTTATACACTCATACAAACATTAAAAAAAAAAACTTTATTTTTTTTCAACGGAATTATTCCGTCAGGATTTAAAACTCAAGAATGTTTTGATATATTTTTTTTTAACACAAAAGACAAGTGTTTTTATTTCATAAAGAAATTTATTATTTTTTTTTTTAAATAAATTCTTTTAATACCACAATTGAGTAAAAAAAAAAAATTCCATTGTTTTTTTTTATTTCGTGTTACATAAAATAATTATTAAGGATTAATGAGCGAAATTGGAGACATGGGACCAGAGAAGAGGAAACGAAAGATAATTAAATAAAAACACGATGATGAAAATAATAAAATTATCAAGAATAATAATAATAAAGTGTAAAGAAAAAATAAGTAAACTTAACTGGGGTCAAATTGACTCTAGTAGGGAGTCCCTGCATTCAATATGGCGACTTCCTAATAGAGTCAGGCTGACTCCTTTTAAGACGCTCACCAATTGTTACTTAATTAAGTCTTTAATTTATTTATTTATTTATTTAATTATTACTGTATTTTTATATATGTAAAGGAAAAAGTAGAGTCCAAAATATTTATATTTATATTTTCATTAATACTCTACTTTTCTCCTTATTTATTACTTTTATGTATTTAATTATTAATTTTAATAAATATAAGTTGAAAACAAATTGTTTTTTTTTTATACTCATATATTTATATATTAATTTTATAAGAAGTTAAAAAATGTGGTATTATAAGAATTATAAAAAAAATTTGAAAACAGTTCAATTTTGTTCGATTCTAAAATTAAAATCATATAATTTAAACTGACGGTGAATAAATAACCGGATGAAAGCATCACTAGTAGGTACTTATATATAAATATATATATACCCGATGTAGCCTTAGGGGCTAAAGCTTTGAAAGGTTTGAGCCGCGAGAGGTCTAGTGGTCGAGTCCCGGCCTCGGAACTAGACTGCAAAAAAAAAAATAAACATAGATTTTATTTTACAGAGGTATATAATTGATCTAATTCAAACAAACCCTTGATTATATGTGTATATAAAACCGATCATACATGAGTAAGACAAATGGCACTAGTGTAAATGAGGTCGAACCTCGTGGATACGTCAAAGGTGGCGGTACTGAATCTGACGTTAATTACTACTTGTGAAAGTCAATACTAAAATACTCTTGAAACCTGTAGTTAACGATATATATGTATATATATACACATGTTTTGGAGCTGTGATTTCAAAGCCAAATGACCTCTCGTATTGTAAAAATCAATTATTTGTGGTTTACTCTCTTTTCCAATTAAAATCCTCAATTCAATTAAACTCTTATTTTATTTTTATCTAAAACTTTATTTCAACTCTTCTTTTTTTTTATTTTTCCTTTCTTTGCTTGAATTATTTTCAACTAATAAATAGAATTTGAAAAAAAAAAAAAAAAAAAAAAAAAAAAAAAAAAAAAAAATTAGGATTTTAATTTAAAATTTAACGTTACTGCGACTATGGGTAAATTTTGATATTAATATATGAAAAAATTGTAATTGCAGTATAATATAAAAAAACGTGAAGAAATCCAAGAAATAACGCAAGAAGAACCAAATCCTCTGATGCGTAAGAAAAAAACACCAGAGGAATTAGCAGCGGAAGCTGAAGCTGAAGAACAAGATGAGTTTACAAGTAAGATTTTTTTTTTATAAAATATATAAATTTATACATAAATATATAAATGTTGAAATATTTTTTAGAATTAAAACAAACATTGGAGACACACGTTACGGAGATAAAATCACAACTTGAAAATAAATGTAGCTTGCAATGAGTAACCAATTAAAATCTAGTGATTGTTATAAAAAAAAAAAAAAAATTATTATCTAGTCAACAAACCAAATAATAAAGAGTTAATAATTTTATTAATCACTGGTAATTAATTAAATAGTATCATCTCCAGCAGCCAATAGAGATGAGATACAGGAGTACTCGTACGCTCGATTAATTTCGGTTTAAATAAAGAAAAAAAGACAAAAAACAAAAAACAACTAAAACAATCGTCAAAAATTCGGTCTGTTTTATTTATTTGTGTAAATTTTTATTTAAAAAATTTCGCGACTTATTTTTAATTTTAAAAAAAATTTACTAGATTTTTTTTTTAATCTAGGGATACTAGAAAATTACTGAAAATTTTATTTAAAAAGTTACTGGTATAATTTTGAAAAGTAACTAGACAAAAAAAGTCTCTATATTATCTAGGAATATATGGAGTTAATTTAAATCTTATGGAAAATATTTTTCAGGATCTAGTCATATTGGATGAAAAAAATCCCTAGATAAACTAAAAAGTCTTTAAAAAAATATTTTTTATATAATTAAATAATTGTAGATTAATTTTTTATTACAACTAATAATGAAGTAATAAAATAATTTTATAAGTTTATTAAAAATAATGATAATAATTACGCTATGGTATTAATTCTTATTAAAGGAGATTAAAATTATTTCAAAGGGATCGTAAAAAGCGTATTATAGAGACAAAAAAAGGAAACTTTAAGAAAGTAATAATGAATAAAAATAAAAAAATAAAAAAATTTAAGGAGATGAAAGAAGCTAAAGAACTTAAGTAAAGTATAACAAAGGGCTTTGAGATTTAAATATATTACTACATATATATATAAAAAAAAAAAAAAAGAAAAAGGAAATTAATAATAGAAGAAATGAGGATAAGAATGAAAAAATAAAAGAAAGAGTTTAAAATTTCTATCGATTGATAAAAGAACTTAATTGTTTTAGCAGACATAAAATAATTATCATTTACTCATTTTTTTAAATTTAATGACATTGACATGCTTTCAATAATAATTTTTGAAATTTGACGATTGATAAATATAACAAAATAAAAATTAATAATAATAATAATTTAAGCATCGAAGGGACTCATTTTCCTCGTATTATTAAACAACGAGGATTAATTAATTAATAAATAATAATTATTATTAATTAATAATAATAACAACAATTTGAGTTTTTAATAATTTAAAAAAATAATAATAATAATAAATTAGTACCCATTAAATATTTAGCAAGTTATGTAGTTGTTGAACCGTTCAACGGCTGTTTGAATATTTGAACAAAAAAAAAAAAAAATTTCAAAAAAAAAAAAAAATTAGTGATAATATAAATAATTTATTAGGTAGGGACACAGGGCCATTGATGAGAATTAAAAATCTGATAAAAATTTCCTATTCCCCTTTTTTCCTATTCCCCATATAAAAAAAAAAAAAAAAAAAAAAAAAAAAAAAATGTTTTAGGTGAATTTTTTGTTGCCTGTATTTTTAGCTGACACGCATGTCGAGGCACTTGTTAAAGTTATTAATTAATAATTAATAATAATAATGATAAAAAAAAAAAATAAATTATAGTGTTGATAGGTGAGCATTATCTTCCGGTTATTATTATTATTTTTATTATTAATTAATAAATTTATTTATTTATTTAAATGGAAGAAAACTCACCGAGCGGATGCATGCCTTATATATTCTACAAATAATAAAAAAAAGCTATTGTTATTATTATTTTAAAATAATGATAATTATTATGAATTCAAAAAATAAAAAAACTAAAAATTGACCCGAGTTTTGAATGTTTGGCAAGTCCGTGAAATTTAGAAAAAAGAGTGTAAATGTTTGTAAAGATGGAGAGAGATGAGAGATTGTATGTATAAATGTCATTAATTTATTAATTGATTTTTTTTTATAATTGATAATTATGTTTAATATATATATTGTTATAGTTGATATAAACAATGCTAGATAATCGCACGCTTTTTATTTATATTTAAGATGTCATTAGTTGATAGTTATTATCTATTAGTACTTAATAATTAATTATTATTAATTAATCGTATATTGTTAGTTATTATTGATAATTAGTATTTATTTATTTTTTACATGAGAGACATGTTATCTAGTTTCAACGGAAAACTGTATCCTCGAATCGATGCGTCCCTGGAATGATTGTACTAGTCATATATTTATATATAGGGTGTACAAATAATATATAAATCGGAGCGATTGATCCTAATTTCGAAAATTAAAATTCTGCTCATATCTGATGAAATTATTTGCACACCCGTAAGATATATATACACTTTTTTTTTGGCTTTTTTTAATTAAAAAATTTTCTATAAATAATTATGTAATTTTCATGCTTTTTGTATTAAATTTTTTAATAATATATATTCTCTCTCTCTTTCTCTATCTTTTTTATCAAATTTTTCTTCTTTCTCTTTCTCTCTCTCTCTTTCTAAAATAATAAAATTGCATGACGCTTGTCAATGTCGCTCTGCTCATTGTCTGCTAAACAAATTCAACACCAAAAAATTCAAACTAATTATTTATTTATTTGATTTTTTTTTATTAAAATTTTTTTTATAAAAAAATTATTTAATTAAATAATATTACTAAAGTCAATTATTGCAAAAAATAAACAAAATATATTTTAATATAAAAAAAAGGAATTGTAAAAATAAAATTATTATTTTTTTTTTTAAATTAAATTAATTAAACTTTTTTTCTTATTTAAATAAATTATATTCTGCCAATATAAAGAAACAAAATATCATAAATAATTAAAAATAAAATCTAATTATTTTTATAGCAAATAAATTATTTTTTTCCCTTAATTTTCCTATTAAATTAAAAAGAAAAAAATTAGTTAATAAAAAAAAAAACATACGTAATATCATACTTAGAAAAAAACAACAATTTATCCACATACTCTTACACTTAACTCGAATTCATGCATGTTTCAATGTCTATCTTGATAAAATATTTAAAAAATTAAAATTAAATTTCAAAATTAATTATATTAATATTGAAATTTATAAAAAAAAAAGTAGATGAAATTCTTTAGTCATATATATATTAAAAAAAAATAACTCGTGTATTCGTCGTTAAAAAGTATTGAATCTAAAAAAAAAAATATTTATTAGATGATGTAAATTTGAAATGAATGTCTATTTAATCTTTATCTCAACAAGCGCTCGATAATTTTATTATTATTATTATTATTATTATTATTATTATTATTATTATTATTGTGATTAATTGCAGTGTTGCTAATGCTATTGTTATAATGCTGGGTAATGCCGTATGTCGTTGTTGTTTCTCGATATTCAAAATTTTGTCAATGTTTTTAATATTCAGGTTTTTTGATCTTAAAAAAATTGTTTATTTTATTTTAAAAAGTCACTAGAATATGAATTTACTCTAGAAAATTTCTGGTAATTAAAAACAAAAAATCCTATTTCTAGTGAATTTTTTGGTTAAAAATTACTAGGACATTCTGGTGAATTTTTCATTGAAAAAATACTAGGATATTCTAGGGACATCAACCGTCATAACAAAAGTTATTTAACTTTTCTAGGGATGTTTTAAAATCTTGTAATTTTACTAGACAGTTACGGAAACATTGTAAAAAAAAGTACTAGATTCAAAAACTAAAACAAATGAAAATTGTCCAGTGATTTAGTTCATAAAAAATCACTAGAACTTCTGGGGCTTAAATTCGCAACTCTAGTCACTTTGTAACAAAAAAAATTCCTAGTAAATTATCTAGTGACTTTTTTTTTCTAAATAAACAATTTCTTTAAAAATTTATTTTTTCAAGTGCATTGCTGTGAAAGCTATTAATATAATATAAAAAAAGGAGTTAAACATTATTATTACTAATAAAGCAAATAAAAAAAAAAATGACAAGACGCTACGATTCGAGTTTGTCAGTCCGTTTGAACCATTGTTGTGGCCTAATAGCCAACTATTACCAACTATTATTATTATTATATAATTATTATTATTAATCCAAATAAAAAATACAAAAAAAAAAAAGTAATTGTTGAAATTCTTAAAATCTAAATCTACGTAATTTAAAATTAAAATGGCCCAACTTATTATAATTATACAACCCTTTCTACTGAATTTTCAAATTAATAAAGAATATTCCTGTTGAAAATTGTTTCTCTTTCTCAATAAAAAAAAAATAAAATAAAAAAAAAATCTTTAATAATAATAATTAAAAAAAAAGCCACCCTCAGCTCTTACAAAGCAATGTGGCACGTGATATAAAAAAATATTAAATTTAATAAAAAAAAAAATTCTACAACTTGTTACTTATGATTCGTATTTCATAAAAAAAAATTCTGCAAAATGATTCTTAAAAAAAAAAAATATAAAAATAATAATAATAATAATAATTAATTGATTTAATAATAAAATAATGTAATTTAGATGAAAATAAGATGTTAATATTCTCATCATGTTTAGAATAAAAACAATTTTTTTTTAATTGATAATTAATATTTTTTTTTTGAAAAACGCCGAATTCTAAAGTTAAATTTTTTTTCCATTGAGTGATTTAATAATTTAAAAATAAATTTTTATTTATTGATTAATAAATATTAGAAGCAGCTTAAAATAAAATTAAAAAGATAATGACTATTCAGAGACAACGACACAACGCATTATTAAATAAGTAATAATTAAAGCAAATAAAATAACAAAGTTAATAAAAAGTAATCAGCATTATATTAATTATATTTATTGCATTGATAATATTATTGATAAATTATTTAGGAATCTGTTGCCTAACATTTCAATACCGATTCATCAATCGTCTTTTTTAAACTTCATTCAGAAATTACTATTTTTTTTTTTTATGCGAGTAGAAAAAAAAACATTACAGTTGAATTGGTCAGAAGATTTCCTGTTGTTTGAGTACCCACATAAATATATTTGGACCTAGTCATTGTTGACGATCAACTCGCGGTTGATTCGCGGACTCGCGAATTATTAACAAATTTATGACTTTGTTCAAAAGTAGTGATGTTGGTACTCATTTTAACAGGGATTTTGCCTACTATAAGAAAATTTCATTATTTAACCGGAAATAGTGTGAGGAATTGATGAATCGGTAATTAAAATGGAAAGTAGTGATACCTTACCGATAACAAAATATTTAATGAACTAAATATTGGACTAAATAAAAATAAAAAAAAAGAAATCTAAATTACATGAATAATGAGTGGTGATGATTATTAAAAATGTACTTATTAATTAGTATTAAAGTATTAATTAATAATATAAATAAATAGTGGAGTGAGTTTGGTTATTGATTAACTAATTAAGATTTAACGTTGAAAAATAATATGATGTTTAGGCTTTAGCTTTGTACGTGTGAATGATGAATAAAATTATAAAACAGTTGAATTTTTAAATAATAAACAACAAAAAACAAAAGCAGTAATTTAAGTGCCCTATATATGGACAGCAACAACAAAAATTTAAAAAATTTAGTAAATCATTTTTTAACTGCCATATTATTTGGTATATATTGTTATCAAAAATAATGATATTAAATATCTAAATATATGAATTTATAAATAAAAAAATTCGTTTTTACCAACAACGAATTTCAGCGATTTTTCGGTTCAAAAAATTATTATTATTGTTATTTTTTTTTTTATTAAAATTAATTAATCGCAAAAAAATTATAAAATTAATAAATAATTATAAACAAGAAGCAATACTATTGATGCCTATATTTATTATTCTTTACACGAATAAAAAAAAGTAAATGAGTAAATAAAAGTAAAAAAAAAAAAAAAATTACTAATCAATAATAGTCTGAATTAAAAAAATTGAAACACAAAATAATAAAAATAAAAATTTTTAATTCAAATGAAATTTTTCTGTACCCAAAAATCGCACGAAATTTGCTGGGAAAAATTTATTTTATTTTATTTTTTTTTTATATTTATAATTGATGTCATCAATTAGTTAAAAAAAAAATTTAATTTCATTTAGTTAAAAATATATAAAGTAATAAAAGAAATAACAAATCTTGTATAAAGAATATAAAAAAAATATATATTATATATATAAATAGTTGGCTTAGAAGTTGAACGCTGGAATACGAGCGAAGTTTGTTGTTAAATGTAATTTTAAGTAATAAAAGAAAAAAAACCCAAACAAAAAAAAATATTAATAATAATAATAATTGAAAAAATTGATTAAGTAACGATAATAATATTATATATTGTTGTTAGTTATATTATATAGATATGATATTACCAAACAAAAAAAAAGAAACAATTACTACAATATTACAAAAAAAAATAATTAAAGAACTTGGAAATTGAATGGAAATAAAAATTAATTTAATGTGCCCTGAATTAATGAGAAATTAATATTAATTTTAAAAAAATTAATTGTTTAGGTAAAAGTAGAGGGAATAATTTATCTGAGGCTGACCAAAAAATTATCTTAACTTGTGCTTTTTAATTTAATTGATAATTAAAATACAATATTTCAGGGTCATGTATTTTAATAAACAATAAAATTATCGATAGTTACATAGAAGTGGAAAAATATTATAACAATGAGAAAAAAAAAAAAAAACAGAACTAATAATAACGATACTAATAAAAAAAAATAATAATGAAAAATGCGTATATGTTATTTAGTTCTAAAATCTGATGAATGAAAAAAAAAATGATAATTAACATAATAAAAATAAATAATGTTAAACAAATGATGTTTTTGCCTTTATTTATTTTTTTATTATTATTATTAATAAATTACCTTTTCCTGAATCCTTTAAATTTTCATGTCAAAGGTCGAGGACCAAAACTAATCATTTATTTATTATTATATTAATTCTTACAGGTACAAGTTTATTATTAATTTACTTAATCGCAAATTTCCTAGTCATTTAAGTCGTGCGCCGAGTCCTGGAATCGAACGTTAGACCTTCTGATTTGCAGCTAAAGCTTAAATCCACGCGTCTACGGCTCAAGTTTCTACTATTTTAAGAAAAAATCACCCGAAGAATCTATCGGAAAACAAACAGAAGATATATCTTGGTAATAATTGAGATTAATTTAATTAAAGTAATATTTTTAATTCTGCAGTTTAATATAAAAATTATATGACTTGTGTATTGATATTGAAAATTTTGTGTAAAATATAAATGATCTTTTATTTAATAGAAATATTATAAAATTCATTAAAAAAGGACTCGACTACTTGTTTAAATATTATATTTTTTTTAAAATAAATATTAATAAGCTATAAATTAGTTGTGTGTGTGATTGACACATTGATCGAGATATTCAAAACTAATGGTCAGTGTCGTAAAAAAAAGTTGTCATGCATGTAAAAAAACAAAGAAAGTAGAGAGAATGAGCAAACGAAGAAGAATCCTTGAAGATAATAAGTCTGATGGAAGACGAGATTAAAAATAATATTGAGAAAGATCAAGTTAGACAATTTTAATATTAGCTAACTAAATTATGTAACTACATAACTTTTATTATTATTTATTTTATATAACAATTTGTATATATGATTAATTCAAAGATCGATTTTTTTTTGCCGCTAGGATTTATATCAAGTGGGGGTAAGACAGTCTCCTTAAAAATTTTTTTAGCCAGTTATTCAGTTAATCACAAAATTTTCAAATTAAGAAAAGAAGGGGGGGTATGATAGCCTGCTTGAAAAGTTGAAAAAACCGAATTTTTACAATTTTCATTATTTTTTCGAAGCTTAATAGCAATTTAACCTTTGAGATAAGTCGGACCTCCACTTAGGATGTTCTAGTGATTTTAAAAAAAAAAAACTAGGATTGTTTACTAATATTTTTACTAAGAATGACTAAGACTCGCCTAATAATTTCTTACCAAAAAGTATCGGGGTAAGTTGGACACCTGGAATAATTTTGTTTTCTAAAATATAATTGCATATAAATGACAATTAATTTCAATGTATAAACTTTTTTAATCCCTAAATATTTTTCTGATAATTATAAATAACTGAAATATTTGTTGTTATTATTATACAATATAATTATATTTTTGGTAACATGTTATTCACTCGCTGTAATACATGTTTGTCAACTTCTTAAAGACAAGGGTTTTTTTTTTTATATTTTAAATCATCTTCTTCATTATTTTATATTTCTTTTTATATTTATTTTAATATTCTTGTACACGGAACAGACTAAGAAAGAAGACCAGACCATAACTTGTCAATCGAGATATAAATATTTAATAGTGTAAAGGAGTAAAAGAGAACGATGGATAATGAAAGTGAAATAAAACTATGGGGAATAAAATAAAAAATAAATTTAAATTAAAACAAGGATTAAAAATAAATATAATCATAATAAATACATTGAGAATTTAAACCAGAGGAAAGAACAAGCTACCAAACATACAAGTATTCTTTCATATCCTCAGTATTTTTGTGTCAGCAGGAGAGTGACCAACTAACTCAACACTTCAATTTATTTATCTAGTTTTTTTTTTTATATTCCACACGTGGGTAAGTTTGCACATAAATTTATTATATTATTTGTATTTTTAAGTCATTTAATTTTAATATTTTTAATATATTACCGGTGTATATTTTTTACAAAATTGAAATTTTATGCGTTTTAAAAATTTTTAAAATAGAAAAATTTTTTTAAGTCCCTCAAAAATATTTATAAATTCTATTTGAAAAAATTTCTTAATTACTTAAAAATGATTAATAAATATAATTAACTAATCAGTTAATAAAACTTGTAATTATTATTTATCTCCAAGGTTAAAACTAAAAAAAGAGTTTAATATCATTTTTTTTTTTTTTTTTTGTTATTATCCGAAGGCAATATAGCAATAAATTGCTATCAACTTCCGAAAATTAATAGACGGTAATTATTTATAAATACAGTGTTTTAGTTTTGTTTGAAATTTTTTTCGTCGAATTCACCTAAAGATAGAGTGCTAGATAACAATCCCAAGATAAATGTAAATTAAAATGTATGGATCTGGTGTAATGGTCAGCTAAGAGATCGGTCTAGAGATGAGATGACAGAGACGATGTCTAAAGAAATTGATAATACATGAATTCGTGTCCGGAGCATGCATTATGGATACTAAAATATATTTAACTAAATAGGATAGGGATCCGTGACGTATATTATATATATATGTTATACTTAAAGGATATATTTTTACGAAAAATCTCCGTGCCTACATAATATATTTACGAGAACGTTTTACATACTTACGTGTTAACAATCACGTACACTTGATATATATATATATATATATATATTTTTTATCCATAACAATGCCCCATTTTGCCCCGGATCCATATATATGTATTTATATACGGAGTAAAATTACACTATTTTAAAACCAAACATTTTTTTTTTAATTTCTAGATTTTTTTTAAAAGGACAAATAAAAAAAAAATATTTTTTTAAATTTTTAATTACCCGCAATTATGACCGACCTACCCCGTACTTTTTTACAAACTGTAACTAAGAATTTTAAAATGAAAAAAAAAATTATTTATCTAAAAAATAATTTCTTATTTTGCCTCGGGGTCCCCTACCTGCTTTTTTTTTTTTTTAATAGAGACATTTTGTTACAGAATAACATTGAGGTAAAATTTACTAGAACACATGTACGAGCTTCTGTTGAGTATAAAAGACAACGGAGACTCAAAAACAGTTTAGTTAAACGTAAGCTCCTTGTATTGCTAACACGTTTTTTTTATGACCGGTCGGTTTAAATTTATTTTTGTCCGCCTTAATAATTAATTAGTTTATTATCTTTATTATTATTATTATTACAGAAGCAAAATGATTGAATGGTTAATTGGTTTGTTAGTCGGATGTCTCGTTTACATTTTATTTATTCACAAAATAAATTATGTACAGGTAAGACATTTTATTTTCATTCTTTGTAAATTAATAAAAGACGGAGTCGCTTAATTTTGGGTGAAAAAAAAATTTTAATATTGAGATTATTAATATTTTTTTTTTATTTTACTTCTCTGAAATTTATAAAAGCTTCGTCTTGTCTTATTTGGTCATAAATAATCTAAAAAATATATTTTAGGACTTGAAAAATATAAATGAAAGGCGAAAATATTTAAAAAATCGTAAAATTGGTGATTTACCGCCAGTTTATCCAAATGGATGGTTTGCGTTACTTGAAAGTGCGCAATTAACTAGAGGACAAGTTAAACATGTTAGTGCACTTGGTGAAAATTTTGCAGTATTTAGGTATTTTATATTTTATAAAAATGGAGTAATTAATTTAATTCCAGGGAAATTATTCCCTATCTACTTCGAATTCACTACGAATTTTTAACAGCAGGGTAATAATTACATAAAATTAATAAATTTATGTTACATAGAACACAAAAAGGCAATGTTCATATTGTTGATGCATATTGTCCACATTTGGGTGCTAACTTAGCCGAAGGAGGTAAAGTTAAAGACGATTGTATTGAATGCCCATTTCATAGTTGGAGATTTAATGGGGATGGAAAATGTACAAGTATTCCTTACTCGAAAACAGGTTATTTATTTAATAAACAATAATATTTATCTATTATATAAAGTCTTTCCAAAGAGTAAGTTGCCGTCAGGAATTGTCGTTAATTTTCTAATACTGGGGGGTAAAACCGATAGACTTACTCTCTGTGACGACTTTATATCTATTTTGTTTAATTTAATTATTTACTGATTGAATAAAATTTTTAGATCCCTCTAAAATGGAGATAAAATCATGGAAATCCCGTGAAGTAAACAAAATTATTTTTGTATGGTATCATGCTGAATTAGCTGATCCTGAATGGGAATTAGAACCAGTTAAACAAATTACCGATAGATCTTGGCGATTTCAAGGACGAAATGAGTTTTATATCAATTGTCATATTCAAGTAATTATTATTCATTTTTTAATAATAAAATATTAAGTTTTCGCTTAAATATTTAGATTTAACGATTCCATAATTATTCCCACCCGCCATATTTGGATTTGCGCATGCGCAGAATGTTATTTTCGAATTTATAATGGAGGGGGAAGGATTAATAGAGCAAGTGAAGTTCTGAATTCTCTCTGAGTTTGGCATGTGGCCTTTATGGGACGTTATAGTCAATGAGAAAAAAAATAATCTGGCTATTACTGTTGCCAAAATTATCCTTAATGTTCTATAATAATTTTCTATGTTCCGTAAATTGTATTGACTAAATTACTGTCCCGCGCATCAATAATTACTGCTTTTCACACCTCAAACGCGAAGCGATGTCCTGTATTTTTTCCATGCACATGAATTTCATCAAAGAAAAAAAATTTTTTGTTTATAAACAGGAAATACCAGAAAATGGCGCAGATTGGGCCCATCTGAGTGCAGTACACGGTCCAACTAAAATAGTCCAAATGATTCCGTCAAATATTGTTCGTCATTCATGGACCGGAAGTGGATGGCGATCTTATCAATCTTCAAAGTGTACTGATGTTTTAAATAATGACAAGAATAACCAACAAACAGTTAACGATAAATTACACATTAATAGTAATAATAATAATAATAATAATGATAACAATAATAACAGTAGTAATAGTAAAAAACATCGTGCGACAATAAATTTATGTCACAATTTAATATTATTTAATAAATGGTCTATTATAAATTTAAACATAAATGTGGAACAAATAGGACCAGGTTATGTTGAATTATTTGTAGATACAACATTTGGTCCGATGTATATAATACAAACAGTTACACCATTAGAGCCATTATTACAACGTGTTACACATTATATATATTCACCATTATTATTAAGTCCATATGCTAAAATAGTATTTTTAGGTGAATGTTTTATGTTTGAACGTGATATTGCTGTATGGAATAATAAAAAATATCAAAAAAATCCAAAACTTGTTAGAGAAGATCACACTATATCTTCATATAGAAAATGGTACTCTAATTTTTATACTGATAATAGTCCGACTTATCAATCAGTCCAATCATTAGATTGGTAATTTAATAATTTAACTGATTACTTAGCTAATTTTTTATAGATATTTACTTTTTTTAAATTTCAGTATAAAAAAAAATTTTTTTTAGAAAAATAAAATTATTAAATTTAAATTCAAATTTGAAAGTTTTAATGCTCAATACTTAAGACGATTTTCGGACAAAAAATTTGTTTTTTAATATTTAATAATAATAATATTTTTGTTATTTTTTTTTCACATGAGACTGACGCTGTTAATTATTAATGATATTAATTGATAACAATATTGTTTATTATTTTTTTTTTTAATGTAAATAAAACATTACAATATATATGTATATTCCTCAATAAAGTAATAATAATTATTATTGTTGTAATTATAATTATATTGTTAATAATGTTATATATTTTTTTATTTTTATTAACTATCAATAATTTATTATAATCGATAATAACGTTTTTTTCACCCATAATTATATAATTTTAATAATTATGTTCGTATAAATTATCACAGGATACGCTTATTATTATTATTATTATTATTATTATTATTATTATTATTATTATTAATATTATTATTATTGTTATTATGTTACGCACATTTAATTATTACTCTAATTGATTTTAATTAAAAATAATTGACAAGTAATTAATAAAATGCGCTACTCTATTTATATATTGATAATTATTATACTAATAATAACTAATTAAATATAATTTATAATTTCAATAAAAAACAAAAAAAAATGCCAATAACAGAATGCAATTTGAAATACCCGGTTTGTCCTAATTATGGGACAATTTTGTACTAATAATTAAACATTTAATTTTAATGTTCAAATAAATTATTAATTAGATAATTAATAGCCATTAATCTCTCTGATTAGAAAAAAAATTAATTATTCGTTTGGACTAATAAACAATAATTAAAAAATAAAGAAAAATATTCAACCCTTCAGAGGACAATTACTAAACAAATTTTCAACAGATAATTTTTCACTAGCAGAATTAAAATTTTCATGATCGGGTCTACTCGGCTCGACTCGAGTCTTTCCGTACGTCGTGTTACGTCATAGTTTAAAATAAATTATGTTTAACCTCAATATTTTAATTCCAACTAATTGTACGCATGCGCAAGCGCAAAAGTTGCGATAGCACTGAAGGGTCAAACAAAAATCTTAAAAATAAAAAAAATAAAATAATAATAATAATCTTTGCCTAAAAAAATATATCACTGTAAAATAAAACTTTTATAGCTACGCATTGCACGTAATTTATTACGTAATGACGCAATAAGATCAGTAGGTTGTACAACAATAGAAATATCTCTACCGATAGCTTTGAGCCGATCACTAGCACAGCTATCAAACATATTTAAAGGACGATTATTAACCTCTGTTATTGTCCAGGTCGTATTAGATCCAGTTGTTGCTGTAGGATCTGTTGCATCAGCAAGAGGTGACAGTCCGGCATTTATTGCAACCCCACTAACTCCAGATAATTCATTACCATTAACCTCTAAACCAAAATCCTCATTGTCCGTACGCTTAGTTAGTATCATTGCGCGGGCGTAAGGTAGACGACGGACTATCACTTCAACCTTACATCAAATTTTAATTACTTAATAATAATTATATTAATTAAATTAAATAAATATCGCGTTACAGATCAACAAAATGGCAGATAAAACTCCGTCATTTTGTGTTCTTCAATGCGATATTATATATTTATTAGGATTATATATTTAAATTTACTTACTCTAGGTGTTGTAATGCCCTTAAGAATATCTCGGATAGCACTTGCGCTATTTGGTACAACTCCAGCTACACTTATTACCATGTCACCAACATGTAGAACATTATAAAGTAATGGATGCTCACGACATTTCCATCCGGCAACCCTGCAAAAATTAAATAAATTATTAAAGCCTGCGCTTTTTTACCCTTTCTTGGATAAATTAACAATGATAAGATTTACCAGATGGATCCAAAAGTATCAACAAAAGCAATACTGTCTTTACAATCACGTCTTCCAAGTTGTAGTCGTACACCAGCTCGATGTGTCATTTCACGTTTTAGTTGAGCTATTTGTTTCTCGCGTAGTGTTAATTGTCGTGTTGGATTTGATGATGGAATACTTGGTACAGGTGATTTAGAAACTAAGATACTTGGTCCAGATGATGTTGAAGCTATGAGACTTGGTCCGGGTGATGCAGGGGGTAGGAGACTTGACCCAGGTGATGAAGTTGAAGCCTGTAAACTTGGTCCAGGTGATAATGAAGCTAATGAACTTGGTCCAGGTGATGATGAAGCTAATGAACTTGGCCCAGCTGCTAATGAAGCCAATGAAGTGGTTCCAGGTGTTGATCGTTGTACAGTTCTTGTGCTAGATGAACTTGATGACGATGAAGATGATGACGCTGAAGAGATTCCTGCTGATGCTGAGATACTTGATAGACTTGAGACACTTGGAAGATGTGGCTCTGGTGTTTCTGAGCTACGGCACTCTATCAATGCAGCGTATTGGTCAGTCGATGGCTCTTGAGTAACATTACTTTGGATTGTTGGCACAGATATTTCATTGGTACGTGATTCTTCGGTTATATTGGTTGGTAATGGATATGATGAGGCCATAAATATATTTTCGTAGCTGGTGTCTTCGTCGATACTTGATGCAGGAGTTGGTGCTGGTGCAGGTGTTGGAATTACGTGAGGACTTGAGCTCAGAGATCTTAGACGTGATTGACTTGGCCGTGATCGACGATCGTCGAGACTTATGTCCTCGAAAGTGAATATTGATGAGTTTTGTTGATCGACAGATAACACTGATGAAGAGGATGATGGGGTACTTGTGCTTGAAATACTTGGCACTGAGGGTGGATCATTCGTAGATTGAGATGTCCATGATCTAGAAAAGGTTTTCAAAAATTTTATAATAGTAAAATTTCTAATTTTTCATTAAAATTTTGAAAGTTATAAAAATGGAAGCAAAGTGTGATCGGTTTTTTAAGAATATCTTTGGAAATATTGAGTTATGTGTCTCTACAAAAAAGATATCTTACACTTTTTTTAAAAACTGGGTATTTAGTAAAATATCCAGAGTTTAAAACTTTCTGGATGTTTCTGGAGCTAGGGTTGATTTTAAATCTGCATAATATTTATAAAAATTAACCTGGGATGAGTACCAACAGCATTATACTCAATCCCGCGGCTTAAGAATAAGTATTAAAAAAAAATGTTACCCAGAAGGCAAAGGTGGTGGCGGCAGCGGACTAGTAGGATCCCTGGTGGCAATTCTTTCAGGACCTCTCGAATAAAGATTTTCTTTAGGCTTTAGGATTTTCATATCCGTAAGTTTCCTCGTAATTATTTGTACCCATTCTAGCATTGCCGAGTAAGTTGGGGCAGCGAGTCTCAGTACTCGATCATCAGAAAAATTTATACAAAATTCATAGTCATGTCTTGATGTAGCACAAAGTGTTGGTGATAAATGTTGAATATTTCTCAATGAATTTGCCCAAACAGGGGAATGAGTTGTTGCTTGTTTCTGATCAATAAAACCTTCTAACCTCGGCTCAACATCATCATGAACACAAAATGCAACCCAATAACGATTTGTTTCTTTATTATCTGTTTTAATTGTTTTTCTTAACCAACCATTTTTATAAATTTCACGAAATAATATTGAATTCTCAGGTCCTACTACTTGCTGATGATGCTGCTGCTGCTGATTATTACTTTGCTGTAATTGTTGACGTGGATCCATATCACTATTATCACGACGATAATCAACTGGTCGTGCTAATTCTGTTAATAATCGTACTGCTTGAAGCATTTTATATATTTTCTTTAATTATTTATCAACACAATTATTAATATTCATAAATTAATCATTTTTATTTTGTTAATTAAACAGATTTATTGTGACGTTTAATATAAAATCATTTTTTAATTTTTAAATACTTTGGTTTTATTTTTAATTATTTAATTTATATTTTTTATAAAACTTACTGACATTATTATGGACATTGTTCAATTTAAGTGAAAGTTGCTGTTACACTTATTATTTTTATTATTATTAATATTATTATTATTGTGTTTTTTTTTTTTTTTTTTTTTTTTATTATTATGGAGTAATTTAATTTTTTATTATTTTTTTAACGTTAGTTGGAATGAATCAATTGAAGGATTAATTACTGTATGTACAGTGTACGTATGATACAGTATATGTTAAAAAAAATATAGAGTAGAAATTGATATTAAATTTATGTCAATTACTTTTTTTTTTATGTCGGTATTGCAGTGGCGGTAAATTATAAGAATTCAAATTTTAAACTTTAGTGGCAATTGCGGTAAATTAGAAATGTAATTTAAAAAATTATTGATAAAAGAAATTGTAATTCTTTAATAGTGCTAACGATTTATTATTTAAAGAAAATCAGGATATTTATTTTGAAAATTTTTTGAATTTCCGTGTAAAATAATTCTTACTAGTGACATCTTTTGTTAATAAACTGCACATGCCTAAAATCAAGTTGGCATTTCGCGCGTTTTCTTTTTGAAAATTTTGTTATTCGTGCGCGTGCGCCATAAGATGCGTATCGGATGAATGTCTTAAATCAAAAAAGAAAATGTGGTATTCAAAATTTTCTATAAATTTTCTATAGAATTTCTGTAGAAATTATACTTCCATTTGTTAATTTATTTAATTAATTATTGGTATACATTTTTACTGACAGTGACAGTGACAGGGACCGAATAAAATGAGCGGTAAAATATTTAAATTTTGTTTTCATCAGAATACTTCAGATGACCCTTCGTGTTCGATCCAAAAAAAAAAATTCATCGTACGATTTCCAATACAAATGTCTGCTGTTACATGTGATGTATTATATGTGTGTCGAAAACACGAGTAATAATAAATAGATATATATTAAATTTTTTACATTATTTATTGAATTTAAAAGTTATTTAAAAAATTAATATTTATGTCAATATGAATACCATCGTATATAATAAAACTATAATTGCTGTTAATTCTAACCTCATACGACGTAAGTTTCATATTTATTTATATATATATATATATATATATATATATATATATATATATATATATATATATTTATTGCTATATTTTGTTGGTTATTATTTTTCCATGACATCATTTACATATTTATTTATATAACACTTATAATTATTAATTATTTATTTAATTATATTATTGATCAATGAGTTTTATATATTTTTTAACAATACATTAACTTTTTATTGTCATGTGTCACATTTTCTTTTTTTTTTATAAATAATATAAATTTTCATGAGTAGTTAAGGTTAATTATATTTATCACATATTCATAAAATTTTTTTTTTTTCTTTTTTTATGAATTATTAATTTTTTTTTATTATTGCGTCATATGTTTTTTAAAATTATTTTGATAAAAATTATTTAATTAAATATTTTTACAATTAATTAAATCAAATATTTTTTGTTTACAAATATCGAGTGATATTTATTTAATAAATACACTAATAATTTAATTAATTATTAAATTTATTTATAAAAATTTATATCAGGAGCTCAGGAGTTGAAAACAAAAATTATATAAAATTTTTTGTTTTTTTTACATAATTATTGATTGGTCACTTTAATTGTACGAGTAATAATAATAAAATAAAACGAATAAATATATCAGTAAAAGATTTCATGGAAAAATAAATTTTACGCGGATTTTTGTTCTGAAAGATGAAAAAAATCCGCGACTTATTCATTTTTTCTTTTTCTGATTTTTTTACTGATAATTTTAAAAATAATGAAAATTAACAAAAAAAAAATTTCAGGATGTTACTGTACAAAGCTCAGGTGTCTAAATCACAAACTTCTTCACCCTCCGATAACAAAATTACCTTATACATGTACTTTCCCTCCTCCCTCGTCGACATACAACTTACAAAATCCGCCATCTTCTCTTCCTTTTTCCTTGAACACCCTCCAGATCCGTGATTTTCATCTGTTTTCACCTCTCCGTGCTCAAGAACCCTCGTCGAAGGTTGAAGAAACAGTTAAAAGTCTCAAAGAAGATCAAGAAGCCAAAGAAAAATCACGTGCAGCTATTGAGGTCGATAAATCGCTTACTCCAAAACGTGATATCTGGCAAAAAGTAAAAGCTGAATTGATTCATTATTATCACGGGTTTCGTCTTCTTGGTCTTGATATGAAAATAGCTGCTAAATTAGTCGTACGTTTATTAAGAGGTCATGAATTAACGCGACGTGAACATCGTCTTCTTGTTAAAACAACCGGTGATATGTTTAGATTGATTCCATTTTCCGTTTTTATAATTGTCCCATTTATGGAATTTTTGTTACCGTTTTTTATAAAATTTTTTCCTGGTATGTTGCCATCAACATTTCAAACAGCCGACGATAAAGAAAATAAACTTAAACAATCATTGAAAGTTAAAATAGAAATGGCAAAATTTTTACAAAAAACACTTGATGAAATGGCCGTGCAATCCTCTGATCATCGTTCAGTTAAAGCTAAAGAATTTTCGGAATTTTTTAATAAATTACGTTCTACTGGTGGTGTTGCATCAAATGATGATATATTAAAATTTTCAAAAGTATTTGAAGATGAAATAACACTTGATTCATTATCACGTCAACAATTAGTTGCACTGTGCCGTCTTTTAGATATTCAGACATTAGGTACCAGTAATTTTTTACGATTTTTATTGAGAATGAAATTAAGAAATTTAGCTGCTGATGATAGAGTTATTGAAAAAGAAGGTGTTGAAACTTTAACAAGAGCCGAATTGCAACAAGCATGTCGTGCACGTGGTATGAGAGCATACGGAATGCCAGAAAACAAATTACGTGAACAATTAAATCAATGGTTAGATTTAAGTATTCATCAAAAAGTACCACCGTCATTGCTGTTGCTTTCAAGAGCTCTGTATATACCGGACACAATGCCTATGTCTGATAAACTTAAAGCAACTATTTCAGCGTTACCTGATGATGTCCTTGCAAGAACCAAAGGTGCCATTGGTGATAAAGAGGGTAAAGTTGATCACAAAATTAACATTGAAATTATAAAACTTGAAGAGAAGAAAATCGAAGAAGAAAGACAGGAACAACAAAAAGCTCAGAAAACACCAGAACCTGTTGTTGTAGAAAAAGCTGGTGAGATAACGGCCACTGATGTTAAAGTACTGGAGCAGGCTCTAGATTCAATTGGCAAAGAGAAAGAAGAGTTGAAGGAATTGAAGGAAGAAATGGCTGAGTACGTTGAAGACATTCAGGAATTGAATGACATCAAAGCGGAGGCTTTGAAAGATGGTGGCAGTGAAATTGAGGGTTTGAAGGTCTCCAAGGGTGCTAATAGATTGTACAAGAAGGTCAACAATATGATTAGCAAAATGGACAAGGTGTTGGAAGAATTGGAGGTTGAAGAGAAAAAGGTTAAGCAAAAGATTGAGGGTTTGAAACAGAGTGAGGATAAAATTGAAGGTGATGTAGAAAAAGAACTGGTCCAGATTGATGAACTTATTGCGGCAATAAAGAAGATTCAGAGTGTCCCAGATGAAGAGAAGTTGAATAGGATGCAGGAAATTTTGGGAGAGATTGATGTTGACAGAGATGGTGCTATTAAGATTGAAGATGTCCTTAAGGTCAGTGTATTTTTTTTTTTTTCAACTAATTAATTAATTTACTATTATAATAATTTTTAACAAGTATTTAAAATTTAATTACAGGTAATTGAATTAATTGGTAAAGAAGACGTTAAACTGAACAAAAAACAATTGAATGAAATAATAAATCTTATGGAGAAAGAAGAAGTACTTGAAGTCGAAGATCAAATACAAAAAGCTTTACTTAAAGAAAGTAAAGAGTTAAAGGAAAATATTAGTAGCAGTAGTAAATCAACTGTACCAGCAACACCAGTAACTAAACCAGATAAATTGCCATCCGAAGAATTTATTAATGAAATACCCAAGATTTCAGTGAAAGCGACTGATATTGCCAGTGATATTGAGTCATCATCACAGTCAGTTAAAAATAAACCCACAATTAATAAATTAAGTGATCCAGAAGAACTTAAAGATCCAGCGCCAATTATTAAAGATTCAATTGATCATAAAACATTATCATCAACACCGCCCGTAACATCGACAGTACCGCCACCGAAACCAGCTAAAAAAATAAAAGGTTCTAAACAGCTATGATTAAATAATAAAGAATAATTTTATAATAAATAATTTAATATTTTAAATGCTTAATAAAACGAAAACAAAAACAAAATATTTTTTTTACCAGATTAAAATATTGATACATCGTCATAATGGATTATATAATTAAATTGGATTTAATTTTATTATTTTTTCAAGTTATGGAAAATAATAAAAAGGTAAAAATTTATTTTATTTTATAAATAATTTTTTTTTTTTTTAATTAAATCAATAAAATAATTAAAAATTACATGGGATCGTTATCATTCCGTAATATTTAAACAGTTTAAAAATTTTTATAAAACTAATTAAATTAATTCACTATTTAATTTAATTTCATTACTTAATTATTATTATAAATAAATAAGAGCATTTTTAATGTAATTTTTTCTTACGCTAAAAAATTTAAATGCCATAGAAATTCAAAAAAAAAATAATTGAAATTAAAACTAATAACGGAACAAGTTACGCACTGAAATCTCAATCGAGATAATTGTACAATTGTTATAAATAAAATGTATTATTATTATTATTATTAATAAATAGTAATTAATTTAAAATAAATGTCGATTCATTACAATTTATTTTTAAACGTAAATTCCTTTATTTAAAAATTTAAAGACTCCCGCCTTTTTAAAAATTAAAATTTTATTGGCTTTTATTCTTGATTAATATTAATTAAAATTTTTCAATTGTTATTATTAATAATAATAAAATAAGAGCGGGGTTTTTATAAAAATGAATCCGCTACTGCGGAAATGAAAGAGAAAAGAAGGGAGTGGCGGCCATTGCTAGTGGCCGCCATGTTTTTCACCAAGTGGGGTGCTTAGAAGGCCGGGGTGAAAAAATCATCTCTCAGGATATGCAGGTATTTATTAAACCCTTTCTGATAAATCAAAACATACTTAATAAATATAAAAACATAATTAACACAATTATTGACATTTAAATATTTAAATAATAAAAATATAAAGCAACGTCATTAAGTTAAATTGCAGTCCGTGTCGTTATGAGTCACGTACATACCAAACGCGTAGTCTACACGACAAGGTTATTTACTAATTATTAACAAGTATTTTCGTGTGTTATCACAACAAGTCTATGGGTTATTGATATGCTCTTGTCATTATTAAACGTTAAATTTAAATGACAGCTGAGTATATTACCCGTTTGTTTTCATGGATTATTTTAATTATATATTTATTTTTACAATTATAATATTGCGTTAGTCATAGAGATTGCATCATTTTATGTCCATTATTTGTCTACTTTTTTTTTATTATTAACGTACTATACTTTTTTACGTTACCATTATTATTTTTATTTAGTTATTAATTAATCTTTCTTTTTTATTTCATGCCCTTTTAACCTTTGCGCGGGATTATTTCACTCTACGTTTTCTTAACGCTATTTGTTGTGTGCCATTTTTTTTTTTTTTTTTTTTTTTTTTTTTTTTTTTTTAATTTTTATTGATATATTTTTTTAGGTCAATTATTTTATTTGTTATAAATAATAAATATTTTTGAATTTAATGCCATTGACTTTCAATTTGAAAAAAAATTGAACTGCGCAGAAATTTCATTTTTTATCCTTAATTCAAGTACATTGAACTTTTTTACGCAAAACTTTAATTTTTATTTTCTTTTACTGCGAAATAAATAAATTAAACACTTGAAATTTAAATTTAACTCGAAAATTATTAATTCAAATTTTTATTTTATTTAAGGAAATTTAATTATTAGGGTTAATTAAAATAAAAAATTTTTTTTTGATAATTTAAATTATGGATCTATTTTTAACTAAAAAAAATCAACATTCGAATATTTCATACCAAAATTAACGCGATCTGTATTTAAATTTTTGTAAAAAATACTCAAAAATATCAGTCAGAATATCAAAAGCGCATCCAAATTTCCCTATCAGGTGACGCAGTGACACAATTCTCTATTTTTACGCACGCTCGCGATTTTTCCGTATTGCAAAACCATGTAAAATATAAACCATGGGCTGAAAGTAACATTTTTACGCACGCTGACGTCACAATTGAATTCTTTTAAATTGTTGACTAAAGGCGCGCAATATCGTGCATTTTGAATTTTTACACAAAATAAATTATAAACAATAAAGTTAATAATGAAAATTTATTTGAAACAATTTTAGCGTCAAAATGAGAAGGAGATATAATTTTTCCTTCACTAAGACATGCCATCCTATCAACGACAACGGAACCTCCACCCAGGTACCACAAACGGAACTACAGTAACTTGATAAATAAAACAAAACATCAACATCTAAGAACTAATTTAAATAAAATACAATAATCAAATAAACTAAAGAAATAAAAAAAAATTAAAATCTCCAACTGAATCTATATATTTAATAAAAAAAAAAAAAAAAACTTAAAGAATCAGGAAAAATACATTGAAAAGCTCCATCATTAATTATCAAGATTAAACAACAAAACGTGATTTAAATAAAAGTGATAAAAAATTAAATAAACAAAAGTTTAAGGTAATTACGGGGTGGTGGTTTACCTTTGTCACAATTGAAGACGGACAATAAATTTAATTCAAAAACTAATAGGTGAGTTTATTTACTATTTACTTTTTTATTTTTCAGAAATAAACTGTCTGACAATTGATGTCAATTAATCAGCGGAAAATTCATCACCGGTCGTTTTTTTTTTTTTTTTTATTAAATGCCTATTCCCGCGCTATTTTAAATGCTGCCCAGAAATAATTTTAGAAAAAAAATTTTGACATCAATTGTCAGCCAATTTCTTGAGAGAACATAAAAATGACGGCTATTTCTTATCAATAATTTAAACTGATATTTAAAATTATTATTCAGACCAGACAATTACAAGTACAATAAATGAATATTTATATAATTAGTAATTATGCTTGTAGACAAGTGTTAATATTATGAATTATAATTATATTAAATATTGCTTCATACATTTATAATTTATCTAAACGATATAATTATTATTATTAAATACTAAAAATATTCATATTTTTAATGAGTTAATTTATTTTTTAAATTATTTCAATTTAAATTATTACTACACATGAATAATTAAAATATATGTCTGCGAATACAAAAAAAAAATTACATCTATATTTACATGAATTTATTTTTAATCTTCCGCCCGTTTTTATTTTAATTAAATAATTATTTTTATTAACGAATTGCAAAACAAAAATGAATTGTTTTTTTTTTTTATTTTTTATTTTTTTTTTATATTATTGTTTAGAGAGATGATCACCCCGGAGGCAGTGGAGTTATCAAAATTAAAAGGTTCATGGTGTAGATTGGTGCTCAGGGAATGAGGAATCCGGGCCTACGTTTAGTCGGGCTTACGACGTCACCAAGTGGTGGCGGCGTATTTGGCACACGGGCCGAGGAGGAGTTGCGACATTGGCTTGAATCACGCTTGGATGCATTGGGTATAGACCCGGTTGCGTACTCGCGTTTTGTACTTAGCCTACTACGTCGTCCCCCCGACTCGGCCCTGAGTCCTCTCGACGAAGACATTGACTTTGCTGTCGTAAATAATCGTGCTACTGCTGGCGGAGGAAGTAGTACTGGAGCACGTCGACATTTAAATTATCGTGTCAGACCAAGGGCCCGGATATCTGGTGATCGTGATCAGCGACGTGCTGTTGTTCAATGTCTTACAAATGCTGCTGATCAGGTAATTTTATCATTTTTTAAATATATCTATATGAGTACTCAATCGACAGGAAATTTCATTATCTATTCATTTTTTCTTTTTTTAATTGGAAATTTTTTCTTTTTCTCAGAAATGTGGAGTTGAACCATTGGTTGATGAATTGTGTGCAAAATTACGCAATCTCGAAGGTAGCAGTGGGTCTACAAATGATACTAGTGACACTGAAAAAGAAGAAAGTAAAAGAAAAAATCTAGAAAGTGTTAATAATATTAAATTTGAGACCTTAACACCTCGTGATAAAGCGTTAAGATATTACGCAGCTTTTCCAGCCTTACAGCCTGCCACCCCAAAGAAAAATAATAATAATAATAATAATAATAATAATAGTAATATTAATAATAATTATTATAATCATAATAATAATATTAATAACAATAATAATAATAATAAAAATAATAATAATCACAAGAAAGATAAGACCTACAGTGCCACCAATACGATTAATAATTTGAATAAAAAAAATTTCAATAATAAAAATAAAAAGAACGAAAAAAAAAGAAAACCTAAAATGTCCATTGTAAGTATTGAATTTATTTATTATAAAATAATTAGCTGTAATTAATCACAATTGTAATTATTACAGAGAACAATTGATCGTAAAGAAGATAAAGAAACATTTGGATTCGCAAAATCAATGGAACGTGAACGTGATAAGGAACGTGAATTAGAAATGGATAAAATAAAATTGGCACAGTTGCAAGCTAAATTTGATGAAAGTCTTGAGGCACTTTGGGATAGTGGACCGGGTAATGCTGGTGATACTGCGTCAATATGGGCAGCTCCATCATTATCAATACCATCGGGTCCATTGTGGCCCGTTGATCCAACAGAATTATTGATATTACCCATTATTAATGATGATGACGATGATAATAATGGCATTGCTGATCATGATGATAACAATAGTATCATGAGTTGCAAAAAAATAATAAATAGTTGTAATAATACATCATATTATTATGACAATAATTATCATCATCATAATACTGATGATGATGGTAAAATTGTTGATGAAACTATTATTCCATGGGACATTGGTATTATTGGCGTTAGTAAATTTATTGATGATTCTAAAGATAAAATTGGTAAGTTTTTTTTTTTTTTTATATAAAAATTTATATTTTAAAAATTGGCATCAATTTGCAACCAAGTAGCTCTTGAAATAAATAATCTTTTTTTTTTTTTAGATTATAATTTAAATTGGTCTGATTATGGGGGTGATGGACCATGGAATTGGAAAGATCTTGGCAATAATTTGATAACAATTGATAATCCTAAAATAAATTCATTCTATTCATCTCCTCACGATGATATTAATTTAATAATAAAACAACAACGACAACAACAACAACAACAACAACATCATTATCAACAATATGATTACAAAGAAAAATTAAATAATTTAAAAAATGAAATTGATATCGATAGTAAAATAAATAATGACGCTAATAATATTGTTGGCGTTGTCAATAATGATGCTAGTGGTCGTAACATTGAGGATGTCAAAATAAATAATGAGCAAGAACAAAAACAAAAAGTTGACAATGAAAATAAAGTTATTGAAGTTATTGGAGATAAAGAACAATTAGGAATTGATATTAAAAATAAAGATGATGCTGGTAAAATAGACAAAGTTAAAGAAGAAAAAAAAGAAGAAGAGCAAGAAGAAGAAGAAGATTTATTGACATCAGCACGTACTCATTTTCGTCCAATAAAAGATGACGGTAATTGGGCTGATGGTACAACATTTCCTGTCAATAATAATTATGAATTAGTTAATTATCGTCGTTCATCATCTGGTAATATATTATATCTACCGAATGATGATAATCCATACATGGAGTATCATGAAACAATAATAACACCATCAGTATCATCATCAGGAGCAACTGGTACCACTGATGGAGATGAAGAAACAGCAATTAAAAATTTTACATTAAAATTTCGTGTTAAACAGTGTGATAAATCAATACAAACAGATCCCATCAGATCACCAGTTAAACGTCGGATTATTGCTGAGACTAATCATCATTTTTATTATACTAAATTGATACATGATCACGACGACGACGATGATAATGATGGTGATGATGATGATGATGACGACGAAGAAGAAGATGATGATAATAATACTGATAATAATGATGATGATGATAATGATAATATATTAACAAAAGAATCTTATGATACTGAAAAAGATTCTTTTATGTTAGACCGGAAGCATTGGATCCAACCAAGTTTATCAATTCTTAACGATAGAAAACGGTTAGTATGAAATTTAAATTAATTCCGAGATCAGAAATTTATTAAATCGATTTAATTTTTTTATAAAAATTGTTTTTATTTTCAGGAGACACAGCAGTAGTTTCAATTGTCGTCCATTGGTAGCTTTACGCCCATTGACACTTTAAAAAAAAAATCACCAGCAAATGGATTAAACCATCAGGTTATTTAAATCACGTGGAGGATAATTATATTTGAACCCAAATATTAATTAACATAAATAAAAAAAAAAGAATTAATCAATACTTTAAACAACAGCATAAAGATAAGTACCGCAAAAGTCTACATAAATATTATTTATCAATACAATGTAGGATGATCAATCGATCTAGTGGTCATTCAATGATCAATCGATCCAAGTAGTTAATTAATAATTTAAAAAAAAAAAAAATTAATAATAAAATTAAAGCATAGTAAGGGAGTCCTCTTGGCATGTGGAATTTGTTATGCATGAAAGGAGGCACAGCTAGCTCCCTTGCATAATTATTTAAATAAACTAAATTAATTTAAAACAAAGAAGAAATAACAAAAAAATACAACTGTCTCTGATAATTAATTAATTAAATATCGTGTAAAAAAAATCAATTAATTAATTAATAAAAATATAAAAGAAAGCTTTAAACGTCATAGTGATAGAGAAAAAATTGAATGAATTAATTAATTACCAATAACGTAATTGTTAGATTAGAAATTATTTATTAATAAATTATTTGAGAAAGCTTGTAATAATTAACTAAATAATTTTTTTTTTATTAATTAATTAATTGACAATTGTTTAATTAATTATTTATTTGAAAGGCGGGAAAATCAAATATTTGAAAATACCTTTTGAATAAAATAATGAGACAGTAAAAAAAAATAATAGGCGGAAAGAAAGTTATTAATATTATTCCGATTATTAATTATTATTATTATTATTAATTTAATCATTATTAGTGAGCCCTTAACTAAAAAAAAATTTTTTTAAACAACGATGTGCGTTAATAACAAGAAAATAAAAAAAATGAAAAAAAAAAAAAAAATAAAATAATGAAAAAATAAAAAAAAACACATATTGAATAATAAACAAAGAAATATATATGCGACCTCACCTCAATATTTTTTTTCGTCGGAAATAATAAAACATAGTTGAATAATATATTAAATATATAAATAATGAGGTGAATATTTGAGATGTGGATTTTTTTTCGAGTGTTTATGTTATCCTGTCTAGTTAATTTTTTTTTTTTAAGTTTGAATATTAATCAATGAATAATTAACTTTTTATGATTAATTATTAATTTTTAAAATATAAATAAGTCAATTTTAAATTATTTTGTTGAATTTTATTTTTTAATTATAATGCCGATTAAAAAAATAAATTATAATTAACGAGATAAATTAATAAAATATTTATTATCGTCGGAATTTTTTAAATTATAATTAAAATTGTTTTCAAATTATTAACTTTCTGTTTTTAATTGAATTAATAGAATTTTAGCAATGAAATTCTGACTCATAAAAAAAAAAAAGAAAATGAACAGAAGGTTGATAATTAAAATATTTTAAGCAAAAAAAAATTTCACGTTTTTTTCTTTTATCGTATATATAATAAAATTATTAATTAATCATTAATAAATAAATAATGATTAATCGTGATTAATATAATAATGAAATAGAGAAAAATAAATAGTAAAAATTATAAAGAAAAAAAACCAATGAGATGTTTTTTTTTCTTTATAATTTTGAATGGTTTTTTTTTTGTTTAATTAATCATGTAGTAACCCTTTAACGATTTATTAAAATAGTTGAGTCGATTAAAATATTAATTTTGCCTTATTAATTAAAAATATACTTTAGTAATTGAATTATAAATTTATCGTTTTAATATTTAAAATAATAAATATATATAAATATATCTATATCTCTATATATCGTTAAAGGGTTAATAGTTTAATTAATTATTAATAACAATATCGCCTTATTAATAATTAATGAAACCAAATTAATTAATCGATAGTTGGTTATTAATTATTATCATAACAATAAAAATATCATAATTTAAAGCCCCAACTAATAAATTATCCATCAAATTAATTCATTAATAGAAAGAAAAAAAAAATTAAGAAGAATCGTATTAATTAACTTATTAATTAATACCTTCGTAGTCAAAAAATAAATTATTAACACATTCCTAATCACCTTACAGCCTTTTCTGAAACCCTTAATAAAAAAAAAAAATGGAAAAAAAAATTAAATAATTAAAAATGAAAAAAAAAAAAAAAAAAGTAATTTTTCTGATTCAGTCAAAAAAAAATTATTTCATTTGAAAAAATTTAAATTTAATTATGTACTCGTAATTATGTCGATTATTTATTTAAAAGTGAGTGAAAACAGGGAAAGATATCAGTTGTCTATATTTTTATTATCAATCGACGAATTACTTACTAATTTTTTTTGCAAAAAAAAAAAAAAAAAAATCATTACGGTTGAATTTGTGATAAAATTTCCCGTAGATTGAATACCCACATCATTATTTTTTAATCAAGTCAGTGGTGACGATCAACTCGCTGTTAATTCATGGACAACTCGCAGACAGTTAACGAATACATGAGTTTATTTAAATATATCGATGTTGGTATTCATTTTAATGGGAATTTTGTCTACTAATCCTCATGGATTACTGAACAGTAATAATCTATAAAGTAGACAATAAAAAGTGTTTGCAACAATAAAGTCAGCGATTAATTAATTAATAATAAACTCCCAGACAACTGATACCTTTTAAAAAAAAAAGTAATAAATAAAGAGAGAGTAATATATAGAGAAAATTGATGAGAACTAGACACGATAATGAAAAAAAAAAGGTAGATCATGTTTATTATTATTATTAATATTATAATTATTATTTTGTTGTTTTTTGTGTTTTATTTATTTGAAAGTTTCTTCTTGTTTGCGAAAAAAATTAAAAAAAAAAAAATTAAAAATATGAATTACAAGCACGCAAGATGAATAATAAATAAATTGATGAGTGATTAATAAATGAGTGATTAAAACAATTAAATAATTGAATGAAATAATAAAAGTTTTATGTTAAAAGAACAATTGAATGGAAATGAATGAATAAAACCGATGGAATTAATTTAAATAAATAGACCGATGGAATGAATTATTTTATTTAAATTCAATTGACAAAAAACAAAAATAAATTATTAAATGGATACAGTGTATGAAACTTGTGAAATAAAATGATGAGAACGTATAATAAGTTTTTTAATTTTACATTCGATCAGGTTTAGGGAAAATTAATTTTTTTACAATTACAGATTTTTTTTTTTTTAATCTTTATTGATAAAATTCATTACACAAATTTCAAAAATCCACTAAAAATATCATTTTTATTTTATGAATTTAATTCTTCTATTGATAACACGACAGAAGTTTTTATAATCCACAAATTAGTTAATACTGTATGGTAAATTACATAATACTGGATATTTATTTTAATCACAGATATTATTTTCACACAAAACGTGAAATATTTAAAACTACTTTTTTGTTACCGTAAACTTTTATTAAGATTAATAGTTTTTTTATAATCAGAAAAATTTCACACAAGTGATTTATTTTTATGATTGTCAAAAATCACACAATTGATTAAAAACAAGTACTCAAAGTAATTTTTATGTTTAAAATAAAATCAGACACTTGAAATATTAATTGCCATAGTCAGTAATCAGTAACTAAATTTAAAAATCCCAAATTATGTATTTTAATTATCGGTAGCTCTGGAAATTCTTCTTAAAGCCGGTTTTACCTTAAATTTTTTCGGCTCAACGTTCTCCAATGATCCGCCATTTTCTAAGTCTTTTTTAAAACGCATGCGTGATCTATAACGGTACCACCAGTATTGTATTGCCAAGGTAACAATAGCACTTGCAATACCGACCCATAAAACAATAAAAATACCCCCAAGATTTCTAATATCAATACCGTCGCTTTTATTTATTGGCTGGGGACACCAAGGCTGTCTTTTCGGATTATTGTCCCACCATTTTTTCTTTATTTCCGACATTTTGTCCTCCGCCAGTAATTTCAGTATCCTAAAATTGCATTAAAAAAAAAAGAGAATTATTTAAAAAATATTTATTATTTATGTGAATAAAAATAAATAATAAATAATTACGCCTCGTCAAATAATTCCTTTAGCGGCGAGTCTTGTTGTACGGCAATGGCGTATGGCTTCCGTGAAAATTCACCCTCAAGTAGAAAAAATCTACAATCTGTCATAGCTAAATAACGTACAGTTGTAGCTTCAGCAATCAATGCATAACTTGAATCATTTGGATATGGCGGTAACCCTAAAACTCTATTAATTCCGTCTTCTGTTGATGGTGGAAATCCAAATTCAGCCATTTGTCCTAATAGTCTTGCGTTCTCATCATCCACCGGATATTCCCAAATAGCCAATGCAGCACGTTCTCTATCTGTTAGACTCTCATTCAAACTTATATCTTTCCAAACACTATTGAAAAAATTATTTTTAATTTTACAATTATTAGCAAGTATTACTCTATAAAAAAAAAATCCATCTAGGATTAAATGGAAATCCATAGAAATCCATACAGGAAATGAAAGATTTATATATTAGGAAATTGTAGGTATACCTGGATTCCTCTGTTAGAAATCCAGCTGTGGATTATAAATGGAATGGGAATCTAATATATAATAAAAAATAAATGATATAGATGTAAAACTTACTAATAAAAACTTTCCTCAATGTCTTTCAATCGTTCAAAATAATCATAAGCATCGGATGGTTTAGCAGGACTATATTCAATGTCAAATTGTTCTTTAAGATCATCCCATGATTTGAGAATTGGTTGTAACCGAGAGACTGTCAAATAAGCTGCTAAATTTGCTGAATAAGCAGCAAGAGTTATAAAGCCAAATAACCACCAGACACCGGCGACCATTTGTCCAGATAAATTTTTTGGCGGTATACCGCCGCCTTGTGGTGACAATGATGATAATACAAACCAAAAGCTGTCTATTAAACGAAATTGACGTACGTAATTTTCACTGAAACGGCCATCAGGATCATTACGATAACTGTAGGGTGACCAACGATCAAAAATCCAAATTAATATACTTGATGTGAAAAAACCAATAATAGCACTTGACCATACTTTTATACTCAATGATCCTACAAAACTAAATAATCTTGTTCTGTCTAACAAACGTTTAGTTATTGCTGAATAACCAACAGGTTCATAAAACGGTACCGTGAAATCAATAACATATTCACGGGCTGCTGTTACAGATATTGTACCCAATGCGATATCAGCTTTATCTAACAGTAATTCTTTAATCATCCCATTCCAACTACCATTTGCATCCATCGTTCCAAATTTATCATCAGGTGATTCATATATTTTATATTCAAATCTCATAATTTTTTGCATTTCTGTTAGCATGTCTATGCAAATACCTTCCCACTCGTTTGTTTCATTATTAAAATCAATAAATGGTGGTCTACGTACTGTGACAATACGATAAATTGGTATACTGTCATAATGAGCGAGCGCTGTGTCGATATTTTCTGTAAGCTAAATTTTATTGTTAATTTAATGTTAAACATTCCCCCCTTAATTTCATACAAAAAAGTTTTCAAAAATTCCATGCATTCTGTAATTTTGATTCTAAAAATTTTAAACTCTTCTCTGTCAAAATTATAGGGTTTCCACTGTAATCTTACAGCGAGTTTTAGACTTAAGAGGATCTTGCAGATAATTTTCTCCAAATTTTTCTCCCAAATAAAAACTCTATACATATCACGACTTGATTTACTACTCTATCATCTTCTTGGTCTAATTTAACGGAAGTTTCTATTCGGTTACGAGAAAAATTTAGACAAAGTCACCATTTGCTGTACAAGTGCAATAACGACAGTTCCGTTCGTCCCCTCGAGTGCAAACCCCCAAAGACTTTGTAGACATAATTTAAAATTATTACAATAACTTTTATATTAAAATATAAATAGCTTACATTCAATGGTGAACGAATTTCAGCATTCCAGAGGCCCAAATCGTCCGAGTAAATGGAATTTCCGTCTCCAATAACAACCATGCTGATACGCCTATTAAATTCCGCATGATGCTCGCCGTTACTTTTACCCCAATGAAATCTAGTGAATGTTGATTTGATTCCGTTTGTCGAGGCGTTCCGTAATTGTGATAGTAAGTCAAAATTACGCATTGGTGTGTTAGTGCCGTTATATTCATCACATGTTAAGTAGCGGGGTTCCGTTGGCCAAAGATTACCTTCAATAGCTGATCTGATGGCTTCAACGCTAATATAAACAAAGTCGTAGTAAAATGTTGATGCTAACCAGGGCGCTGGTAAGAGATTTTGGGCAGTAAGTTTACGAAGATATTGTTGGTTTGATGCTATTCCTTAAATTTTATTAAAAAAAATTAAGTGTTTCTTTTATGAAAAAAAAAAATAGTTTAAAATAAAGCATACTGACCATATTTACGTCCAGTCAAATTTTTATCATCAGCAACGTCAAGGTAATTAGTTAAAGTGTTTTCCTTGCCAAGTACAAAGTAATTTACGATATCAAGATCATGAATGCAGTTTAACTGTTTGTCAATATCGTCGTTATTGATTTTAGCCTGGACAATAACATGCCGCGTTGAAATGTTTTGCTGAAGACTCTTATACGCGGGATCGCTTACGTAACTGTTATCGATAATTATCGCAGCATTACTCGCGTTTATCTCACACTCCAGTTGACGAAATGCTTTAGGTATAAGATTAACTGGTGGCATTATCTGAATTAGGTAATTTTTTTGGTCAGCTGTCAAATTTCCCCAGTGTTTGATGTCACTCTGCTGACCATATCGCCCGGAAATTTTTGGTATCCCAAGGGAAGATGTGAATATATTAACGGTTTTGGTACCAAAGTAACTGCGCGTTGTGTCAATAACCAAATCTGGTACATCAGGACCTCCCTTACGAACTATCGGATCCCAGACAGCGCAAACTTTTTCTAAAGCCGGTTTCGGGTCGGATCCATTTATCTGGACGATAGTTACATCACCTAGTACCGTTGGATCCTTATCTTTGATATTTGCTAATGCATTGTTGAGACTGATGTTCGCTATATTGTTTTCCTCGTCATTGATTATAACTAAAAATTTGAAAATCTTTGCAATAAGCATCAATTGGGGTGACTATTGAAACTTAACTTATTAAAAAGAGCAAGAATTAATATAAATCGAGTATAAAAAATTCAAACAAACCCCGGGAAAATAATTAAAAACTGTCAGATATATGTAATTTAATTGAATATCAAAATTTTTGACCTTAAATAAAAGTAAAATCTCACACAAACGTCAAAAAAATCAATAAATAAAATTATTTATAAAAATACATTACGTACACAAATTAACTGATCTAACAGTATTTTGTGGTTGATTTATTTGCAGAGTTGCAATTAAGCATTGTGTTAAAATAAAAGCCAAAATATTCCGCCAATGGAAATTATACATGACAATTGAAGACCAGGAAGACCATCAGGAACTAGCTTCAAGTATTCGGAGATACTGAATAACGATGGCTCGGATCCTGGCAGACCGGATGCCCGGGTAAATCGTATTTGCACATCGGTTGCCGTGGGGATGACCCAACAGATCCACCACATTCCCTATTTTCCTTTTCCCGGGCAACATTTTATTTTTCCCGAGCCTATCAGCAATAGGCCTTCGGCTGACGTGTCCATTACGCCTCTTATTACTTACCCGGTAATTGCTATCGTTATTACTTTAACGCATTATTGAACGACACGTTAGCTTTTTCTGAGAGCTATGCGGCATAAAACTACAAATAGAAAAGCAGGAGTTGAAAAATTATAGGTTTTCAAGGTTTTTTGTTTATTTGTCATGAGACTGATTGCCGTTAAATCAATAAATTTTGATGAGAATTTTTAAATATAAAATATTGGGTTATTTGTATACTTAAATTATAGAATGCTGTTGAAAGTTTCGCCAAAAAAAATTAATTATAAGCAAGAAAACGGAGTTTTGATTTTTCCCGCGGAACGAAAGATTCGATAGTGGAAGAAAACACCACCGACATTTTCCACAGATAATGTACTACAAATTTCAATAGATCCGGAGCATGATTCACGAAAAAATTGAATCCAATCGATCGTTTATAGGTGCAGAAACGGAGTTTTGATTTTTCCCCGCGGAAAACGACAATATTCATACATTGATATCGATAACCGATTACTCAAATGTGTATGAAGTGATGGTATTAGTGAAAATACTGAAATATGGAACAATACTTTTATCCTCAATACATAAAAATACCAGGAAGTTTAGAATTTTATTAACAGATGACACTGACAGAATGATTTCGATCAAGACTTAGTTGACTCATTGTTTTTTTTTTTTTTAAATTACGGCCTAGGATAACTTATCATTCTGCAGAAAAAAATTTTTCAGAATTCTAGTAACCTATGCTTTATAGCTCCACACAGAGCACAAGAGTTTCGTCCTCATAATAAGCTTACGGTAACAAATGGAATTGTTACAATCACAAATAAAATTATGACGTGATTGAGAAGTTGATTGGTCACGAAAACACATAATATTCATTATAAGAATATCATCTTACTTCGAAAAAGGCAACTAATTGAGAAAATGAGCAAAAAAGCCGATTCTAGCTACAGAATCGAGGAAAAAAATATGAAAATATCAAGTTATAGGGCGACAACTGCACAGGTGCGTTCAGGGCGACCCCCTGCACTAGAAAAATGATAATAGCAATTAAGAAATTCGACTTCTATTCGATGTTACGGCAGTTGTAAATTTGTTTGGCAGTCAGTTGATCTGTGAAAAAAATTTGTATGCCCGCACGAACACTTACATGCCCTCTATTGCGTTTTGGGCGCCATCAGATCCTTTGATTCACCTTGGAATCAGTAAAAATTTTTTTAAACTGCACAGTTTTCATTTTTTTTCAGAAAAAGGATTTTCCGCATTCACAGCAAAAAAATTATAATATAATATTTTATTTTTAAATTATTTATTTAAACTTGAACAATTTTCATGACATGTTATTATCACACTTTACACAAAAATACAGATTTATTAATCAACAATTAGATAATACACAAGTACATTTTTTAAAAATATTTTAATAATAATTACTTAAATATTATTATTTTTATAAATAAAAAAAAAAAATTATACTGATTAAAGCCCAGTTTGTTTATAAATCATTAATCTCATTTAATTATAATTACAATAAATAAACTGATTAAAAATTAAAAGACTCTCACTAACATTATTTTAGTAATTAGCTCAAAATTTATATATTATTCGACCTAATTAAAAAATATCTTCCATAAATTCATAAGCCCGTACTGTATCTCTAATTATCATCGGATTATCTTTTCTATATATTTTTTTATATATTACGTGGAATTATATGCCGGCTTTAAAAATATTTATTTATTAAAACATATTTAAAAAATATACGTGCAATATTTTATCGAAAAATTAAATATCAGCAGTAATTTAATTAAATAACAAAAAAATAAATCAACTTGTAGAAAAGTAGAAAAATCTTTCTTTTATTTTTTCAAATAATCTTTTAATTAAAGTAAAAATTAAAAGTTGGATATATTAATGCATGTAAATTTAATTAAGTAGACAACAATGGAGTAAAAAATTTTCAGAAAATATCCTAAGGATTTTCGTAATAATGATAATTTTTTTTTTTTTTTTTAATTTCAACTTTTAAAATTTGTGCGTTTCTTATGTGCGATAAAATTTCACTCATTTTATTTTTATTTTTATTCAAGTGCTTCAGAAAAAATGGTTAAATACCGAGTCTTGGACTCGAACCCTTGACCTTTCGGTTGCCGTCCAAAAATTTAGTCCACACGCCAGTAGCGGGCGACGTTATCAGATTCAAGTAAAATTTAAAAATTTATATATTTTTTTATTAAAACATCTATAATATAAATTTTTTATTTCTTGAAATCACTTGATAAAGAAATTTTAAAAATTTTTAAAAAATAAAATTTATTGTGCATTTGAAAGTCACATGGAAAATTTTTTCACACAATAAAGTGCAAAAAATTTAACAATGAAATTCTTATATTAATTATCAGCAGATATATATATATATATATATTTTTCAATATTAACTTTCCTTTTCAATAATTTTATAAAAATATCAGGTGTCATTTTCTTGCGGTAATTTTCTGTTATGAAAATAATTATTTTTAAAAAATATTTTGTTCCATTGTAACAATTGATCCCACATAACCACGAAACACCGTATCCGCTATTTTGATATCAAGGCACAATATCTTATTTTTAAAATAGAAAAATTATAAGCGCAAAATTTTGATTATTTAAAATCTCGCACGAAATTCAGTTCCTGAATCTTCGAAAGCTTTACGCGCTGGTTTTAAATTAAATCTTGTTGGCTTAACACGCTGTGATGATATTTTATTGCCACCACCGTTTTTACTATTTAAATTTTTAAGTTTTTTAGCTTGAGCACGTGGCCTGTAACGATAATACCAGTACTCGAAAGCTAAAGTGCAACAAGCAAGTAAAATACCGACAAATATAACAATAAAAGCTCCTCCTATATTTTGAATACTTATACCATCACTTTGACTATCCTTTTTCGTGCAATCAACTTTGTATGGGTTCCTGCTCCACCATTTACTCTTAAATGTTTCCAGCTTACGTTGATTAAGTAGTTTTAATATCCTGTAAAATATAAATATAATTAATAATAATTATTATTAATATACAGTCGAATTATAATAATTCTGAATTTCCCGCTTCTCCATCGACTAGCGGTCAGACTTAATGGAATTTGACTATAAATAAATTTCTTTAATAATAATTACGCATTATTCAGTTGATCTTTTAACGGTGATCCTTGTTGCACAGCCATAGCATATGGTTTGCGTGAAAATTCATCCCCAATCATAATTAAATCACATGTTGTCATTTCTAAATAACGTATTTCAGTGGCATCACCGATAAATGCAAAATCAGTGTTATTATATTTTGGAATTTCTTTACGAACACGTCCAATAGCTTCTTTTCGATTTTTAGGAAATCCGGCTTCTTGCATTTGTTGAAACATTTTTGTAAATTTATCACTTACTGGATAATCCCAAACCGCTAACTTAGCACGTTCTAATTCTGACATACTGTCATTTAAACTCATATCTTTCCATATTCTGTAAAATATATATAAACAATTTAGTTATGGTCTAATTTATCCAGCCCATAGATTTATATTAATAATTAAACAAAAAAAAATAAATAAAATAATTACTTACTCATAAAATCTTTCCTCAATATCAGCCATTCGTTTGAAATAAGTGTAAGCCTCAGAGGGATTTATCGCACTATACTGTACTTTATACTGTTTACTCAAATCATCAAGTGATTCAATAGGTTGCTCTAATCGTGCAACAGTCAAATAAGCCGCTAAATTAGCCGTGTATGATGCAATAATTATAAATCCAAATAGCCACCAGGTAGCAGCAACTAATCGTCCGGAAAGATTTTTCGGTGCTTCCCCCCCGCCTTGAGGTGTCAGTGATGTCATGCAAAACCACAAGCATTCTTTTAAATGAAATATACGTTTTTCTTCATCATCTTTATATTTTTCTTTGTTATTTTGATAACTGTACGGTGACCAGCGATCAAATATCCACATTAACAAACTTGTAAAGAAGTATGCCCCTAATATACACAACCATACTGTTTGATTCAATACCGTCAAAAAATTAAATAACGATGTTTCTTCTTTTTTTTTCTTCATAAGAATAGATATACCAACTAGATCATAATACGGTACAGTAAAATCAACAACATTTTCACGTTCAGCCATAACAGATAATGTACCCAATGCAATATCAGCACGTTTGTCTATTAATTCCTTAATCATCCCGTCCCAATTACCATCTTCATCCATCGTTCCAAATTTATCATCAGGCGCTTCGTATATTTCGTATTCAAAATTCATTATTTTTTGAACTTCATTTATTAAATCGATACAATAACCTTCCCAATGTCCTGTTGCATTAATATCAATGAATGGTGCAATACGTACCGTTACAATACGAAAACTTGTTACTGCCGTGTGTTTTGCAACTTTTGATTCAGTGTCTGTAAGCTAGATTTTACATATAATTAATAAATATAAATATATAGCATGCATATAATATTACAATTGATTCCAATAACACATTATTAAAAAGAAAAAAAAAAAAAAAAAAAAAAATAATCGATGTTATATTGGTTTGTTTAGATCAGAAGACAGTATTTTGAAAAGACTTATGTATGTTGTATTGGAGTCTCGTCTTCCCAGAGGTGATATACGTTAAGATTATTTTATGCGACCAAATTTCCACAGCATGCAATATGACACAAATCATTCTTAATTAGTGCAATGGATGCATATGGAATGAATTACCAAGTGCTTACATGCAGCAGTCTATACATTTATTTAAATTTTAAAATCATGCTATGATTATTTCGTAAATCGAATGATTTATAATTAAGATGATGAATGGAATTTATGTATTATATATTATTGTGTATTTTAGGTGGTCGCAAGGTCGCAAGAAGTCTTGACTCTGTAGGCAAATAATTAATAAATAGTAATAATAATAATATTAATAATAATAATAATAATAATATTAATAATAACCGTAATAATTAATGAACTCCCAGTGGCTTCTAATAGAGTCTTAAATAAACCTAAAACTTACCTTATAAATAATAATCTGTGTAATTGGCTCCAAATGTAATTGGAATCAATTGGTTTATAATTAACACCTGTCTTATAATTTTGTTAACAAGCTCTTTGATTTTTAAATTTAGATGATAAACTTCAACAGCATTTACTTTCTCAATAACTTTATACTCATCACTTACGTTTAAAGGTGATTCAATATCTGCTTTCCAGGTGCCCAAATCATCAGCCGATACAATATTACCATTTTCAATAACTACCATTTGTATACGCATATCAAATGCAGCATGATGTTCACCGTTACTATTACCCCAACTAAATCCAGCAAAAGTCGGTTCAAATCCATTTGTTGTAGCTTCCCGTAAATGTGATAGTAAATTTAAATTACGTATTGGTGTATTTGTTCCATTAAATTCATCACAAGTTATGTGATAGGGTTCATTCGGCCATTTATTATCTTTAATTACTGATCTGATTGCTTCAACTCCGATGCGTACAAAGTCATAGTAAAATGCGGATGCTAACCAGGGCGGTGGTAATAGACCTTGGGTTGTTAGTGTACTCAAATGTTGTTGATTCGATGTTGTTAATATTGGTTTGAAAAATACAACAGACATATTTCGACATTGACATTTTAAATCTAAATTTTCATTCATCGTAAATGCATACCAACCATATTTACGTCCGGTAAAATTTTTAATTTCGGCAGCATCTAAGTAACTTTTTAATGTCATTTCTTCACCCAAAACAAAAAAGTTAACAATATCAAGATCACGTAATCGCTGTAGTTGATTTAAAATTTCATTGGTATTTATTTTAGACTGAACAATAACGTGTCGGGTTGGAATATTAAGAAGAAGACTTTTATATTTATGGTCCATAACGAAACCTTTGTCGAAAATAATCCCAGCATTTGTGATATTCATTTCGGAACAGAGTTGACGAATTGCCTCAGGAATTAAATCAGCGGGTGGCATTATTTGAACAAGATAATTTTTTTGATCGGGTGTTAAATTATTCCAGGGTCTTAAATCATTTTTTTGACCAAATTGGGAAGAAAAAGTTGGAACTCCAATAGAAGCTGTAAAGGAATTAATTGCTTCGGCACCAAAACCACTGCGTGTTGTATCAAGAACTAAATCCGGTACACCCGGACCACCATCACGAACCGCTGGATCCCATGCAGCACAAACTTTGTCTAAACTTCCTTTGGGATCGGATCCATTTATTTGGACAACAATTATGTTACCCAATACCGTTTTGTCTTTGTCTTTTATACCCATAAGTGAATTTTTTATACTATTGTTTGCTAAATTGTTTTCCTCATCGTTGATTATAACTGAAAGTTTTGAAAAATTTATAATTCAAATAAATTAAAACAATTTGGATTTAATTATTAAATATTTAAATCTAACTGAATAATAAAATTTCAATTCAAGTCTACATTAAGTTATTCAATTTATACCGTAAATCGATTTAAAATCACAATTTAATTCTAAGTATGTATCAATTGTAAAAAGCGTTTAAATAATAAACTATTAAATCGTAATTTTAAATATTAAATTTTTAATTATTTTATAATGAATAATAAAATAATTTTAAAAATCAATTTAATAAAATTAATTTGACCTTCAATTGAAGTAAGCTCGCACACGAACGACAAATGAAAAAAAAATCAATAATAATATAAAAAATAATAAATAATTAAATAAAAATCAACTTACACAAATTAACTGGTCTAAGAACAGTTGGTTGTTGATTTTGTTGTGCAAATACAATTAAAAAATTAGTTAAAAAAATATAATTCCAGCAAAACCAATTTGCCCACAATTTACCCATGATGCCCATAATGGTTAAGAGACATGAGCATCAGGACTCATTGAAATACTCGGAATGACTGAGGATCGGAAAGTAGTGTCCCTGCTGTCAGGATGTCCAGGCTGATCGTGTTTGTCCATCGGTTGCCGCGGGGATGACCCAATCAATTTACCACGTACCCTTTTTTTCCATTTTTTCCTTGCTACCTTTTTTTTCCAAGCCTATCAACACTAGTCCTTCAGCTGACGTGTCCATTACTACTCTTATATTTACCCAATAATTGCTATTTTATTAACGTATTATTAAGCGACACGTAGCTCACCCGCTAAATACGCAGGAAACATTTTATTTTTTTTTTCTTGTCATCATTGTTCTACTTTTAGATTTTTTTTTTATTTCAATGTCTGCTTTTGTCTAGAAAATTGAAATTTCCGGGTAAGAATGAATAGGATCCTCATGTTAAAAGGTGATGGTAAATGTGAAAAAATGAAAATATTGTAAGATTAAAAGTCATTCATGCATTATGATATTTATTAAAAAGTAAAAAATAAATTCATATAAGTCGATAACTCTATATAATTTTTCATCAATTTTCCAATTTATCCCCTCCCCTAAAAATCTACAATTTATTAAAAATTAGTAAATACTTTCCTCTAAGAATTTACTTTTTTGTTTAAAATAAAGTTTTAACGAACAAGAAAACTAAATAAATAAAAATAAACAATAAAGCCCTAGGGGCTTTGAGTATTTAATGAATTTTTTAAGTACCGACATGATTTCCGACTTATAAAGTTTTATAAGATTTTTAATTTTCTCAACATATAATTTTTATTTTTTACTTTAATAAAATTTTACGTTTTTTTTTTTACCAATAACTTAACGTTTTTTTTTTTTTTTGTCATCAACGATAACAAAGTTTTAGACATAAAAAAAAAAAAAAAAAAAAAAAAAAAAAAAAAAAAAAAAAAAAAAAAAAAAAAACGGATTAACTTTATATATAAATTAGTTATTTTTTTGAATAATAATTCAAATTATTTTAATACCAAAAAAAAATTTATATTAAAAAAGTTTTTAGATATTTTCCGTCAGATGAAAAAGAATGAAAAAAAATTAATGTTACGTATGTTTAATAAATGAATAATATATCAAAATTATGAAAATAGGGTAGCAACCCCTCTTGTTATTAGAATTCAAAAGGTGTAAGAATTTACGTATAGAAAAGAAGAATAAATGGATTATTTAGTCTTTGGCCTATATATATATATATATGTATATATACTAGTGCACTATTCTGTTATCGGACACGTCAGGTGAGTCCTGGGGCTCAGGCAAGCTTTACCGGCACATATATCGACTATTTTCCACGCCTGCGTACTTAAAAAATCACCCTCTACTCAATCCATTTCTTGAAATAGCTTTAAACTTTATTATTATTATTATTAATATTTTTTTTTTATATTTATAAAATAAACGCTAATTATCAACGTAGCTTAATAATTTTTTTTATTTATTCATTTATAAATTATAAATAATTTTGTAAAATCAAATACACAATTTTATTTATATTAATTCAATTTTTTTTTTTTTTCTATATAGATTTTATTTTACGCAAGGACGAAAAGTAAAAATTATATAAATTATTTTATTATTTTGTACAATATTTATTTATTTATTATTAAATCCAATAATTAAACCATTTATTGTTTTGTTAGTTATATATATTTTTATTGCGGTTAGTAATGTTATTAAATGGAAAGATCCGGGGTAAAATGAGACACCATATTTTTGATAAATGTCCGGCTCAAAATTGGATACTATTATTGAGGCAAAAAATCAAAATTATTTGATTTTGTCCCATATTCCCTTAAAATTTAATTTAAAAATAATTACTGTTGTTTATTGCTTGTGATAATGAAATAACTACTGGATTTAATAATTAAAATTTATTAAAAATAATAAATAAATAACAATAAATTAAAGCTAATTAATATTTCACTTATAATTAATAAATTTCTTTTTGTAAATAAATTTTTATTTTTATTTTAATAATCACTCATGTGGGAACATTATTATTATTATTATTATTATTATTATTTTTTTTTTATATTTCAATTAATCGACTGATCTTTTTTGTTATTCAGGGAGAATTATTTACACGCAGTCGAAAAAATGCCAGAGGAGTTTTGTCTTTTTTTTAAAATTCTTATTCTTTAACGTTTATTTCGTTATCACTCTAATTATTTTTTTCAAATCTTTAATAAATTACCATAAGTAATTCGCCCTTTATATTCTTTAATTCATCATTATTAAGTGTATAATACGTCCTTATTTACTTTTACACACATGTTTTATGTATACATAAGATTTAAATTCATCAAATTCAAATATACGTGGATTTAAACATTGAGATAATTTTAAAATAAGTAATATCTTTTCTCTTTATCTGTTTGACAAAACATATCATTTTTATTATTATTATTCCATTTTCTATTAAGAACACATTCAGGCATATAATTTCACCAAAATGACTCAACTCCCACCGGCTTCCTGTATATTGCTATACTTATAAATCACAACCAACTGAGTATTTTTTTTTTTTTTTTTATTTTATCACTTAAATTTATTATTTATCTATACGGTAAAGTACGAATATGAGTGATTAATTTTATTTATTATTCACTCGTATGCGTAAATTATATGTATATATATATACCTATATTTATTAATTTATTTTAGTTTTCTTTTATTTATATAATTATTATTTTTTTTTTTTAAATAATGTAAAGTAAAAGATTACGTCATGGGCAACCAGGCCCTAATATTCTCCTTGAGATATTCTTTGTGTAAATTATTTTAAACAAGATATTTAAAAACTACAATAAAGGGAAGGCATCAATGTTGGAGTTATTTGTATAAAAATAAATTAATGTAACTTATAAACTAGAATCTTCGATAGTTCAGTTGGTAGAGCAGTGTGTATACTTAAAAAATAAATTAAGATAAAGAAACTTAAAAAGTTTTTAGTTATAGATTTTTTTAGAATTATTAAATAAATCTATTTTATATTTATGAATTAGAGCAGTATTTTTTAATTAATTAAAGCTCATAAAATAAATATAATTTTAACCTTTAAACTCATAATTACTTTCAAGTATTTTTCGTGTTTGTAGCCATTAATAATTCTTAGCTATTTTTTATGATTTACTTTTTTATTTCTCTTTTTACGAGAAATGAAAATGACTTGAAAGCCGCATGAGTAGCCTTTTTTTAACAACAGCACGAAGAGTTATTTGACCAAGTAAACACTCTCGAGAAGTAGTGCTTTTTCATTCTCTTTAGTTATTTCCTTTTTTTTTTCCTCATTTTTTTTTTCATGCTATTTTTAGTCAACTTTTTTTTTTTTCTTAACAACAACCACTTCTGATATAGAGCTCATTTATTTAAATTCAATTTAATTTTCACTAAAAAAAAGAAAAAAATTTGTATTATATTATTTACAAATAAAAATATTAATTAATAAAATATAGTATAATTTTTTCAATATAAATATTCTATGATATTTAAATAGAATATTCTAGTAGACTTTATACAATAGATTAAATCCCTTGACTAACTTTTTACTCACTTAAAAGAGTTAAGTAAAGAAAAAAATGAAAGGCTAGAAGAAAGAAGAGACTAAAATTCACGATATACATACATATTTAAGAGTAGCTCAAGGAGAATCGGCTTATCATACATCTATGTACCATCTCAAGATTTTTTTCAAGGCAACCGAGTAGTGACTATTAAAAAAAAATTTCAATGTTTATAAAAAATGAATCTATTGTTTTAATTTACTCCCCTGATCTAATAGTATATTACACATTAGAAGCGGAAATTAGGATATTCCAAGTCGTATGTGTAATGGCAATCATGGGAATGGGACGTCCAACCTCCTCTGTGGTGAGCATACGATTTTTCACCAGATTTGTACCTGAAAGTTTAAATACGACTTTCTTCCTTTGAAGCTCAGGAATTTAAACTTTCGGTGCAGGTTCGGTGAAAAATTTTTTTTTATTGCATACCGACAGCAATTAATCAAAGTTTTAAATTGAATTTACAATAGCAATGAAATTTGACACTATATGTATCCGATTGTAATAGTGAACAATATTAAAGTCATATATAACTGTAGACTAGACATCTAGATATGACTATACTAGATGTAGTGTTATAGTAAAACAATTTCAAGTTGTAGAAACATAAAACCTCCGAGTCTCATAAACAAAGTTTATATCGTGCAATACTCGATGGCGGTTTTGTTCCTGTACCAGGTTTTAGATATAGGGATGTGATACTTTACTTATATATATAATGTCACAACTCGGTAGTCTATCGATTATTCTCAAACAACAGAGCCCGTAGAAATTTCTCAAAACTTTCAATTATCCAGGACAGTAATGAATTCTTCACCTCTAATAATAATTATAATCACAATAATAATTATAATAATATGAATATCATATTTTTTTATTTAAATTATTAAGTTTTCCATTCAAAGCACGGCTAAGAATTAATATATATATAATTGTATATCTCACAACCTTATCACAACCTTATGAGAGTTTTAATAATAATATTCCGAGTGCATATCGGACATTTAGTTAAAATTCTTACTTATTATTATTATTATTATTTTTTTTTTTTTCATTAAAACATTATCGCATAATGGCTAAGTCGATATGCTGTACGACTTACGTAAGAATGTTCATTTTATTTTTATTGTTTTTAAATGTTCATTGTTCTTATATAGATTTTTTTGTTTCTTGGTTTTTTTTTTTAATTACAATTTTTTTTTCTTTTTTTTTTTTTTTTTTTTTTTAATAATAATACTCACAACCTTAATACTTGGAATTAGTATAATATAATAACGATTGGTAGAGGTTCACTACCGATTCTACACAAGTCTTCGTCGTTGCTAAAAAGTTATTTTCGATATATTATTTTAATAATGATAAGTATAATGTTACTTTTTTTGACGAAAAAAAAAAATGTTTTTCAAACGTTTATCTGCTAATTTTTTTTTTTTTATCAATACTAAAGTTATTTTCTTTATTTTTACATGACGCAGCCTTCACTCAATTTGCATCAAATTTTTTCCATTTTTCTCGATTGCCGTAGGATCCAAGACACTTATCGACGAAAGAATAAAATATGTGCGTCGTGTACAGAAAATAAAATTGAGAGAAAATGCAGACATACGTTTATATTAAAAAAAAAAAAAAAAAAAAAAAAAAAAAAAAAAAAAAAAAAAAAAAAAAATTATTACAAATTCCTGATTCAGGAATGTTATTTAGGTACAATTACAACCTGTTTATTTATTTATTATTATTATTATTATTATTTTTTTTTTTTTTATTTATTCACTAATCTAAATTGAAGTCTTGGTCAATTTCGTAGAAAAAATTTTTTTTTTCATTATATTTAATCGATACAACCTTAAATCTATAATTTTGGGTTGTAAAAATTATATTCCAGTTATTTGGATTCACCCCAAAATTATAGGATTTATTGAGAAAAATCTCAATTTACGGGATATTGGCTTAGTACGACAAAATTTATATTTATTTAACTTTTTTGGAACTGCCAACTTTTAAATTGTTTTTTTTTTTTACAAAAATAATTAACGCCCTTTTGATACATTTTTCTCATAAACTAAAAAATTTCTAATATTTTTATAATTAATGAAATTTTCGTTGTTTTGTTGTTATGTAGAAATTACAAAGCCGACATCAGTGCAAGTTTACTACTTTGAAGACTAGGGTTCGGAACCTTAATTTTTAAAACCCCATTGGCGAAGTGAAGGTAATTAATAGAGCGACCAACTGTACCACAACCAGGTTGTCGGTATATATTTTTTTTTTCAATGAGAAATTTCTGCTAATCGAAAATTAACACAACATTATATTTTAATAAAAAATTTTCTACAGAAAAACGGTTTTGATGTTTTACTATAATTTTTGTGAGTTTATTAAATTTCACTACAACAAAATAACTAACGGATATTGGATTTTGAGAAAAATGTACCGTAAGATTAAAATACATAACTTTGTAACTGCATCTGATGTTTATAGTCGTAATAAAATAACTTAGTTTTAAAATATAAATGTAGTAAAGAGAGATAAAAATGAAAAAGGTGGCAATTCCTTATTAAGATAATATAATATCAGCCGAGATGTAATAGCCGACGAAATGCGCGTCTATAATCAAGATTAAATATTGTATAAATAAGTGGATTAAGTGCGCTATTGATGTAACCAAGCCACGTTATAAAATAAACCATACGGTCAGATGGGCAACATGCCGGACAAAATGGTACAATAACATACATAAGGAAAAATGGTAACCAACATACAACAAAAACACCCATTATAACACCAAGTGTACGTGCAGCACGTCGTTCTTTAGATAACGAAATTCTCTGACGTTCTTCAATAAATTGATAAACGGTTGTTGTGGTTGTAGTTGTAGTTGTAGCATTTGGATTTGTTGTAGTAACTGTTGGAGTTTGATTATTTTTTTCACTATTACCCGAACGTTTACCAATTCGTGATGGAGTTGGATTTAGTGTTACTTCAGTAGCAGCATCATCTTCAACAACAACTAAACTTGGTTTACCGTGTACACGTGTTGTAATAGTACGTTCATTGTGATTTGTTTCACTACTAACAGATTCTTCAGCGTCATCTGGATCATGACTGCCAGCAGGACCACCCCCACCCGCATTACCACCAGTTCCAGCATTACCACCAGCGCCACCACGATTACGCGTTGATGAAACAATACCAAAACGACTTTGACGTGCACGTTCACGTAAACGTCGACGTGTTGCTAAAAATATTTCTAAATAAACGAGACTCATTAGCAATAGGGGAATAAAAAATGAACCTAATGATGAATAAATAACATAACCCTGACGTTGGGTCAATTGACATGGTGTACCGGGTTCGATTTCTTCAGGCCAATCATTCCAACCGGCCAATGGTGGTGAACTTATTGCACCAGATAATATCCATACACCGGCAATTGTTCCTAATACACGTTTTAATGTACGTTTTTGTGCGTAATTTATTGGATCTGTTATTGCCCAATAACGATCAAGGGCTATGGCACACAAATTAAGTATACTTGCTGTACAACACAATACATCACATGTTAACCATAATTTACATAAATGAATACCAAATATCCATTTACCCAATAATAAATATGCAAGATTAAATGGCATTACCAGTATTGCTACTGCCAAATCAGCAACTGCCAGTGATACTATAAAAAAATTTTGAACTATACGTAATGGCCGATATGTAAACACTGACAATATTACTAAGGCATTCCCTAATACTGTTGCTAATACTAAAAAACCAAGAGTTAATGATGCTGCTGCTGCTTCCCATGATGGTAAATTAGCACCAGTATCTTCTTCACTGCTTGTACAACTTTCAGTATAATCATCGCTGGACATTGTCCCGCCAGATTCACCACTTGCATTCATACTCGTCTTATTTTATTCTGAAAAAATTACATCAATATTTAAATAATTGATTTTAATACAAACTAATATACCTGTTATATTTTATTTTAATTTATATGTTTTGTCACACTAAACTCTGTCTGTAACGAAACTCAATAGAAATTTTTAATAGGGGAAGCTTGTTTCAACTCGGTAAATGCCGATTGAGAGGAAGAAGGTTTACATCGGGTCAATATTCGAATTTATCTTTTACTTATTTATACAATATTATAATTATAATTACCGGCACATATTTTATAATATTTAATATTGTAGGTACTGTCAAGTTAAGTCAACTTTGGCGAAAACTTTACAAGTTACAGTCATTGTCTAAAAATAATTTTAATTACTTATGATCATTAAATGAGACTTAATAGTATACTTAGTCTTTTTATTAAATTTTTTTAAACTATCGAATTTATGAGTATAAATGAAGCGACTTTTTTCAACGTAACTTTAATCTTACTCAATTATTATTTTATTTTTTTAATTTTAATTCTAGATAAAAGTGATGACTAACGTTGTTTTTAAGTTGAAATTATTACTTAGATCATGATAGAGAGATTTTCTTATGACAATTTTTACTCATATTATATTTAATATTATGACATGGATATAAATTCTCAAGTACGGATTCGAATGATTAATGATGACAGAAAAGTTTTAATGAAAAATGAACATTTTAAAATTTATTGGATAAATTTGAAAAACTAGGATTATTATTTATCAAAGAATGCATTGCAAGCGATGCGTTATCGTATTTTTAAGACACTAAGTAAATAATGGATTTTTGTAAATGCAAATTCACTGATCTTATTTTTCTTGCCCATTTCTTTCCTACATGTCTTCAGGCTGTCAATATTAAAAAACAAAATTATTTATTTATAACTGGGTCAAATAAAATTTAAATAGGAAAATTAAAGTTTCATGAAATTATTATGTAGGGAAATAGTAACCAGGGACAGTAGATTATTCCCTTTCCTAATTCACAAATTCCGATATATATATATATTTATATGTATGCGGACATAATATACATAGGCGTATATATATATGTATAATTCCCGATGGAGGATCACGTCCAACCGCAACATGAATTTCTCTATCCCCGGCAATCGTGTTTCGTGGGCACTCGCGAGTCCATTTCACGTTTTTCAATCCCCGGGGATGCGAACCACCCTTGATTCCACTTTGATACCTTGTAAAGTGACTGGACTAGTTACCGAGTTCACAAGCAATTCTATATACCAACTTCAAATACTATTCATTTCTCTCTCTCTCTCTCTCTCTCTCTCTCTCTACCCTTTGAGCACTTTACTCTTTTGGGCTAAATAACTCGCAAGCGTATTATAGGCTGATATTGAAAACTCAAATAAATTAAGATTTTTTTTTTTATATAATTTATTGTCAGACTCCAATTATGTAAATTATATATATATAAGGAATATCTATATGTTTTGAAATTGATTTTACTGGATATTTTATTAGAGCATTTCACTTTAGCGCTAGCTATATATATTGAGGCTGAGTAATGTTCTGCTAGAAAATCCTTCATCCCCACGATAGGAGGGTTAATAAAAATAAAAAAAGTAACTACCAAGTTGGTGAAATAATAAATTTTCAGGAAATATCTTCTTGTAGAAAATTATATTTTGAATAAAACATGTCTCGATATTTTTTGAAAAATATCTTGAATGTTGTATTTTTAAATTTATCCACGTAAAAATATTATTAAGTTAATTGCAGACTTAACACTCTATGCTTAATTAAATTATTTTAGGGTACAAAATTACATGATTAATAAATATACACGATATACGATAGTCAATACCCTTTTAAAAAGTTTCTAAGCTATTTTGACGTTCATGAAAATACCATGACACCCTCTAATACCTTTCGATAAACTGAATACCCTTTCTAGGAAACTGAACTAAACTTTGTATACTCTCTTCCACCCTTTACTTACCCCTACAATAAACTCAACCAAGCATAAACCTTATTGTTCTTCCGCATCACCTAACATTTAATATTTAATCGTTAATTTTATTTGTCATGATAATAGAATTAACAATTTCAAAAGTTTGTTATTATTATTATTATCATTATTATATACTTACATTTATATTATGAAATAGCATTTATTTTAAAATTAAACGCGGTTTAATTCTAAATATTATATTATTAACTTTTGTATGCACAAACTTACCCTGCATAATTGTCAAAATCTCTATTTACGTCATGACATTTACATATAAATATATATAAAGAAATTTATACAATGCATTTAAGTACTTATATCTTGAAAAGTAACAACTGTCCTCGTTATCGTACGAGATTTTTTTTTTGTCAAGCCTTTAACTAGCCTGTAGGGCAAACAACCTTTATAGGGGATTAAAAACGACACGATATGTATATATTTAAATACATTACAGAATAGTTAAGTAAAAAATTAATTAAAGTTGTTGTAATATGGAAAAAATCGTTGATAGTTTTCTTCGTGTATTTTTGAACTATAAAGAAGTAAAAAAAGTTTATGCACTTGTTACTTTATAACTTTATTTAGTACATAACATCCATACACTCATGATGAATTTACTTGTTCGAGTGAATATTTTAAAAAAAAATGTAAACTTTGTGGGCTAGTAAGAACTAAAGTTGTCATTTATAAATGAGTTATTTTTATAAACCACAGTAGATTAGTAACCGTGTAAATAATTTTTAAAAAATCAGATTATAAGATCCTCTGCAATGAACTCTACTGTAAAAATCGAGTCTTTATGAGTTTTGGCTCCTTGGCTATCGTAACGCTACAGAAATATTAATGCTCTCGGATATAAATGACCGTTAGGTTAATGGATTATACGTGAGATTTAAAAAATATTTATGATACTGTTTAAATACTTTTTTCAGCTATCATAGTATTGGTTTCGAATTGGTATGCAGTATAGAATTCTAGGAGCTGAAACTCGAAGACTATTTGTCACCAATACTATAATCTAGTATAAAAGCTCACACAAGTCTAGGAAATCGTATACTTTTTAAAAGAAGGTCAATTTAACAGGTCACGTTATAAAAAATTCATCAACTTTTTGTTTTATTCATTTTTTTCACATAAAATAAAAGCGGATAATTTTTCTTTTTTCTGCTGCAATTTCTTGTTTCATTCGTTCAAATATACGAAAAAAATTCCATTGTTTAATATTTTTAAATCTTTTCATATCTACATCGTGAATTATCCAAACAATTTATTACTGTGGATACATTCAGTTTAATTTAATTAATGAAATTTATCCAGTTTTGTGTAATACCTCACAGATAATACGGAGGAGCTTTTGATAAATTTAATTTATTATTTCATTTATACAGTTAACAAAATTTTATTTGTATCTGTGTTAAAAAACCGTTCGTGTTTTTCTGAAAGTAATCAATTAATTCATTAAATCTCGCGGTTTATACATAAAATTATCCTGAATAATATCGGTGTTTAATTACTTTTCGACTTTATTGGTAAATGTAATTGGACAACTTCGACAACTTCGACAACTTCGACAGAGATGTAAGAGACGTAAGATAAAAAATGGCTGAATGTCGTATCGGAGAGAACGAAAAAACTGGATACAATTTTTCTATACAGGAATATTGGGTTTTTCAGGTCAACTGTATCTCGTTTTAAAACACCAGGTTTTTATTTATTTTATATTTTATTTTTTTCCTTCTAATGCCAATCGTTAACAATAGAAAGATCTATTGAAATAGAGTAAATGGATTTGTTTGGTAAAATGAATCAAGTTAAATGAGGAATTAATTAATTAGTAGTTTTGTTTTTGTTTTTCGCTAAAGTAACAAAAGATTCGTACAAAAACATTTATCTAAGTGCCTTGAGTTCGACAAAAACAAAAAAACTAATCAATTGCGCGAAACAAACAAGGATCAAATTCGAACAGAGAACTAAAGTAGCCGAAAAAAAGATGCGATAATTATTTTTTACCTCAATTAATTTCATCAAATTTACTTTTTACTCGGGCCAAATGGCACTTTGTATTAATTTTTTAACCGCAAAAAAATAAAACAGTAAAAATTACAGTTTCATATTAATGTGGCGCTTTGAAAATAAAAACTTGAAATATTTTATAAAATTACAGTTTAAAATAATAATTTTATTAAGTATGTAAGATTATCAGTAGTAAGTTTTACAATTCAAAATGTTCTTTTGAAACGGTAATTTTTTTTGTTTCAAGTCTTCCGTAGTAAAATAAAAAATGTGTGTGACGTAACTTTCTTTTCTTTGTAACAAAAGTCTGTCAGTTTGTAATTTAATTTAAAGTTTTCTATAAAATGTTAAAATAGAATAAAAAAAAAAAGTTTAATAAGCTGTTCTCTATAATATATAAAAATAAAATGAAAATAAAATCACGTGGTATGTATGAAAACTGTCGTTGAGTTAATGGCCCTAACCGTGAATAAAAAAATTATAAGAGAATCTTAAAAGTATCATCCGTATTACGATAGATATATTATGTATTAAAGGCATTATTAAGTGTAATAAAATTTAGATTATGTTTATTTTTATTTTCATAATTCACATAGTTTACATAAAAGATAATTAGTAAGTGTCGAAAATATTTTTATTTATAAAATAAATTATGTTTTTTCATGAAAAAATAACTTGCTTGTATTTATTTCAAAAAGCTAACATGTTTGTGTATAAATATTTTTATACTTGTTTATTTAGTAAAACGTAATTTGGTAATTTTAGTTTTGATATCAACCTGTCCCAGATAAAATTAACATATCATTCGAAGCTTTAAACTTTTCAACCAGTTATTTAATTAAACAAGTTTTGTCTAGTCAGGCGGAACTCAAATGAGCATATTATTTTTTTCTTTATTTTAAAATTGCATTAAAAAAAATGACATAATGAAATGTGAAGCTGATGTATTAGTTAATTTTCTCGAAACTTTATAAAATTATTTAATTAAACTGTCACAATTTTTTTATTAAATGACTCACAAGTTCACTTAATTAAATTGCTAAGAATAAGTCGGTTATTTTTTGACTTCACCTATAAAATATATTCTCTGATATAAAAATAGTAACTGATAAAAATTTATTTTAAAACGGCGAATACTATAAGAATTGTGAGTATAATTTTTAAATATTTTTGTATTTTTCCTAATTAATGAATTGGGATAATCTAGTTATTTTTAAATACTTGGAACGCGAAGCGTAAAGTTTGCTTATATTAATACTCGTTCAAAAATATTTACTCTTGCAGTCATACCAACTGCAATATTTTAGTATGACAAGCTCATTATTATTGCAGAAATCAAGTAATTAAGTCTTGTACCTGTATAAATTTAACGAACGCAAATGCACAGTATTCTCTATAGTTACTTCCTTACAATAATTATTTTAACTGTATTAAATAATTATAATAATAGTATGGATTTTTTTTTTTTTTGGCAATATTTATAAAACGATAACCATATAGTAATTAAAATAATTTGAATTACCAATAATTTTGTTAAAATCAGTTCAAGCTTAAAATCCTGATTGAAATAGTCTACGTACAATATCACTACAAGTTATGAATGGCTAAATGAACACTCTATGTTTACCTTTGAATAATTGGATTTAATTAACTTCCTTGGATCCAAGTCCAGTTTAACCTCAGTTTACCGATAACACAATATTATACAATGTAAACCAAGATAAATTTCAAGAAATAGATACAACAATTTAGGGATTTTATTCCTACAGCCTATGATGAGAATAAACATTTTTTAAAATACTTGTTGGATAAAATCGCGGAAACTATTCATACGTAGTATTAGAACTATTACCATTATTCGATTAGAAATTAACATAAGAAACATTTCTATAATAAAAATTTCATACAGGCATCCATAGAGATTACTATGAATTCTCATAGATTCTTATGATGTATTCGGCCGGATTTGTATGGACTCCGACACTTTGGTCGATGACTTCTGTATAGATTTCTCAAATAGTGTATAAAGACAATTTTCGAATAAAACCTTTTCACAAATAAAGTTTTGAAACACAAACTAAAGAATATCATTCAATTAGATAATTTATAAAATAATATGGTTGTTGTTTTTAAATTTCAATTAATTGCCAAAAATGAGTCGTTTAAAATAATTATACGTTTTGTAGTTGGCTATGAAGTATATATAGTTTATTCGTAGTAAAAGTGCTGTTTCGCATTAATATTGTGTGTTATAAGTTATAACAGTATTTGGCACAGTTGTATATGATAGAAATATAAATTGCTACAACACTCCATTGTAAAAACAAATAATGCTACAGATGTTATCTGATATAGTTGTGATAATAAATTTAATTTGGCAAAATTGTAGCATAGCGGTGTTATGTTGGAGAAAAATAATGATGCAATTGTTACCGATGTACATGATTTATTAATACGGTAGTATAGTACATCTATATATGAACTGTGTTAGTTGAAATATACATTTATGTTTGTTGGAATATAAACACGATATTTTTTCAAAGATGCAATATATTGACTTTCATTTTTTCCCACAAGATATTATTGTATGAGTGTCTTTAATTGATTTCTGGCGCAAGTTTTGATCAAGAAATGTGTAAGGAGTTTTACCAACGAACCATGTGTTGGCTTACACAATTTTTTAGATAAAAAATAAAAAGTATTTGGCAAATTATGTCTGTAACAATATTTAGTCTATAGAGCACGTCAACTGAATTCTGCAAGATTTTAATAAATCATATAAATGCGTCACTATTTAAAGTTGAGCAAAAAAAAAATTTTTCGACTTTTAGCAACGAATCTTTTTAAACGAAGGTATGAAAAATGCAAATTAAACTAAATATGGTATTAAAAATAGTTTGACATGCGTTCTTGTATTAGCACTTATATACGTACATAATTGCGTATTATTTAATGTTTCATATTCATACGTCTTACATACAATAAATGTCAACTCAAACTCTAGGTGCCAGCACTTTCATTTTAATAACGAATAGTTTACTCAGAGACTTAAATTAAATTGGATAAAATTTTTCTTTCGTCAGTATTTTTTTATAAATTTTAATTAGTATTTCTATTGCAGCACTAACGTATGTCACTTTTTACGACGTACTATTCAATTTCCAAAGTAAATATTTCCTAATTGCTTTATTTATAGTTATGTTACTATATATACTCCGAATCAATTTGACAGTATCAATTTAATTCCAACTTCCAAAAAATACAATGGCCAGATTTTTAAAAATCTACCCAACAATTTCTCCCCTATTTACTAAATTGTCTTCAATTACTTCCTATTTGTTATTTTTGTAAAAATATTCAAACTAATCCTTTTATAAACTCACCCAATCGTTAACCCTTAAAAATAATCAATTTATCGATAACTAAATACTCTATTAATTATTAAGTTCTACTTATGTTCGACATTTGTTGCATTAATTATGCACCAATTGCTTACATTAACTACATTGTACTCATCTCTATTGACTTACACGTCAATATTATATTAAATCTCTTTATTTAATATAATAATATAAAAATTATTGAACATGAAACTACAGTAATTAAACTAATGAATTTTTTGAATTTATTCATCACAAATATTTTAACCCGTAAAATTTAATTTCATCATAAATTTTGATTAAAAAAATGAAATTTATAAATAATTTAAGTTCTTAAACGCGATTATCAATTAAATTTAAAAATTTTTTATTAATAATAAGACAACTTCCTTTTGACTAACGAATTATATTATAATTTAATGTTGAAAGCTCAAAGACATGACCTTGGCGTGATGTTGCACATCGTGAGTGTTGAAAGCATTTAACTTATCACGAAACTCTCTAATATGTAAGTATACTTACACATTAACACACACACTCACGCACACTCACACACATTCTAGTAATAATAAAATTGTTTTACCTCAATGTAAAACTTTATTATAAATATTATACATAAAATAAATGGAGTTTAAATTAATTAATATCTCAACGAATAATAATTCCCGTCAATAAATAATCTACTCACAATTACTATTATTATATTTAAATGTAATTATGTATTTTTAATAAAATAACACAATAACCGTATTAATAGCAGTATATATCACGACATTTACGTTTACTATAAAGAGAAAGAGAGAGATGGAGAAAGTTGAGCTTTCCAAGAGAGATTTATTTATAGTGATTTGCGATAATCGATAATCGGTTCTCTTGTTTCGTATATACAGCCTCTGAGATAAGCCCTTTTCTATAATATACATACACATAGACATCTATCAATCTATCCTTGTATTTCATTATATATATAACGCGACCAAGCACTACCAGTTACGGTTGATCACTCAAGCAGAATGATTTAATGAGTCAATCGGTTCGCTAACGCGAATTAATCACTCAAAACAATAACAACTATAATCAAAAAGTCATTTTTATAAATACTGATTTGGAGATCACTCTTTTGAATGATTACAAAAAATCACTAATTTCGAAACCTTTTTAAAAAAAGAGACAATAAAAGGCCCAATTTTCCCGCCATATTGATTTAGTTTTTTTTTTTTTTTTTTTTTTTTTTTTTTTTTTTTAAATATTATTATGAATAAATTGTCCGTCACTTAAATCCACTAATGGAGAGATCAAAGATAGCGGGTACCACAGCATTGCACATTTAATGATAAGTGAATGATAATATATATACATAGATATTTTTTGAATTTGTATATGAAAACTAATTAAATAAATCACTTTTAAGTATAAATTACCTGATGTTGATTATGGGTGATAATAAACGACGGCATGGTGTCGTTACCACCGTCGTGTAGTAACCCCGTCGTCCTCGTCGTTGGACGTACACTAGTTCTACTGTCAACGTTAACCAACTTACCCCTTTTTGGGTTGAAAATTTCTCATTAGAGATATATATATATACTATTAGAATTACTAATACAATCGCAAGATGCGCCAACAAAACGAGGCAAGGGTCGCGTCGACGCCGATGTCGAAAAGTCATGATACGCAAGCGCATTTACAGTTTTTCTTTTTACTAAAATGTTTTTTTATTTTTTTATAAAAAATAAAATATTTAAAAAATAAGTTTTAAGCCCGTGCTACTATCAAATGATGTAAAGATCCACGTAAGCAAGAAAAATATGTTTTCTTTAAACAACTTTTGAATTTTTTAAATTATGGTCCACTTTGACGAAAACTAAAAAAATTAATGTCATTGACGTAATTGCTTGTTAACTTATTTTTTAAATTCTCATTTACATTAAAAATAATTTTATTACTTTAGTGGAATTATTTTGTATCTGAAAAGTCTAGTTTAAGTTACGGTAATAAAATTTTACAAATTTTGTTTCTATAATAAAACCGCGTTGTTATTTGTAATTTAATTTTAAGAATTAGTTGAATTATGAAATAAAAACATTAATTTTCGTATCATTAGAAAAAAATTTCTTAACGTAAGAATTTTTTTCTCGTCAAAAATAATTTTTTTTCTGTATAGAAAATAAAAACTTAAATTTTTAAAATCACTCCATTGACCATCAATATAAATTCTCTCAATTATTTTGTCCACCGAGTGTTATTTTACAATTACAGGGTTTTAAATTTAAATTAAATACTATTGGATGATAAATTGAATTTTATTTAGTCCAATTATGGTTATTATTTTTATCAAGATATATATAAGTACTCGTACTCGCGAAAAATTATTTATTGCCACAGACTATCGTGTCTTGAATAGTTTATTCCTCATTAAAATTATCATTTTTATTACTTGCGTTGTAATTAAACCATTTAAAACTTTTTACTGACTAGATAGTTTTTGTCCCATCAATAATAATAATGTTATCATTAAGCATAATAAAAAAAATAGCTTAATGATAACGAGTATTTCTCGAAAACTAATTTAGCTAATTTTTTAGCGGTTTGCAAAAACTAAAACTTATCAAAGATTCTCGATGAAAAACATTCCGTAATAGTAATACTATATATAATTGCTGAGTTTTCAGTATCGGTAATTGCCTTTTAAAAGGCTCAACATTTATTAATTATACACGATTCTATAATATTTTTAGTATCAGATTCATAGATCAACTGTGGAATTGTATGGAATTGTATGCGCAGCAATAAAATTGATCATTTTGAAAGCTCATTTACAAGGATTTCTAACACTCTATTCAGGCAACCCTCCATCTCTCTGTTCATTCAGTAGTCTTTATATAAAACCCCTCATCCATTTACACACACATACTACCTGTGACGTATTCATTAACTGATAACTGCGTCAAGTTAATCACGCGATCATCCTCTCTAATTTCATTAAACCATTCGACAAATGGTCGGTTATCACGAAACGGTGATATTACAGTAAATAGTTTTTTGATCTACTCCATTATTCAATCAAAGAAAAAATAACTTTTAAAAATATTTAATTTTTAATACGAAAATTTTAAAATAATTTTATTAATCGAAGAAATCTAAGCCCAGCTCGTTGAGATTTTCAATCATTTATATTTTAGGTTTTCAAAAAAATTTCGCTTAATCCTTTGATTTGTATTTCCGCAAAGGAAAATCATACTTTACATATTTGTAATAAAAATGATACCTCTGTAAAAGCAAACAGCTCAAACCAGCAAATCAATAGCTGTGAGTCATTAAAGCATATTTATGTAAAATAAATTTAAAAGTTAAAGGAATATAAAAATATTTTTACTTATGTTAAAATTTATCAATAAATAATTTTATTAAAAACTAAATGATTTTTTTTTTGAGCTTCCGTTCTTCCTTACAAGGCCAAAAGATTAAAATTTATTAATAATTTATGGGTCAGTGACTTACATCGTAATTAGATTATAAAATAATCAATTGATAAATAATTAAAAATAAATAATAAACTATTTGTACTTTACGTTGCAATCTTTATTTATTGATACCGATAAGGAGGTCTCCCCATACAGCGGAGTAAGCGTTTGCTGGCAATGTCGGAGCTTCAGTAGATTATTGTTCGATCGTCGGGTATATTTTTTTTTTTTTTCGTCCAGTTACTCATTAGTTTATCAATATCCTTTGGAATATATACATACAAATATATATTTTTATATTTAGCGTAGAAATGTATACAAAATTACTAACAAAATGTCTAAAAATAAAAAGCTGTTATCAGTCTGCTAGTGCATCAAATTGGGTTTGGCTGCCTCATAACAAACCGGTAAGCAAATTTTGAATTTTTTTTTCCCTGTCAGACTCTAGTGTAACAACACGCTTGTTCATGCGGCATCCTGTCTAATCAATAAAATATAAACCCCAGTGTCTCTATTAGCCTTCAATCACTTGGAGCTTAAAACCAGACATTTTATTGCCACCAAAAGTTTACCAAAAAAAAAAATGCAATAATTTAAACAATTATAATAATTTGTTAATTAGGCGCATCGTACAGATCTACGACGGCTGGCCCAAACAGCAGAGCGACCTCGTCGAACAACATTTACAGATCGAAATCAATTTAAATACGCCAGACGTCTTGTAGTTAAATTAGGAAGTGCCATAATAACTCGGGAAGACGAACAAGGTTTGGCACTTGGACGATTGGCGTCAATCGTTGAACAGGTGGCCGAGTGTCAAATAGAAGGACGGGAATGTATTATGGTAACAAGTGGTGCAGTTGCTTTTGGTAAACAAAAACTAACTCAGGAATTGTTGATGTCATTATCAATGCGCGAAACGCTCAGTCCGCTTGATCACACCCGCGAGCATGTAGGTAAGAATAATAATAACGATAATAAAGTGATCTTTGATCGCTTACTATCTGATACTCGAATTTAATCAATAGAATCTTTTATCATTTGATAAGGAGTATATTTATTTACATTGCAGGAAATCTATTGGAACCACGAGCAGCAGCAGCAGTAGGACAATCTGGTCTTATGTCATTATATGATGCGATGTTTGCACAGTACGGCGTTAAACTTGCACAAGTATTGGTGACAAAACCCGATTTTTATAATGAAGAAACACGTAAAAATTTATTTAGTACTTTAAGTGAATTGATAAGTCTGAATATTGTACCAATAATAAATACAAATGATGCCGTATCACCTCCTCCTCAAGTTGATGAAGAAGTTGCTGGTACTCAAGGACGAAGGGGTATATCTATTAAAGACAATGATTCATTGGCTGCAATGTTAGCAGCAGAAGTACAAGCTGATTTACTTATTTTAATGAGTGACGTTGATGGAATTTATAATTTACCGCCTTGGCAAGACGGCGCTAAAATGCTCCATACATTTAGTTCTGATTTACGAGAAACTATCAAGTATGGAGAAAAATCTAAAGTTGGCACTGGTGGTATGGATTCTAAAGTAACCGCTGCTTTATGGGCATTAGATCGTGGTGTCTCTGTTGTTATTTGTAATGGGGCACAAGAAAAAGCTATAAAAAATATTTTAAGTGGTCGTAAAATAGGTACATTTTTTACAGAGACACCGTCAGCATCAACCCCAATTGAAATAGTTACAGAAAATGCAAGATTGGGAAGTCGTTTGCTTCAAGCATTGAAACCAGAAGAACGCGCTTCTTGTATAAATGTTCTAGCAGATTTATTAGAAACACGTCAAAATGATATTTTATCAGCAAATGCTAAAGATCTTGAAGAAGCTACTAAATCTGGTTTGGCTAAACCTTTATTATTACGTTTATCACTGAGCCCATCAAAATTGAAATCACTTAGTTCGGGATTACGTCAAATTGCTGATGAATCTTTGACAAATGTTGGTAAAGTTTTGAGAAGAACACAAATTTCTCAGGGATTAGAATTAAAACAAATTACAGTACCCATTGGTGTCCTGTTGGTTATTTTTGAATCACGACCGGATAGTTTACCGCAGGTAGCAGCACTTGCGATATCCAGTGCCAATGGATTACTTTTGAAAGGCGGGAAAGAAGCCGCGTTTAGTAACAAATGTCTTATGGAATTAGTGCAAGAAGCGCTGAGAACTGTGGGAGCTGAAAATGCTATTTCTTTGGTATCAACGCGTGAAGAAGTCAGTGATTTGTTATTGATGGACAAACATATTGATCTTATTATACCGAGAGGTAGTTCGGAACTGGTAAAAACAATACAAGAACAGTCAAAACATATTCCAGTTTTGGGTCATGCCGAGGGAATTTGTCACGTGTACGTTGACAAGGACGCTGATACGGAAAAAGCTAAAGCTATTATTAGAGATTCAAAGTGCGATTATCCAGCAGCTTGTAATGCGATGGAAACTCTTCTTATTCATGAAGATCTTATGAGGGGTAATTTTTTTACGGATGTTTGCAATATGCTTCGGAAAGAAGGAGTAAGTTAATCTAGAGTTTTTTACGTTCGGTCAGATCACGATAAATTTTGAGAATTAACATCAAAAATGAATCAGTAAATTTTTATAAAATAATTATCTCTGGTCAATTTACGTCAATTTTCAGACAATTTCTCTACCGTACATCACTAGTTGATGGCGAGTTTATCAAGGACTATTCAAAGTTTGAGGTATAATTTTGGTCTTGATATTTTTTATTTCAGGTGAAAATTAATGCCGGGCCAAGGTTGAGAGAGCAATTGACATTCAGTCCTCCAGCTGCTAAAAGTATGAGAACTGAATACGGCGCCCTTGAGTGTACTATCGAAGTTGTACCAAGTATTAATGAGGCTATTAATCATATTCACAAGCATGGAAGTGCTCATACTGATGTTATTGTCACGGAAAATGAATCAAATGCTGAATGTTTTCAAAGAGAAGTTGACAGCGCTTGTGTTTTTCATAATGCGAGCACAAGATTTGCTGATGGTTACCGATTTGGACTCGGAGCTGAGGTAAATTTTTTTTTATGCGTAAAAATAATAATTATTAATAAAAAAAAAAAAAAATTAAATTACATAGGTCGGAATATCAACCTCAAGAATTCATGCTCGTGGACCAGTTGGCGTTGATGGACTTTTGACAACCAAGTGGATTCTCCAAGGGAATGGACATACAGTCCAGGATTTTAATGAAAATGGACCAATGACTTACATCCATCAATCTCTTCCGATAAACTAAACCCATCTCATATATTAAATAATAAATGTAAATACTTATTTTAAATTAAATTTATTAAACAAATTAATTAAACCTAGTCGACAATAAATTTACATATTCTCAGGTGACCACAATTTAAAAGTACGGTCATAAGAACTAGTCGCGATATATTTATGATCTGGTGACACATCAACGGCCATTACTTTTCCATCATGTCCCTGTAGTGTCTTTAGAGGTTGCCATGTTTTATTAGACCATATTTTAGCGGTATTATCATACGAAGCGGTAACCAAATAATGACCATCACCCCGTTGATATTTAACATCAGACAATAAATTAGTATGCGCTGGTATTGAATATAAACATGTACGTTTACGCAAATCCCAAATTTTACAAGTATTATCATCACTTGCTGTAACTATTTGGAACCCATTTGGCGAAAAATCAATACCAAAAATAGATTTTGAATGACCGTCCATAAACATTATACACCGACCTGTACGTAAATCCCAGACACGTCCAAAGGCATCATGACCACCAGTAGCAGCAACACTTCCATCAACCTGGAAACTTAAACAGTGAACAGCTTTGGCATGGCCCTCCTGATGCAGCACTTCTTCTTTCTGCTCCAAATCCCAGAGTCTCCAAGATGCGTCGTGGCAACAAGTACCAAGAAATCTTCCCGATGGATGAAAAGCAATACGGGAAACACGTTTATCGTGACCCTCGAGATCAGCAATCGGTTCATCACCAGAACCACCGGCCCAGAGTTTAACTTTACCGTCGGCATCACAACTAGCCATGACACATGTTGATCCAGCAGTTGGTCCAACAACTGGTTCAGTTATCGTTGCTTTAGGATGAAAAACAATGCATCCAGCGAGCCTGGTATGTCCATTCAAAGTTCTCAATAGCTCGCAGTCTGGTACAGACCAAAGTTTGCATATTCCTGACCAAGATGAAGTTGCGAGAATTTTAGAATCAGGACTAAATTGACACGAAGAAATAGGACGAGTATCACCAACTTGGGAGCAATAAGTTGACAAACTTTGTAGCTTGCGAAGCAATTCTTGCTGATGAGCTGTACGAGTAGCACCAGGTAGAGCTAAATCTTGACGTGCACGTTGTAATCGTGCACCAGCACGTTTTAATGAGTATTCAGCAATCCAAGCGCGCGCTATTTGTAACGAATCTGGGCCTTCATGGTACCAGGTCGTCTCCATTTCACGTTCCAGAGGACGAACATGCTTATCATCATCGTCGTGCTTCTTTTTAATAACATCCTCACCACGACTGGCTAATAATTCACGCAATCGAGTTCGTCTGTCTGCTGGACCTTCACCAAACAGACAAATAGGCTCACCTAGTACTCGTAAAGTTTTACGTACCTCTGAATCATCTGTTGATACATTTATTTGACGTGCCTTCTTTCTCCTTTCAAATTCCTCAAGCAATGCCTGTTTATCCTTAGACATTTCATCCTCCAGCTCCATGTATTCATTTGACACGTGGATATTTGCTGCGGGTGTTGGAGCAGGTGCAGCTGGTGCTGGAGCTGATGCATCAACTGGATCATTATGGTCATCTGATGACTCTGCTGCCAGTCTAGCACGTTCTCCTTCTTCAAGTGATCCATAATGAACTGTTTTTGGTTTACGAACGTACACCAGATCTTCGTCATCAGACATTGTCATTTTTTTTTATCTGTAAGATTATTATTTTTACGTTTGTTTATAAAATTATAACCTCAATAAATTTAAATCAGTACTTACCACTACACTTATTTTAATATTTTTATAATTTAATAAAAATTTTTGTTCTTCTAATTAAAATTCGTTACTTATTTTTAAATTATTAATTTATTTATTGTTGCAATTAATTAAATACATAATTTATGTACACACATGCCGGTAAAAGTATAAACAAACGTTTATATCGTGATATATTTATTCGACGCCATTTTGATTCTTTGGGAGTTTAAAAATCAACGCAACGCAACCGCCACAAAAACTTGAGCGCATGCGTTTGAAAATTTACGCGGGAAATTTTTTGATATTCAAAAATAACAAATTATTAATATTTTATAAATTTTTATTAAAAATCAATTAAAATTTATCAAAGCTAATTTTTTTTTTAATTAAAAAAAAATTAATTATAAATTTTAAAAATAATTACAGCAAAAATAATAAAAATTTTCTATACATCAGCTCAATAATAAATATAATTATTAAATTTAAATATTTTTCATAGTAGCCATCAGTTCTTCAAGACTCAATGCACTGGCATCCACGACATTTTCATTGTCAATGACAGGATCTGGTAGAACATAAGCTTGTCTGACACCTTGACATAATCCTTTGATGTTTCCTTCTTCAGCAACAGCAGCAGTCTCATCAATAAGCGAAATACCCCAGTCGTTATCTTCATGAATTGGCGCTTCTTCGACAGCCTCAACAGCAATCTCTTCCTTAGGCTGAGCCTGATACTCCAGCTGCCTTTGACGACAATATTGATCATCGCAATTAGGATTAGGACGGAGTACCATCGAAGGAAAGAAATCATCCATCGCGTTGTACCCAAGATAAAATGAAGTGTTGCCGAAATTTAATAAATATTTCAAAGCATTTTGGGTTAAAAAACCAGCAACGATACCCATCGTCGTAGGTAATGATGCTGCGCAGACGCCTTCTTTCTTCAATGTCTTCTCGTCTATTTTAGATGCAACAACCAGGGGTGGTGCGCAAGCAAAGCAAGCTGATTCCCCAGGTACTATAAATTGTATATGACCTGATACTGCATTTTCCGAAACCCCGCTTTCAAACCATTTGCAATTTAATTCATTGCAGGCAGTATTTATTGCCATACGTGCTTCAAAATTATCAACGCAACTGAGCAATAAATCAACTTGCCCGTTATTTAAACTTGATTTACTTATAGCTGTCATAAATTGATCAAAATGATCAACAGTTGTTATGTTATAATTGTGTGTCTCGATATCAACATCTGGATTTATTGATGTCAGAGTTCGAGCAGCGGCGTCAACTTTACTGAGACCAACTTGGTGAGGTTGAAAAAATAAACGGTTCATATTTGCCAGTTCAACTTTATCGTAATCAAACAATACAAGCTTGCCGATACCACAACGGGTCAACATTTCGGCAGTTACGCTTCCGACACCACCGACACCAACGATTGCTACTGTCAGTGTACGAATTTTTTCGTAATTGTCAACAATTCCCATACGTTTTAGGGCCATCAGACGACTGTACGGATTTGTGTCAACAACTTCTGCTGACAGAGTATCTATTTTTTTACGCGATATCACATTTTTATTACGTTCTTGTGATAATTCCTGCTCAAGATGTTGGATTTTCAGTTTCAATTCTTCAACACTTTCCATTATTTTATTTATTTGATAAACTTTATTTAAATTTTATTATATTTTATTTATATAGAGAGCACTTGTCACATAAACAGATGGTTTGACACAAGTTTTTTTTTTCTTGAGTACACGTGGATGTGGAGTGATTTGAATGCCACCTAGAATTGATAAAAGTGAAATGTTAAGTATCGACTGTCGCTTAAGACAAATAATGAATTATAAAATTTTAAATTATATTGACAAAAATAATTTTTATACGACTTGAAACAAATTACAGCAGCTGACAACAGAAAAATGACCCTTTGCAGAGATCATATCATATATTATTTATTGTTTACTTGGCATGAAGTCGCAACTCCTTGTGTGGCCATCCAAAATACATTAATTTATAATATTGTAAATACTAATATTCAAAATCTGATAGCAAACGAATTATTCATTCATTAAATTTCTATTTTTTGAATAAATTTAGTTATTGAATTTTTAACTCCATTTGTTTTTTTGTGTTCCAACAAAAAAAAACCTTATCTTAAGATTGAGTTTTAGTATGTGCGTTAATGACACTGTAAAATCACCTCGAGTTAATTATATCTATCAGTAATTTTGGTAATAACCCCGAACGATAGACAAAGACGTTATTAAAAATACATTAGATTCTATCGCTTGTAATGCGTAGAATGGAAAAAACTAACAGCTTTAATATTTTAAAAAAAACTTAAATTCGTCAGCGATAATATGTGTCGACATAACGTTAATTAGTCATAAATTTTATAATTTCATTACGCATAATGAAATCTCAATTATTTACTCTTTAACCAGAAAAAAAATTTTTTCAAAACCTCCGAAAATAGTAATTTTAAATATTAAATTTTTTTGCAGTCGCCTTTTAAGATTTGGATCTGATTTAATTTTAAAATCGATCAATTAGTTCATTAAAAAAAATAAAATCAATTTTTTTTCCTCGATAATTTAGTAATTGTCTATCAATTGATATTAAAAACATTAAAATATAATAAAAATTTTAATTTTAACATAAGTTCGTATGAAAAATTTATAATTTCCCTTGAAAATTTAAGGAAATTATTCAATTCTATAAAAAAATCGATAACCCGCATCAATTGATCTCTTCACACCCGCATTTAAGCTCCAATTTAAATTAGAATCATATACAAAAATAATAATAATAATAATCATAGCCCTAAATAAATAAATTATAAAATAATCAAATAAAGTTTAATAATAATTACTAAACAAATATTTAAAAAACAAACATATAATAAAAAAAAAAGTAATTTCAAGCAAATAAATATATATCTATATATATCTATTTATATACATTTTCTAAATCATAACATTCTAATAAAAAAAAATATAATCTTATCCTCTGTAAAGAACTCATATCAGTAGATAACATTTATTCTAACTAACGTTATTAAAATTCAAAATCTTATAGTATAAATTCATTTTAATTAAATTACATAATTAATAACCTAATTACAAACAAATTAAAAAACCATATATTCATGAATTATTATTATTATTATTATTAAGTTAACATACGGATAAAAAATAAAAAAAAAGACTACGCCCGGCTTATTGCGCATTCATTTATCTGCGCATTATCCCGCCATGCGCAGAACCTCTTTCATCTTGACTGCGCACACCCACTCTTTATCCAAAAGTTACTTTTTTAAGTACTGCGCATCTCCTTCCTACTTTACCACGCAGATTATCGACTTTGCGCACCTCCGTTTTACATCGCGCATATAAAATTTTTTTTATTCGTTTTTTAAATCTCGATGAATGAAAAATTTTTTTAGTTTTATTTTGAATAATGAAAAATAACCGCGTTTTAATAAACTAATAATATAATTTTTTTTTTCTAACTAAAAAGTTGATAGACATATTGGAATTTTTAGTCCATGTGCGCGCGCATTTGTAGAGGAGATAAGCACGACACAGTAACAGGTGGTTCATCGTGGTTGGCTGATTCGATAACATTTCAAGTATTGCCGGGGCTGCCGGGGGACCACGTGCATAACTTCTCTCGTTGACTCGTTGTTATTACAATCGGCATTCGTGCTTTAGATGCTTTTCAACAACGACGCGTTCAGTGTTAGTTTTCGTTCGACTTTTTTTACTCCCCTCTTTCTCTCTCTCTCTCTCTCTCTCTCTCTCTCTCTCTTCCTCTCACTCACTCGCTCTCTAACCCCCTTTTTTTCCATCTCTTTCTACTTATATTTAAACAGACACAACCACAACCGCGCTATTGAGAATCAAGACTATTTTACTTTTTCTTCCGTATTGTTTTCCGTGTGTTTATTTAAACTGTTTACATGTGATCATAACCATAAATAATATTATAATATATATATATTTATATTGTTGGTAACATACATATATATTTATATTTATAAACAAATAAAGTAAACATAAATTTTAAGTGATTAAAGTGTGTTAATGTGATGTTTTAAGTTACAAGTAAATAAAAATAGTGATATTTTGTCTGTACATCTGTCGAGTGTCGATTCCGTGCCGGTGCGGGTGTTGGCTGATATTGATTTATTTATATTTACTGTTAGAAATATTTTTCTGTGCATTTTTAAATGTTTATTGTGAATTTAATGGATTTTTACGGATCAATGGATTTTTTAACACTTTTTTTAAATTTTTAATAATTAAACATTGCGACAATCTGGACAGGTGAGTTCAATATGGTAGATTTTTAATGAAGCGGGAAATTTAATTTATTTAAATTTAAATAATTTAGTGTAATTTTTAGTTCTTGATTAATTAGTTTGGAGTTATTATTAAATATACAAATTTTTATTTTCAAAATTATCTTTCGAGAAAAATTAATTTTCATAAAATTTTGAAGGATAAAATATTTTTAAAATTTAATGTCTTTTTATTTTTATAGATTTTGAAATTTTTTTTGCAAGTTCTGATATTATAAAAATTATTGCGATTAAAATTTTTTTTAATTCAAAAAATTGTTAAATAAATTAATTAAATTATTGCCGTAATTTTTATTGATTATATTGCGACATTATCGTTTATAAAATCTTGATTTGCATTATACATCAATCATATATATATAACCATATGTGATCACAATCACGTGTAAAAATACGATGCTTTGATTATAACCATAACAATAATAATTTTTCATACATGCTTACAATTTTATCAAATATATTTACATACTTAGCAACATTTAATGTATTATTTCGTAATCAATGTACATCAATCATAAATTATTTATAATTTCTTATTGTAAAATAAATATTACGTTTAATTTTTCAAAAATTCATTTTTTCTAAAAAGCAAAGTTATAAAATAATAAAAAAACTATTCGTTTACAGGCTCCGAAAAGGGAAATAATAATAATAATAATATTTTTTTTTTTTCTCAGGAAAATGATTTTCTAAAGTCATCAATAAATCACCATAGCCAAGGGGAAGAATTTGTGAGGGTACAAAAAAAAGTTGAATAATAATAATAATAATAATAATGGATTTGTACGACATGGGAAGTGACCTGCGGGATCTATGGGAGTCGTATTTGGGTGAGCCGGTAAGTTAAAAAAAAAATAACAATTTTTCACACCCATCATACAATACCACATGTTTTTTTTATGCTTCAACTCTCCGGCAATCTATATATATAAATATTAAATTTAATCAATTGCATACTATCACCTGTTCAAATTTTTAACAACGAAATATACTTTTTTTTTTCTTTTTTTAACAAGAATTAAAATTTAAGTGCAATAGATTTACATAACATACTTACACAATATTTATATACACATTGATATTGATGCCGATCAATCGTTTAAAAAATTTATAAAAAACAGCCAAATAATAAATTGATGTGGTTGAATGTGTAAACAGACTTTGGTTCATTTCCGGGAAGCTCGAGATAATACTTGGCCCTAATTGCCATGATCTTTATCACGAATCAAGTACAATATAAATGTTAACGACACTTAAACTTATATACAATTAAATTTACATTAATATATATATATATATATATATATATATATATATATATATTGTACGTTTATCACTTGGCTTTCAACTAATGAACTCGATAAGAGTTTGAAAAAAAAATGATTTTGCTCATTACTCATTAGTTTAATTAACTAATAGATTTCCTTAAGCAAAATTAAATAATAAATGAAATTTTTTATTAATTCTATAGGTAAAATTTACACTATTTATGAATTTTAAATGCCAAAAAATTCAATATTACTATGTGATTTGAAATTATTACTCCATAAACGAGATATTTTGAGTTTAAAATTTGAAAATTAGAGACAAGACTCTTTTTAATTCATAATGAAATGTTTACTGATTAATTTTTCTGACACTTGTCCTAAAACATTCCACTTAAAAGTCACAGCTTCGAATCCCGCTCAGAGTATTTTTTGTTTTTATTAAAAAAAATTCTTTTATCAATTTATTCAATTAATTTCATCTTATCAATAAATGATAATAATTCATTTTTAAATAATTATTTTTATTTAAAACAATTTAGTGCAATAAATATTTTTTTTTCTTTTATTTAATTGCAAGTTCAAACATTAAGTATACGAATAAAAAAAAAATAATTATATGTAACATATATTAATGATGACATTTTAAGAACACTTGAGTAATTAGCAATTGTGTAAACCTTATAATGTAAATAATAAAATAATATTCTTTAGTCTTATTAATCTTAAAAAATATCTTAAGTTTTTAAAATATCAATCCTTTATTACAATTAAATTTCATTGCATTATTATTTGATTAACATAAAATTTATATTAAAATATAATTATAATTATAATTATGTAATCAGTTTATTAATTTACAAGTTTATAAAATAAATATTTTTACTACTACGATTGACAATTAGACAATTTAATAAATATTCAATTACTAAATTATTCATAATTTTTATATTACATAAATCTTATTGATTAATAATAAGATATAGATAATAAATCATGAAAAAAATGTCATGGCTTTAATAATAATTATATATAAAATATAAAAATAAATAAATAGTAATAATCCGAATTATGAAAGTATCCCTCCTATTGTGTTGTTGATCGTCTATCTAATCTAATTAGAACACAAGTAAATTACATACTTACCCTCTTTTTTTTTTTTTTTTTTCTATTATTTTTTCTCAAATTTTTTATTTATTTATTTATGTATAAATTGTCTACTTATTTATTTTTAACCCTGGACTGAGATCATAGTTCAGACGATCTCATAATTTATATAAATTGTTCAAGGCTTTTGCTATTAATTAGAGTAATAATAATTATCAATTACAATTATAAAAATATTTTTAATAAAATTTCGAGTCAAACAAAATTTTCATGTCCAGTGGATGCCTAAATATTTTTATCAGGGTAAAAAAAAAATGATTTTGACTTTTTTTTAGCTTCTGCAAAAACGTTAGAACGTTTTCTACTGACGATATTTCAGTCGCTCAAGGTCCTATAACTGTCAACTACAATTTCTATACTTTCTTAAATTTATTTTTTAATTTGCAACCCTACCAAAAAATTAGATACAACAATTTAATTAAAAATTCAAATAATTTATAAATTAAAAAAAAAAATTCGCTGTGTTAAAAAATATTTAACATTAAAATCTCATAATCGTTAATTTAAAATTATTAAATTAATTATAATTCAATCAATTGTTACTTAAAAACAAACAAAATCATAAGATTGAAGCTCATATTAGGATTTAAATTCATGGTCTACTGATGTTCGTATAGGGCACCGGAAGTGTTGATACAAACTCGCGCGTGAACCGGAAACAGTTATAGCAAGTTTTACTTTTTACATATTTATTATTTTCATTATTATTATTAATTATTAATAATAATAAAAAATAATATTTATATTTAGAAGAAAAAAAAAAGGTAGTTTGCCTGTTGCAAAGTTAAATTGATATGCATATGTATACATATATTTGTTAAGTATTCCTAGTGCTAAAGTTATAACACAATTCTTATCAGTTATCGATATCATTTTAACATTAACTTGTACAAAAGAGTTAGAGTATCGCCTTGACTTGAATCCTATCAACATTACATCGTGCTATGGTATCGTTAAATACAGAAAATAAAAAAATAAATAAATAAAACTAACTAACAAAATACATAAAATAATTTATTTAGTTATAATGACATATTTATATAATAATTATTAATTTAAAATATTAAATAGGGCAGATATATTTTAATCAAGTATAAAAATTTATAGAATTAATATTAATATGATTTTTAATTTTCTGTATGAGTGTAAAAGTTTACTAATGAAGATTAAAATAATATATTTTTTTCTCAAACGGACTTAATAGTAGGGAATAGTATAATTTATATGTATATATCGAAGCAGATGACTGTAGATTATAAAGTAAAAAAAAAAAAAAAAAAACGTATACCTGTTAGTATATTTAAGTGTAGAGTTGTCCAATACGAGACTTGACTCTCACTCAGACTCTGATTTTATATATATATATATGTAGATATATTTTTATCTATCCCTGTCTCGTTTTATCACTCACCGTCTCTTGGTATTTTTATCTTGGTTACTTGCGTGAATTAAGAAAGGATAGAAATGGAGGTGAGTCTTCATTCCAGCTCCTGTCCTACCTGAGGACATTCACCTTTTTTCGTGACTTAACTTGTACTTGTATCGGGACTGCTTGGCCGAGTCACTGAAACCGGTAAGCAACCTTTACACCTTATTCCAGACCAGTTAGGATTCTTTTCCTTTATATTTAAAGAAAGAAAAAAAATTCTTATGCATAAGAAATAATAAATCCATGCATCATTTTTTTTTTACCTGCATTATTTACTCCCAGATATTTAAGTTTATAAAAACTTTTCGATTTAAATTTAAATATTTATTAAGTTCAGTAATTAATAAATAAAAAATAAAATTTAATTTGTAAATGGAAATTCAATAGAATTCGTGACGGTATTAAATATCAAATAAAGTTAAATAATAATAATGAAAATGCTTAGCGTGAAAATAATTTACTGTAAATTGTTAAGGTTAGCAAATTTATTGTCTTGTGGTTTTTAAAATATTCACGATCTCATACTTTTTTATTTTATGATTTTATAAAATACAATATTAATTTGATTTAATTAAATTTTTCAGAAAAATATAATTTTAAATTATAAGAAATTTGAAAATTCTGAAAGAAAAAAAAAATAAATAAGTATAAAATATGACGGAAATACGGTTAAATAAAAATAAAAGTACACTAAAGTGTAGTTAACCTTGAAATATAACAGAGTTCCGCATAGTTGGAGCATAAAAAAACTCTTTTCTTTCCCTTCAATTTATCAACTTACTTACTTATTTTTTTATTATACTCTAAATTAATTTTTTATTCATTAATAATAATAATAATAATAATAATAATAACTTAATACCGAAACAATACAATTAAAAGGATTTTTTAAAGAAATATCATAATAAACGTAATAATGAATATAAATATTTATAAATTATAATTTAAATGTTAACCTTCAACTTGACCGCAGCCCTTTCACTTAACTCATGCTACACTAGTGATGTAATAAAATCTATTTTTAAAAACAAGTTCAAAATACCCATTTAATATCTAGACTAGTCTAGACTAGATATTTATCTTACAAAAGGTTAACGAAATTTTAAAAAATTATTTATTATCAAATAAATGATAATAGTTACAAAATAGTATTTAATTATATGATTTGTGAATATAAAAAAATCAACTAAAAGATACAGACTGATGTATTTATTTATTTATTTTTGTTATTGATTATTAATTAAATTATTTTTTTTTTATTTAATTAAAGATGCTTGGAAACGACCTTCTAACCAGCAAAGATGAGGACTGGAATTTACTAGGAGTCAAAGATAAAACTCCCGAAGTTGTTTTACGTGATCGTTTGATGACTGACGCAGCTCTAGGTGGTACAAGACCCATTAAAACTGAACACAGCTACAGTTTATTAGCTTATAGTCCACCAGCATCACCAGCTACAACTAATTGTCGTTCACCATCACCCGCAACGGCTAATGTAGCTTCAAGTAAACGTGAAATTGACATTGAAGGACGTATAAGAATAGCCACTAAAATTGATGGTAAAATTTTTTTCTTTTTTTTTTTTTTTTATCAATCAACAAACAATCAATCAGACTTATTTGTAAGAATTAGGGTGAAGATTATTTATTTATTAAGAGATTTTTAACAATAAATTTATTATCGAAATTTTTTATTGATTAATTTTATTTTTATTAAAATTATCTCTCATCTTATTTGATAATTCATTTTTATTAAAATTTGCTTATTAGTTTTAAAAATATTGTTGCGGAAAATTACTTTTAAAGTTAGCGTCTGTGACCTTCGGCGTAAAATTCAGAGTCGTAACATGGAAAATTTTTTTTTAAACAAATAATATTTATAATAAATATATATATTTTTTCTCATACTTATAGATATGGAAGAAGAATGTTTTCCCGCAATATCAATGAAAAAAGCCTCCAGTCATGGACGTACATCACCAACAGATTCATCAACAATAACATCATCAAATATTATTGATGTTGTAGAAGAGTGTATGGAAATAAAAGAAGAGCCATTACATTTAAATGACAATAATAATGATGATGTTGAAATAAATATTGATATTGACGATAAAAATCTCATTGAAATGATTTCACCAAATCGGTTACAATTAAATGGACAAATTCAACAACAGCAACAGCAACATCATCATAATCATCATCATCATCATCATCATCATCATCATCATCAGCAGCAGCAGCAGCAACAGCAGCAACAGCAGCAACAGCAGCAACAACATACAAGTGACAGCGAAGCTGATGATGAAGATTATGAAGATATGAATTTAGGTGAATATCATGTATCATCACAACTAATAAGTAGCAGTAATAGTTGTTGTAATGATGATACACAGACATCATCACAAAGTTTACCACCAACACCACCTAGTAGTAATAATTCAGACAGTGAAAGTGGTAGTAATGGCGGAGTATCAGCATCATGTTCACCAATAAGACGTATTGATAATAACAATATATGTACTGTACAAAATGTACGTGGTATTTATGGACCACGTTTATATGTTACTAATGGACATACAACAAGACAACCTATTCATACATCATTGATATCATGTCAACCGGTAATTTTTATTTTATTTATTAAATTAATTTTATTTTCCCATTTATACAACTTTCCAGTTTCTTACATTTTATATATTATTCGTTATAACTAGATAATTAATATTCTCACTTAGTGTGTGTGTTTTTTTAATGACACTTGACGTCTACGTTTTGTAGTAGCATCTTATACTTGTCCACTGTTCTTTAATTCCTCCTTCTTTTAATTTTTTATCTCTTCAGTAACTTTCCTCCCTTATTTCCTGTTTTGTTTCTTTGTCTATCCCGTGGTATTTTTAGTTGTCGATTCTATCCCAGTGTCCTTGAATTTCAACTTCCAGTTTTGTTTTCAGGTTTTTCTCTACTCTGCTTTGTATGTCGCCTGGGTCTGCACTGTTTATTATTTTTGTTATGGTCTTTCCATCGCCTAATTTCTTACATGCTTCCAGCCACATTTTTTCTTTAATAATTTAAAGAAAAAAAAAATAAAAATAGACTGTTCTACTGTAGTAATTATTATTTATTGACCAATTAAGTAATTATGTATAAAATGTTTGTTTTTTATTTATTTTTTAGAAGGGATCAACAGGTACATTGATTCTTACTGAAGAAGAAAAACGTACATTAATAGCTGAAGGTTATCCAGTACCAACAAAATTACCATTAACAAAACAAGAAGAAAAATCATTAAAAAAAGTACGTAGAAAAATAAAAAATAAAATATCAGCACAAGAATCACGACGAAAGAAAAAAGAATATATGGATGGCTTGGAAAGAAAAGTAAGTATTTTGTCAAATGATAATTTAAATTATCGCAATCGTGTCAGTACACTTGAACAGACAAATCGTGAATTAATGAAAGAACTGGAACGTCTTCAAGCCCTTGTCGCTCTTCAAAAATCTTAGTTTTAAATATTTAAATAATTAAATAAACCATTGCAATTATTTTTTTTTTTAATTATTAAAAATATATTAATTTATTAAATTAGTTAAAGAATAAATAAATTAAGTTTTTATAATAAGCCAAAGTTAGTACGACTGATTTTGTTAAAAAAAAAATCGTAATCAATATAGAAATTAAATTTTTTGGGAGATTCTAGTTGAGTAAAAAAATATATTTTATTTGATTTTAAGGAATAAAAAAATTTGTATAAAATTTTTATTAAATTATCACTTGGTTCTTTTTAAAAATACATTTAATTTTTTAAATACCAACGCTAGAATCTCTTCTTATATTACAACAAGTCTTCCTGCAATCTCAGATAGTAATCACATTTTTTTTTAACTTCTGTGCCTAGTCTGTCAATTGACATTGTAACAGGTCAATTTTTGTAGTGCAAGAGTCTTAACTTCCAAAAACTATTGAAAAAATAAAATATTTATCACGATTCGTCCATAATATAATTAAAAAAAAATAGTTTAATTAATTAATTTAATAATAAAAATTTATACAGATTTATTATTATTTTGTATATTAAATATTTTTTTAAGTGATAATTTTTTTTTTTTATAATGAAATTTATAGAAAAATTATTCATATAATTAATTAATAATAAATGACACTGAACGATTGTACAAATAATGATTTAAAAATATAATAAGTGTCTTAATAAATAATACAAAAATTATGTAATAATATACTAAATTTTTTTTTATAATAATTATTATTATTGATGAGTGTAATAAAATTTAAAAAAATAAAATATATTTTTTGACATAAAAAATAATAGACAATTGAAATTGAATTCCGACAGAAATAATAGAAGATAAGTACTGATAGTAGAAATAACAATAAATATGATAAAAAAAAAACTCTGATAAAAAATATATTTAAGTGTATAATTATTTTTTTTTTTTTTTTAAGTAATAGAGAAATATACTTTTTATCAACGATATTTTTTTTTTTTTTTTTTTTTTTTTTTTTTTTTTTTTTTTGTTATAAGAAATGAGAGTAAAATAAAAATTAAAAAAAGTTACAAAAATAATTTACGTTGTAAAAAATAAAATGTTATAGAAAAAAAAAAAAAAAAAAAGCTTGTAATCGTAACATTAAAAATACATTAAAGATAATTTTAACCGTCGGTCAATATCTAAAAGAAAATACAAAAGAGTAGCAGGTACAAAAAAGATAAAAAAATATTAGAACTTTTTTTCTATAAATAACTTTTATCTTTTTTAGATCTAAAATATCTATAATGTCTATTAAAAACTAACTAGACTAAGGAACCATCTAAATTTTTCTCATGATAAAAATTTTTAAAAATTCTAAAAAATATTTTTTAAGTTCACTATTGAGAAAAACTAAATTCAAGTCGTGCCTAATCTAGTAGATTTAAATTTTGTACATATTTTTTTTCAACTGGATTTTATTTTATTATAAGAAATTTAATTATTTTAAAAATTGACTTATAAAATAAAGTCTAGAGGCTGATTTAAGATAAATAAAATTGGGTTTGTGCATTAATTAAGAATGTGCAATTAATATTATAATATTAATTAATTTGTTACTTAATAAACAATCTCACAACTATGTTAATTATAAATTTTACAAGCGATAATATATAATTAAAATATTCGACGAATTAGTTGAATAAAAAATTAATTATTAAAATTTATATTATAAGTTACACGACAATTTGTTTTCCATAAAAAAAAAAAAAAAAAAAAAAAAAAAAAAAAAAAATTAAAATGTAAATAATGCATTTGTTTATTACCATCGCATTTATTCCATTACTATTTTTTTTTTTTTTTTTTTTTTTCGTTTGATTTAAGAAACTTATTTATAGGATTTTTAATTTTTGTAAATAAAATAAATTGATAATTATTACAACAAAAAATTTTCCATTACATAAATAAAGTATATTGTTTATAAAAAATATATATATTTAATAATAGAGAAGAATAATAATTATTTATTAAGTGTGCTAATAGTTATAATTAAAATATATAAATCTATATATTTGTAATGAAAAAATTGATATCGTTATAAATTGTTAAATAAATAAAAAAATAAATCTACTGTCTTATTTTTTTTAATCTGTAACAATTAATTTTTTTATAGATAATTAAAAAAAAAATTAATAAAGATATTTTTAAATTTAATTTAAATTGAACTCCCGCAGAGTGGCAATAGATAGAACAGCAGTTTCCAGGATTGAACCTGTCACATTCCAAATATTTTTTTCACCCCTCGATATGAAAAAAAAAAACTATAGTCGATAATAATCTCCAAGTCAAAAATTTAATATATTAAACCAGTTTTATGAACTAGGTGTTTAAAAAATTATTTACGGCTTACAAATAATAGACCATATAAATTATTCCCATGATTTTAATTTATTTTATTTCCAATCAATTGATCTGTAATTAAAGTAAAACCTGTTCGTTAATTTTCGGCTGCTTAGCCTTAAAATTATAAAATATAATGAGCAATGATTCATGCTATTAATAAAGTAAATATTTAAATTTTGACATTCTGTGGGTAAAACTCTACTCTGTTAGACTCATGTTATCCTGATAGTATTAGGATACCATAAAAGAAAGTAAGATTTATTTTTACAACTTTATTGACTTGATAACTACAACCTATTCCTGGTATCCTGATACAATCGGAGATTTTCAGAGGCAAAATATGGCTGACTGACGTTTAATTTACGTCAGTGTGTCATTGTCCCGGTTTAAAATTGCATAATCCGATAAACGAGACTTTACACTTCGGATATTTTCGGTTTTTTTACTCCCACCATCAAGGCGCATGCCTTAGGTATTAAATTTAAATGCTGGGGGGAAAAACCGATAATATCCGAAATCCAAAGTCTCGATAATTTAACTATATGTCAATGCGACATAGAAATTTATTATTTTTATAATATATTGAATTTAAATGATATCAATTAATCATTTTACTAAAATTTAAATTTTTGCCTTTTTATTACATACAGTAATTGTACTATGTAATTAATATCATTATTATCAACACTTCATACAAGTTAGAATCAGAAGAGACTGACAAATATTTTTTTTTTTTTTTTTATTATTCCATTAATTTTTCACTAACTCATTAATGTTTTACTGTAAAATTCAAATATCCCGCATTTAAAAAAAAATTATATTTTGCCGCCGAAAATTTAAAATCGTCAACAGAAAAAAAGTAAATAAGTAACAATAAAAAAAGAGGTTAAGTACGACGAGTACGACAAAAGTAAAAAAAAAAAAAAACGTACGTTTAATCAAAGAAATATGATAAAATTGATAATTGTTTATCTGAAAATATATATAATATTGATATTAAAAGAGTATTTTGTATATGTTGAAGGTATTAATCGTGTGAGAGATTTAGAAATGAATATTAATACAAAAGTTATAATTATTGGAGCTGGAGCATCCGGTATATCAGCTGGCTGTCATTTAATTAAAAACAATTTAAATGACTTAATTATTTTAGAAGCTAAGAATCGTATTGGTGGACGTATTTTTACAACTGAATTTGGTAAAAACAGATAATTTATTTTTAAAATTAAATTCAATAGATTGGTAATTAAATTAAAATATTTATTTTAGGTGACAATGTAGTAGATTTAGGTGCGCAATGGGTTCATGGAGAAAAAGGAAACGTCGTTTATAAATTGGCACAACCTCATGGACTAGTAGAATCATCAAGTAAATTAAATAATTACGAAAATCATGTTTTTGCAACATCTGATGGTAAAATTTTACCAACTAAAGAATCTGCTGAAATTTGGAAATTATTTTACTTAATATCTGATCAAGTTGATACAAATTTAAAAGGAAATGAAAAAAAATTCAAATCCTACGGCGACTACTTTATTAGTGAGTAAGTATTTTTTTAAAATTAAAATTTTTTCAACAAAATATTTTTCGTAAATAATTCTATTTCGGAATATTTGAACCAAGCTTGCAAACAAGGATGTAAGTCCGTTTTTATAATTGACAATAATTCTTCATTGGGCACAATACACCTAAAAATAATATATACCAATTACTTTATTAATTTAAAAAAACAAAAAAAAAATAATAATAATTACCTGATACGATTGTTTTTACAATTATTTTTAAAATATTCAAAGCGCATTAATGAGTATAAATATTTAACATACTTATAATCTAAATTATTGAATAAATTATAATCATCATCATTATTATCATTATTTAAATTACTAATATGTTTAATGTAACCGGAAGTTAATATCGGTATAATATAATTAACTTGTTTGAAACAATCATCAATGAATTCCTCAGATCTTGAAAAAACAAATTTTTCTTGTTCTTGCAATATAACGACACCTATTTTAGGATTTTGTTCTCGTAATATTTTACATATATTTTTTGATATATTTTCACCGTCTTTTGTAAATGTCAACATTACAATACTCCCATAATTTTTTTTATCATCATTATTACGTCCATAATTATTTTTATTGTTATTATATAAATTATTATTTGCTGGTAAGTTACTTAGATAAGTATTTTCAGTAATTAGTGGTTTTAAAACTAATGGCACTCTTGGTAATGTCTTAGGTCTTAAAATTCCTAAAAAAAAAAAAAAAAAAAAAATGTCACGAATCATTAAAAATTTTTAATTAAAAAAATAAGTACCTGAGAAATGAGGATCGACAGTTAAATTATCAATAAAAATATTTAAAGGAGAAATAATTCTATTAATAATATCAAAACGTTTTATATTTTGACAAGCAATCAATAATTTATCGATCGTTGATTCAGATAATTGTGAAAAAGTCAATAAAACATAGTAAGTTGGATCTTGTAGTCCTTTAAAATTATATTCAATGCACTGTAATTGTTCTCTTGTCAATTTTAACTCATTACCAAAATCTTGCCATCCTTTATATAATTTACCAGCTGGCGTTGAACTCAATAGTAAACATAATAATTGCAATAATTGCTGATCACCATCAAATATAAATCCTACATGAATATTTGATGTTTTTTTACATAATTTTATCAACGTCGTATCTAAATTTGGTGGTCCTGGTATTTTATCTTCCAAATTCATTCTGATAAGATGTAGAAATATTTTATAAAATATTTATCTCTGCAATGATATTTTCAATCGATTTTAATAATTGCAGATTATTTTTCGAGGCTAAAAAATGTTGTTTTATATTTATCGCGATATTAGACATAATATGACGTCATCAGCGACATTAATATGATTATAAATAATAATAATAATAATGAATAAATTTTAATTCAAGGTCAATAATTATATTTGAATTATTGGCGGGAAAATTTAAATTTATTTAAAATAAATTGATATTTTAATTGAATTTAAATGTTTATTGCAGGTACTACAAAGCGTATGAAAAAAATAAATTTACAAGTGAAGAAAGAGCTAAAGAAATCTTAGGATGGATGGAACGTTTTGATGATAGTATACAAGGAAGTGATACCTGGTTTGATGTATCAACACGCGGTATCCTTGAGTACTGGTCGTGTGAAGGTGATTCGCTATTGAACTGGAAAAATAACGGATATCGAATGATATTAAAATTATTAATGGTAAATATATAAATACACATTTAATAATAAATTTAAAGTTAATTAATTCTCCGAGTTTATTACAGGATGATATAAAAAAAAAATTATCTGTAAACATTGAAGATAAAATAAAATTATCCCAACAAGTTGAGAATATAAATTACACTGACCCTAATAAAATAATAGTGACGACAACTGACGGTAATAATTATACGGCATCAAATGTCATTGTAACAACGTCACTTGGTGTTTTAAAAAATAAACACAATAGTTTATTTAATCCTTTATTACCTCCAATTAAACAACAGACAATTGAGGGATTAAATTTTGGATCTGTCAATAAAATATTCATCGAGTTTCCGTATCGTTGGTGGTCCGAAAATTCAGCTGGATTTGGATTTATTTGGCGAGATCAAGATAAAAAAAAATTTTTGTCTATGAATGAGGTAATTAAAATAAAAAATAAGACAATAAATTTGTATTTAAATTTTTATTTTTTAAAGGGAAGTGAATGGCTAACTGATGTATTTGAATTTTTGACTGTCGATTATCAACCACGAGTACTTTGCGGCTGGATAATTGGATCAAGTTCTCGTTATATTGAAAAATTAAGTGATAAAGATATTGAAGAAAATTTATATAAATTGTTAAATAAATTTTTGGGAAATACTTATGATATTCCACGGCCAATAAATATTTTAAGGTAATTTTTTTAAATTAATTATTTGAATTTTAAATGACTTTTTTTTTTTTTTTTCTTAGATCTCAATGGACAACTGATGAACATGTAATGGGTTGTTACTCATACCGTAGTTTAAAATCAGAACAACTGAATGCCACTGCGAGTAAATTAGCTGAGCCAATTGTTGGAAAAAATGGGAACCCGGTAAAAAAGACAACAATAATTTCTATTCATAGATCTAATTACTAAAATGAAATAATTTTTTGTTTGTTTTTCGATTAAAGATTATTATGTTTGCTGGAGAAGCGACACATGAGCATTATTTTTCAACGGTACACGGCGCAATTGAATCTGGGGAACGTGAAGTTAAACGTTTAATTAATTACTACAGGTAATTAATTATAAATAATATTTTAATTCTAATTATTTAATTTTTTAAATTTTTGTTTCAGGAAAATTAACTCACGATTGTAAAAATAAATCAAGATCTTCCATGAATTAATGTACAAATAAATTGATTATTATAAGAAAAAAAAAGAAAAGAAATTTTATTGTTTTAAATTAATACAGATTTTTTATACTAAAATTAATTTCATATATTTTATAAATAATAAATGAATAAAATATGAGTAAAATAATAGATGTTTTATTGTTGTTGTAATAAATTACAAAGCAAATTATCTGAAATATGTAGTAGCACTTAATTAATGTTTACTGATAAATTTAAAATAAAATTAATGCAATCATTTAATTGTTATGACTGATAAATATAAATTAATTAATCGATCAGCTTCACGCCATCCTGAATTAATTGCACCATGAACAGTCGAAGAGCGTTCATCTGTAGCTTCACCCGCAAATAATATCACAGGTTTATTATTTTTCATAATTGGCTCGGCCAAATCTTCGAAACTTGCATTTTTTAAATCCGTGTTAACGCTACGCCAACTATATGTACCACGAAAATTATCATTTGTATTCCACATAGATCTAAAAATTTTAAATTAGTTAATTATTTTGATTAATAGTAAAACTATTATATATTTTTATTCAGTACCTCACTATTTCTGAAGGTTGCGTTAAATTATAAGAGTATCCGAAAAATTTATTTAATAATTGTAATACTTGACTACGAAATTTATCTTCCGGTATTTGTTCCATTTCTGTGACATATGGACCAGTTATCCATAAGCTGATTATTTTTGGTTTATGCTCTACATCAAATGCAGCATAAACTCCAGATAACCATCTTGTCTCCGGCTTAAATATTTTTTTTCAATCAAATACTTAAATAATTTATTAATTAATTTCATTTATAATTCTAACTTACATCGTTCTCTAATTTTTTTTTGTCTTCTTCAGTCCATAATAAAGATTTGCAAGCAATACCATCATGCCACCATGGGTTTTCATAAAATAAAAATATTTTAGCAACATGTCCCATTTCAATATTCTTTAAATTAAAATTAATTATCAATTAAGTGATTTAAATTATAATTAAATGACACGTACTTGAATAGCATTAATTTTATTATCCGGTAGCGGCGGGTTAAATAATTTATCATAATCAGCTTTTAATACTCCCAAAGATGATGTTACAATAAGGTGATCAGCCAAATATGATTTACCGTCATGTGTAATTACTTGGACCGGTGCATCTGCTGTATCGTAATTTATTTTAACAACTTTTGAATTCAAAATAGTATTATTAATAATTGGCAGTTCCTCCTCAGGATTTGGATATTTCTTCTGTTAAATTTATTATTTTTTTTTTAAACTTAATTATATGTTATGTTGACTCAAGTAAATAGAATTTCAAACCAAAAAAATAATAAAATTTTTATCTCAGCCGAAAAGTGGCCGACAACTAGACGTAAAAATGCCCGAATACTTAGAAATTTTCTATTTTTTATATTATATTGCTTAAAATTTTTTTAAATTTCATTAAAAAATATATACATCAATTTATATACGAAAATTTTTTGCTTTTTTATTAAGAATAGATTTCGGTTAAATATTTTTACTCGGATAATGAAAATAATTTATATTACCATTAATATATCTAATATCATTGAATAAGTTCGTTTTTTCCAATTAATAGATTGATCGCCTTCACATTGAAGATAATTTTTAAAACTCTTTGCTGAAATTTTATTCCAATCATCTGAGCCATCAGATGCTCCCTGTACTAAATTAAAGAAATGCAGAAGTGGTTTCTTCAGATCATCTGTTACCTCTGGATGAGTTTTAAAAAACTCTTCCACTCTTAAATAAATAATTTTATCAATGAAATAAAAGATTTATAATCAATTTCAGTAAATAAAAACAACAAAAATATACTTTGCTTGCGCATGTTCTCCGTAAGATACAGTTTTTGAATCATCAATATCATCTAAATTCTCCGTGATATTGCTATAAAATTCAGACAAGCTTGAGCTTAATTTTTCGGATAGTGATTGACCATCAGATTTATATATTTTAGATGTCCATTTCATTGTTACATTAGATGGTTCAATAAGACCTAGTGGCCAAGCTAATTCAAATGCAACATTATTTTTTTCACCATGCACCCACTGACCACCCATATCTATCATATAATCACCTATAGAAAATAATTAAAATCACAAATAATTGATTACTAATTAGCTGAAATAACTGTAATTTATAATTCAAATTTGTTCGAGTCAAAACGTCACCGATTTTATAAAAAACAATAAATATAGCAACTGATAAAAAATATTTTTATCGTTTTAAATAAGCAGATGATATATTTATGATATATTAACTCGATAGAATCTCCTTCAAGGTCTGATTAATTTTGAATATAAAAATAATTACCTATTTTTATAGCATAAAGGCGACCACCGATTCGATTTTCAGCTTCAATTAATTTAATATTTTTGAAATCATTTTGAAATAACTTTGATGCTGCTGCAATACCTGAGGCACCAGTACCGACAATTATTATTCTTCTGTCATGATTTGATTCCGTTGAAGCAAAATTATTTATCATTAAATTTATAATTATAAATATAAACAGTATAGACTGTAACATATTCTTTTAATAAATGTAAATGTTGTACAGTTGAAACGATTTAAATCACAATAAGACTAGCTGTAATTTACTGCGATTTTAAAATTTTATAATCTAAATGTGACCATGAATTACTCTACTTATTGCTACTATATAGTAACTATGATAATCTTTACTCCCTGACATGCTCTCAGATAATATGCTGCTGTATTCTATTTTATGTCATAATAGTTAAAGGTCATAATTTATGACATTGTATTATTGTACGCTTATTATTTTTTTCTATCTTGCCGCTAAAAAATTTTTTACTTAAAAAAATACGAGGTTGTTCGATTGTTGAAAATTTTTCAGTTTACTATTCAAATTTAATTTTAAAACGAGTGCAAGTGACAGCAGGTAAAGCAGATTGTTAAAAATCTCTAGTATATTTAAAAATATTCGCCTCCTTAGTCAACGTAGGGATGAAATTTTTTTTTTTTTTATATAAATTATCGATTCTCTAATAAATTTTTATTACTTGTAAGTTTATAATAATAGTAAATAATATGTTGGCTTATATTATTCCTGAGTAGGCCCATTCCTAACGGTTTCTTAGCTCAGTTGGTTAGAGCGTCGTGCTAATAACGCGAAGGTCGTGGGTTCGATCCCCCCAGAAACCAGTTTTTTTTGTTTTAGTAATTTCATATTTAATAATAATAAATTTCTATGAAAATCCCACCATGAAGACAAATGCAATATCCAGATATTTCTCAGCAATTTACTTTAAAAAATATACAATTAACATCAATTTTATTTATTTTCTTTCTTCAAAGTACAAATTATTTACATTGTTTTTTTTTTTATATAATGTATACATATCTTTAAATATATATATATTTATATAGTAAACATTTATTTATTAAACATTAGTCAATTTGTCTATCAATTCTATTGTATAATTTCGTTGTAAAAAAATTTCATCTCTTCAGTCTTAATAATTGTAATCAAAAAAATTAATATAAAAAATAATAAAACAATAAAAAAAAAAAAAAAACAACTGATTATCAAAAATTGTTCAACTAATTAAATTAATTGATTAATAATGGGCAATAAATCATAAAGTTTTTGTAATAAAAAAAAACAATTTTGCATAAAATAAAAAACATGATTATTATCGCATACAATTTAATTGCCAAAGCGAGCACGAAAGCGTATTATCCTTATTTTAATAACTATTTTTTATTATTATCATTATAACTATTTTTTCGTAGCTAGATTATATACATTAAATTAAAAAAAATGAATTACTCGGAAATGTGATAAATTTTTAAAAATTATGGTCAATCAAAGATCAAATCACTTGGCACGAAAATAAAAAATATACAATTAAATGGAAGATCTTTGAAATCTTTTTTTTTTTTTTTTACACCCTGGTATGATAAGAAATTTTATTTTTTATTAAAAATTAATAAAAGACAATTTTTTTATTTATCGGAAACCAGGCGTATTTATTATGGCAGTGCTACGGCAATAGGCATCATATTGTTTCCATGATTTTTTTTGTATCGAGAATGTCGCAGTCTCAAAATTTGTATAAATAAAACTATTTTCTTATAGATATCAAGCAAACACTCAAGTACTTAATAAAAATTTAAGTAGATTATAATAAAATTGTTCGATTAAAAAAGAAAAAAAATTTCTATCACCTTAGGGCTATTAATACTTATTCATCACTTACCAAATACACTACAATAAAACAATCTAAACACTAGTTTCTTTCTTAATTGGATTATCCAATAGCATTTCTTCATCAAGAGCAGCATCATCTGTATAATGGACTGTACTGTAATTAGTATCCTCATAGTCAACTCCAATGCTTGCATTCATATCTAAATGCCTTGTCGCTCCCAGCGTAACATCAATTGCTGCTAAATCTGTTAAAGAACTGAAATCTTTAGCAAAACCTGTCGAAATTCTTACATCTGTCAGCGAACCACTGAATAGTTCTTTAAAACTACCATCAGCATCAGAATGCCTTGAATTTTGTCTCGGTCGTGATCTTGATGAACTTCCACTTACAGAAGTTGCCTCATGTTTATCAAGATCCAATCTACGACATTCTAAATCTAAATCATATAAACTCGAGTGTCTTTCACAAGTTTTTAGATCTCGAAATCTTGGATCCACAGCATTAAAATTTTTATCATCATCTTGATGATCCTGTGAATTTATTTCTCCACAACTAGAGTATCGAAAATTATCGGATATTTTTTCAGGAGTCTCTGGAGTCTCACCAATTTCAGGTAAATTATGATCACTGCGCTCACTTGTAATTGCAGCTGTTAATTCAACTTCTGAACTATATTCTAAACTACACTGTTGTGAAACATTACGCAAATGTTTTTCTTCATCTGTTCGTGTTTCATCTGATTCAGGAGGACTTAATCCACCAGTTAATTCTATTCGTTCAATTCTACGACGTTCAGGATTATCATTATTTATTTTTTTACTTCCCTGACGTACTATTTCCTGTCCAATTATATAACGTACACCTTCAGACATACTTCCACTGTCTGATAGCATATTAACATTTTTAGCGTCAGCTACAGGATTCATTTCAACATGAATATTTGTGTTATTAACTTTAGCACCACTACCAAAAATAGTTTCTATTCTTTCGCGGCCATCTCCCGATACAGCAGGACGTGGAATTGAAATACAGCTTCCACCATCACTTGTGGCACCACCGTCACCCTGTTTTCGTGGACCTAAATTATTGTGCTTATGACGACGTTGTTTTTTAAAAAATTTTCTAGCTACACCACTTTGATGAGGATTGTAAAACATTTCAACGCTAACGGGCGCTGATTCTGTGTAAGTTTTAACAGAATTATTAGAACGATACTGTTGACGATGAAGAACTACAAGATTAACATTTGTTTTTTTATTTGGTGATTCACGTTCTGGTGTCTTTAGTACATGAGCTATCGCCATAGGCGATACACTAGTATGCCTGGAACTGACGGAATTTGAATCTGATAAATGAGTTGGATGATTGATAATAGGCAAATTTTGAACCAATGATTGTGTTGGAAGAGCTGGACGTGCATCTGATACACTACGGGTACGACAGCAATTATTTTTTTTTCGTCTAAGCCAACATCTCATTAGTGCCCATTGAGATCTTACATCATTACGTGCAAGTCCGTAAAATAAAATAACAAAACAACCGAGAGCTGAGGAAGACAGGGCGTAGCTAATAGAAAAAATTGTCTCGGCGTATGGAAAATGAATAAATACTTGAGAAATAGTTGATGCAGCAGCTGATATCCAAGTTAATATATAGAGAATTAAAAGAATAATGTGACCTTTTAATTGAGTTATTTGTGAATACTCCAAATCATCAATTTCAGATGACACTGTGACACTCATACTTGCTTGATCACGATTTTCATGTGGTTCCAATAATTCTAAATCCATATTTTCTGTAGCCTGAGTTCCTTCACTCAATTGACCATTATGGTCAACATTACGAATCGTACATTGCACTAGCAAATAAAATATCAAGAGATAAATTATCAAAATTACAGCTGGTACAAAGAGTGCAGATAGTGCTGGTGCTTTAGTAAGAAAGCAATAAGAATAACCAGCATATTCACGTAAATTTACAGCACCACTGATACCACAGACTATCAAGGCAATACCCCAACCTACTAGATAAAGACCTAAAAGAGGTTTCTGAATTGGTTGCTCAGGAATCTCATCATCGGATACAAGTTCTTGGGTATTTTTAGCCAGTCTCTTGTACATATTACTTGCGCTAACGGCCATCCACAGTAATGAACACAATGACAAGTAGTGTAAAATTAGTCCAACACTTTGACATATTTCAACATTTTCAGTTTGTTGAATTCCAATTGTATAGAGAAAACTTAAAAGCGTTATGGAGATCCAGGTGTTTATGACACTATGCTTAGCACGTTTAGGCATGGAAATAGATGCGTAGCAAATTATATATGTCACTGATGTGCTTGTAAGACAAATTATAAGTACAAATGTTCCCACATAAACTGCTGGATGTGAATAACGGAAAAGTGCCCCAGTTTTATTTGTTGCTGAGCGGTATGATAAATCTTCCAGTAATCCGTAGTAACCCAGACGATTGCAATGAAAAACAACTAGATTGTTAATAAAGTTTGCAAAATGACAACCTTCACGTGTCCAACGCGAACCATTTACTGATATCTCAGAGCTCCATATCACAGGAATTGGATGTGAATGTGATGATTTTAACATAACGATTACCGGTTCTGTTAAATTAACATCTAGATCAATTACCCGGCTGCCAATAACTGCAGAATTAACGACTCTGGTTGCGGGTGATGGAAAAAGACGACTATCACTGTACATGCTCACCATCAGTGACATATCTTGTTCAAGATGCTGCTGTTGGGCAAGAAGTGATGATGGCAATCGAATTGACGCCTCAATAACTTTATCCTTAATATTAAGAATAGCTGTTCGATTACTAGTAGCACAATGTAAGAACCGGGTGTCTAAATCTTCTGGAAGAGTACTAGAATACCAAGTACACGATAACCCAACAAAACTATCTGTATTTACACGAAATTCTTCTAATGCAAGAGTTTTATCGTGAATCTGCAAAGCTGGTGTAGCTTTTGTTACTGATTCTACGATTGATATCAGACGACTTGCAGCTTTATAATCTACTTCCGCGCGTTGAATCAAATCTTTTTTACATTTTAGTAGTGATGTGATAGCAGCTATTATAAATAATGGAAGATCTTTGTCATGGGTAAGGAAGCTTAAGTAATTTTCTAGGGTTTTCGCAATAAAATCCAGATCAATAGGATCAGACAATTGATAGGGATGAGTGTAATTTGCAAATCTCTTGAAGGTCTCCATGAGATTGTCGGCCAAAGAAAGATTCATGTTGGCGTACTGCTGAAGTGCACGAGTAACAGGAGAAATAAAAGGACATGATTCAGTGTCTAAGTTTGTCCAATGGCCTGTTGAATTACATTGATACGTAGCACGAGATAATGATATCAAACTAGATAAACTTATTCCCTCACATGGAAGCTCAACTTTCCAGCCTACTATTGTCCTGGGCCAAGCATACACACCTTTATTTGTTCGTGTTATTGCAAGTGGACAGTAACGTGTATCATTTGAAATAACAATTATATTGATTGCTTTTGATTTGTTACCGTATATTGATATCAAAAAACAATTCCACTGGCCATTGTGTTCTTTTGTTACTGGAAAAATACTCAATGAACTGTCAATTATTCCACTGTCAGCCAAATAACGATTGTCAACTTTAATATTAGACAATGTATCAATTGGATCCGCTAGAGGAGTCAGAGTTAGTAAACTTGGTGTCCATTGCCAGAGTAATTTTGCTGTACGATCATCTGTTATACTCGGAGCTGAACATTTAAGAGAAATTGAATCACCAGAAAATACAACCTGATTTTGTGAGGGAAATATCTCAAGGGTCGGTGATATCCAGTCACATTGAAAATCATTTGAGTATTTAAGATCAGGTATTGGTTTACCGTGAAAATTACCAGGTGAATTACATGTTGGCACAGGACTGAAAATAATTATTTATTTAATACCACATTAAATTTATTTATTTATTAAATAACTTACTTTAATTTAAATACTGATGTGTTTTTCCAATTACTCAGCCAATAAAGATAACAATCACATTCCCATGGATTATTTGATAAGTCTCTGATAAATTAATATAAATTATTGTTTTAATAAAATTATATAAACTATACGAGTGACAATTTTTACTTACAATTGTCTTAATAATTTTAAACCGTAAAATGTCCCTTCTGTTAATGTTTTTAGTGCATTATTATTGAGTTTCCTAGAATAAAAAAATTTTTTTTACCTCCATTTCTACAATCGAATCGTTACTTCTTGGCTCGATGATGATAAAAGTAAAAATAATAATAATAATAAGCTATAAAAAAAAAAATAAAAAATACTTACAAGCGTTCTATTGACGTTAAATCATGAAACAAAGTCGAGTCCAACGTACTTAATTTGTTAAATGACAAATCACTAAGCGTAAAAAAATAAAAATGAATAAAAAAATTTAATTGCAACAAAAAAAAAAAAGAAATTAATTTTGTTAAAAGTGCGTATAACTTACAGTTTTTTTAAACCAGTTAAGGGTCGAAAAGCCAACGGGTCAATTGAAGAAATTTCATTTTTACTTAAATCCAAACGTTCTAAATTTTCCAAACCATCAAATGAGCCCTCATTTAAATGAATTATTTTATTTGCTGACAAATCAAGACGTTTCAAATTTGTTAAATTTTTAAAAATTCCATTACTGACAGCATTTATATTATTTTTACTCAAATCGAGATGATATAATTCAATACTGACAACATCAATATTTATATCCTTTATGTCTTGTATATCAGATCCTTTGTTACATTTAACTTTAAGTCGTTCTGCTTGTGGTCCAACATGTTTACAATCACATGGAGCTGGACATGTATGTCCATCTATTGAATTTATTGAAGCTCCAATTGACAGACAAAGGATCAAAAAAATAATCCTCATTGTTGAGGTAAATTTTTTGAATTAAAAGTGAGGGCCTCTCTCTATAAAGAAAATTTAATTTAAAATTATTTAAATACCAATTCAAATATTTTTTATACTTTTTTAAAATTATAATCTCATTTATTTAAATATAAAAATGCAGTAAAAAAATATTGTTTACACATAACCTCGACATATTTTATATACATTTTATAAAATAAACTTACGGCCAATTAATAGCAAGTTTCTTATTCGATCACATTTCATTAAATTTTTTCTTCATCAACAATTAACGAAAAAATTTTTTTAATATAAATAATCATATTAATTTATTGCGAATCCCCAGAATATTCATTTCGATTAAAAAATTACTGTAATATATATTTACACATTTTTTAAAATATAAATTTTTGTCAACAAAACGACGCGGGAAAATATAAAAACTTAAAATAATGATAAAATTATTTTTTTTATACTATTTATCTTTTTTTTTTTAATTGTAATTGTAAATGTTTATTCTAATGTGCTTTGTACCTACAATTGACAGATTAAAACAATCTGGCCAATATTGCCAGTAAAAAATATGCCGGTACTTATTGTATATTTTATTTGTTAGCTTGTCATTATTTCAATGATAAAGAAGATTTTGTTTCGCTACACGGAAAAATAAGATGGCGCGCAGAAATGAATCTGTTTTACCTCTGAATAAAAATCATCCAATGAAAAAATAAATATCCCCTCTTTAAAAACAAATGCCAGCTCAGTATTGGTCGTTTTCATTTATCAACAGAATCTAAGCTTTCAATTGGGAAATATTCAAAGGGAACGGATGAATTGTAACGACAGCTGTTGTCCGTTTATTTAAATTTATCTTTAACCTCACAAGAGCAAGTGAGAGGGCGCTTTTACTAAAGTCAGCCAACAAGAAAGAAAAAAAAACCAGACACGACAGGCTGTTGTGATCACTCGTTCCGGTTGGTTCGGTTGTCTTTTAGATTCTAGCCTCAACTCGGAAAAAAAAAGAAAAAAAAAGAAAAGAAACTTTTATAAAACACGTAAATATAAAACCGTTTAATTAAATAATCTATCAAAAATATAACATAAACAATCATGCGATAATATATTTTTTATGTTTTATTATACATTTAATTTAACTTAAATAACGTATTTAAAGTTATCGCAATTCGATAATCGATTTGTGTGGCGTCGTATAACCGTTGGAAAAAAACGTTTTTTTTTTTTTTTTTTCCACAATTTTGTGAACACGAGTTTTTAATTCACCGACGTTTTTTATTATTTTTTAGATTTAATTATTATAAATATAATAAATAATTATAAAAATGGCGACGATACGGATTTATGAAGATCAAGAAAATCGAATTACTGATACTAGACGTAATAAAGATAATAATTTAGTACTAAAGGATCATAATCAACAAGGACAACCGGGATTACAACAGCAAAAACGTGCGGTATTGGGCGTCCTTCATAACAACTGCCATAGGAATAAACCTGTAAGTATCCCGCCTTTTCTAGCCTAGAAATATCATTTTTATTTTATAAATAATTAACTAACATAATTTATTTACTCATCATAATAAATAAAACCAGACAATTGTTTATTTAAATACAAGCTCCGATTTATCTAAACTAAATCTATAAATTACAAGTATTTTATTTTAAGTAATTTTATATGAATTTTTAATAATAAATACAATGACAGGATTAAATAAATTCTTATATCTGATACTTTTATTTATTAGGAAATTACAAAAGATGATAAATTTAGCAAAACAAAAGCTTATATACCACCACAATTGGAATTTAAAGTTTTTGATGACAAACGTGACGCGCCATTCAAAATATACGAGGAAAAAATAGAAGAAAAACAACAACACCAACAAAAAACATTATTATTACGTGATCATGAAACTCAAGTACAGGTAAAACGTATAACAGAAGTAACTTCATCATCAACAACAACATCAACATCAACATCAACAGTATCTATAAAAGATAATGAACGTCGTCCAGTATTGGAAGTTAATCCAGTCAGTATTGTACCAACATATCGTCCAGTTTTACAGGAAATAGTTGATCCTACTATTGAATTATGTAAACATAAAAACGATGATTATCATCCGGTAAGTCCGATGTCATTGGACAAATCAATAGCATCATTGATGTCTATTGAGTCAGCTAAAAAAGAATTGAGAAATAAACGTGACAATGTTAAGGCATTAAAAAATAATTTTTATGATGTTGATGAATATCGAGCTGATATTTACAATTATTTGCGTATCGCTGAGGTGATTAATCAATTTATTGATTTTATCTTTTATCTATAAATTTTATTATTGTTTATTTTTATGTTTGTTTTTGTTTAGACACATCATCGACCAAAACCAGGTTACATGAAAAAACAACCAGACATAACATATGCAATGCGTTCAATCCTCGTTGACTGGTTGGTTGAAGTTGCTGAAGAGTATCGTTTACAATCAGAAACTCTTTATCTAGCTGTATCATACATTGATAGATTTTTATCGTATATGTCGGTAGTACGTGCTAAATTACAATTAGTTGGTACTGCAGCGATGTTTATTGCTGCTAAATATGAAGAAATTTATCCGCCAGATGTTGGTGAATTTGTTTATATTACTGATGATACGTATACTAAAAAACAAGTATTGAGAATGGAGCATTTAATCTTGAGGGTATTGTCTTTTGATTTGACAGTACCAACCCCGTTAGCTTTTATACGTGATTTATGTATCAGTAATAATTTGTCTGATAAAATTTTATATCTTGCTATGGTAAGCATATTATTATTATTGCTATTAAAAATTATAATAACAAAAATTTATCTAAAAGAAACTTAGTATTAAGCTGGTGTCAATTCAGAGCAGTAAATTGACGGCAACTTAACAATAAAATTTTATATTAAAAAAAAATAAATAATAAAATTGTTACAGTACCTATGTGAACTATCAATGTTGGAAGCAGATCCGTATTTACAATTTTTACCAAGTCATTTAGCATCATCGGCAGTTGCTGTCGCTCGTCACACATTACAAGAAGAAGCATGGCCACATGAATTAGAATTATCAACAGGTTATAGTTTGAGTGATTTGAAAAAATGTATTAAATACTTAACAGAGACATTTAATAATGCCGGTAATATTCAACAACAAGCGATACAAGAAAAATATAAAACCAGTAAATATGCTCATGTTGCATTATTATTACCACGTAGTACTGATGTATTAGCTTACGATGATGATGATTCTGAAAGTGCTTGATTATTAATTATTAGTAGCTGAGTTATTTTGTAATAATTAATTGGTTAATTAATTAAACGGTTAAATTGATGTACTAACGAACCTCAATGTCTTTGGAGGGAATTAATATTATTTTTTTTTTTTTTAATTTATCCAAGACTGGTCAGCTACTCTATCAATTATCGGTATTTTTATATCATTTTTTTTTTTTTTTTGTTTTAATGAGAAAAAAAAAAATATATACATATAGTAAAAATTGTTTGTTAGTATTTTTAATAGTAATTGATGCATTTAATAAATGATGAGGTGAAAAAAAAAAAAAAAAATTCGAGTTGATTATAAATTTTTAGTAAAGTAATTTCTCATTGGTATTTAAATTACTATAAATATATACGTATTAATTTTAATTGTAAAAATAATTATTTCACTAATTTGTAAATCAAAATCATAAATAAGATTATTTTTTTTCTTTTATATATTGATACGTATATTGGAGTGCTAAAAAAAAAAAAATAACATTTTTTGATAACTGTTACAAAACAAAAAAACTTAAAACGCCTGTAGTTTAGCCGTAATTTTAATTTTAAAACAAGTACAAAGACGGTAATTTTATTTAGAAACATTTTTATGATTAAATTTCCCGGCAACTTATTAAATATATTTTGTAACTGTAATTAAAAGTATATGTTACTTTTTTAAAATCACTTTGTTGTATTTTTTGATAATAACAATTATAAATAATTTAAAAATTTTTGGAAACTTGAAATTCAAATTTAAAAGGAAACAAATCTATTTTCTATAAAGAGAATGTGAAAAAATACTTAAAATTAATGTTTAATTAACAGTAATAGTCATAGTATTATTTATAAAAACAAAATTATAATTATAATTTTCAATAATTACGTACGATATTTTTTTTTTTGTTAAATCAGGCATAATTTTTTTTTTTTTTTTTTTTTTTTTTTGCCGATTATTGAGTTATTAATAAATTAAAAGACTTGAGCATTAAAACTATCGACAAGTAAACAGTAATATTTATTAAAGTATTTTTTTTCTATTTATTTAATTTCTAAAAAATTTTCTTGTCATTTTTTAAAATAAATTTGCATGATTCGATGAATTGTAATTTTCAACTTTTAAAACTCGTCTATTTTTTATTAATTTACAGCCTTTTTTTTTTTTTAAATTAAAAAAACCAAAATCTCATGCTTCTAGCTTTGTAATGTTATGAAATAGTCATTAGAAAAAAGTCAAGTGTAATGAAAAAATTTAAAAAAGAAAAAAAAAAATAATTTAACAAACAAAAATAAATTTTTATTAATAAATATTTTTCGAATTTATATAAAAGAAAATTAACACTAACAACAGATTATTTCGTATTAATATTAATTATTATATCAAAGTATAAATGATTTTAATTAATATATTAATTAGTGATTATAGTAATAAATATAAATAGTATAGAATAATAATAATTTAAACAAATAGATAATATTTTTTGCCTTTTGATTTGTAACTTTTTTTCGGATAATAATAAGCACGTACATATAATGAATTGTTTTTATTCTTTCCTTTTAATTTATTACACATAAACCGCTAAAAAATTTTCTCAGGACTTTTCGGACAGAATCCTCTCTGATCTTGACTGGCTTTCTCTGAGAGAAGCAACTGTTTCTTCCTAGTTTAAATCTTTTTATGGAAAATCTACTGATTCAATAATTCCTTGCTCTGCGAAATGGATTCCTGTTGCGTATCATCTGCAACACGTAATAAACAGTACAAAAATCATATCTCACCAGAAAGTTATTTAATTCCTCCGCTTACCGGTTCCACTGTATACTCCTCTGTAGCATATAAATTACTAGTTTGTAAAACATTTCTTATTATGTCAATAATTGGCACAACTATCCCAGTCACGATTCCTCCAATTCGTCTTGAATCTTTTTAAATAATAAATCACAATTAAAATAAAAAAAACTCGTTTTAATTTTAACAACATATATATCTATACCTGATATTTGATCGGTACTTCGTTTGCTCCTTTTATCCTCACACTTTTCCATCACAATACTTTTGCTACATTGATTTTGATAATTCAATTCAACTGGTAATGAATTTACAATGGATATCTGTGAAATTACTATTAATAATATAAAAATACATAATTTTAATTTCATCATTACGATTTTTTATTTTTAACTTTTACTGTCAATTCACAATTGTAATGATATTTTAAATCGCGTTCCTTTTAATAATTTTCTATATCCGGTATACGTGACACAATTAATGTTTAATAACAATTACTAAATATTTTAAGTATAAACAACTTGAAATTAGTCAATAAAATTAAATCACCTTAACCCACTTTTTATTATTGTGATTAATTTAAAATGCTGACTCAGTAATTAAGATTTTTTTAAATTTACGTAATTTAAACTTTAAGTATTTGCGCGGGAAATAATAAAAAAAAAAAAAAAATTGAATTAGACAGTGGCGCGCTCTAGTTGGAATGAGTGACAGTGACTGGAGCAAGTGGATGTGGCTGACACGTAAGCTGCTGTGACTTTTTAATTATTTGTTAATTAAAATGTTTGTTATTAAAATAATTCGATAAAATAAATATTGAAATTATTTTATTAAATTAAAATCTAATAGGTAAGAAATAGGATAATTAAATTAGTGATTTAATAATTCGATGTCTAACCCCAATTGTCACTTTTATAAAAATAAAATATTTTTTTGTTTTACAGAAAGTGGTGGTTTAAAAAAAAAAAAAAAAAAAAAAGAAAAAAATAATAAAGTTTAAAAAATGAGTAGCGTTGTAGAACAATCATGTTATACGTTGATAAATATTCCAACGGAATCGGAGCCGATAAACGAGCTCTCGATGAAGATGGATCTGGAAAAAGGTGACCTACCGGTTAAAATAGAGGCACTAAAAAAGACTATTTATATGATTCTCAATGGAGAACGTGTTCCTGGATTATTAATGACGATAATAAGGTTTGTTTTGCCATTACAAGATCACACAATTAAAAAAATGCTTCTTATTTTTTGGGAAATTGTACCAAAGACATCACCAGATGGAAAGTTGCTTCAAGAAATGATTTTGGTATGCGATGCATACAGAAAAGATTTACAGCATCCAAATGAATTTGTTCGTGGATCAACATTAAGATTTTTATGTAAATTGAAAGAACCAGAATTATTGGAGCCACTTATGCCAGCAATAATTGCTTGTTTGGAGCATCGTCACTCTTACGTTCGTCGTAATGCTGTATTAGCTATTTTTACAATTTACCGTAATTTTGAATTTTTAATTCCTGACGCACCAGAACTTATTGCCAAGTATTTGGAAGGTGAACAAGACATGTCATGTCGTAGAAATGCATTTTTAATGCTACTTCATGCCGATCAAAGCCGTGCATTGGCATATCTAGCAGCTTGTCTTGATTTGGTACCAACATTTGGTGATATACTCCAATTGGTTATTGTTGAATTAATTTACAAAGTTTGTTTAGCAAATCCATCAGAGAGAGCACGATTTATACGTTGTATTTACAGTTTATTAAATTCACCAAGTGCAGCAGTACGTTATGAAGCTGCTGGTACTTTGGTTACACTGTCAAGTGCTCCAACGGCAATAAAAGCTGCAGCTTCATGTTACATTGAGCTTGTTGTCAAAGAAAGTGACAATAATGTTAAATTAATTGTATTAGATCGTCTTATTGCCATGAAAGAAAGTCCATCTCATGAAAGAGTACTTCAAGAGCTTGTAATGGATATATTACGAGTTTTAGGTTCACCAGCACTTGAAGTACGAACTAAAACTCTTGCTTTGGCTATTGATTTAGTGACAACACGTACTATTGAAGAAATGGTACAATTATTGAAGAAAGAAGTTATAAGAACTGCTGGTGGTGAACATGAAGATGCTGGAAAATATCGTCAATTACTTGTTAAAACTCTTCATACATGTTCTATTAAATTTCCTGATGTTGCTGGTACAGTTATTCCTGTTCTTGTTGACTTTTTAGCTGAAAATAATGAAGCTGCTGCAACAGATGTTCTTGATTTTATACGTGAAGCTATACAAAGATTTGATAATTTACGGCAATTAATTATTGAAAAATTACTTCAAGTATTTCCAGATATTCGTGCGGTTCGTGTTCATCGGGGAGCTATGTGGATACTTGGTGAATATGCAACTTCAAAGGAAGACATTGAAAGTCTTATGAGTCGTATAAGAGTTGCTTTAGGTGAATTACCACTTGTTGAAGCTGAAAATAAACGTCAAACTGGTGAAAAACCTAGTGATGATAATAATACTCAAGGTCAATCACAACCAAGTCAATTGGTAACTTCAGATGGTACTTATGCAACACAAAGTGCATTTAGTTCAACTTCAACTGGTAAAAAAGAAGAAAAACGTCCGCCATTGGTTCAATATATGATGGAAGGTGATTTTTTTATTGGAGCATCATTGGCATCAACTCTTGCTAAATTAGCATTACGTTATAAAGAACTTGAAAATAATTTACAAAAAACAAATCGTATGCAAGCTGAAGCAATGCTGATAATGTCAAGTTTACTTCAATTAGGACGTTCTGGTTTACCATCAAAACCAATAACTCACGATGACGCTGAAAGAATTTCTGTTTGTCTTAGAGCACTTGCTTGTCCTACTCCACTTACACAATCAGTTTTTACAGAGGGCTGTCGTGAAGCACTTGGACGTATGCTAACCGCTAAAGCTGAAGAAGACTCACAGACTCAAAAAGCTAAAGAAAAACCCAGTAATATTGTCCAAGTTGATGATGCAATACAATTTTTACAATTAAATCGTAACAGTGATTTAACTGGTGGACATGGTGATGTATTTGAACAAAGTCTCAGTGCAGCTGTTGCTGGACGACCTGGAACAACTGGAGATACACCAACTCCTACAAGTGCATTGAGTAAAGTAACCCAACTTACTGGTTTCTCAGATCCTGTTTATGCAGAAGCACTTGTTCATGTTAATCAATATGATATTGTACTTGATGTTTTAATTGTTAATCAAACAGAAGATACTTTACAAAATTGTACATTGGAATTAGCGACAATGGGTGATTTGAAATTAGTAGAAAGACCACAGCCAATTGTATTAGCGCCTCGTGACTTTGCAAGTATAAAAGCTAATGTTAAAGTTGCATCAACTGAAAATGGGATAATATTTGGTAACATTGTTTATGATGTGTCGGGTGCTGGCTCTGATCGAAGTGTTGTTGTTCTTAATGATATTCATATTGATATAATGGATTATATTGTACCAGCTACGTGCACAGATACTGAATTCCGTCAGATGTGGGCTGAATTTGAATGGGAAAATAAAGTTTCAGTTAATACTACGCTTGCTGATCTTCGTGAATATCTTGCGCATCTACTAAAGTCTACAAATATGCGTTGTCTTACTCCAGAAAAGGTAATAAAAAAAATTTAAAAAAAAAAAAAAATAATTTATATTTATTTATAATAATTGTTTTTTTTTTTTGTTTTTTTTTTCTAGGCATTATCGGGACAGTGTGGATTTATGGCTGCAAATATGTACGCAAAATCAATATTTGGAGAAGACGCACTGGCTAATTTATCACTTGAAAAACCCCTATATAAACCAGATGCACCTGTTGTTGGGCATATTCGTATTCGTGCTAAAAGCCAAGGAATGGCGCTATCACTTGGTGATAAAATTAATTTTGCACAAAAAGTTATACAAACTAAAGTCATTCAAGCTGCTTAAAACATATATATTTCAATATCTTTGGCTTTTACTACTTTAATTTTTTAACTGAACAATAGAAATTAATTAGACTACTATTATTATTATTAATCAACATAATTAATAAAAAAAAAAAAAATTACGTTGAGTATTATATATATATATATTTATTTTTTCAATTGATTACATATGAATGTCTGAGAATGAATGAATTTTTTAAAAAATATACAACGTATGTAATTAATATGAAAATTTAATATTATCTTATAAATAAAAATTATAATTAAATCCAGTTGTTTCTTTTGGAAATATTTATTCGCGGTGATCTATCATTAGACTCATTATCATTTTGTCTTGAACGATTAAACTCTGGTGTATTTGGTATAATTGTGACATCAGGAATTTTTCGCGGACTCACGGGTCTTGGTCGCGGTCTAATAATGTCTGTTGACAAATGTGAACCTGGGGTATTATTAATATTTTTATTGGGTGAGGTATTTGATATAATTTTACCAGGTGATTTTTCTAATTTATTATTATTTAAATTTGATGGACTCGAGGGCGCAGGTTTACGTTTTATAATTTTTGGTGGTGATGAACGTCTACCAGTAAACTGACTATTATTTTTTTTAGTTTTCTCATTTTCATATCCAACAGTCGTCGGTAAAACATTTGTTTCTTTCTCAATTTTTATCTCTGTAGGTTCTGGAGAGCAAGAACGAGGAGTCGTTGGTGTATTGGTACCTTTTAATACGTGTAAAATATTAGCTGTCGGTTCTTTTGGAAGTTTTACAGGAGTAACTTCTGGTAGTAGAGGTTTGTCACATATTTTACGCGCTTCATCCATTGCTTTTTTTAAACTCTGCTGACTTTGTAATGATACTTTGTTATTAGATCGTCCAATTTGTGAACTTTTAACAGCAGATGATACTACTTGACCCCATTTACGGTCTGCAGATTTAAGTACTGCAAGTTTAGCAACACGTTTCCATCTTTCAATATTATCTTCACCTTCAGGCGGTTGTTCTAATTCACCACTAGAACAATCATCTAGATCCATTGGTCCAGAAACTGAAAAATCTTTCATCAATCTTCTTTCCCAAACTCTCATTTTTTTACCTAAAACAGCTAAATTTTTTAATTTATTAAAAATTATTAGTATTATTATTATTTTTTAAGTTTTAAATTAATTACTTTGTTCTTTTGAATTAGCTCCAGTAATATCCATTCCATTTCTACGAAGTACTTCTAAAAGTTCACAACGCCAACTCGAAATATCAGATTTAACTTCATGAATATCATCTTCAGTTACTGGAGACATTTCATGTTCATTATGAGCATTTACGACATAACGCCAAATTAATGCCCTCATAACTGCACTGTATCTAAAACAACAACAATTATAATTATAATTATTATTATTATTATTAAAATAATAATAATAATAATTAATACTTGTGTTCACGAGCTTTACGTCTTCCGCTACTACGATATTCATTTGATTTTTTTTGAAGCCCAATAAGTCTTAAAAATAATTTAGGAGCTGGAAAAATATTAAATGGCGGAGGTAATGTCCCCGTATCATCAAAATAACTCATCCATAATTTAGTTCTCGCAAATTTCCATTCAACGTCCGAGTGTTTCTAATTATTTTAATAAATTAAAATTAATTGTTTTTATTATTTATCTTAAATAGATTAATTACCTCAATAACGGCGTAACTGTTGCTCATCATAGCAATAAGTAGATTAAGCAAAACAATAACATTGATAACCGAGTATGAGCCAAACATGAGCAATCCCCAAAATCGCGTATACGATTTAATTCCCGTTAAATCAAAGCTATCGATTCCCACCCCTCCAAAACTTGCCCAGAAAAGACTTTGACAAGATTCAAATAAACTACTAAATCTTCTCCATCGTAAACAGGAGTCACTTGTTGGATCCCAAGATGAATTATCCATTTCTGAATAACATTTTATTTTTTCTAATTCTGCAAAATACCACAGCAACTGATTTAATCCACAGGCAAACGCAAACAATACCAAAGTATAAATGAAAAAAAATTTAACGATATCGATGACCATTCTTCCCAATGAAATCTAAATTTTAAAATAATATTCATTAAATTTATATAAAATAAAAGTAATATAATTTATATGTATTTTTTGATAATTACTTGCAGAGGCCCAAGATTTTGATTAATACTAAACAAATGAACTATTTTCAATGCACTAAATACATTTGCTGCTGAAAAAAGTCCTTCTGCAATTAATTGAGGGTCAAAATCACTCCATCTTTCACGTGGGACATATGCCGCTGAAGAATCCTCATTTATTTCAGCTCTCTGCTGTACATAAGCAGCTATACGTAAAATACCAGTCGCAACATAAAGCGAATTACGGGTAAAATCAATAAAGTTCCACATATCTCGGAGATAAGCTTTCAAACCGTCGCAAAATACTTGACGTGTTTCCTCCCAAATAAATCCAAAAACATAAATTACGACAATATATTCAAGAAATGTCGGTACAGATCCACGCTGTTTTTGTAAATCTTCTTTTAATTGTCGTTTCATTGTTTCTGTACCAAATATCATTGTCACTTGGACTTCTGCTCGCAGTGATACCAGCATTAGAATCACTAGTACAATAAAAAGAAAAAAATAAAATATACATCTATAAAAATATAATATAATAATACTTACAAAGAAAAAATAAATATGAAGATGCGTGAATTAAAAATTTGATAAAAGGTCGACGTAAAAGTTGTCCATTCTTTGAATTTGGGGCAAAGTAATAAATCATTGAGTAAAGAGGAAAAAGTATTGCTGTTTTTATTATTATTCCAAATCTTTTTAGTGCTGTCATTCTTCTGAATCCCGGTACACCTTCATACCTTATTAATAAATATCATTAGTATTATTATTATTATTATTTTTAAATTATTATGGAAAATATTTATTACCAAATTGATGCTAAAAGCTGCTGAACATGCGAATGAGAAACAAATTTTTTTTGTTTATACTGAATAGCAACTTCAAGACGAGCTAATGGTTTTACTGGATGATGATTAACATTTGCCTCAGAATCGTGATTTAAAATAGTATTTAATTCAGAGGTAGTTCTTGATTGTTGTAATAAATCAACAGCAAATCTATTAATAAATAAATATATAAATAAATTAATTAATTAATAATAAAATTAAGATATTAACTTTTCAACTTGTCTTTGTAGTTTTATGTATTCAAAACTACTCTCGGGTTCAGATATCGCCAGCTGTCTTAATTCCCAACTGAGTTGAAACGCGGTCATTATTGGATCGGGTGAACTCAGAGCAATAAGACTTGGACTTGCTAGTGCTTTATATTCAGATATTCTTGATGATGATAATCGTAAAGGATCACCGGTTGATGAACGAAGACAATCATCACAACCACAACGAATATCGTGAGGCATCGGCAAAGTTGCACCGCGATCAATTAAAAGTTTAAGTATCTCGTAATTATTTCTTTGTGCCGCAACTACCAGAGGTGTCATTTCAGGTGGATACCGAGCTGTTGCTGGATCAATCATTTGCCAACTGTGTGTTATTTCTTTAGGTGCTAAAATTAAAAATTTAATAAGCAAAAATAAATAAATTTAAAAAAAAAATTTTAAATACTGCTTACGATTATCGTTATTGAGTTCTTGAGTTCTGACAAGTTCTTCATGCTCCAATAGTAATTCGACGGCTTCAACAAACTCCTGATCAATAGCATACAGCAATGAATCACGTGTTTCAACTCCCATTACCACCAAAAGCTCCAACATTTCAAGATTCTCAGATTCAATTGCCAAAGTCAATGCACCCCGGCCAAGACTATCAACGCAATTCATGTCGATCATTTTTTTCTACCAAATAATTTATTTTTAATAAATAAAAACAAAACTAATTAATATAATTATTTAAAAAATAATTACATTTTTAATTTTATGAGCGAGCTGTAGCATCCGACGTACATTAGCAAGATCTCCTCTTTCTACCGCAAGTAAATATTTTTTCTCATCAATATTCAACGATCTAGGTAAATGCAAGCTATACTCTAGATCATTATCCAGAGAAGGTGCCTCGATTTCCGATACCTTTTTTTCACTCATTTTTATAAATTAACACTTTAACAATAAATAAAATACTAGACACTGACAGTAATGCACATTGAAACACTAGAGCATATGTAATACCTGCAGGTATTCATTAATACCTGGGTCAGGTCACAATTCAATATGATCCAACAAAACAAATGTATACTACATTTATATATTAACATTATTTATAGGATCATAGTAATTTAATTATTGAGATTAACCCAGACCCTGTTTATTTTAAAAACATAAAAGCTTTTTTTTTTTACTTTTTTTTCTGTCAAGTATTTCTACCACACACATATATAATATATAAATTAACTTAGACAATATCTTGTTAGTATTTTTTAAATAATAAATTTTTAAGACAAAACTCTGTATGTCAAACTATTTAACTGATAAATATATTTATCTACTATAACAATAAAAAAAAAAAAAGATATATTTTTAATGAAAGGATAAAAATGTTTATTCTTAAGCTCACTTCTTTGATACACTCATCGTTTCTCGTTTATAGATTATGTCCATTCTCTATACTCTTAATTCCTAAGAGATAGGATTTTTTGCTGGCAATTAATTTAAAAAAAAAAAAAAAATGAAAAGTTTGAGAAAGTATTTAATAATTTTATTCCATGGACATCTTTTATTAGACATAATAAATATAATTTCACCGGTTTCTTTTAATCCAGAGAAAACATTTAAAAAAATCACTCGAAACTAATTGTTGATTGTATATAAATCGCGGACATATTTAGATTTCATTCAGAGTAATAAAGATTTTAATCTAGTTAATGATTTAAGTAATGAGTAAACAAATATATTTATTATTTATTATTTTTTTAATAATTTTAAAAAATATTTTCGCTGAAAAAAATGATGATTTAGCTGTTGCTTCGACAAATGATGGTAATTTAATTTTATTTTTAATTAACAATCATATTATTTAATTAGCTTTTTTATAATAATAGATGGTGGTAAAAATGGTGAAAAGGAAGCTGGTGGACATGCAGCATCGGAATATCATAAAACTGATGGAAAAAAAGGAGACGAGGTATAACATATATTATAACTTATTAAAATTATCCAGTGATATATGACACGATCGTGAAATAAAATATATAATGATAATAACAATAATTTTTTTATTTTTACCCTTGAAGTTGTTGGGTATCAATTGTATGATAAATACTCACGTGTTCAAAAAGTGACAATATAAATATATAAGTATAATACGTGTGCTATTGATCTTTTAGAGTTTAAAAAAATAAATAAATAAAAAATGCATGACATTGTATTACAAAAAATAAGATTATATATAATTTAATATTTTTAACAGAGCTATGAAAAGAAACACGAGTTAGATAAAGGTGAGGAAGGACATCACGATCATGAGGATCATAATAAAAGTTATGAGGAGTCAAATGGTGTCGAGAAAAAGCACAAAGACGAGGCTGGACATTATGACGAGTATCTGGAGGGTGAGAAACGTGAAAAGTTTGCCGAGTTCGATGAAGAGGGTAAACACCAAAAGGGACACAGCACTAAGGGTCAACACAATGTTTACAAGAAAGATGAGTATGAGAAAAAACATGATTTCTATGATGAATTTCATGATGAAGACGGACATGAACAGCAAGGTGGATTCAAACATTCACACGAAAATAAAAAAGGTGGATTTGATAAAAAAGGTCATCGTGATTATGCTCATCAAAAGGTATAAGCTCTCTTATATTATATTATATATATATATATATATATATATATATATATATAAAAAAAAGTTTTACTTGTTGATTGTAATTGTTTTTATTTTTTTTCTCAAGGGTCATCATGGCAAAAAACATGATCACCATAAAGCCAAACATCATCATAATAAAAAAAATCATAAATCTGGTGAGGGTAATGATCATCATCATAAATCTCATTACAAACATGGAAAAAGAGCTGGCAAAGCACGAAAGAAACAATGGTCACGTTCTGGCAAAGCTTGATTATTATAAATATTTATTCATATTCATAAATTTAAATTATTATCAATAATAATAATTACAATTATGTGCAATCGATTGAGGCTTTTATTTACTAGTTGACTTATTTTTATTTCAATTAATTGTGAAAAGTGAAAACCTAGCGTTAAATTGGTCACACTTGATGACACACCATGTTCTACATTTACTTTTAGTTTTATTGTATTTTATAAATTTATCGACCACCTAAAACGTTATTTATTACATATTTAATTATAAACTTCAGTATCTTGATCAATAACAAAATCTTCTGTATTAAAAATATATTGATCAATAAAAAAAGGAGAAAACGGTTTTTGTTTTATTATAAATAAGTTACTTAATATTATATTAGTCATAACAAGTGTCCTTGATAAAAATAAATTACCTAATAATCGATGTTATTCGGGGGTCAAAAAGTTTACTTGTGAATTATGTAGTTGCAGCAATTGTTTTAAGAGAAAGGAGGAAGCATTGAAATAGATTACTTGGTAAACTATTTGATCAGTATAAGTTAGCAATAAAAATCAGTAAGCTATAACGGGGGAATGATATAATTGTCATCGACTTTTAGATTACACTCAGTCTTACAGTGTCCAGTCATCATGGATACATCATACAGACTTATGTCTGTCAATCCAGCATTAATATGCATATTATTTATGGTATTTTTTTTTTAAATTTATTAATTTATGTTTTTATCTAATTTTATTTATTTATTATTTTATACTATAGATACAGTCATCAATTGCAGCATCTGTTAATTTTTCAAATAAATTACCAATTGTTGTTGCTGAATTACCAAAACAACCAATAAAACCAGAACAATTAGAACAAGCTGCTAATAATAATGAACCAACAATAAATTATCATCATCATCATCAGATTCAGGATAAACTGCTGCCAGTTTATCCACAAGTACAACCTGTTGTTAAATATATTAAAAAACCACAAGTTTTATATTACGCTCAGCCGTCGGCTTATCCTAAGAAATACATTGTATTGAAAAATAAAAATAATAATCAACCAGCTGGTAAAATAAATAAACGTCAGGATAATTATGGCAATCAAGAGGAATCAAATGAATACGCTGATTATGGAAATGATGATAATTATGATCATCAAGTACCTGCTGAATCAAAACATCATGAAGAACATTATGAAGAGTCACATGAACAAGGGCATGGTGGTGAACATCACGAAGAAGATCATGAATCTAAAGGAGAAAAAGGAGACAAGGTAATGTAAAAATAAAATTATTTATTTATTTATTTATTTATTTATTTATTGCTAATAAGGATTAAAATATTTATAGGGATTTAAAAAATGGTTTGAAGAAGAAAAAGGTAAAAAGGGGCATCATGATGAAGATGAACACAAAAAACATTACGGAGAAAAAAGTGGAGAAAAAAAGAAACACCATCACGATGACGGATACTACAAAGAATATCATACAGATGAAAAAGGAGAAAAAGGATCCTCGTATGAGGATAAAGAAGATTATAAAAAAGGACACAGTACCCATGGAAAACATGTTATTCATAAAAAGGTTTGATAATAAATAAATAATTAATTAATTAATTAATTAATTAATTATTAATTATGGAATTGACTTGTTTACTAGGATGACTATGAAAAAAATGTAGACTTTTTCGATGAGGATCACTCGCACGAGGAGCACGAAAAACACGGTGGTTATCATCATGAGCATAAAAAAGGACACGGGGGTAAAAAGAAGAAGGGACATCACAAAAGTGGACATCATGAAGACAAGTACGGTAAAGAAAAGAAACATAAACACGGTAGTCATCATCATGATGAAGAAAAGTGGAAAAAAGAAAAAGGAGAAAAAGGACATCATAAACATGGTAAAAAATATGGCAAAAAAGGTGAACATGAAGACGGAAAAAAATGGGAACATAAAAAAGGATAAAAATAATAATACGTATATTTTAATTGTAATAATTATAAAAATTATTAAAGATTTATTGTTGTCAACAAGTGTAAAAATATTTGTGTATCATTAAATCCTTGTCTATGAAATCCCTGTGTGAATTAAACACTTGTTCTATAAAGCGCGATTACGTCATGGCTTGTATTGTTAGCACAATTATTCTGTCGGAAAATCACGCACGGGGATATATTATCATATATCTTATATTAATAAACATTATTTATTTTTCTTCTTCTTCTTTTCATTTTATTTTTCATATATGTATATATATTGAAGTAATAAATTTTTATGAGAATCATGTGTTACTGGTGAAAATATAAGCAAAAGAAAAATAAAAGTCATCAGTCGCAATCTCAAAAAGTTTTTATTATTTCTATATATATATTGATCTTTTTGTTATTCAATGGAGATGATATGAAACTAACTTTTAGATATATATTCACAAATTCATGATCCTTATCATATAGTATCAGTGTCAATTGGGAATTTCCTTTATTTATTATACATGCGAATTTTCTAACTCTTATTGTTTTTGGTCATATATAATAATAATAATATATTACTTTAATACTAAAATATCCAAGTTATTTTAAAATTACATTTTTTTTTTTAACGAAAGAAAATATAAATTCAAGTAAAACGACTTGTTGAGATTTTTTATTATCAATTAGTGCACCCAATACTCATGTAATACTACGCAGCGACTATTTTCTACTTTTTATTTATAATAAAAGAAAAAATAAATGTATATATTTTATTGTTATTATTATTAGTGATAATAAAATGGGTATAAATTTTCATCGTGTAGGAAAAAACACCGGCATTTATTTGGTATTATAAGTTCATTAGGAAATCAACTGATCCAAGTAATCGTTAATTATCATTATCATCACATATTATCCACCCGTATATGAATACCACTAGCTGGTGATAATGTGATAATAATCAGTGATAATACCACCTACAAATGTTGATGGGCTTTAATATCCATCCTATTTTTTTATTTTCTTTTAAATAAAGTAGAAAAAAAACAACAAACACACACACACACACACATTTTTTTGATAATAATAAAATATAATTTATAATTAATTTTTACCGTGATTATGTTATTATAATTTATTTTTCATTTTTTAGTAATTGGAATAAGAATAAAAGAAAAAAATGAGATGATTGAGTAAATTTTGTTGGTGAGCATGGGAGGTATCAGCAGGAGTAACGTCATGCGTCAGGATCGTCGGGATATCTCGATGTTTGGCGACGATTGGGGTACGATGGGGATGAAGAGACGGCGCCAGTGGGTGTTCTGTTATATAGAAAAGCTGAATCAAGCCCCTTTATCCTCATTCTCTCATTTACGCGCGGAAGAATATCTTGCTCTTGTCATTTGCACCACTCACAATATTAATATTATTATTAACAATAATTATATATATATTTTAATCTGTGAATTTATTTTTTATCATATTTATTCAACGTGTTATATTATTTTATAAAATAAATCAACAAATATATAAGATATCCCGCCAACGTCTAGCAACAGGTGAGAGCTATTTTTACTTAACATTTTTATATTTTGTTATTACTTTTAAAAATATTCATGTTCAATTTTTGATGCTGTATTTTAATTACTTTCATGCTTAATTAACAACTCTGATTTTTTATCTTTTCAAACTAACAAAAAAAAAAAAAAAGAAAAAAAAAAAGAAGATATTTAAATTTGCATAAAAATGACATGAATATTTTTATTTTTTTAAGTAGATAAGATAAAAAAAGTTATTCCCTAAAGTATCTTAGCTTATTATGTACACATATATCTTATTAATAAATTCTCCCCCGTTATTTATAAAAAATTTAACAACAGTCACCAAGTAATTATAGGATTATTATTTATTTTTTTTTTTATCAAAAAAAGATGATAATTTCCTGTGAATAAATTGAAATTTAAAATTACAATTTTACAAGTCATTATAAAATCTTAAACACACGGGAAATTACAATACAAATGGAATAATAAAAATTTTTATTATTTTAATACTATTCATAACATATTTATTTATAAATAAATTTTCATTTATATTTCACTTGTGTGATTATAACATTGATAGAAAAATTCAACCTATCTAGTTATTTTTCATCTATTTTTTTTTTTTTTTTTTTTTTTTTTTTCTAGTGATCTATAAAAAATTACAAGTCGTGAAGCGCAAGTGTGACGGAATATTGAAGTGACGTTAATTTCATATCCGTAAAATGATGAGAAAAATATTAATAAAAAAGATGAAAAATATCGTTGATTATAAATCTAACGTGACTTATAGTTGATAATTTATTTAAATTTCAAATAAGGATATCCGATGGAGATTATTATTTTTTTTTTTTTAATTTTTATTTTTAGTCCTCGAATATATTCGCGTAATAAAAATCAATGTCAATGCTAAGATTATAAAATATTAAATAAAAAAAGGCATTTATTGTATTATATATTATACTTTTAAAAAAGTATTAATTTCCCTCAGGAAAATTAAGTTTCAAAGTTTATAAAGACAATCGAAGCTGTTAAGCCGATGAGAGAATACGCGGGAGTTATCCGCGGGTTCTTAAGTACCTGTTGTATATAAAGTATAAGGTATTAATGTTGTAAGGAACCCTTTTATATATTATTTTAGCAAGCTCTCGAAACCAAGATCTCGTTAATTGCCAGGGGTAAACTCCTAAAGCTACAGTAATAATATGCTTAATTTTGAATAAATTTTCATTCCATTATTTAATTCCGTATTTTAAAGTTCAATTGATCACGATCCATACAATTCTTTTTATTATAATTAATTTATAAATATTACCTTTAATCAAAATAGAATAATAATAATAATAATAATAATAATTTAGATATATAGTTTGTTAATGAAATTTATGAGTTCCGTAAGACGAAGAAACTCAATTAAATAATTTCCTATCTATCCCACTGTGTGGTTTTATTCTGTTCTATCTCACCGAGTATTAAATTATTATATTTTCAGATAAAATAAAATATAAAATATAAAAATGAGCAAAAGAAAATTATTTATCGTAACAATCCTAGTGATATGCTTGTCTATTAATTATGTTACTGGATTAATGGAAGACTCAACAAGTGTTATTGATAGATCAGGACGTGAAATAAATAGTAATCAACGGCCACTGTGTGCTGCTAAAAAAGATTATGATTTTATAACTGAATACAAACGTCTACCTGAGCATCGCTATGTCACTGAATATAAACGATTTCCCGAATATCGTTATAGTTTTGGTATTGGCAAGCGATGGTACGATGACTCAAAGGTATTATTATTATTATTTTTTTTTTTTTCAATATATATATATATATATTGAAAGCTGGGTTAATTCCTTGTATCAAATAAGAGTTGTTATTGACACCGGGGGAGAGAAACTTGATAGAAAGTGATTGCGGAATGAAAACGAAATCTTCACAACCCCCGGGATTTATCCAAACAATGACATTGATGAGACAGTGGAGCTTACTGACAAGCTTTAAATATTATATATATCTACCTATCTTTCAATATATCCGTATTCATTTTTCTCTCTTTGTTCTCTGGTTATTTTTTAAAACTATTAACTAACTTTCAATTGCCGTTAATCATTTTTTTAGACTAACAGTATTTTATTTATTTGTTTTTTTGTTTATAATTTTCAACAGAGAAATACTCCATATTCATTTGGAATCGGTAAACGTTATCAAATGGAAAATAAATTACATCCATTTCGTTTTTTCTCTGACTATTTATCTATTGACAATGGAAATTATCCAGTAAATGTAAATGATGTTATTCCTGATCAAGAGGAAAATAAACGAGCTGTACCTGCACGTTCTTATGACTTTGGAGTTGGAAAACGCAACAATATTTTTTCATCAATTCAACAACAACAGCAACAACATATTGATGATACTGATAAAAATCAAGATAACATTAAATCCCAAATTTGGGAACAGAATTAAATAATAATATTTTATTTTATTATTTTGTTTATCCGTTATGTAAAATATATATATATGTGTCCTCTTGTAGCCAAATCTCACTCGATATTATAATGAAATCGGCTTATTTAAAGTTAAAATAAATATAAATATATGACTATTTATAATGTAAGCTAAATAAATAAAAATCTATCAATATATTAATTAATATGTTAGCTTGAAATAACAATCAATGTAATTAAAATGAAAAAAAAAAAAAAAAAAATATAGTCAGTTCTTAATTTATCATATACACTGATTGTAAGTTTTATCGAAGAAAAAATAATAAATATACTGCAGAGTACTATAAATTATAGATAACTATTCTCATGAGATTAATACTCAATACGCCCTAAAAAAATATATATATAATAATAATTCTTCAGTTTTTTTTAGTGGTTTGGCCGTGTACTTAAATATAATTAATAGCAATGAAATTATTTATTTGCTTGAGTATAATTTTTTATTTAACAGAAAAAAGTTTATCTTGGCGCGTAGGTGAATTAAAATACTGGCTTCCGAACTTGGATTGGGCAACACCAGACAATTGGGTGAATGATATTAAACCAGATGTAAATAGTCGAGTTGTATTTCCTTTAGAGATTCATCACTCAGTTGGACTTCCGTCAAATTCATTTTTACAGCTTACGGGCATTGAATTACCGCGCGATGGATCTATTTTACTTTCCCGCAACGGTAATTTAAAGGTAAAATTTAATAATATATTTATAAATAATATATAATCATTAATTGTAATAAATATTACAGTTAAGTGTCAGTGAAAAAAATAATAAAAATAATAAAATTTCAACATGGAAATTAAAAGGGCCATTTTATTGGGTTGATCCTGATAATTGGAGTGATTCAAATAAAGCGATACCACATTTCGAAAGAATTCCTTGTTCAATGGATACTGTTGTATTGCCAGATATAAATCATTCATTAAGTATAAGATTTCCCAATGTTAATGTCAAAGTTAAGGAAATTAAAACATCCGATGAGGAGACAATTGATGAATGGCGTTGGCACTCATTGATGAGTGGCAGAGAATTTAAAAATAGTCCCCACACTGTTGGGTAAATTAATTTTATATAGACTAAATTCATTGATTATATATCAATTTTATGATTTTTTATTTTTTAGTTATAGCGGCTTGCAGTATTGTGAAACAGAATGTATTTGTAAACCAGACAATGCTGAAGAACTATTGAATGAAATTTGCATAATCGAAACCCCGAGATGTGAAAAGCGTGCATGTGAATTTCCATTACCGGTATTTATTTTTTTTTAACAAACTAATAATAATTATTATTATATTTGTTTTATAAAAATTAATACAAATTATTGAGTTCAGTTAGAAGATCACTGCTGTGATTACTGTGGAGGTAGAGTTTCAGTCTCTAGTAAAAAAATTTCCGTGTCAAAACTTGGAGAAATAGCACAGGAGGCATTAAAAAATAATAAAGAAATTTATTGGCATGCTCGACTAACTCCAAATAGTAAAGAGGTTGAGATTCTTCTTACTGAGAGGGGAATTTATTCGGGAATAAAAAGCCAAGAAGCCATTGATACGCTCGTTGGACTCTTGATGGGTTGCTTTTATTTATTTTTCTTTTTTTTTTTTTTTTTCGTCACTTTTAATTTCAATTCAAATGGATATTAATTTATTGTTATTTTTATTAATACAGTTAAAGGAATACCAGTGGTAAAAGCAATAGGTACTGGATCACCATTAACAGGTTCAGCATTAGCAAATACACTGGGACCAATGCTTGGAATTCCAATAATTATTTTAATAATTATTTTTCTTGCACTTCCGTACTTTGGATACTCATACACCCAGTAAGTATATATACATATACATATATATGAACAAAGTTTTGTATTTAATTTTATTCCTAAATGTACTTATTCTCACGCTCGACTCGTAATTTCATTACAAATTTAAACAACAGCTGGTACTTGTATAATAATTTTCCCTTACTTGCCAAGATTAACATTCTCTCATTCTCTTTATATTTTATCCTAGTACTAATACTAGTAGTGATAATCATCATATCGACGCATGTGCTCTTAAATGTGTATGTATTTTACTAAAAAGACTATCGAGTAAATCCCAACGACAAAGTAATTACGCAAACATATAAAATGAAAAGCTGGTACTGGTGGTGGTCAAACCAAACACCTGTCGCATTTTGCATTTCGCATTTCGCTCTTGTCAAACAGAAAATTCACATTACATCCACCCACCACTGAAACATTATTACTTATATTTACTTTTTTTTAACTATTAAAATTTAAAATAATGACTGGCATTATCCTTTAAATGAATTTTCATTGGAACTAATAATTAAAGTAAGCTTTAAATTTTCTACAATTACATCTCTCTTTACGACTAACAACAGCTACAACTACTAAAATTATCCTAGCTCGGCCTTTAATTATATATCAAGTACCTTTAATTATAAATTGAAATGTACTATTAAAAGAATTAAAACTACATGTATATTTTATTTTATTGTTACAGGGTTTTATCAGTTTGGCGAGAAGCGTATGGATCAGTACGTGATGGAGTACGACCAGACGATGGATTTGCGCGGTTTGAAAATTTACTTGAGGGTGATGTACAGCTATCTGGACCAAATATTTCAGACAATGAAGATGAACAAGACAATAGTGCTGGTGGTGGTAGTAGTAGTAGTGTAGGAGGAGGAGGTAAACGCTTTGAAAATCCATTGTATAGGTCAACAAGAAAATCCACTGAGCAAAAGGATTTACAAGATGATACTCAAAGTATTATCAACATTGATATTCCAGTGAGCTTAAATCAGTTAAAAAATAAAGTTTATTCATCTGAAAATTCTACCGTCGACTCGGATTAATTTATAATTTAATAACTAAAATATATACATATATTTTACTATCAATGACACGCAATCTTATTAAAAGAGAAAGAGAAGAGAATGAAAGATTGGAAATATCGAAAACATAAAATAGGAAATTTGATAACTTGAGATAAATCGTAAACTTGATAAATAATTATTAAAATAAATTGATTTAAAAATTTTAAATATATATATTATATATATTTTTAAAATTAACAATAAATTATCGTAATTTTTTAAAGAATGAAAAGTCTTGTTGCTTAGGGATAATAGTATCATTACGACCAGTATTTAAATACTTGGAGTTATTCCAGGTACGTGAATTATAAGGTACATTGAGAAAGTCAAGAAGGTGACAAGTTAATCTCGGAATAATTGGCATCAGAATTAATGAACCCACTCTAGCAGATTCAAGACCAAGAGCTAATACAGCTTTTAGTTTTTGTTGAGCTTCTAAATTATCAGTTTCTTTAGCTAATGCCCAAGGTTTATGGTAATCAATCATTTTGTTTGCTGCAAACAGTGTTTGCATCACGACATTAACAACATGATGCAAATTAAAATCATTATAATGATTTTGAGCAGTCAAAGTTACGGATTCAAGACTCTCTACTAGTTTGAGTGCTTCATTAGAATTTAATATATCTGAATGACTTTTACAAGGCTCGGGGATTATTTTATCCGGATTTACTGCTTTTCCCATACATCTATTTACTAAATTTCCCAATGTATTAGCTAATTCTGCATTTAATATGTTTCTTATTTTTTCTTCATTATAATCTAAAAAATCAAAGTATTAATTAGTTAAAGTTTTTGTTTTTTTTTTTTTTTTTTAATAATAAACGTACTTGCGTCACTGTATGGTACTGCTTCACGTAAAAGAAAATATCTTAAACCGTCTGCGGTAAATAATTTAGCAGCTTCTGATGGAGATACGACATTTCCTTTAGATTTAGACATTTTTTCATCATCAACAGTCCAGTGTGAGTGACACAATAGAGTTGTCGGTGGATCTAGACCAGCGGCCATACTGAATGCAGGCCAATACACACCATGAAATTTTAAAATATCCTTTCCTATAACTTGAACAGATGGTGGCCAAAATTTAGCAAATTCACGATTTTTAGGATATCCAAGTGATGTTAAATAATTAACTAAAGCATCTAGCCATACATAAACAGTATGTGAATTATCATTGGGTACTTTAATACCCCAGGGTGCTCGTGATGTTGGTCGTGAGACACTTAAATCTTCTAAACAATTTCCTTCTTCAATCCAACAACTCAAAATTTTGTGAAATTTTAAAGGTTGAACGACTTTAACTATTCAATTATAAACAATTTAACAAATAAATAAATTTATTATTATTATTATTATATAATATTTAATAAATTACCATTTTTTAACCAGTACTTTAAATCATCTTGCATTGAACTTAATTTAAATTTATAATTTTCTTCTTCCATCCACTGAACTTTATTACCAGATGACGCTGAAACTTTAATGGTATCACCATTTAACAATTTTTTTTCCTCCAACTCTGATTCTGGAACAAATGCTTCGTCTGATATGCAATACCATCCTGAATATTTTCCTAAATATAAATGTCCACTGTCTTCAAGTGTCGTCTAATATAAAAAATAAATAAATAAATAATTATTTATAATTTTTTAAAAAATAAATTATACTGTACCCAAAAATGATTAACAGCCTCGTGATGTCTTATGTCAGTAGTTCGTATAAAATTTGAATAACCAATATCAAAATTATCACACATGTCTTTAAATAATCCAGATATTTTGTCTGTATATATTTGTGGTGATAAATTATTAGCTATTGCAGCATCACGAACTTTAGTACCATGTTCATCAGTACCAGTACTTAGAAATACTTGATGTCCCAACATTATATTGTAACGATTTAATGCATCAGCAAGAGCAGCCGTATAAAGATGTCCAATATGTGGTCCTTTTTATCGTCATCAATAATAATAATAATAATAATAGTAATTATAATTATTAATGTAAAACAATTGGATTATTGGTTAAAAATAAATATTAAACTACCAGCATTGACATAAAATATAGGAGTTGTAATATAAACATTTTTTGGCCGATAATCAACGTACGTCCTGGTAAATATTTTATTACTCCATGATTTTATTTGATGATGATGATGACAACATATGTAGCGCAAAGGTGTTTTTAATTTAATTACTGCAAAGGAATATAAATTATAATGAATAAAATATATATATATATATTTATTGTTTGTTTTATTTAATTTATACACATGACTAATTATTTATTAGTTTATTTATTTTTTAGTATCAGAGATATCATTTAATAATGTTATTGTTTCTAATTGTGCAATTAAATCCATATGTTTAAATTCATCAGGTCGTTTAGTAAATGTTTCAAGTAATTTTAATCTATCGGGATTATTTTTAGTGTAATATAATTGCAATTCATTAGCAAGACATTGAGCCTCTTGTACATCAAGAGACTTTGTGTCAAATTCCCCTTTCATTAATATTAATCCCTTGGATTCACGTAAATCAGTATAATGAATTATTTTTAAACACTCGGGGGCGTTTTCTTGATGAGTTTGATACCATATCAAAGGTGTCATATGAACTTCAGTACCCGAAAATTGACTTAAAATAAATTCATAGCCATTTTCACGTGGCAATGGCAAAACAAAAGTTGGATATTCTGTTCCTTTTTCAAACATAACATCAAAAATTTCCGGTTCCATTACCCCACAAATACAATCCTTTTGTTTATGATAATTTAACCATATATCTGTTATTTCCTGCTTGCCTTTATCCTCTAGTAACTCCAATTTCATAACATCTGACAAAAGTGCCTTGTTATGTTGTTTCACATCAGATGTTAGTGATGGTTTAGCATTTGCTCCACGTTTAAATGTTCCTGGCTCCTTGGATTCTATAATTATAAATTTTAAATATATATAGTTAAAAATTTATATAACTATTATTTTCATAATTGTTACTTTTATTTTTTTTATTTTCAGTCTCTTCAATCTTTGATAAAAATTCATCTGGATTTGTTTGCTGTAATTTAGCAATGGCTCCAGCATATTTATCAAAATAAGGATTTTCTTTCAAGTTTTCTATAAATTTTTTAGCTTTCATTGAACTTGTCATCATGTTTCTTGATAATATATTTTTATTACTAAATGAATTATTTATTAATCTTTTAAATAAAATTATACTCATTGGTTTTATTGCCATTTATTTATAAAATACAGAAAGACACAAACCCACGATACTTTTTACTTTTTATACCTAAATAAGGTTAAAAACCATAACCTTTTTATTTAATTTTATTAAGTAGAAATAAGAAATTAGGAAATTACTAGTAGCGCATGGCAATAATATCGAACCCGCTCTCACTAGTGGAAGAGAGAGGAAAAAGCTCCTGGTATTTTCTGTGCTCCTGATATCTCGCCGGGTAGAAATCGCATCGCGAGCCCGATGAATGCCCGCGTACTAGCCTTATAATTATTATTATTTTTTTTTTAAGGGTCAGCATAGCGATAGATTATGAGAACGGTTGAGGGGCTGCTCCGTTTGGGCATGCGCATTAATAAAATTGTACCTCTTTCGGTTGCTTTCGGTGATACTTAGTACATAGAAATAGAACATAACCTGGTGAAATTTTATTAACAAATAAAAGTAAGTAATGAATAATAATTATAATAAAAATAATAATAATAATAATAAAAAAATGTTGTTTAGGATGTCGTGGATAAGTAGAAAAATTTGGACATCATTTACATCATTTACACCCTGGATGCCACAAGTTACTCAAGTACGTAATCTTGAGCTATATCATTCAGAGAAACGTGCCAAGGGTCGTCTAGTTAGACGTTATGGATATTCTGATCCAATAAATGCACGTGGATTGTTACCACGAGAAAGTGATGAAAGAATATTCACATTGCCAGTGTATCGTCCAAAAGATCATTGGTCAGAGAAAAGAGCTTTGTTTGGACAAAATGATTACATTGACATTTTGGGTAATGATGATCTTCATCCCACTAGAATTCTCTACAATGTACCGTCTTGGCTGAGAGGTGTAAAAGGAAATGAATTTCAAGTATTGTTGAGGAAAGAAAAAATTTGGTCCAAAGGAATTTTCCCATTTGCTAGACCAACTAGATGGAAAAATATCAAAAAACAAATTAAATTTTTACATAGATTTCTTAATACAAAAACTAGAAATAAAATATTTTAATTTACTTTTATTGTTATTGTTATCATCATTATTATTATTATTATTATTATCAATTAAACTACTATAAAATAATGTATAATGTCTTTAATACTTTGTTTTCTTTTTTTTCCAATTTAATTACAACAATTCGGAATATAAAATATTGAATTTATATATTTATCGATAATATCGCTAATTATTTAAAAAAAAAAATAAAATAAAATAAAAAATAAAAAATTTACTGCACGAACGTATGTACATAAATGTAAAAAAATATCACGCAGTAACAAAAAAAATTTTAAATATAAGTACAATTGATAAAATAATAAATTTAAAAGAAATAAAAAATTTTTTCCTAATAATGGTAATTAATCATGAGTATCACTTAATATATTTCCAATGATTGTAAAACAATTTTACGGACACTTATAACAAAATCACTTGCGTCCAATTTATTATTATTATTATTATTAATATACAATGTAATTGAAATTCCTATAATATTATGGATTTATTATTATAATTACAACGAAACTACGCCCAAAATTTAACGGGCAGATTAAAAAATAATTTTTTTTCTAATTAATATTTTTAATTCGAGGCTTTTTTTTTTTTTTTATTATGGCAACAAATGTCTCAGCTGATCAGTAATACTGTCTTCGGAGCATCAATATATATATTTATTTATATATCATGATTTGATTTTCAATATAAAGCGTGAAAAGTAAAATAAAATTATGAAAATATAAAATAATATAAGAAATATTATGAAGGTTAAAGAGATGAGTATAAAAAAAAAAAAAAAAAAAAAAAAAGAAAAAAAAATCTAAAATGGAAGAATTCCAATTTAGTTTTATGTACATTTAAAAATATAAATGTGGCAGTATAGTTTTTATTGTTGTTGTTATTTTTTTTTTTTTTTTTTTTTTTTTTTTTTTTTAATTGATTAATTTTATCGAAATTTACAAATGATTTTGTAAAAAAGACAGTAGTGTTGTCTCATAATGCCTCGTCGCGTCTAAACTTCTCAAACTATGCCTCTCTGTTGGATAAACTTGTAATTGATATGGTTTACCTGTTTTAACTAACGCATTAATTAATTCACTTGTATGAAAAAAATGTACATTTTCATCAATCAACCCGTGAATTATCAACAAACGATTTTCTTGATCGGGAAATTTATTAACATAAGTCAGTACTGAACTGTTAATATAACCATGATAATTATTATCTGGATGATCCATGTATCGTTCAGTGTAGCCTGTGTCGTATAGATTCCAACAAGTAACTGGTGCTCCAGCAATAGCCAACTAATTAATTTAAATAAATTTATTAATATAATTAAATAAAGTAATAATAATAATAATAATAATAATAATAATAATAATAATAATAATAATAATAATAATTTACCTTAAATACTTCTGGATATTGAATTAATCCCATTAGACTTAAATATCCACCGTAAGACCATCCATGAAGAGCAACACGATTTAAATCCAAATATCCAAGTTTTTCAGACAACAAATTTAGTACTTCAACTTGATCACTCAATTCTACAGTTCCCATTCGTCGTTTTAAATGACTTTCAAACATAAGACCACGATAATGAGATCCACGATTGTCTATCAGAACAACACAGTACCCTTGGGATGCCAGCATGTGCATTCTCAAATGACGCATACCCTAATAGAAACAAACAATTAATATATATATATATATATATATATATATATATATATATATATATATATATATATTTATAATGATAATAATAATTAAAATTACTTTGAATGTATTTGAGACTAATTGAACTTCGGGTCCACCATAAACTTGAAGAATTGTCGGATATTTAACTCCAGGTTTAAAATTATGAGGTTTAAATACCATTGAATAAATAGTATCACCAGATAATATTTTATGAGCATGAATAATTGGTGGCAATAAATCAATTTCGGAATTTGTTGGTTCTAATAAATAACCAACAGGTGTAAGAGTTATACTTTCAACAGTCCAATCTGTTAATGATATTCTAAATACCTGACAAGTAGGTAATGTTTTAATAGAACTATAAACAGTAACCATCATTGTACATTCTTTATTGAAATATATGTTATTATAACTGTAACCAGGTCTTGTAAGTAATCTTATTTCCAATGGACGTCTTAAAGATACTGCATATGCATGTTGTTCCAATGGTCCTTCTTTAAGACCAACAAAATAAACAATTGAATTAACGGTATCTACCCATATTTTTTTACCCAGTACTGGCCAATCACCTTGAGTTATTGCTATTTTAGATATAACTCGAGGTTGAAAATAAACAGTATCTAAACGATCTAATGGTTCTTTTATTCCATTTGTTAAACCAGATATACTTGATGTTATTAAATATAAATGCATATATTTAGATTCTTCGCTTGCCCATAGAAATTTAATTTCCGTAGGATCATCAGATGGCAAAAAATATAATAAATCATTAACATTTATCCATATTGAACTTGATTCTGAATAAATAACTTGTACACTTGCTGATGATGGTGTAAAATTATTATCAGAATTATAAACATTTGGTGGTGGTTCACAAAAATTATCAATTGACAATAAAACTAATTCAAGACGTTGTTGTTTTCTATCTAATAATTGTATCCATATATTTTTAGCATCTGGTGTCCAACCAACACGTACTAAATATTCAAACCATGGAAACATTATATGAAGTGGATATTGCAATTCAAGTGTTTCAATATCAACAATTTGTTGTGTATCCGTTAAACGAAATTGTAACATTTTTAAATTACTTTTAGCATTTGATGAACCAGCGCGTGGAAATCTAAATTCATCAACTTCACCAGAATTTAATGTTGATGATGGAAAACAAAATATTTTAACATCACTTTCATCAACTTCTTCATAAACAATTCTATAGATACCATCTATTGATTTTGGCTGCCACCAATAACCAATATAACGTGTAAATTCTTCTTGCATAACATATGATGGTGTACCAACAGTTAATGGATCTTGACTTAAATTTTTACCACCTTTTCTTGCATAAGTTAATCGAACTGAACAACCAGTTATACTGTGAGATAAATATAAATCACCAGAACAAGTATGAGCAACCAATGAACTATTCCAAGGGCATATTTGAGGGCAAAGTTTTGCACCTGGTGCTGAAATTCGTAATTCTGATGGAAATAATGGTCCAGGCAAAAAACCACTATCAATACATTGATAAAGACTACTTGCTGCTGGAAATACTAATTTTCCACTTTCTAAATGAATTTCATAACTAGTTATTCCCCAAGTTGTCAGTCTTTTTCTCTCCCAAAGCAATTGTTCCTCTCTTGAAAGTCTATTAGCACTTGAAACACTGGGGAAAAAAAAAAAAAAAAAAAAAAAAAATTTATTATCATTATTATTATTATTATTATTTAAAAACTATTATTATTATTATTTATTACCTCTGAAAATTAGCTTCAATAACAGGTTGCCAGTGTAATTTACAACCATTAAATTGTTCATATTGTCCAATGTCAACAAATAAAAGAGTTGTTTCCCATCCATTGCTCGGTGTACCCAAAAAATATATTCTCGTTCTATAATTATATAAATATAATAAATATTTATTTAACAAAAATATAAAAACAATTTTAATTAATTACCGTCCATCTGGAAGTGATCTAAATGTAATATGATCTGGTACTGAACCATCTGATACTCCTGATAATTTTCTTCTAAATTCACTCACAACACCCCGTAATTCTGACCAACTTTTTTTATTTTTTTTAGTTGATTCATATTCAAAATTATCTTTTCTTTCTTTACAAGACTCCATTATTTATCATTAAAACAAGTTCCTTTTGATGACTGGCAGCAATCAGCTGATCTAGAAATTTATATTTTATCTAATCATGATAATTACTCAATACTGTATATTATTATTATTATTATTATTATTATTATTATTATTATATCACAATTATTAATTATCTATAATGACATTATTTCATAGGTTATGCTACACCTTCATTATTTATTGTCCTACAATTTCATTTTTTATTTTTTTTATTCTAATCTTGTAAATCTTTAAATAATTTAACGGAAATTGAGTAAAAATTAATAACTATTATTTGAATAATTAAAAATAAAAATAATTAAAAAGTATAAATCTGTCGGGATCAACTGTCACAACAGAGCAGCATGACAACTTTATTTTCTTGGCGGTTTATCGGAGCATTTAAAAGACTTTTGACAATCAAATGGATCATATATTAACTATTCAATCATTTGATAAAATTGTTTTGTATTTTTTAAAATATACAACATATATATTTTATTTAAATTAAAATTTTAAATAATTATTTCATTACCTTATGAAATGTTGTTAAGTTAAAAATAACTGAACCGGATGGCGGTGAGACTACTTGGTGACTTGGTGTTGGTCGTGTTGGTGTTGGTAGGTCTTCGTCGTTGACGTTGACCCCTTTTTCTCTCCTCTCTTCTTTCGTTGTTACTTGTTCTCTTTTTTTTTTTTAACCACCATCAGCGCTCTTTTGAATTCAAATGTGGCCAGCGGGAGAACTAGAAAATTACGCGGCAATATTTAAAAAAATTATTTAAATATAAAATTATTTTAATTATGGTAATAATTTTTATTTTTATTTAATTTACTACAAAACTTTTTATAATTTAATTATAATGGTAACTTTCATTATTTTTATTTGTTACTATTTTTTATATACAATTTATATATAAATATATATATACCTACATATTTACATTAACATGTTTTTAGTCTCCTGATAAAATAAAAAGTTTTTTTTTACTATAAATATCATCAAAATGTTCTTGATTGATTTGATATGTATTAAAAAAAAAAAAAATTGAAATTGTTGACGATAGAATTTGAACAAAAAAAAAAACATCAGCATGTGACAGTTGAAAAATTTTGTGATTTTTTTTTTTTTGTGTAGTGAAAATTTTAAATTAAAAAAAAAAAATGATAAATTTACAAGATATATTAAAATATTATCGAAAAATTTGGTGTAAGGATTACAAGTCAATTTATGACGAAGAAGTCGATACGAAGAAAAATTTGTCGGTAAGTAATATAAATCCATACAGATGGTTATACTTTTACTAGTAGTACAAGTGATCGAATACGTCAGACACATACACATATTCTGTATAATATAAAAAAATTTATAAAAGCATTGGGTTTTACTACTACATCGATGAATTTTTATCCCGATAAAATTAATATCGATGAGAAAAAAAAAGATGAAAAAACAAAAAAAAAACAAAAAAGGTATGTATTGAGTTGGTTCTTTTTCATTTAAACAGTTAAAAACCAAATAAAACAATAATAAATATGTTTTTTTTTTTTTATAAACATAAAGACGAAGGGATTGAGATTAGGTACAATTGTAAGAAAATATAAAAAAATTGAAAGATGGAACTAAAGGAAATGATTGTGAATTTCGTCGCGAAGAAATCTCGGCGGCGCGTTTTGGTATTGGGATAACAGGAGCTGGTAGAAATATTTATCGTTTGTTCACCCGAGCCCGCGTTTATTAACAAAAAAATAAAACAATTTACTATATTATTATGGGGATGAATAATGGGGGGAAAATGAATTTAAATAAATCAAGCTAAAATCTACGAGTTTATATATTTATTATAAAACATAAACTGTTTGAAAAAGTTTAATCGTTTAGGATGAAACCCAATCGCAACGCACCACGATTCGGTAAGCAGAATTTACAGGAGCTGTTGTAATAATTCTATATATATATATTTTAAGTTGTTGGCCTCCTTCTCAACCCTTCTGTTCTCCAGACTTTAAACCAGAATTTTTGGGCTTTCAAACCGCGTGAGGTCGCAATCGGTTACTCGTAAACTCCCCTGCTGTTGCTGTTACTCGTTTCTGCTACTCGTTGTCCTGGTTTTGTCCTGGTATAGGGTCAAAGGGATCAGAGACTACACCCAACATATATACGATATACAATATACAATATACAATATACAATATAGAATTGTACCACGGGTCGATTAAATCACTTGGAGGTAATTCCCTACCCTTGTTCTGGTTGACCAATTTCATCACATATTCACTACTTTTATTTAAATATTATTTTTAATTTTATCTGATATCAAATAATTACAATACTTAGAATTATCGTTAGTTTTTTAGTTTTTTTCTTGTTCAGACCTTGCGTGTACATTTATATTTTTCAAAGGTGAAGGGCATTAAATTTATTTATATACTTTTATTAATATTAATATTAAAAAAAATTTAGGATCTGGAAAAGGAGTTTAGTTTTCAAAATGATAAAAGTAATTTGTAGTGGAGATAAAAAAGTCCAGACGGTTTACGCAGACGATATTTTATTTAGCTCGTCATATATATATATATACTCAAGGGATGAAAGTTGCATGCCCGGTCCACTCCCTGTGGCGAATGCAATTTTATAACCTGTCTGGCCAAGACAGAATGCTAAATTTTAAATACCAAAAGACAGATTCACTAGCGGATAGTAAAAAATAATACATTTTTTTATAGTCTTATCATATAAAATTTATAAAAACGTTGAGCATTAAAGTTTATTCCAGAGGATTTCTTTACCACTTTACTTGGAAATATTGCTGGAGAAAATATTCAATACGCCCAACTGCATTATGTAACTACTTGGACCTCTACGCGTATAACAGCATCGTCGGTGGTGGTGGTGGTGGTGGTGGTTACTGCTATTTTATATTATATATATAAAAGAGAGAGAAACAAGTATTGGTGAGGGTTGCGCTGAACAGCCGAACAGGGTGAAGTGGAAAAAGTTGAGATGCCGGTAAAGTACTCCTCGCATTCCAACTAACTTATTCAGCGTACAAAAAAAAAAATCCATGGATCAAAAGCTAAGGAAACTTCTTAAAAGCTACTTCTTAATTAAATTCTCTTTTAATCTTTATTTCATTACTATTATTATGATTCATTTTTTTTTTTTTTTTTTTTTTATTACTATTAGGTAAAATAAAATGACCAGCGAATAGAATCATGTGTGTTGGTTTATCTAGGTCAAAGTACTTACATGTCACCTGGGACTTGACCACAGAGTGTACATGACATGATAAAAATTATATCAATTTTCAATCTTTCGAATCACCTATTACTAGTTATTTAAAATAATAATAATAATAATTAAATATGAAAATATGTTTTTGATGTTAAATAATTAAATTTAAGGAAACATTTTGTATAGACAGCGGGTGATGGATAAAATAAAGTTAGTTTTTGTCTGAGAGTATAATAAATAATGAATAATAAATCCAAGCGTATATTTCTATCATCATATCCGTTGCTCGTTATTATTATTATTATTATTATTTTATTTTATTTATTATATATAAAATATCGTTTCGATGCTCTTCGATCACGCTATTCACATAATTTTATACAAACTTTCGTGTTCCTTCAAAAACTCATGATAAAATTTATTTTTTATATAAAATATCTTGAAAAGTTTTCTTCTGTTTATGGATAGGTTTATAAAAATGAGAGATAGTATTGCTCGAGGGAGTAAACTTGGCTGACATTCGTGACATTTCGTCGTTGAGAGTCGAGTAGTACTACATGATACATATATGGAAACAATATATATATATAAATGTTGGGGAAATGAAAAATAGATTAATTAAACTTACCTTTGATCTTAACATGATTTAATTTTGTTATTATTATTATTAATATTAAGATATTGGTGATAAAAATTAACAGATAACTGATGCTCTAAGATATCATTTAATCGAGGTATAAAGTTGAGATGATATAATAACCAGCAACTGAGTGATAATAATAAAATAAAAATGATAATTATCTGAAGAAGAGATGATGGAAAATAGTTGTGGTAATGACGGCGGTGGCAACCGCGGCCATCTGGTATAATATTATTATGTTATAGCTAGACGACGAATAAGACTAAGAAGAGCAAGAATAAAATAATAAAATAAAAGGAGAATAAGTTATATAGCCAATGGTAGTAGTAGTAATATAGGAAGTATAGGAAGTATAGGAGTAAGGGTGATAGTGATGGCGGTGGCTGGTTTAAATCCTTGGAGAGTTGGGATCGGTGCCCCGCGGGGGTTCAAAATATCGATCCCCTTATATTCGTCGCCCCCTGTCGAGTCACCCTGGTATTATTTCTCGGGTGGTTCTCTGTCATCATCATTGTCACACCCACTATTGCTTACCGACTCACCAACTCACCATCATCCAGCTTTATATATATATATCATCATCACCCAATCAACCTTTTTATATTATTCCTTTATACTCTTATTCTATAACTAAGCCAATTGGATTTACAATAACTTTTGTACAGCCAAATCAATCTTAAACTGGTCAAACTTATGACAGTCACTTGACATGTAGATACTAAACTTTCACTACCAACTAAATACTAAATTAACAATTACCATTAAATCAATATATAGCTATTATTATTATTATTATCATTATTATTATTGATCTACGTTATAATATTGGTAATGGGAATTAGTTAACTAATTAAATTTTATTTTATTTATTTTAAAATCAATTAATTTCCCTTATTTTATGGTATTTAATAATATTATATATATAATATACTATATATATAATATGTATTTACTTTTATGTACAATTTGTACTTGTTAAATAGTTATAAAAGCACTTAATCGCCAGATTGTTTTTTTAATAATAAGTACATATTTTTAATATATATATATATATATATATATATATATATATATATATATAATTATTTATTTATACATATCTTTATATTTTTAATAATAATATTTAGTCAATCTTATTTTGATTTTCATCACTTTTTAACTAATTTTATTTTATTTTTTTCAACTAGCAATTCCTATTTTATTTGACTATAGTATTAAAATAAGTCTTTAATTAGATTTTTTTATTATGTCACAAAAAAAAAAAAATAAAATAAAAAGAATAATAATATTTATTTATTTTTTATTACTAAAGTTTATCGTTGTAATTCGTTGGAAATATTTTATTGTTTTTATTTTTAAATCTAGGATTTGGAATAATAGGTTTCTATAATGATATTTTCTAATAATACAATAATAACAATAAAATAAAATTACGATACAAATATCAGCTGAGTAAAGTATCTAGAAAAGAATAAAGTTAAAAAACCATTACCATTTGTCAAAAGATGATCTTTTAAATGTCATATATATATATTTTAGTCCTTGTCCTTGGAAATATTGCTGTCAGGATTATCATCATCATATAGGATTTTCTCTTCTTTCAGCTACACATCCAAGTCTCCAATTATTAATTTAATAAATATAAAAAAAAATATACATCAACAAGCCACAATGGCCATCGAGCTACCAAAAAAATATAATGATAATAATAAAGGTAAAAATAACGTGGCTGCTAATTATAATTCAAACCTACGTGTCAATCACTACCTCAAATAAACAAGATAATCCTTTGGTCATTAATTAAATATAAATAAATAAATCATTTTATATTAATATTTAAGTTTTCACTTTTAATTTATTTTAGTAATTTTTTTTTTTTTTTTTTTTTTTTTTTTGTAAGTAGAAAGGACTATCTTGGTAATGTATCTATATAAAAGCCAATCTAAATTCAATTTAAACATCGATCTTAAATAATTAATTTAAAAAAAATAAATTTATCATAATAATATATATATATAGATAAAAAAAAACCAAAAAAAAATACGTGGAATTAGAAGCTTATTTTTAAATAAAAAAGAAAAAAAAAACAAATAGGTTTTGAGTTGGTAGATTATGAAAATTAAGCAATGATTAGCGTGGAATAAGAGTATTTTTTTAATATATATGTCTTCAACAACAACAGGTACAATAAAAACCAGTTTACCTGTAGTAAATACTCGGTGGTCTCGACTTTCGTCCTCAATATTTTTTTTTTTCAATTTCTTTTCACTGTTTCGTTCTGTTTTTTTTTTTTTTTTTTTGCCTTTTTTATATTTACTGCCGACATACCCACCACCATAGAAATTGTTATCGTTATTATTATTATTCTAGCTTTTTTACTATGATTAATCAATTATTGTATTATTTAAATCATAAAATAAATTACAAAAATTACGTATATTTAATGACTACAGAGTATTTTACTACTTAATTTTACTGACTAGCTGTTTGCAAAACTCAATAATTACCACTGAGCAACGGTTATATTTTAAATATAAGAAAATTTATTTCAATTAATAATAATAATATACATTATTATTATCACATTTAGATATAAATAATTATTTAAATTAATGTTGCTGAGTCGTTGCTCGTGGTTAATGCATTTGCAAGGCGAGCTTGGTGTGTGCTAAAATTTAAGCTTTTTTTTTTAACATTTTTTTTTTTTTTGCTTTTTTTTCCACACAGACAAATAACATATAATACAACCTTTTACACAGTTTACTAATTTAGTGTTTTTATTTAATAATAATAATAATAAATAATAATAAATTACGTGACTACATAAGAGAAAATTTTCCAGGCTTTTTTTCAATTATAATAATATTACTTGAATTTGTTAAAATGTTTTTTTTTTTTTAACGTAAATAATAATTATTATTATGTCAATGACTAGAATTAGTTTATTATTATTTATTTTATAACATAAAGACTGGATAATTTTCTGAGGAATAATAATGGCACATCATTTAACTAAAAAGTGATAATACTACTGTGACTTATTATTTACGTATACAAGCTAATGATATATTAATAATAATAATAATAATTATTATTATTATTAGTTATTTTATCACGTAAGCTATAACGCTTCTACTTACTACAGTCTATGACATAATTGAGATTTTGACAAGTCTTGTGATCACTGTAGTTTTACAAAAAATTTTTATTTTATTTTTCATATATTTAAACACAAAACTTGTTATAATTCTCAAGAACTCGTCTAAGTGCGACATCAAAACAGCCTAAGTAATTTTTTTATTTTTAAAAAATTGCCCTTACTTAATAATTTATAATTATTATTTTTTTTTTTTATTTTTTACTTTTTTTTTTTTTTTTATTTATTTTTTTTTTTTTTTTACTAGGGTCCACTAAAATATATTACTAAGCCTACTCATACATAATTATTTACATAGATAAATTTATTAATGCTCCTAGGCACATGGGAAAACAAAAGGAGAAGGTATGGAAGATTATTATTGAATAAAAAAAATTTTATTTTTTTTTATTAATCACTTAAAATAAAATTAAAAGGAGCCTCAACGAGCATTTGAATAAGATTGTAAAAATATATATTATTATTATTAATATTATATGTCTTATTGATATCATAATAATCGTCAAAATTTTAACTTGACATTATTTACAGTCATACAAATTGAATCAAAACAAGTTATTTATAGAATCCGATGTCTGGAATGTATTCAAGCTTTTTGACTAGATTTTTATTATTATTATTATAATTATAATTATTGTTATTATTATTATTGTTACTGTAAGACACACGGATATCTATAAATTATTAATTTTTTTTTCTTCTTTTTTAAGTCCATTCGATACAGATACAAACGTTCATGTGAAATATATATTTACAAATATGTAAAGAGTATAAAGTGATTGAAAATTTTATTATTATTATTATATAGGGATTTATTAGAGCAGATGATACTTTTTAAAAACAGCGGATCTGTGTAACGGAGGTATTATATACGCACCATTATATTACATCGCATTCATTATTTTTTTCATACTTATAAATAATAATAAAATAATAATTTTACTACATAATGCCAAAAACTATCATCTACTCCAAAGTTAATTTAATTGACATTTAATTGAAATGTTACCTCAAATATTACACTGTTTTTTATTTTTTTTTCGGTGCATTATTGCCATTATATATTATTATTATTATTATTATTATTATTATTATTATTATTATTGTTTCATACATCACACAAAATCTGATGAATTTAGACACGCACCATTGAGAATAATAATTTCTTAATTACTAAATCGTTAAACCCGTTATTAAGATTTTATTATTTATTTATTTTCTTAGTTTTAAATATTTATTTTTTTTTTAGACTTTTTTCTTTTCTTTTTTTTTTTTCTTTTTTTTTTTTTCAATATATAATAATATTGGAAGAACAAGATCCGGTTGTATTACCGGTTATTACTATTAGTAATTTTATCTTATATTTTGTTTCTCTGATGAGTTTGTATAGAAACTTTAATACTAGAATACGTGTAGGTCCCATGTCCAAAGTTACATCAAAAGTCACATAATTATTTATTTATTTATTATTATTATTATTATTATTTTCTTTAAAGGCTTGCGTACACGTCTCTGTATTGTTTTATTATTCTTTTTTTCTAATTGATATTATTATTATTATAATTATAACCCGAATATATTCTCACTCTTGTCAATAAATTAGAGATAATGATATGGAATGATGGGACAAATAAAGTTAACTTTACAGTTTAATCATCATAATGTTTAAAACAAGTTAAAAAAATGATTGTTTTACTAAACTGTAATGTTTTCCTCAATTAGACCCACAACCCAATTGATTATGCAGTCTGGATAAATAGTAGTCTAGACAAATTACTAATAAATTTCTTCACAGTTTTAATTAACATATATTTCATTATTATTATTATTATTATTATTATAATTATCGCATGCTGTTAAGTACCAAAAATGAGTTACAATCAGGCAGGAGAAAACGATTTAATATTATTAGTGTAGTGCAACGTTCCTTTAATGCATGCAAAGTGCGACTAGGCATCCTCTCGATATTAATATTTGTGTTAATGGGAGTTTTTGTAGCTATCTATATGTATGAAATGGTGATCAGAGCATATAATGGAAATAAATTTGTCTTTTGCGGTTTTTTTTTTTTTTTTCACAAGCTATCACATTGAACCCAGTAAATCAAGACGTGTATGTGTGCATGCATCTATGTAATTTATATGATATTACGAAGTAAATAACGAGTGTAAGTAAGTTGAAGGTAAAGTGTTGACATGTGTGCCAACAGGTAAGAATTTAGTCCACTCCTTTATTTTTCCTACTCTACTTGTATTTTTTTTAAATATTATCGTTGTTAGTCTTTTTACTTTTTTTTTTTTTTATTTTTAATATTCTGAAGGTTATTACATGATCTTGTTGAATCTATCCACAGTACTCGATATCAACTTCTCAGACGTTGGCATATCTCTGATCGGAGCTTTTCCACTTTTAGTTTCAATAGCACAGATACACATCGCTGTAGATTAGGAATAAACAAGACACAAAAACTCATCATTACTTCTAATTAATTAAACAAATTTTTTTTCTACCCAATAATAATAATAATTATTATTATTAGTATTATTGTTACAACAGCTACAGTATAAATAAACTGAAATAATTATTTTTCTTACCTTAATTAAATAACAAATTCCCTTGGCAGCCTGATGATGCTTTTGATATTTATTTTTTTGTTATCCTTTAAGATGATATCCAATTTTTTTTTTTTTTAAACAGGAAAAAAATTTAGTAAAAGAATAGTTAAGGCACTTGGGTAGTGTGTCCAACAAAGACAAAGAATAAAACAAGTTTATCAACTTACTAAAGAGCTTTCTGCCTACTACGTTACCTCCAAAAGCTTTTGTAGAGCATCTAGATTATACACACATTTCTACGTTTATTTTCTCTCTTTTTTTTTTTCTTACACACACACACATTCATATGATAAACTATGTATGTATATAGTTTACACTCCCTCTTCATTATTTTCCTTACACAGCTTGGATATGTTATTTATTTACAAGGGAAACTTTGGAGTTGTTTGAAGGCTGTTGTCAGGAGGCGAACAAAAGAAAAAAAAAATATATATATATATATTTTTAAAAATATTTTGTTGCTGGTTAGAGGTGCTAGAGTCTAATGCATGCTCTACACAATTCCTGCTGGCCTTATACGCAAATTTAACCGCACTTGTTTTTTTTTTAAAGATAATAATAATAATAATAATAATTAAAAATAATAATTAATTGGCACATTCTATCTATATCTTTTTAGTTATTGTTCAATTTAATAAAATTTAAAAATATAATAAAAGATTAGTTAATGACTTGCTGATTATAATAACAAAATAAACGAAAAAGACATAGATTAGAAGACAGTTTTAAAAAGAGGAACAAGTTAACAAGTTAACAAGTTAACAAGTTAATGGACTTACTGTACATATATTAATGATAGTGTAAGCCAGTTAACTAGTTAATCCTGCGATAGTCTACTTGGCATTGGTAAAACACACAGGCCAATGTCACAAATACAGCACCCAGAAAAATAATAATAATAAATGAGTTAGGAAATGATAATAAATACTCGCTTCTAATTAAAAAAAAAAAATATAATATATAATAATAATAATAATACTAATACTAATACTAATAATAATAATAGAGTTAAATCTAAAAATACTAATAATACAGAGATATAATACTAATAATAATAATAATAATAAATAATGTAAAATTATTTAAGAAGGCATAAAATGTATTGAGGATATATGTAAAGATGATGATACAGGGATATATGATACACAGAAAAGTTAGCTACTAAATTTTTAACTACTTTATTGGCAATTTCACTAGGCATTTAAACTAATTATTATTATTTATTTTATTAATTCCTTTTTTAAATTACTGTCCTTGTATATTATACGAGTTGGTGGTGTATTAAGTATTATACATATGATGTATGATAATGCTGGTCTGTATGTTAAACTCACGTTCTCAAGTAGTGTATAATAGCAGAGTCTCACTCTGTATAGGCTGTATAGGCTGAGAAAAAAAAAAAAAAGATGTATGTATATAAATAAATAAATAGTGTAAGGAAATGTAATATGTATAGATATAAGTAGGAAGATATGGTGGTTGGAAGCACGAATAAGAATAATAATGTGGAGGAGTGTTGGTTTTGTTCGATCCTTTGAATGTCCTGAGTCCTGAAGAAACTCGACGCGCGCAGGAATCGAGGATGCTCAAACCATCCCCCTTTTTACTCTCTGGCCTTTCTGGTTACGATCGATCGTACCACCAATGAGTATAACAGAGAGAAAGAGAGAGCAAGAGAGAGAAATAAAATAAAATAGAGGAGATATATAAATGTTGAGGAAAAAAAAGAACAAGGATCAAAAGTTTAACCTCCCAACACTCTTCCATATCCAGCCCATCCAGCCCATCCACCCTGAGGGCTCATCTTGCCTTGAGAACGTGTGTTTTCTTGTGTGTACATAAATGCTCGGTTCGTTTTTCTTTTTATACGTGCAGGACCACATCACCTCATCTCACCTCATCTCTATCCATAACATATTTTTCTTATCTTTATTCCTGCACGTAAAATTTCTGCTGTCATTTTAAAGTAGTCGGTATTTTTTGTCGGTGTGAATTTGTATATTAAAACGTCAATGTCTTGTGTACATGTTATTTATGCATAATTTATGTTTCTTACCATAACAATAATAATAATAATAATAATAATAATAATATGACAATATTAATTACGATGCTTGATGCACAATCATATGTAATAATTAATAATTAATAATACTAGTATCTATATAGAGAATTACAACAGTATCTAGGCAGTTTTGTTACATCGTGACAATAATAATAATAATAATAATAATAATAATAGATTTTATTATTGTTATTATATTCGAATTGACGGTAAATTGCGGGAATGCAGGATTATTGGAATAATAATAGTTATTATTAATAAATGTCAAAATAATATTTCACACCGACAAAAAAGTTTTACGGATTTAACTGTTTTTTTTTTCTTTTAATTTAATAATTAAAATAATATAGTTGGAAAAAAAAAAGTATTATAATAATAGTGCTGAGGATAAATATAATATGAATAATAAAAGTAAAGAAGGAAAAAAATAAATTGATAATCAACCAGCATGCTTCACCTATTATAAACAATTTAATATAAATATTATAATATATATAATAATTATAATAATAATATTCATACCCAACTATTGTTAGCGACAAAATCTAATCTACACATTACTGTTGACATTCACTGATATTGTATCTCGAAATACAAACAAAAAAATAATAAATAAAATAAAATAATGAAAAATAAAAAACGAAAATTTTTTATATATATATATATATATATATATATTTTTTGTTTTTTCGTTTTTTGTTTTCATACGTAAAGAAGGAGATCAATGAGGATAAAGAAAGAAATAAAATGGAAGGCTAATCTAGACTACTAGGAAGTACCCTATATATCCGTCATGTTCATGTATTGTTTGTATGTTTTTGTTTGTGGTTTTTGTTGTCGTAACTATTGTATCGATGATAATTGGATTGAATAATAATAACAACAAGATTAAGTACGATCATCTGTTTTCAATCCTTAAAATTTAAAAGTCTAATACGATCTGATGATCACACAGTACGTTAATCAACACACTCATGCTTACAAACTTGTTGATTGGTTTTTATTTTTTATCATCCTGACATACCAATTATTTTTTATTTTCTTTATTTCTTTTGTAATAAATTCTCACTCGTGCTTGGTCTGACACAATTATTGAAAGACCCTAAGTACGTTTCGTTTAATGATAATTTTTAAGAATAATTTATATGTATATATATATATTATATATACGTAAAATTATAATTATTATTGTTATAAATTAATAATACTCGTAAAGTCGCGAGTAACAATAATGTTATTGTAATTATTATAAATAATTAATTCCTTAATTTTATTACTTTTATCTTACGATTTTTTTCTTCTCTTCATATCTATCACTCGCACGTTTTTATTTTTATATATTTAATAACTAATTATTATTTTTTTCTTTCTTGCTAATTAATATATCACTATAAAGATATTACTTATTATTTTGGAAAAGTGAAATCTTATTATTCATAATTATTTTTCATCATATTTTCTTTTCATATAAATTAAATTATTTTCATTAATTAGCTACCATAAATATAGTAGTATTACAGTAATTATTCATTAAAGATAATAATAATAATAATAATAATAATAATAATAACTAACTAGTTGAATTAACTTATTGCTCAAAATTCCTTACATTCGATTAGTAAACAGTACCTGCGGCTATTTTATTTTCTTCATTGAGAAAAAAAAATAAAATATAAAGCAAATAAATAGACGCAGGTTTAATTATCAGCAGTTTTATAAAAACAACATGAGCTATTCTCAAATGTTTATATCTTGTCTTATAGTAATATTATTAATATTAATATCATTATTATTATTATTTTATTATCTATTATCGCTTAAGTAATTATCGAGTATTCTTAGTTTCTATCAATCCATTAAATTGATTAGCGCGCGACCCGCCGCCCACTTTTTTTTTATTTTCTTTTAATACCTTACGAGTGTATTTATTTATTTTTTTTTTTATTTATCGCGTACAAGATTTGAATTATTATTATTATTAATTAACTGTTTAAAAATGCTTATACACGATGGAGAGCTGAAAAATATTGTCTTGTATTATTTCGAAAAAAAAAAAAAAAAACTAATAATAATAACAACAACAACAACAATTGTCTTACGTATTATTGTTATTATTACTTATTACGTAGATATTGACAGTCCTTACTACTCCATTCATTATTTGTTTGCTATTATTATTATCATTACTTTTTTTTTTTTTTTTTTTTTTTTTTTTCATAATTCACTTTATCACTCCCTTATTCTTTTTATTTAACTTCCTACGGAAAAAAAATCACGACTGGTTAAAGGAAGTCATCAAAGAGTATTGCTTTTGCCCCTTGAAACAACTTTTTTTGCTCAAGAAAGCTTACTATATTATTATTATTATCATACTGAGATTCATTATTAATTTCAGTATTAATTATTATTACTTGAATATCTCACTTTTATGTTTTAATCTTAAATAATAAATATTTATAAATATAGACGAAAAAAAAAAAAAAAAAGTTAATTCGTTTTTTAAACTAGATATCGAATCGTAAAATTAATTAAGTATCGCCAAATTAAAAAAAAAATTATTATAATAATAATAATAAATAAATAAAAATTGTGACTCAGACCAGAATTATAAATTTTCAAATAATAAAAAAATAAATTTATAATTAATAAGTTAATTTAATAAGAAAAAGAAAAAGAAAAAGAAACTAAAAATCAGACTTGCAGCTTTAGTTAAATCCAGTGGTGTGTGTCAGTATTTTGTTGATCTGAGATGATTGACGACAACCAAGTTGATGATGACTTGATGACAATGACTGGTTTTTGTAATTGGCCCGAAACTCAATGGGTCAATCAAAGATGAGAAGAATTACTAAATAATGTTGATGTTGATGTTGTTGTTGATGTTGTTGTTGTTGTTGTTGTTGTTTTATTTAGACGTACATACCCATACCATACATAGATCCCCAATCAACGCCTTGAAAACTTGACATGTCAACATTTGTAAGTGAATATCCTTGATATGGATTTCCAGGAGCGGCAGCAGTTTGTTGTGGGGCTGTTGTTCCAGCTTGTGGTGGTGCTGGAGGTTGTGGTGGTGCAGCAACAGCTGCTGCAGGAATTGGATATGGTGCGTATCGATAAGCCGATAATGCTGGATAACTACTTGCAAATAATTTACCATAACCAGCAACAGCATTTTGTACTTGAGCTGCTGCTGCTGCGGCAGCTGCTGCCTGTACTTGAGCCTGTGCTTGTGCTGCAACAATTTGTGATGCTGTTGCTACTTGAAGTTGTGGTTGTGGTGCTAAACGTACACCTAATGCACCCAATACAACTCTTTTACCTAATGCCAATGCACTTTGTTGTACAGCTTCTTTAGGTTGTGCTTTTTTACATTCAACTTTTTTATTTTTAATTGTATGAAAATGAATTTCACATACACGATCAACAACATCTTCATTTTCAAATGTTACAAATCCAAATCCACGATGTCGTTTTGTTTGTTGATCCATCAACATAACGGTTTCTTCAACTTTACCAAATTGATTAAAGTAAGCTTTAACTTCATCACTACTTGTATCTTGACTTACACCACCAACAAATATTTTTTTAGTTCGATTAGCTTGTTTAGCTCGATTTTTAGGAGTTGCATGTTTTGGATCTATTTTTTTACCATCTAAAGTATGAATTGGGCATTTTAATACTTTATCTACACTTCCAGGTTCAGCAAACGTTATAAATCCAAATCCACGACTTCGCTGTAACATTAAATAAATAAAAAATATATTTAATAAAAATATTATTAATCATTTAAAAAATAATAATAATAATAATAAGTTAATAATATAAACCTGAGTGACGGGATCCTTCATTATTAATACATCTGTGACAGTACCAAACATTCCAAAATACTCTCGAAGTTTTTCACTACTCGTTTGCCATGAAAGTCCACCGACAAATAATTTACCTGGTGCTGGATCTCCACTGTTGGGTGTGCTTCTACCAGAACTACCAGAATGACTGCCATTTATTGGTACTAAAGTATTATGAAAATCATGATCTATCGCACCATTTGCAGCCTCCATGCCAGCGCTAAAACATATTTAAAAAAAAAAAAAAAAAAAAAAAAGAAAGAAAAAAAAATTCTTTTATTTATAAAATTTATATAAAAAAAAAATATTTTTTATATTATTTAGGTGCACTATTTTTTACTGTGAGACCAAATCCAAGCAAACCCAGATCCAATTAAAATAATAATCTAATACTCCTAGAGGAAATTTATTAGATAAATTTAATAAAAATAAAAATAAATATATATATTATTTGTCGATTTGTCGTTGTTTCAGGTATGCCCATTAATTATCATTAAATTTTGTGTCCTCAGTGGAATATTTATCTACATCATTTATCATACAATATTTCTCACTACTATTTACGTTTTGACGCTCAGTAAATAATTACAATAGTAATGAATAGCACAAGTTGAGTTACAACAACAATAAAAAATTTTAAACGCTTAAAAAAAAAACGTAAAGTTTAATAAAATATTCAGCGACACCTTTTCTTCTATTTTTTAATTTATTTATATTATTATTATACTTGTATAAAATAATAACACTTGTCATGGAGATTGAAAGTGTATAAGGTAAAGATAAACCGTCTAAAATAAATCGATTCTCTAGTGAAATATAGAAAAGAAAACGAAGAAGAAGAAGAAGAAGAAGAAGAAGAAAGTGTCTAACAAAGTCATGAAAAGCTTCTTGTAGGAATGAATAAGGCCGAAGGTCCAACCAAGTAGTTGCGGCAGCTCGTAGTTTTACAGTAGTAGTATGTATCTGTTGTTGCTGGTACTGATACTGGTACTGGTACTGGTATTGGTACTGGTATTGGTATTGGTATTGGTATTGGTATTGGTACGTGCTGATGCTAGTGCTGGTATTGTACGGAGAGGGTGAGAGAGCGCGCAGCTGGTGGATCAATAGCACCCTCTTTCCCTCCAATATACCCTCATCTGAAAGCTTAACTATTTATTTCTCTCTCTGGTCTCCTCGATAGTAGTAGTGGTAGTAGTGGTAGTAGTGGCTCGTTGGTCGCTTGGGGGTGTCGCGTACCGTTTCAACCCTCTGCCGTTCCTACCCGACAAACCCCTAGTTAACGTAGCAGCCAGTGGCGCTCCCTTTGCGTTGCCAGGACATCGTTGAATAAGCTGCTGTTGCTGCTGCTGCTGCTGCTACTACTACTACTACTACTACTACTACATATTGTATGTACTGTTGTGATAGTAGTAGTAGGTAGTGGGTAGTGGGTAGTGGTTATCAAAGTGGGAGGAAAATACGAGACGTGAGGGTGCGCAGGGACTCCGTCACCACCGAGCGACGCAGTGCCGTCGGGACGCTCAACCGGGTAGCGTTGAAATAATCGCGAAGTACAATTCAATGTACATTTTATTAAGCGACATCTTGGTTGGTTGGTTGGTTGGTTGGTTAGTTGGTTACTTGCTAACTAAGTTCAGCTGGGAAATATAACTTGTTCACTAGTTCATTAACAAAATTGATAATTATTATTGTTATCATAAATGTGTGATGGTGTCTAGAATATTGTCCTGTCACAGCAGTACGCATTTAATAAGTTACTGGTGTGATGGGACATTGTCCTGGATCCATTGCCAATCATCTTATCTTCAACAAATCATCATACATACGATATATTCTATACATAGTTTAATGCATCAACAGGAGTGATATATATATATATATATATACATCTATATATTAGTAGTGATGGTATATGGTATACATAAATCAAAATAAGTTAATAATAATAATAATAAATAAAATAATTATGAGGTTTTTCTATTGGAAAAACAAAATAAAAAAAATTTTTTTTTTAATGAGTTGGTTGTAATAAAAGTATGGATGAGAGTAAGTGAGAAAATGAGAGAATGATATATGTTGTATAGAAGAAAAATCCCTTGCGCCACCACCCCAACGGAAAAGCACGACTTTAACCGAGCACGCGCTCCACCCACGTAAATTAAATGGATGGAATAATAGTGATATGAGAGCTAGCGAAAGCAAAGGAAAGCAGAGGAAAGTAAAAGAAAGAAAAAGAAAGTAGTATTCTGAATTGTGAAAAGGGGGTTGCTAATGAGGAATTTTTTTTGTGAGTTATTACCATCAAGTAGAAGGTATGTTATACTAATACTTGTGCCAAACTCCCATTTCTCTTTATTACTTTTTGTCAAAATATTTTAACGGTCGATAAAGGTGTAGCATACAAACTTCCGGTCGATATATGGGTGTGCCGCTCCCTTATTATTATTATTATTATTATTATTATTATTATCATTATTATCACTATTAATACTATTATAGTTTATTTAATCATCGTTATTGTAATGATAATAATAATATTTGCGGACTGTGAAATTTATAAATCAGATGACATATATTATGTATATACTTATTTGATGTTTGTAATTGACTTTGTTAATGAATAAATAAAAAAAAATATATTGCGAAAGATACTGAGTGATGATAAAGTGATTAAATATATTAATGATAAATAAATAGTAAAGAAAAAATATAAAAATTGATTAGTCGTGGATAAACGGGCGAGGCTCCTGATGGTTGTTGGAGGATTTAGAAAAGGGGTTGTTTGCTAACGAGAGAGAGAGAGAGAGAAAGAGAAATTTGTCGATGGTAGAGAGGGTCGACAGGGTGAAGTAATAGAACGGGATAGGAGTGGAAGCAGCAAACCCTTGGTCGTTGGTTGAGGGCACCGCCACCAGATCGCTCCACCATATTAACGTGCCAAAAGACTATTTTTCAGTGAAAACAATAATATTATTCGTTTTCTTCAAGTGGATTTTGAAAATCACGATGCAACACGACATTCATGGAATTAAAACTCTTTTAATACGTGAGAGACTTATTTCTGTATAGAGAAATACTTTAGATGTAATACATGTCTTATTTAATTGTAGAGTAGTTGAAAGATAAATAAATAACATAATTAAATTGTGTGTTGTTAATCATGTAGATTTTTATTTTTATTATATGTTGTTGTTGTGATTATTATTATTATTATTATTATTATTTTGTTTTTGTAATTAATATAAAGAAAATAGTTTCATCACATTTAAATTAAGGCTCTTGGAAATTATTTGTGTGCCTCTTATCGTTGACTTGCGGCTCTTTTATACATAGATCAATATTTATTCTTTATATAGTGTAGATCAGTACATATACTAGATTAATTTATTTTTCATGCAAAACAATTGACTTGATAGATGCTTGAATAAATTTATATATAAAAGTAATCAAATAGTTTAAAAAGAAAAAAAAATGGTTAAATTAATTTTTTTTTTTCCTACATTAAATTTGCCCGATATTATTGGTTTTAAATTAAAATTAAAACCCTGAAAATTAGTCATATCGTCGTAATATGTTAACGTAATGAAATAAGTAGAAAATCTCGTTATAGCCAGACACGAGGTCATTCAACTACTACTATTTTTTTTTTTTCTTAACTTTTTTATAAAAAATAGTTTAGTGACCTTTTTATCGCTTGAGAGAACGGAAAAGGGAGTTTAAACTGAGCGTAAAGGGGATTATTATCGCGGAATTGAATTCCAAGTACTTTATTCAATTTCTGGACTTTAACGGAATATTGAAAAAAGGCTTGAAAGACTATTGAAGAAATAAAAACAAACGATTGGATTTGAATTTAAGAATTAAAATTTGTAGAGTCTTTAAATTAAAAATGTATTTTTATATATTTATTATCAATGCCGAGGATTTATTTAGTATTTATTTGAACATACATTAAACTATTATTCTCCATGTATTTTTATCCCGCGGCAACGTTATTGGATCAATACAAGGGGCTCCAATTAATCTACGGGGGTTTCGCCCTCATAGACAGATGGCCAACAGAATAATAAAATATACACCATGCCCTGGTAACCCTCATCTCAATTTACAAACTACGCCTACACAATTATAATTATTATATTTTTAACAATATTTTTATCTAATTACCAGCTAAACATAATTTTTTATTTTAACAGCAATATTGATTTTCTTCTCACCCTTATTATTTAATAAGAATGAAGTAAATATCAATAGTTGTAATTATAATTACAAACTCTGTAAAGTTTATCAAAACAGTCTATTATCTTGATTATTATCTACACCTCCATTATACTTGTTCTCTCATCTCCTATTTCCCGTAAATAGTTAACGATAACTTTATCGAGTTTCCTAGTTATACAAAACAATAAGTTTTGTTAATAACATTACTATAGAAAAGATAATGGATTTTAACATTAGATTGAATATAGTGATAATACTGATAATAATGATAATGTGAAAGTTTATGTAGAAAAAAAAAAAAATCCCTGACTACAGAATTATGCGCCATCTAGTGGTATAAACACGAGCATTTATGATCGATAACAAAGGGAAAGTTGAAGAAAAACCGATGAGAAAAAATATATATTATGCAAGTGAAAATAGAAATCTGTTTTACCACTCGCGATTTACTTTATCTACCGACCGTTAACACCTAAATCAATATCATCGAAAATTGGGAATCGGGAGAGTATGAGTATAAATGTATATGTATTTGAATTTAACTGCAATTACATGCAATTACTGTAATCGAAGGCATTTAGGAATTCCATAAACATGGAATTTGGTCGTGTACCAGTAAATTCCACGATTTGCGGTTTCCAATAAGTACACGAGGGAACAGGGAATAGTTTGTGATGTAGTTGTATTTATCACATTAATTATATATGTATGACCTTCTATTGATATTATGTTATGCTATGTTATTAATAACCAATTACAGATAATATCTAAATATACCTACTCCTTTTTTAAAATTTTTTTTATTTTTTAATAATTCACTCTAATTTATTATATTAATAACCAATTATGTAAATTTATATGTATGTTATAATACAACTAAAAACGATTAAACTAATTTTAAATATACAGGTTCTATATATAATTTAAAATTTTCGATATTAAGTAAAGGTAAAAGTAAATAACTAATTAGCTAGGAAATTATTAAATTTTTTAAAAATTTACCATTACCTGTAAATTTATATTTCCAATATACTAAACTGACTCTACATTAAAAATAATTATTCGGATTTTTTCGTTGCTTTTTTTTCTTTATTTTTTTAAATTAAAAATCATGCCAACTGTAATAATTACTGGTTATAATTTTTTTTGCTACTAATTCTTGCCTGAATTATTGTTTCCACTTGGATAGACTCCATTGTCATCATTCATCATCATTCATCATCATTATTGTTATTTATAATAACAATATTAATAATTATGACGTATACTGTTCCTTCCTTCTTCAGCCAATTTCAAATGTTTCTTCCGAAATGACAACCTGAAAATCTTATCTCATAACTAATCTCAAAAATATATTTATATACCTATAGATATATAAATAACTGAGTATTTAATTAATCCAAGATAGTGTATATATTATATATGTACAATATACATAAAGTACAATAATGTGTACATAGATATATATGTATATATATACAGCTTCAAACGGACATTCAACGTTTCGCTGTAGAGACGTTGAATATTAATGTAGACCAGACTGCTCGAGGGTAAATTTTGACGTGAATAATATCAGTGTAGATTGTAGTAATAGTAATAGTAATAGTAATAGTAATAGTAATAGTAATAGCAGTGGTACGAAGCTTTTGTTCTCGAAAATAAAAATATTATGCATTCATGTACAAAATTAACATTTTTTATTTGTTTATTTCTTAAAGAAAAATATTAAATTAAATGAAATATTTATAATTCAAATAAATATAAAAAATTATAAAAAATATGAATATCGATTTATATATAATATGATATTGCAGAGGAGAATAATCGATTTAAAAGTAAAGGGGATGATGGCGTATGCCCAATCAGAAATCTCGGTGGTACGATACTAGCTAACAATAAGTCGAGCCAACGAAGAGCCTGACTTATCGCGACCATCGTTCTCGTTTACAAACAGACTTCGTGTCTACAAATTTAAGTTCATTCAGTCCTCGCCCACAATCTTATTTATCTGTCGGTGACTAACATCCCTCTTAATTCTTATTGTATATATTTAGTTTTTATTTTTTCCTAATGCTACAATAAAAGAGTTGAAACACGTATAGTTAAATATATAAAAAAATTTGTATGTAAATTAAATCATATCTACATAACAAATTAAATATTGATGCTCTATCTAGTCGTACAAGTTATACTTGTAAGTAATATTCAATAATCCCTTTTGAAACTATCAAGTAAATTATTTATTATTCAATTAAAATTAATTATTTATAAAATCGTACAGTTTAATTAAATACATCGATTTATTGTTGTTATTAATGATTATATTAGTATAAATTACTGTTCAAAATGTTATCGTGGAAAAGCCACTAAACTAAACTAAACTCTCTATTAATCGAACGAAATAATAAACGAGCTACAGAATAAAGATTTTTTTTTTATAATATTGAAAGGATATTTCGCTAATTTTTATATTATTTAAAAAAATTTATCATACTAAAATATTTTTATTTATTATATCCGAATGAAAATTTTTTAATTTCTTCTTTTCGTGATTACCTGAGCTATTATACGCGGTTTAAGATTCGAAGATTCGACGTTGCTCCACCACGATTGCACCTTTTGCTGCGTGTCCTGCATCCTTGAAAAGAGATTTTTTTTTCTTTACAGGACAACGTACATTTATAACTATATATATATTTTTAGTAAAAAAAAAAAAGACGGAAAAAAATATACATATTTGTATACGACGCAGTAATTGAATTAAAACGTATTTAGCTGCCGTGGAAAGTTGTTTTTCTGTAAAATCAATGTTCATGAATTAATGCTTATTCCGAAAAACCAATCAAAATCTACCGGACTGATTAATTAAATTATTCATTAACATAAATTAGTCAATTTCATTAATTTATATATATATATATATATAATATTCTACGGTGCTTTTAAATATACTTCTGCATAGATGCTTTATAGAAAATTTACACAACTTTAAAATATATATTCTACATTGTTATTAATAATTTTCATATTATTATTATTATTATAATTGTTCAGTTCAGAAATGAATGAAACAATCTCGAAAACGTATGAATTGCGATGTATCTACAAATAAATGCTGACCACGTATTCTTATACACTCTACGTGCTCTATTAGAGATTAAGAGACAGTGAAATAAATAGAAATAAAAAATAAAAAAATAGCCAGCTACACAATAACAGTTGTTGTATTTCAGGACGAACAAATAAAAACGAATAGAGGATTTGTAACAACAATAACATAATATATATTAAATTACACACATTATATAATGAAATTGATCTTTCAAGAGTTATTTTTTTTTTATAATGTCTTTATATATGATAATAATAATAATAATAATATACTCTATATGATTAAATTAATAAATAAAAGCTAAACACAAAGATAAAATTAAAATTTAATTTAAATATTTTTGAGTCAACTTGCAATCTAAAAATCAAACCTACACATTTTTATATTTATAACAGCGTTTTAATCCGTTGGGAATAACGACTCACAGGAGTAACCGATAGATTACACGATAAATAAATAAATGAAACAAAACAAAATAAAATAATAATAGAATAAAAAAAAAGAGCAAAATAAAAGTGTCAACAGGGTTTGTAAACATTTGTATAACTAGCCGCAAAATCGCCAACGATTAATTGTTTTGATAAGGTAACACGATATATATATATATGTTACACATTTAAAAGTTAAGTGTATAGATAACAAGCGTTACTAATTATTAACACGATCTTTATTCAATTAATTAATTATAAAGATGCATGTGTATAATGATGATAATAATAATAATAATAATAATAATAATAATAATAATATTATAAATAAATGAAATTATGAAATGATGTACAACTACTCAACCGGACTCGATTACGGAAATTTACTCAACGTCAAACTGCTTGAATCGAGTTGACTGTGAAATAAGTTTGAGAACCACCTGCCGAGGAGGAAGTGTCTGATCCCATACCTTCTATACCACCCTACTGGTTCCACACTCAACTGTTTCATCCCTCTCTATATCTATCTATACTACTGGCTGCAATCCTTTCTATATATATACACACACCATGCTATTTCACCAGACTACGCCACAGCACCCTAACCATACCATCACTTAAATGTATTCAACTTCTTCTTCTTCTTCTTCTTCTTCTACCTCCTTAATATTCTCTACCACATACACCATCCAACTGGTGTGTTACTACTACTATTACATATACAACACACAGACAGTCTACACGTTATCAACCTCTTTATTTTTTTATTTTTTAAATTTCTACAATCCCTCAGAGATAATACCTAATACCTAATACCTAATATCTATTTAATTCACTGAAATTATAATAGTAATTAGATAAAATAAGAAAAGTAATGTTAAATTGATATTTAATATTTATTAAATCGAGTTCTAAATAATGTTTCATTATTTTTTAACTGGAATTCGTCATAAATGCACACCGATAATATACTTTGAACAATATACATATATGTAGATAGAATAAGATGAGAAAGTCTGTAGAATACTAACATATAATAATTTCTAGCATTGGGTCTAAAAAGCTTTGGCACGTAGCGAATTGCGATTCGGGCTTCGAGTCGTTCGAGGCATTCTTCTTCTATCCACCAGGCGTGTCATACAAAGTACTCGAGCCCAAGGATATTTACCCAAATTCAATATATCTTTATAATTTATTATTATTATTATTTATTTATTTCAATCCTAGTAAACAAACCCTATTTTTTTTAATTAAAAAAAAAATAAAAAAATAAAAAAATATTAAAATACTCATTGTAAAATTTTAATTAATTAGAAGTGAAAAGAGTAAAAAGTAAAAAGTAAAAAGAAAAAATGCTTAAATTTAACATAAAAGTTAAAAATTATAGCAACGATAACTATGAATTACGGCCCTGAAAACAGGGGGATGCAATTCAGGGGGGTGGGTTTACTGTTGTTATGTGGAGCCATCTGTACTAGTTCGCGGGAACTTTGTCTTAAAAATCATCCCCCCGGATCAATACTCACCACGAGCAGACGATGGAGCCTGCAGGGAGTGCGAGAACATATCCAGAGGCATCTTTTTTCTCGCTTCCACCCTTTCTTTTCTTGTTATTTTTTTTTTTTTCTTTTTTCTTTCTTTATAGTTTATTTTTTTTTCCCATCTTTTTTGCTATCTCCTATTTTCCGTCTGCGTATAACCAAAGCTCCTTCAAAGTTAACAGGAAACTCTCGCCCTTGTATACTAGAAAAATCGATAGGATATTCGCCCTCAAGCCGACGACTATACTAGTTCTCCGTAATGTTTGACTCATTAACTAACTTTGACAGTAGACATTAAATAATCTATAAATTATTTCTCGATAACTTTAAATTAATTAATAAACTCTAAATAATCCTACCTAACTTCTTAAAATATAATTCTGTTAAACAATTATAATTATTTCAAAGAAACCTATTTAATTTTTTAAAAACAAGAAAAAAAGAAAAAAAAAAATACTAAGAAGACCTACAGGGATGAATATGGAGGTCATAGTTTTTTAAGCCTAATTTGCACAAAGACACAATCCCTACTAGAATATGTATGTATAAGATTTATTTATTATTATTATTTTTTTTTTTTTTTTCAAGCCTCAGCTTTCACTTGCGGGCTTTCCTCGTGTCGTCTTTCTTGTCCTGCGGCTTCTAATGATATAATTCAATTTTGAGTGTTTCGTGTTTCTCGACTCCCTGTACTGAGTTTATTGTATTATCTTGCTATCCATACTGCACAACTTATAAACTCTTTGTATACAACTTGACATTATATTTTTTTTTAAATTTTTATATTTATAGTAAAATTAATAAATTTTGAGTGGATAAAAAAGTTTTGACTAAATAACAGCAATGTAAAAATATTATGATGATATATGATTACAAAGAAGAGATTAAAAAATTTTTATTAATCGTGGTAATTTTAATTTTCCTCCCAACGATGACATAAATAAAAAATATCTATATAAGAATGGACTCGAGTACAAGAGAAAAAATATATATAATTAAAAAATCACTATACTAGTTTATTTAAAGTGTGATGGATCTGATACATATTTATATTTGTTTTTACATACTGACAATAATATATGTATATAATATATAATATATAGGTATTTTGGTTTCAGTTAATAATCAGTTTAAAATGTACTGAGATTATATGACAAGGACTGGAATCGATTTGATGCATCAATATAACTATGGAAAAAAATATAAGTATTTCCCACTCTGAATACTAGTACATTGTAGCAATAGCAACAGTATAGTAGTAGTAGTAGTAGTAGTAGTAGTAGTAGTAGTAGTAGTACAAGAGTAGAGTATCTCAAATATATATATATATATATAATAGAGGGGGTGAAAAGCAGAGACTTGGGAATTCTAGTAAGCGGCTTACAGAGGGTTGCATGTTGCCTAACGTCAGGAGCGTCAATTTTAACTATACGTTGACGTCAAACTCGTCGAGAGAAAAATATCCTATTTTTATAAAATTAAAAATAAAAATTTTTTTTACCTATCAACAAGTCTCTTTGAAGCTTTTATTATTTCTATACATCATATATGTATAAGTATACAATATGTATAACGTTATATATGTATGTATGTATAACAATAATAATAAAAAAACTCAAAAAGCTTTTTTAACTACGCCATTACCCCACATTAATATTGATCCGAGAATTGATTTTGTTCTACTATACGGACAAAACTTGAAAAAGCTCTGGGGCTTTAAATGTACTAGTATAAGTAAAGAATGAAAAAAGAAAAAAGAAAAAAAATAATAATAATAAGATTGCTGTAGGACTGAAAATGAATCGATAAAATCCGGCACTTACGCATAAGCGCCATACCTCATATATGTTCTCATCTCAGTATATATATAAATATATATATATATATATATATTGTACTTGTTACTATTTTTCTCACGTTATAACGTCTCATGGTGGTAAAAAAACAAGCTACAGAATAATAATCTAATGAAATATATAATAATTGTAAAGAGCATACTAATTTGAACTATTTTTTCTATTTGCATATATATGTTTACTTGATTATTATCATCATCATATATTTAAAAATAATTAATAAACCAGAGCTGTAATAAACCAGAACCGGCGATTGATCTTGATATATAATCGTAACTGTTTAATGCGTTACGAACAGTTGGTGGATGCACAAGGAAACCCAATAAATAAATAAATAAATAAATAAAAAGATGATTCTGAAATAGAATCTCTCGATAAATTTATTGAAAAACATAAAATTTATTAAGGGAAAAAATTAAAATACATATCTTTTATTAAGATAAAATAAAAGAATATAAAGATGAAAATAAGGAATGAAACTGAGAATGAAAGACATGATATTTAATAAAGTCGTGTACTACTGCTTACGATGCTTCTACTAGCAAGATTATTATTATTATTATTATTATTATTTTTTCCTGTTAAACAAAGAGCTCCTTGTTTGAGAAATCATTTAAAGCATGCCTAAGTCTATCAATGTGTTTCGTGAACATGATGCTCTATTCTTAAAAGTTGATAAATGGAAAAGAAAATTATATTTTTAAAAAAATATATCTACAATATAAAAGTTGAGTAAAATTTATAAGTATAGTCAGTTTGTAAGAAAGAAAAAAGAAATTTTTTACATTGGTATTTAAACATTTCGATTGATATGGCCTATTTCCTTTTAAATAATGACAAGTCAAACGTATACCACTACCACTCAACCGAACAGAAGTATTAACCATAGTAAGTTTGTATAAGCTGCTGTCACTACAACAGTAGTAGTAGTGTAAGCAGTAAATGAGAACAATGCTATTCTACTACGACACAGACACAGACATAGACACAGACACAGACACAGACACAGACACCTGTTAAGAACGTCTCGTGTAATCAAATATTCTTATCTCCGGTGCAATTCAATTCCTACCTCTTATTTTCATCCTCTATTTTAGTGGTTCTCAAATTTCTTTACTTTTATTTAATTCCATACCAAAATCTATTTAATATATATAGATGCCATGATTAATAGTAAAGTTTAAAAAAAATTAAAAAACATGATGAAGATTATATTCGGGTGGATATACCAGGTGTTAGACGTAGTGAAAATGATCCTGACAGCTGGCCGAATGGTCTAAGTACATACTCGTTTGGTACATATATATATATATATATAGAGAGAGAGAGAGAAAGAAAGGAAAAAAAACATACGTGTATATCAGTATAAAGTAGTTTGTAAAAGGGACAGTACAATACAGACACACATACACACACACACTTGTGTGTGTAATATATATAATATAAGAGTATCCTTGTAGATAAAGAAAAGAAAAGGGAAAGAGAGAGAGAGAGAGAGTGAAAATGTATTTGAATAGGAAAAAAGATAAGAAAGTACATGATTTATATTAACAACAAACCAATCCTAACGAGACAAAAAAAAAAAGTAATATCACTAAAAGTATAAGTATAAGAAACTTGCACTAATATTTACTCACAATAATACATATTCTGTAGATGTTAATTACATAGACACATCATACTAGCTTCAAGTATTTAAATATTTAACGATTTTATATGATATCCATTTGAAAATAAAATTAAAAGATTTAAAAATGTGAACAAGCATGTTGGTTTGAATTGTACATAATATACATATTGCTCTCATAGTATACCGTTATGCAATACGAAAGTACAGTACATACTTAAGTTGTTGTAAAAGTCTGTACTCGCCAGAGCTGCTGCGCCCAAGAGACAACGTGATATATAATAGCAATACAGGAAATTCATGATATGAGATCCAATAGTTCTCACAGTTCTAAATTAACTACAACTACGTCTACCCTTTTTTTTTTTTCTTTTTTTTTTCTTCAATTTTATTGCGGTCAATATATAAGGTCATAAATATATTTGTTATTTAAGTATTAAAATTATGTGACGTAATAATTTGTGATAATCTTTAACTGTATTATTATTAATTAAAAACAATCAAGTAACAACAATAACAACAAAATATATGTACACAAATAATTGTCAGTATGTGATTCGAGTGAAAGCAACGAGACGTCATTACATATATGCTATGTAGTTCTCATCTATTTCTGGAGTACTGTCTAGTATAGACTATCTAGAGTATAAGTATCTTCGACTATTCAACTCCTTTACTAACGGTGAAAAAAAAAGTATCGCACGTGGCAATCAAGATCGATGTGTGCTCGTGCCAAAAAATTAACCTAGCGATCTGTAAAACCCTAATTTTTGGGGTTCGACAATAACAAAATAAAAAAAAAATACAAGATATATATATAACTAGTATGAGCAGAACGACCATTTGCAATCATTTGCAGCTGTTCGACCCACCTGGCAGAATTTTTTGTTTGTTAACTACCATACCAATTGATGGGGAAATTTTAAATATTTGCAACAGAATTATTATTTTTTATTTCTTACTTGATTTTATTAATTTATTTATTTAATTTTTCGTAAGAATTTACTTTATATAACATAACTGACTTTAATTTAAACAATATTAACAAGAAAGAAAGATGAAGAAAAGAAAAAAAAATCAAGCGAAGGTAAATGAATGCTAAAGCGGCCTTGGCTCAACTTTCTGAAATCCACGGCCACCGATATATATATTTCTTCAGCGGCCTCTGATCTTTAATTTGCTCTCTTTTGACGCTTCAGGGCTTCAGCAAAGAACAAAAACGGATTAATTTTACATGTGTGTATACAGAACACCATAAAAATAAAACAGTTGTACTGTGAATAATCTAAAGTAATAATATCCTATATACTCTGTCGATATTGTATTACAATAGTTTTGTAAAAATACATTCACGTTAGTTAGCGAAAATATAAAATAATTTTAACGTGGAACTGAATCAGAGAAAACGAAGGTAGGTGGGAAAGACAAAGGAAAAAAAAAAGGAAAAAAAAAGGAAAAAAAAAAGTCTTACCGCGCCCAACATGAGAGATCGGTGATCGTTAAAAAGAGCGAGTGGGATAACTGTCAGACCGACCGACCGACCGAACGACCGAACGACCACCACGTGCATCGACCAAGCGTGACGACGATCTTTCTCTCTTTCAGAATTTATTTATTTTTTCTTTTTCTTTTTCTTGTGTTGAAAACTAAAAAGACGCGGAAGTCGCAAAAGATAAATAATACAATTGGTTGTGAACCGCGAGAAAATTTTTCCAAGAGGTTTCACATTGCTCCACTTTGTCTTTTAAATTATATCTCCAACAAGTAAGCAATGAATATTGTTTTACTTTATTATATTGTTTTAATTTTTTTTTTTTTTCCTATTACTTTCACTCTGGAAATTTATTTAAAGTAAAAATAATTGATGATGAGAATAGTATAAGAAAAAGAATATGGTCGAGTCATGGGATTTTATTTCTCAACAAATCAATTCTTAATATTATTATTATTATTATTATTATTAAGTATACTACATAGTAAGTTTAGGTCTTGAAACTAATTACTGAGAGACGAGGTGAATGACTCGTAATGTAGTCAAACAGCAAATATATACTATTAGTATAAATACTACACATAAACAAGAACAAGAAAAAAATTTTAAAATTATTTTAATAATACCATTATATTTCTCTCTTATATTATTTTATATACTTAAATAATTATTGATTTTACATTAAATCTAATGAGAATAATAATAATGATACCAATGGCGAACATAAATGAAATTTACAATAACTTGAGATAAATTTTGTTGCTTTCTGCATACACGTAAACAAAAAAATAAAACGTGACACAAAAATTTTTGAATCTCACACAAATGTCAAATTTGTTATATACGTGAATCTATAAATATTTATATACAATGAATCAATATAATAATTGTTATTTAAAGTATTTCATTTTCGCATATATTTCTGTATAATATTCTAAGCAATTTATTCTGACTAAACAAAAAAAAAATAATAACAATAACAATAATAATAATAATAACAATAAAATTTGCTTATTCGAACAATGAACAGTACGAGTCATTAAAAGTCAGCATTTTATTTGAAAGACAATAAGTAGAGTTAATAAAAAAAAAAAAAAAATAATAATAACGTATTTGTTATTCACATACTTAATTACGATATATGTATTAACAATATTAATGGATCTATTTATTGATTCATGCATGTGTAAATTGTAATAAAAGTACCGGTAGTATTTGGTATTGGTAAATAAAACAGCTTGTGTTGAGCAAAGTAGCAACTAGTACAAATTAACTAAGTTAATCTAACCAGATATAAATGCCATAAATAAAAGACAGTAGTATGCAATAGTATGCAATAGTGATATGCGTATACATTGGTTTCTTTACTTGGAATATGTATCGTTATTATTATTACTACATATATATATTATGTTGGTTGTTTTTTATTGCCTAGCTCAAATACGGAGTAAAACCAGTAAAACCAAACAAAAACAAACTTATCCTAACCTAACTTAACCTAACTTAACCTAACGAGTCTTGCTGAGAGCCCAAGAGTCCACCCTTCCATTCTCATTCTTTTTCGCAAAGCAAAACCACTCTCCTTCTCCTTGCAATGTTTTTTATTCTTTTATATCAAAAAGACTCTTGCGTTCTTTCTCTTTTTCATATATACACACACACACACACATGTTAGAATGTCAGAACGATCAAGAACGGATATAAATTAAACAAGTTAAAAGTATTATAAAGAAAGAAAAAGAGAGAGACGCTAAAGCTGTTACCAAGCAACCAAGCAACCAAGAAACCAAGAAACCGCGTATAAATAATAAAATCATGTTAAATTAATTTAAATAATTTTTGTTATTCTCAGAACCTCATAATGTCATTTTTTAATTTCTTAGTTGTTGTATATATATTTAGTACCTATGCTGCCTATATGTACCAGAACAACATATAAATATTAATTTGTATAATTATGAAAGTAAAAACCAAATAAAACGACTTAACCGATATAATATATATATATATATGGTTGTTTCGTTGCCATGGACACGGACTGTACTGGTGACTATACAACTCGTCCTTTTTTAATCCTTCTCTATTCTCTATAAAAATAATTATAATCTATAGTTTTATTTTGTTCATGTTGTTGTTGTTGTTGTTGTTGTTACCAATAAAATTAGACATGCGTGATTGTACACGGAAAAATAGTTAATAATCGTGCGAAAAAAAAAATATAATGAAAACTGAATAGCTTACCCAACAGCCGGAAATGTAGTATAGGGAAACATGTTTCCCTAAAATGTCAGATGAAAATCAGATGATTGCACGCACAATCGCACACAAAAAAAAAATAATAATAATATTAATACTAATAAATATAAAAAAAAATAATAACACTTATTTTAAATTAATATTAGTGAAATCAAAACTAAAACACATATGACACGCACATTAAACAATTAGATATAAGTGTATTTATATATTTACAACAATGATAGCAATAATCCAATGTACAATAAATATTTAAGTATCCTTGTATTCCGGGTCATGCACGCAGGTTCAAGGTTACTCACTCAGCTCCACTTCTATCAACATATACATATACATATACATGTATATAGTAGGTATATATGTACGAAATCGTTTTTTAGAGCAACAACAATTTACAATACCATCTTAATACATAACAGCAAGAAGAACAAGAACAAGAACAAGAACAAAAACAAGAAGAACAACAACAACAACAATGTAACTAGCGTAATAAATTGATGCTTTCTGTGGCCGGTGGGCCAACACACTGCTGCTGATGCACACTGATTATTATATTCTTTCAGTTTCAGCACCACCACCATACCACCACTACTACCACCACCACCACCACCACCACCAACAGCAGCAGCAGCAGCAGCAGCAACGATAGCAGGAGGAGAAAGAGAAAGAGGAGGAGGGGTGAGCAACCAACAAACTAAACTGAGTGACAACGCGCATGCGATCCTTCGGCTTCCTTTTCCTTCTTATTTTTCGCGCGACTAGTTAAGGTTAAAACAAAGGACTAATGTTATTATTAATAACATATTTATTTTATCTTATAGATAAATCATTTATTTTATATCCCATTATAAATTACTATTTATTATAATATATCTCTATATATGCTGTACTTATATACTGTCATTGTTGATGTCGAGAGTGTCAGAGTGTGTCTCGTCGGTCTCGTCGGTCTCGTCGGTCTCGTCTTGTCTTAGATTGTCTAGATTTAGCTAGTATAGTAGGTTTAGTGGTCTTAGGTCTTTAGTCTTTATTCGTGGTTATACTAGCTGTCTATTTCTATGTAGTGTCTAGCTGTCGGTGTGGTCGATTAATTGTATGTATGTATGGCAGCTGTGACTGTTTAGCCCTCGAACTCCGAACTCATACCATACCAATGCACTATATATATATAGTATGTGTATAGCACTCAACCTGGTGTAACGGGGTCGGGATCAAGAAAGAGAAAAGGAGAAAAAGGGAAAAAGAGAAAAAGAGAAAAAGAGAAAAAAGATATAATATAATGGTTAAAAAAGAGCTAGGTAGAGACTATGTATATGTATGGGATGTAAAACAAATGAGTAGAATGGAAAGAGTGTGAGGTAGAGGGGAAATCGAGAGCGCGACGTTTAAGAAGGAGATGGACCGATACGACCAGATATGACCAGATATGACCAGATACGACAACGTCAAACGATCAAATGCTGATAGATTATAGTAGTAGTAATAGTAGTAGTAGTGGTAGTACGATGGCAGCAGCCAACAAACTGACTACAATATAGAATATAGAATATACTATTTACAAGGACGAATAGAACAGAGAACGTGAAAAACAAGGATGAGGACAGATGACGATAAGGAAGTAGAGGAGAAAGAGGAGCATATGACTCCAGCGACACTAACGCTATTTAGCTGAACTAATCTGTACCCTTTGGTGCTACCATTGGTCCTTACAGGGATTCTCATTTTATTACTTTTTATATAATATGTACCTTTGATTCATTTTATTAATTATTGGTTTGTACGAGAAAAAAAAATAAATACTATTATTATTATCATTACTTTAATTTATTATTGAAAAGTACATAATGGTAAATTTAATCAAAGAACTGAGAAATTGTAAATAAACTTCCGGGTTTAGAAAAATAAAAAATAAAAATTTAATAAAACAATTAGGTCAACAAAAGATAACAGCAAATTTCTATATGTATATTATTAATCTGTAATTGTAGAATTGTAGGTGTGCCTTATATTTGTGTGACTTAAATTCAATATATATCCTTTAAAAACTCTCTTTACTTGGTGCTTTGGTTTTATTTACAGTCATCGTGTCTGTCTTGTCTAGCCCACGTCCTTTTGTGTCCGCACCAGTCCGCACACTACACGTTTATCGTCCGGTTTCGCGAATGAGCAAAGAAACAGAGAAATAACAAGAATAAGAGAAGAAAAAGAGACAGAAAAGTTGCCTGAATGCAGAAAGCCGGTTTGTCGAGTGCATTCAAGTTTATTTTATTTTTTTATAATATACTTTTTTACCACTAGTCTATAACATATATTATTAGGTATAGAATGTAATATAAAATCTATTATTTTTATTTTAGATTTTTAATCTAGAAGGAGCAAACGATTTTTACAACATATATTAGATACCGATTTATTATTTATTATTTATTATTATTATTATTACTTTTTTTTTCTTTTTTTTTTTTTTAAGCATACACTTTTCCAGGTTGATTGACAAAAGCAAAAAAAGTTGTACGTAACTTAAACCACCCTCGAGAAAAAAGAAACGAGTGTGCGAATAGGATTCTTATTATTACTTTTTTTTTTTTTTTTTTTTTATTTTTAATGCTCGACATTTATGGTGCTTCGAGTTACGATGAAACCTGTTTTAACTTAAATATTTTAAATTAGAATTTAAACAAAGCCAAAAAAAATTATAAAAATGAAACATATACACAACTAATAATTAAAAAAAAAAATCTAAACATACTGTTGATCATAAACTTAAACTTTGATTTACCCAATAATTATAAATTTATACATGTTATATATATGTTTCGTAACTCGATGTTACACTGCATAGTTACACGCCATAACCCTACACTTACTGTATATATATTTCTATACATCTATTATGATTCTTTTAATTTCTATGTTATTTTTTTTATTATAAGCTTTTAATACATTTATCATCACAAGGCTATTTTTTAGGTATTTAATTATTCATAGATAATATAGAACAATAATAATGATAATAATGTATATATATATATATATTGACGATGTTTTTAATATTACGGAAATTGAATCTATAAATTTCGACTAACATAAATCGTCGCTGCGAGTATAAACTAAATCCTTTTACTACCATTTTTTATTTTTTTATTTTTTTATTTTTTTATTTATCGGTTTTTCGGTTTTTAAATTTTTAATAGAGTAAAAAGAATAAAGATTCTATGAGGATGGGGTGACTAATCAAGTGGACTAGAGAGAATTTCAGATGAATGTGGAACTAACTAACTGACGGTCGTTAAAACCTCTTTATTTTTTATTCAATTATATTTTTACTGTATTAAAAAAATATATATACATATATTTTGAGCTTTTATGTTTTAAAGCTCAGGATAGTCTCAATTGGAGCTTTTTTGTCAGCGACAATGAAATACCGATGGAATACTACTAGACCTATAAAGTGCATAATAAATTATGATATGTGTAATGATATAATATAAGTAATGAAAAAAATACAGCAAAAGATAATAAAATACATTGAGTATAGTATTGTATTGTATTGTATAGTCGGTATAGTCTAATGTAGTGTAGTAGTAAATACTGATTCACGTCAGACATCGGTACCAAGCAGTACGCCCTGCGTGATGACGGAATGCGTGTCCAAAAGAGATTTAAATCGCATTGAACGACGTTTACGATTTGCTGTTTACCACTTAATGCATGTTTTGCATACTCCCCTTATTCTCTTTTATCTAAAATATTCCTGTATCTTATTATTTTTTCCTCCTTCACCTCCTTAGTTTATTTCACTACAGTAATTTATTGGTTTTTACCTAAACAGTAATACAATACATGTATGCATACTTGCATTCAATTTTAATATAAAAAATTTTAATACGTATAATTTTTAATTATTAAAATATAAGACTGGCTGAGGGAATTTATTTTTTTTATTTTTTTCTGTAACGCTGCCGTTGAAAATTTGTTGGATTATTGGAAAAATGTTGAATTTATTTTTTTATTATCAATTTTTTTTCTTCCTTATTTTAGTATTATTATTATTATTATTATTATTATTATCATTTTTTTAGCTTTTTACGTTTCAGAAAATAGAGTTAGAGCAAGGAATGTAATCGGCTAGAGAGGTCGACTGACAAGTCACTGGAGTCTTGGAAACAGGACGTTATCAGCCAAGTTTAATCACAGATTATCCATAAACTCTCTCAAGAATAACGTACCAGCTGTTTTTCCTTTGTTTTTCTTAAATAATATGTACATTAATGGATATTTTATTTTAATATATATCGTTAAGAAAAAACAAAAAATATATACATATAAAAGTGATTTTACTATTACTTCATATTAATAGGTAAACAGATGCGGATAGTGATGATGAATCATTATTGTTAATTAGTATCGATTTTCTAGGTTAGCATATATAAAGAGGAAAGGACAAGGGAATAGGGTCCGTTATAGTATCGCTAAAACCACGAACGGATGTTGTTCCAGCTCAGCAATGGCGTCCAATTGCTTTGGACATAGAAGTAGAGGATACATACATATACTATTACTATTACTACTACTACTACTACTACTACTACTACTACTACTACTACTACTACCGGAAGCCAGCAGAAGATACATACAACGTCGACGCCGACAACGACGATGACGATGACATTGAAGATGATGACATCTCTACCCTTTAGTGTTCCACTACTAGCAAGTAACAACTCGATTTTGCTCTCTGGTCGTGAGTAAAATCCAATACCGTATTCATCGTTACAACATTTGTTTTCTCATTTTTTTTCTTTTTTCTCTCAATTCTTCTCTGCCTCCTCGAATTTATGTAATAACGACCGATGGACTATGTATCGTGTCACTATTAGAAATATTTGTAGCCAAACATACAAATACAACGCATGTACTCGGCATGTACGATTGCTAATATTACAACAACAACAACAATCATTATAACTATATAGTTTTATATTTAAACTATTACTGTAAATATTAAATATAAATATATAAAGAGGATAAGTAATAGGTATTTAGATCGGAATAGTTTAAAGATTGTTATACACTACTCTGATGGTTCTGGTACACTAGTTTTATAGTTTATAATTCATATAATAGTATAAGTATATACATATAGATATAGGGGCTGATGCGTGTCGAAATCTGTTGATGAAGATTTAAGATGTTGATAACAATGATAGGCCACGGCGTCTGGCTTTAGATCATTTCTGTCTTGTATATTCATTCAATCCCTATCTTTTAAGTACCTATAAACTATTTATAACAATTTTTCTGACGACTTATATCTATTATGCAATAATTTTTACTGATGTTTTTTAACGGTAAAATAATACCACTAAGTTGATTTAAATTATTATTATTATTATTATTATTATTATTATTATTATTATTATTATTATTATTATTATTATTATTATTATTATTATTATTATTATTATTATTATTATTATTCTGTCTCATCTAGTAGTATTTGATAATTAACATCAATATATAAAAACTTTATACATGTAATATATATTGATAGAGATATCGGATGGCAATGAAGAGATCTGATGATGGTAAGAGTAATATTCTATGCGACCATGCTGGAAAAATCTCAACAACACGTGCAAACTGCTGGATACTTAGCTGGTTTAAAGATTCGTGCGACCGGATGATAGAATTTAATTCACACCGGATAATGTAGACCACAGAGAAAGAGTAGTTTTAGATGTTAAAAAAATCTAACAAGGAAACAAAAAGAAAAAAGGAATTCCGAAGGTGTAAAAAAATAATAATAATAATAATAATAATAATAATAATAATAATAATAATAATAATAATAATAATAAAGTAATAAATAATGAAAGTAAAAAGTTATTATACATAAAAACAAATATAAATTCTATAAATACAATAAGATTATAATTAGATTTATAGGAGGGGTAGGAATACTGTTGGGAATCTGGAATTTTGGATTGCAGAGAATTTAACTTGGGTAATCTTCGGCATTATATTAGTGAATGCCAACTACCACTATCAGTGTACTATTACTATTACTACTACTATTACCATCACCACCACACATATTATAAAATTTCTATATTATATGTATATATACTGTAAACTAGTAAATTATACAATAACAATAAATAAATAATAAATTTATAACTATAACGATATAAATAAACAACAAAAATATTTTTAATAATATATAATTGTTTAACGTAATTATAGCTGTTATACATAGGTATATGTTCTGCATTTATAAAATCTATTGATTATATAAATCTAAAAAAAAATTGAAAAATTGCATTAACATTGTCACTATATTTGCACTCTAAATAATACTAACTAAGTCATCATCATTTGTTGTTAATACTAATATACTTCTATCATATATGTATCATATATACATCAACGGGCAGTTTATCGCTTCTCTACTCTCAGTGATGATTCGCCTAAATTATCTCAACATTATTGTCACTGCCAAGCTCACTATTTATATTATATATAACAATTTTTATTTTTAATAACTCTCGCTGCTGTTGTTATATTTTTTATGGTCACGATAGTAGAAAGGATGAGTTTATAATAATAACGTATATTTAAAAGAAAATATTAAAAGAAAGAGAAAAAAAAAAGGAAAAAAAAAAAGAGACACAAAGGGCGAGAGTTTCTAGAATTAGTCTAAAAGAAGAAAAGAAATCGTTCATACCCTCTTAGTAAAAGGATGAAGTATAGGAGAATCACATCGCAAGCAGTGCAAAAAAATGGCATAAAAGCGAAAGCTTTAATCAGAAAAACTAAAAAGGAACTATTTTTCATTTGTGAGGAGTAAGCTCTATCAAAAAAGGAACTACATCACAGCTTCTTTTTTTTTTTTTTTTTTTTTTTTTTTTTTTTTTTATACAAAAAAGTTGTATATGTATAACACGTAATTTTTTTTTATCAGGTCAATTTAATCATAAAATTTATGTAAAAGGGAAAAAAAATTATTAATTTGAAAATTTTTAAAGCTCCATATACCTTTCATGTTGTCCTACTTTCTCATAAATTTTTTTTTATACGGAATAATAATAATGACAAAAATATGAATAAAAACAAAAAAGGTTAGGAGTTATGGTGTAAGTTGTGAATGAAAATTTGAAATTGCTCATGAGCTCGGGAATTCACCGAGAATTCAGATGAAAATAAGAGAAGCTTATCTCTTGGTGCACACTGCTCGTTCTGTGGAAAAGCTTTAAGCGTGTATGGAATTTAGAATATTATCGTTGCGATAATAACCCTAAATATTTTTTGTGTGTACTCCAGATTTGCTTTAAACTATTCAAATAATTCTTTTTTCAATTTCAATCATAATGATTTTTTTTTATATTATTAATATTATTATTTTATTTCAATATAATCTTTGAGCTATAACGATGTCTATAATTCTGTTATAAATACAACCATTCATTTTATTAATCTATATACTTTATCCAAAGATATATATATATATATACTCGATGAAAATTGATAAAATAAAGTGCGCCGGCGCTTATATTCATATATATATATATATATGTATCTGATGTACATAACTATATAAACTATATGTGTGTACGTTATAAATGTCGATTAAACTCGAGTGCACTCACGTTTGTTTGCTCTTATTAATGTAAAAATAAAAGACATAAATATCTACTATTTTAAAATCCCGATATGACTTGTATAAATAAATGTTTTAAATGAGACAATTAATATTCTCTTTCGTGGATCGTTCTCACTGTCATCGTTATTGTTTAAATTTTTATTAGAAATCGCATGCCTTTTCATTTTATATAATACTTATTGAATATATATATAAAATAATACTACCATGTAAACACAATTTTAAATAAATAAAAAAAAAAAAAAAAGTTCAAGTGCCACCTGTTATTTATTTATTCGAGACACGCTACGCTACTTAGTTAATTATTATTTAAATATATTACTTTCGAAGCATAAAAATAGACTCAGACATAGTAAAAACAAAAATGGAAAATTAATAAATATCAAAGGCTTAATAGTATACAATAATAAGTATGTAAAAATAATTTATAGTTAAATATACAAATTGTATTTAAAAAAGAAAAAAAAACATATATATATATATATATATATATATATATATAACAAAAGGAGAGGACTCACCAGTTCTCGATTACGCCGACGTTGGAAAAGTTGGGTGGAAAGCTCGCCGCCGCCATCGGTGGTCGCGGCGCAATTTTGTTAGCGCCCTCACTTCCGGTTTTCGCCAGTTTTCACCGCTAGAACAAACCGACAACTTCATTATTATCGATTCATTCAAATTCAAACTTAAAATTAGATTTAAACTTTACTCATATATGCTATTGTTATCGTTGTTTTACTATATATACATATATGTATATTAAAAATAATCATTTTTTTGTTTTATTAATAATTTTCTTAGTGGCAAGTTAATAATTATAATTTATAATGTATATTAATATACTTAATAGTAAGAAGCAGGTAGAAAAAGTTTAAAATGTTAAGTGACAATTAAGTTGAAGGTAATAAGTATACCAGAAAGAGAATCGATGGCCCTGACAGCAGTTTGAAACGTTTCCAAGAAGAACCAAAAGTTCGTTTGGAAGGTTACCAACCGAAAGATGTTGGTGGGGTGATATGTCAAGTAAAAAGTAGAATACGAAGAAGAAGAAGAAGAAGAAGAAGAAGAAAAAGATCTGCCATCAGCAAGGCGCCTTACCATTTCTATTCGGTAATGACTGTGACTATACGAACAAGTCTGGAGGGAAATTTGCATCATCGGTACCCCTTTTCAATAAGAATCGCCATTATGAAAAGAAATAGTCATATTTTTAAAGCTTCAGCAAAACTTTAATTTACGTACAATATAATCTCGGTTGTTCTTTCTTTCACACTGATTTTTTATCACTTTTTATTATTATTTTTTTTTTTTTTCTATATTAGATATTCATCCCCTTGTCGTTGCAATACTGGTACACTCTGATACGACTAGTGTGCGGATTTTTCCTGGCGGTATCTCTCGACGAGGCCGAATGAGACGACAAGGATCGATGAATTTATTCGCGGTCCATTTGGCAACAAACTCGATGCAGCGACGTAATTCATGCAATACCTACATGCTAGACAGAGATACTGACATGTTAAGCAATATATATGTCGTTCCTATTACTAATACTCTGCTAACATTCTAGCTGTATATCTATCTCCCATACAATATAACTTTAAAAGGATAAGAGGCTGCAGTAACGCTCAAATCCATATATACACATATACATTGGCGATCACTATTGTATGCATTTCATGGCGGTCAAACTGAAAAATTGAAATATATATGATAGAATAAATGAAAGCCCAAGAGACTTTTGCAGTTGGCCAATTTGCCAATTCAATTTGTTAGGAATATTTTTTTTTCTCGCTATAAAAATTAAAAATTTTCAAAAAAGGAAAGTTATTATAGTTTCAGTCAGTTTTTTTTTACTGCGAAATGTCAATAATAATATAAGTATTAATTAAAATTGGGGGGGGGGGGGGAATAAATGTGTATAATAAAATCTAGAATTTATAGAATAAAATATTTTAATTAAATCGAATGTATATATCAGATATACATATAATAATGATGATCGAAATAAAAATGTTATAATTTTTATATATAAAAACCAGGATAAACAATTGAAATTTAATGAATGGAAATATTTCACTGTTAAGTTTGCCGACATTGTATTCAGAACAATGGGTGATAGTTCAAATACTCGATATATATATATATGGATGTGAAAACGTATTAGTGTTGTGTCACATACTGTTATTCAAAGCATTATTCCAACTTTGAACTTTGGTTCAACACTTCTCCCGACTAACTGAGAATAAACCGTACATAGACGCAGACGACAACTAGAGGAGCTCTGAATAAAGTTTACGTTTAAAGAAAATGAGAAATACGTATCGTTGCTTCTTCCTTGTTACTTGTTTCACGAATTTATATACTTATTCAATCGCACATTTTTCTTCCTTCTTGACGATTACTTTCTTATAAATTATTCACCATTATATATATAATTTAATTGAGATCGGAAGAGGAATTGTAATTAATTAAAAAATAATCCAATAAGGAAATTATACAAATTAATACAGTTGCCGACGGTAAAAAAAATTTTTTTATTACCTTGATTTTCTCACTCTATAAAGAATTTTCATCACCTAAAAAATTTTGTTTTATTCTTATGCAGAAAAATAAAATTAACATATATTTTTCTATAAAATTTTTAACCTCTTTTTTTTTTAATAACAAAATATATATATATATATATATATTTGTAATTAAAAATTTTTTTATATTTTCAAACAATTGAAATTTTAATACTAAAATTTGTAATAATGATTAAAATTCTTGAGACGACTATTTTGAAATAAATGTTCGAAAGGATCAAGTCTATCCCTCAAGAGGTGCACGCGAATTAACCCTGTGACGTCTAGTCGTCGAGTCGTAACTTTAATAAGTGGTAGTAGACGAGAATGAATAAACTAAAGCAAAAGCGAGAAGATAAATTCGCAGAGATGAGAGAATATAAAAATCGTCTTTTCTTTTCACTATTTTTTTTTTTTTTGTTTTTTCTTTTTATTTTTACTCTATCACATTATACTTTCAATTCATTTGAATTAGCGTTTAATGTTTAATGATAGTAGTAACATTTAAACTTAATTTGATTTAAATAATATTTATTTTTAAACGTAAATATAAACCAATAAATGAGCAAAATTTAATTTAAATGATAGAATTTATAAGTTATACAAAAATAAATATACGTAGTCATATAAATGTTAATGCAAATATAACAAATAACTTATTATTTCCTGGATAAGAATTATTATTATTACTATTTATTTTCTGTAACCAGCAGCAGTTATTGATGATTAACAGCAGTACCATATGATGAGTTTAGCCGATGCTACTATTGTTATGTAGCTTTATTATATATATATATATATATAGAGCCAAACTGTTTCGACGGCTTATTTGATCATCCAAATCGAATTAAATTATCCATATGCGTACTGTGATGTAGATTAATATATATCTTTATTACATATATAGTGTTCAAATCAGCATACGTACGTGTGTTTCTACTGTTGACAATTGAGTCTGCTCGTAATAGCACTATATACATATATAGAATTAATAGATTTTATTATCATCCAATGGTTGAGCAACTCAACTATATACAATTGCCACCACTACTACTTACTAATAACTAGTAACTATGAGATTTTGTCGACCACAACCACATGGCTTCCTGATCCTTTTTACTCTATACCCAATGTATACTCTATACTATATATATAGGATATACTCTTACTCAGGATATAGACTTGAATAGACAAACGGCCCGCGGGAACGATTAAGTCGGAAAGCTTAATGGGTTTTCCCATCAAGTATCTTACGGTTGTTGATGCTAATTGGATTAACAGCTAGATGGAAAATCCGAAGAAGGAAAAAAAAAAGTTAATTGAGAGTTGGAATAAAATAAAAAAAAATAATAAAAAAATCAATTTTTTTCTTTTATAGTTTTTTAAAATATTTTTTTTTCATACGAATTAAAATAAAAATTTTGAATGATGATGATGTATATATATTATAATTGAGAGCATTTTAATGGTAACATATATAAAAGACTCTTGAGACGTCGACGTTATCCATAAAATTACTACACTCTTTTTTCTTGTGTTATAGATATTTTTTTTTCTTTCATTTCCGAGATAAACCCCAGAATATAATTTGACTTGACAAGTAAAAAAAAAAAAAAAAAAAAAAAAAAAAAAAAAAAAGACAAGATGGTAGAGTGATTCGCGTGCACTTTCTCGTAGCCGTCGGCATCACCAATGACGTTAAATTTTCTCTGAAATTGTAGCACCCTCTCTTCTGTATACATATATACAATTTACCTGATGGTTAGGGTAGGGTACGCCGCAAGGGCCGCAAGTAAACTTTGACTCAAAGAACAAAAATAGTGATGAAAATCGACGTCGTTTCATAAATAAAAGCATTAGTATAGGATACAAAAAGTGTGAGACAAGTAAAAGAGATGTTATAAAAATGATGAGGTCAGGTAAAACATGGACACGAAGAAGAATGAAAAAATTTAAAGGCACTAAAGCAAAAGATGCCAAGGATAAAGGAGGTCTATATATATTTATTTATATAGTATTCTCGTAAAAAATAGTTGACCATCAGGGAATATTTTTAATCGTATTTAGTTATATCTGCACACATATATAGATATGTGTATTGATGCGGGTGATGTTATATAAAGCAAAGCTAAAGCAAAAATAAAAGGAATATATAAAAGACGAATTGTCAACAAAATGAAAGAGGGAAATATCGGTACTCTTGAAAAAAGAACAAGGGTCGTACTACTGTGGAGATAAAACAAGAGGACTGTGAAGAAGAGTATATACGACGAATAAAAATCTCAAGGGGATGAGACAGCACCGACAGCACTACTAACACTACTTACACTACTTACACTACTTACACTACTAGCACTACTAACACCACCAGTTCGTACCAGTGGCAGCCTTTGGTCTCAACAACTTCCCGGTGTACACAATGCCCGAGGTTTAACGCATTTACTTTACCTCTTTATTTTATTCTCACTTTTATACTCTAAGATTCACATTCAACCATCATGGTCACACTCAATCACCATCATTACTATTTTACTCATTATTCATTAATAAAAACACCCACTCGCTCTTTGTTTTTATAGAAATAGAAGGTCATAATAAATATTTAAGAAAAAATAAAACGTATTTGTTTAAATATTTTTATATAGCAAAAAGTTTTTACAACAATAACAGACAAAATATAAAAGCTTTATAAAAGAAATCTGGTAAACGAAAAGTGTGTCGTCGTCCATTGTCATAGAACATTGGTATGGAGAGAAAACAGCAATCATGATAATGAGTAGCCAACTATACGCAAAATATACGTAGATACCTTAATTTTTTATACTATACTGTCCTGTATATATATATTATATAAAAAAAATCCCCATTTTGTTTATTTTTTTACTAATAAGTTTATAAATGGAAATAAAAACGATATTAACAATAAAAGTGTCACCTTAATACAAATATTGATAAAATAAAAAAAAAAAAAAAAAAAAAAAAAAAAGTATTTATAAAATTAAAATATGAAAAATTTATTAGTCGATATATGAAATAGAGTAACGGAGATTTTGTCCGTTGGGTTGTACGCTCGATTCAATCTACAAGTTTACTAGCCTTACTAGCATATTACAGAATTACTATATAGTAGTAACATTGATAGCCTTTTTCGTCCCTACTAAATTTCCTATTTAACTATTATTATCCAACAGTAGCAGTATCGTCGTATCTATACTACATACATAGTTATACTGCCGACACTACAGCAAACTAACCACCAGACAGCAATCTACTGTCAGCATAAGAATCCCTCTAGTACCGACAACGATATCGTTTATTTGTAAACCACCCTAAGTGTATACATATATAATGATATATTTCCTAATAGTAACGAATGCACCAATCAAAATTTAGTTTTTCTGCAGATATATAATATTTATTATACCGTATTTTTCTTTACATTAGTCGTCTAACCACAACAATAATGTGACAACGGCTGAAGAGAATCAGAGTATCTGATAGAGAAGTAGTTGTTATTATTATTATTATCATTATATTGCTAAACAATTTCTCTTATTTAAATTGATTTATACATCCACTGATATCTAAGGGTGAAAGAAAAATAAATGTGTATATTATCTATCTATATATATAGCTATAGATGTAAAATGAGAAGGTCACGATGTGGGACGTGTCGCGATTAACGACCCGCAGCCAGAGGACTGAAATCGTCAGCCTTACCCTGTGGACACTCGGTACTCGATTATTATCAACTCTACTGACTATCGAATTTCGATAAACGTCCACTCACCGCATATCAAAAGGTGCAAATAGAATAAAGTTTAAAAAATTTTTTTAATAAATATACTACACAGTTATTCATTTTAAATTTATTTAATAAAAAGTAAATAATATTTATACTAGATTCTAATATATCATTATATTAGACCATATATTATCAGATATACTGTATGTACATATTAGTTTTAATTATATTTGCTATTTTATTTTTATATGATTAAATTTATGTAAATAATAAATCCAGCATTTGTCTTAATAAAAATTTTTTTCCCATTTTAAAATTCATTATACTACTACCTCTCTCGCATTCCATATATATCTATATTATGTATGTTTTCACGAGATGAAAAACCTCTAGGAAACAATATTATTATATTTCTCGTAATACATAGGTAACTTGATAAAAAAAAATTAACTTTTTCTTTTTTCGTTAATTATCGAGCTAAAAAAATATATAAAAAATAAAAATTGCAGACTAGTCAAGAGAAGTTAATAACTGGGAAAAATTTTCTCAGCCGTAAAAAAGTTTTTGCCCAGTAATTAATTCACCTCTCGACAGGTCTATAGTTTTCGCTCATCGAAACTATGCGTACCCTTACTATATCAGGACTTAAATTTTCCCCTTGAGGACCAACTTTTACCCGATATATGTATTCTATACACTATGCGTCTTTATATTCGATTAGTTCGATTAGTCGACGCACGCGCTCTTGTTTTCTACCATATATACAATCTATATATTTAATTTCTTGCTCTTTGGTCTTTCTCTTTTTAATTTTTGTTGTCAGTATATTAAACTTCTTTCTCTCTTTTAGAATCGGATAAATTCTCTCGGCAGAATTTTTAATTTCTTTTAAAAATACATAATCATAATAATAATAATAATAATAAACCAAGACATAAATATAAAAATAATAAATAAATAAACAAGAGTTTAGATAGGATAAGAGTGGGAGAATTTAAATTAAAATCCTCTCCTGTCTCCAGTGACAGATCAACATTGAATGTAAAGCCAAAGTGGCTTAACCTTCGTAGTGTAGGTAAGTAAAGAATTTTATTGAAAAAATTACTCAATGCAATTGCCTCTTGGTGACTTTTTTACTCTAATACTCTTTATCTCCTCGGTAAAACTAAACTGACATATCATTTTGTATTTTCCATTCTCCATCATATCACTCTAAAATAATTTTAAATCTTTGTTATGGATATAGTAACAGAAAATTTTTTTAAATTAGACACATATAAATGTATACTTGATGAGATGATTGTAGTGCAGCTCGACGGACGAATGGACTGAACCAGATGTCGGCTAAATCTGTACCGTACGTCTATATACGCGCAACCATCAGACCAATACAAATTTAATATATATATGCATATATATATATATATATATAGATACTCATTGCGTCCAATCCACCGATTCGTCTTTCCACAAGTTAAGAGATACGAGTTGATCTCCCGGGAACGAGTGTCGTCGTCGCGAGAAAGCACCCTAATCATTCTCTGTCTCAACGTCTATCTCCACCGGTTAAATTTATTCTTATTTAACTTTTTTTACCTTTAACCATACATGACTTGAAGCTACTAAACATTTCCGTGATAATCAACATTTAAGATATATATAACATGTACATATATCACATTAAATACATTTAAAACAAAGATTATATATATATATAAGAATATACGATGAGACTACCCTAAGTTTTTAAAGGTTGGGTTAGATATAAAGTATAAGTCTATATATATTATAACAGTTAGAAATTGTATGATGTATTTTATTATATTATCAGAGTAAAAGTAGTGAGTAGGTAAAAGGAGCTTCGATGAGGTGGCTAATGTGAAAGATGAGTATATATACTCTTGTGAATGATTTAAGTGGTGGTTTACGTGCTGTTTGCTCGTCTTGAACGTCAAACTCGCTGAAAACGTCCATTTACCTTGACGCTCTTGGAAAATTATACATGTACTTTTAATCTCTTTTTCTCCTTGTATATTAGATATCTCATTTTAATATTATTCATACTCTCATTCTTATCATAAAAATGATATTTTCGACACTTATTATTTTATTTATAAAAATAATAATAATTAATTAAAGTGATTGGAAAAATAAAGTTGTTTTAATCATACCTGAAATTCAAAATCAATAATAATTTTGAATACTGTTGTTTTTGTGCTTTCACAACACTGAGTTATCACTTTTGTATGATTGCGTGACGTTAACGGTTGGCATCATAATGTAATATGAACGTTGTAGAGAAAAAAAAAAAAAAAAAAAAAAAAAACAAAAAAAAAAACACTGAGGGCCAAGTATTACAATGCGGAAATTCCAATTCACAATACTCGGTATTTTTATTTGTTAATTTTTATGCAAAATTTTAATTTTATAAATTGATGATATTTGCTGGTATTATTGATATGTATATAAATATTCAAATAATACCTTTTAATTAATAAGTATCTTCACAGGTGATCACAAAAAAGTTTTCATAATTTAAAAAAAATATAAACAATTGTGTAAAACACAGACATACGCAGACGCAAACGCACACATACACACGTACACACACGCTCACTTTTTAATTAATAAAATTAAATTTTAATTGTTATTGCAAGAAAAAAATTTAATTAACGATAAATTTATTATTTACTGTTTCCACGTGGGTGAATGTCACTTAAGTTTAAATTTATATTATTATCAACACAAATTCAAATTTTTTAAGGTTTAATTTAAATAATGTCTATATATATATATATATATATATATATACATATACACTTAAAAGCTTTATTAGTTGTAACAAAAAAAGAATAATAATTTCAAGTATTGTTGTTTTTTATAATAAGTATTACTACTCATGATGATTGAGTAATATATATATATATATATTATGTGTGTTTCACGCATGTGTGTTTCACGTCGCGCTCGAGCAGAGTAACTGAACCACTGAACGACAGAAGACAGAACGAGTTGGTTGATATAACTCGCGGGGAAGCCCGAAGCCCGAAGCCCGAATACAACTAAACACGACTAGGCTAGGCGTTGAGAGTAAGTACGAAAGTACGATAGCAATAACCATAAGAGTAACAGAGAGACAAATAATAACTACGTTCAGAGAGGGTTCAGAGAGGGTGCCAAGAGGGCAGCACGTGAATTCTGCGGGGGTGTAACAGGGACGTTGTGATATTACGATATTTTCTCTCCTTTCTGTTGTTATATACGCATGCGCACATGACTAGGATATGCAATCGTGTCCCAGCAACCGGTGGTGGACTATATATTTTATTTTCATATTCGTATTATTTATATTTTATTTATTTTACAGCATTATATTACATTTTTTAAATATTTTTTCATTCATAAAACCAAAATTATTTTTTTTCCTCTGATTTTTGTATATCTATTTTTAATGCAATTGAAATCGTACTATTTTTTTTTTTAAGTGATTTAATATAACTGCATTTAGTTACAATGAATGCATCGAACGGAATGTTTACACATGCAGCAGTATAGATATATAAGACCGATATACTCGAGCAATGATTTTGTTCATCTGATGAAAGAGAGAGGGAGCGATAAAAAAACAAGTGAATGAATGAGTGAAGAGGAGTAATGAAAAAGTATAAAAGAAAATAAAGAGAGAGAGAGAGAGAGAGAGAGAGAGTTACTGAAAAAGATAGATGATGATAATAATAGGTATATGCTACTGGTATATTCCAGCAGCGATTGAGCGACCCTTATCTCAACGATACGGATATTCTCGGAATCGTTATTTCCTCGCGTATTGCACACTGGGATACTGGGAAACGAGCAAAAAACTTTTGCGATAGGGGAATAAGAGGGGATGAAAAAGAGCAGCAACATCAGAAGCGGTATATATATATAAAGGGTGGTGGTGATGCTGGTGATGATGGTGATGCTGATGATGAGGGTGAGAGACGCAGAGGAACACGCTAATGGCCAGACAATGACCGGAGTTGCAAGCTTTTCCGGCCCTACCAGCTTTAACGATGCGTTTTCGTTCAAAACTTGAATGAAGATCCCTCTAGAAAAAGCCTCGAGCATCTCAGTTTAAAAAAAAAAAATAAGAAAAAAAATATATACATATATATATATATATATATATATATATATATATATACACTTCACAACTAGATACAGCACACAGATATTATTTTTTCTCATTAAATATTTATTTAATGAGTGTTTTAATAATTATTCAAATCAATACTTTACCAAATGAATAATAGAATTATAATGTCGGAAAAAAAAAAAAAAAAAAAAAAAAGAATTTTGCATAAGTTTTTTTATTCTGGTACTATTATATATATATTTTTCCGGCTATGTATATGTACTGATTTATTGTGTTCCTTTATATTTTTTTTCACTATAATCGCGAGAAAATCCCGTACTTGTCCTCTTACTCCAAATACCCGTATCCATTGTTGCGGAATATTTTTTTCAATGATACTAACTTCTTCTTCTTCTTTTTCTTCATATTTTTCTCTCTCTCGCTCTCTCTTTTTATTTTTTACTTAAAAACTTTGCATTTCGTCTCCTATATTATTATTATTATTATTATTATTATTATTATTATTATTATTATTATTATTATTATTATTTTATTTTTTTCAATTCAAAATTCAGGCCACGCGGCATTGTTCTCCCGTTCAATATCTTTTCTAGCCTTTTTTCTTTACCGCCTACTACTACTACTACAACTACAACGCCACTTGAGTGCGTTTTTTGCTATGCTCTGGCTATGTTATTGCTATAACTCTCAACTCCTTCGTACTACTATTAAATATTAAAAGAAACGATTATATATATATATATATAGATCCAGAGATTACTTTTTTAAAATAAAAATAATGTCAGCATCAGCTGGAAAAATACGTTGTTGTAGTTAAAGTTAGATTGGCGCCTAAATATATTCATATAATATAAAAAAGTACGCTTGCAAAAAAATAAGGATAAGATATTCCAAAAGATTTTAAGCAATTTAAGCCTTGTATAATAAAGTGATCTAGATTGCGGCTATTGTCGATTATTACTACTAATGAATAAATAAATATTTGTTAAAGAAGCTAAGGATGACGAATGAAAGATACCCTCTCGTATTCGAACAGGGATGGTAAATAGTGGATGGTGGATAGTGGATGATTATGATGGTAATATGTAGTGAACAGAATCATCGGCTGACAGATAAGCCGTTTAGCGTTTAGCTTTTAGCACATATCACGCTTCTACTGTATTGTATGTGAGTGTTATTGCGTGGAAACCTGATAACAAAACAACATCATCAACTACGTGTGATATGCTCTCTAATACTTATATATGTCATTGTCCATGACAAACTATATACTACCAGTTGTAGCCTTAACTCTATTTCCTTACATAAATAATATATAATGATTAAAAATTAGTACAATTAATTATAATAAAAATATGTATGTATATAAACTTGAAGAAGAAAATAATCAAGTATTTTATACGTGTACTCTCTGGGACAGCAACAGGTGTAAAGAAAATTTAAACTCAAGATTTTTCTGTCTTGAGTCGTACTACTAGTAGTTAAAAAAGAGTTGAGTCAAGTAGAAAAAGAGAGAGATTGAGAAACGAAAACGAAGCCACGGGCGTATTTATTTCGTCAGAATAAGTAGTACTGTATTAGTACGAGTAGTAGTAGCGGTATAGTATATATATATATAGTACATAGAGCCTAAGTACTATTCTCTAACGATCTCATTATATGATGATAGTTTGTTGGCTCAAATATATATCATATATTATTACAATCTGTATAATAAGATAAAATTATATAATTAATATAATTTAAGATACTAAAAAAATTATGTATCATCTCCGAATTATATATATATTATTTGTGAAAGAAGGCCGGAAAGTCAATAGTCCCGAAATACCTCGTAGATCAAATAAATATTCTTATGTCGCTAAAGGGCATCCTCAAACTCTGCTACTGCGCGATGATATTCCAGTAGCAGAAGCTCCGGAATTCATTCGCGGATACCATGAGCTAATTTACGAGCCAATTAATTCGCGTGCGAACCACCATTATGGTTTCCCTACTTGCTATATACGGTCCAGACCATTGACCAAGTTTGTTGGAATTTCCCATTATTATTATTATTAATAATAATAATTAATATAACTTTTTATATTTTTGTTTTCTCGTCATTTATTTAGTTTTATATATTAATAATCGAAATAATAATTAATAAAAGTATACGTAAAATATAAATGATATAAAATAGTAGGAGAAAACTCGCGGATGTCTCGAGCAGGTAGTAAAAAAATATGTTGGTTATGAGTAGTGGTGGTGTGGTGACACGAACCGGACGAACATTATGGATGACATTGTCAACGACAGAGGGTCGAAGAGGAGTCAGCAGACAACGACGCGTAGCTCTAGCTGTAGCAGTAGACCCAGTACCAGTACCAGCACCACCGTCAGCGTCAGTGCCGTTGGGGGTGCAGAGTGCAGGAGACACCGAATAATTCATCCCTGTGATCCAACCTCGCCCCCGTCTGCTGCACCTCTCTACTCTGTAGCTCATACCCTCTACATCTATTATATATCTATATATATATAAATACACACACACACACGCGCCCATCTATTCTTCACGCTCTCTCTCTCTCTCTCTCTCTCTCTCTCTCTCTCTCTCTCTCTTTCTTGTCGACAACCATCAGAGTGTGAGCTAGAAATACTATACTGCTTTTCGAGCATATCACCGTGGCTTTATATAACTTGAAAATTTCATACTCTATCCAAAGTGTCGATAAATAACTCTCTATTATTATTATTATTATTATTATTATTATTATTTTTGATTATTATGATTATAATTATTAGCATTATTTACTTTATTTCGTTATAAATGAATAAATAAACAAAACAATAGATATTTAATTTTTTAATAGAATGCTAATAATGACTATGATTATTATAGAGTAGGACACTAAACCGGCAACCGGAAGACGACTGATACCGGTGTGGTAACAACGATGATTATTAATCACTAGCAGGTCCCGCGTGTGACTGTCAGTACACAAGCTCCGCCACACATTTGCGTAAATACATTTTCACAGCAGCCAGGCTTGATGATACACACACACACACACACGCTTATAATAAAATGTCAACTTGATCAAGGATTTGACTAATCGTTTTGTCATTACGGATTAATGCACAGCTTCAATAATAAAAAATTATCTATTTTTTTAAAATATTTTAGCATCTAATGTTATTTTTATTTAAAAAAATCAAAATCGAAACAGAAAAAAGTATTATTGTAGCCATAGCAACATGTTGATAGTTCCCAATGGTCGCGTGGCTCGTTGGATATTTCAGCATCGTAGAAATCCAGCTGTAAACCAGGAAAATCCAAGCCGACGGCTTATCCCCCGGGTAGCGCTTCGACTAATGCAGCAATAAACATGCATCTACGTGAAACATGGCTCTATATCTAGTATAGTATAAAACAAAAAGACCTAAAACTCGACTAGACTATCTTATACACACACATACACCTCATACACCACGTAGAAAACCAGACGAGATTTCACTTAAAATAACAACTTTTAATATAGTAATTAAATTAAAACGTAAATTACTATTTATTATTATTTATAATATAAATAAAATCATTTAAATAATCTTATGAATGCGATTAATTGTGCGTGTATACATAATCATTTTATGATTAATGATGGGTATTATGTTCTGGAATATATACTTATGGAAGCATCATCAAAGACAAGTTGAATATATATATACATAGATATATAACTCATGTGACAAAGTTGATATGATATATGTTATTATTTATCATGTATTATATTATTATATGGTGGAACTGGCAATTGATTCGGCAGAAGCCACCAGGTTTACATTTCACTGATACTTGTATTACAACAAATAAAAATTATCAAAATATATATTATATACATATACATACTATGTTATAGTTTTCAGGTAAAAATATTTATCTATCTAGTAGTTTAATGTTGGGTGTAGAATTGTATGTGACTGTTTTAATTACATGTATCAAAATTATAATCTTAAATATATATCATATGGCTAATAGTCTATCGGTATATATATATGTATATATGTAACACTCTCATCATGTCATCATCTACTTCTTGTTTCTCTTATGCCAGTAATAGCTCCTACTTCTGTCTTTTGTCAGACTATACAATAAAACATCTAATAGGGATAGGGATATACAAATAAAAAAGAAAAATTACAACAAAATAGACTATCACTATACCACCACCACCACCACCACCACCATCAGTACTATACAACTATCAGCCACAATATCCTTATAGATATGTAGTAGTAAATGGTAATATCATCAGCTAAAACTTTACCACCTCTACCAGTACATAGTTACTGTACATATACATATAGTGTGCTGAAAACTAAACACGTAAGAACCCTGATAACAGTAGCAGTAGCAGCAGTAGCAGCAGTAGCAGCAGCAGCAGCGTGTTGGGTAATTATACAAGTATCTCAACCTACTCATTTAATATATATAAGTATAGAAGACTGTAGTGGTAATGTCAGTAATGACCGAAACATAAAAGTCGTTCGTATATGATCCTGATGAGCTATTAGGAAAAGGGTTTACCCTAATTATATTCATAATTCTTGATTATATTATATACAGAAAAAAAAAAAAATATTTATATTATGAAAAAAGTAATTATATTATCCAAAACTTATCATTTATATATATACATAATATCAAATGTTGTCTTTTCTTTAAAAAGTTATATATATTTTTATATCACGAAAAGAATAAGAAGAAATTGCGGAAGCGGAACGCCGGGCAAAAAGAGTTTTGTTGCTTTCATTTAAAACTCTCATTTCTTTGGTTTATGGTGAGAGGACGCGGTTTCCACGAATTAAGCTACAACTACCATGTCTGCTTTATTTATTTATTATTATTATTATTATTATTATTATTATTTTTTTTTTTTTTTTTTTTTTTTTGTTACTTTACATCTCTTTCTTTTATTCTTTATATGTATTTAGAAAAGGTCGCCCATATATATGTATACATATCTTTAATTTCGTAATGCATCTCACGACCAACAACAGATGTGAATCCTATTTTTTCTCACTTTTTAAATGAAATAATTAAAATGTCAAGAAGAATGTTAATCAAGTATTATGATAATTTGGATTTGTTCTTTACATTTTTCGACAATATAGTGAACAATTTAGTACAATGTAACTATATGTATATATTATATTTTCTATAAGTCTTAGAAAGATTTTGAAAATAAAGTCAACAGCAAGTATAATAATAGGTATTATACATAGATCTGTATGGAGTTTGTAAAAGTAAAGTAGAAGCCTGGAAGCCTACTACTGGAACAAACCACAAACCGAGTAATCCGATTTCACGTCTACTGCTTGCACTAACTTTTGCTACGGGTTTTTCTTTCTTTCTTTTTCATACCACAGTTTGAGAAATAAATTTCTGCAAATAATCTCATTTTATCGTGGATATTCGACGACAATTTCAACTATATATATACTTCATTAGCCTTCAATGATTTTGTTATTGATGGTATTATATAGTCGCACAGCAATCGCAGCACACAGTCTATTATTTCCATCACTGACCACGTCTCCATGCTCGATTTCTTAAACTACTGCGCTAAACGAGCAAACGACGATGGTATTATTTCTTAGTTGAGTAGTTTTTTTTTTTTTAATACAGAAAGTGACGTTACTTACAGCCAAGTTAAAAGTATGTGCCTGACAACCGTATAAAATTGTTTTGGATTAACGTAAAAGGAAATAAAAAACCTTTGGTAAAAATTATCTTGACGGTAATACTTAAATTTTGTATGTTAGCCAACGGCATGTATATGACATATATATATTATATAAGTATATAAGTGTGTATATTGGTTGGCGACCGGGAAAGCATACTTGTTCTGAGGCGCATTTCCATGATCCCAAAAATAAGTGTCGTAGCTCATCAATTTCCAGAAGACGTCGTACGCGCAATTAGGGTAACTCCGGTAACACCTGCCACCCCAGTTTCCATCGGCAATATTTCAAATTTCACCCATGATGCATTTGGGCGGGTAGGCGGTCGGACGGTCTAGTATTTATAGTCACCTGGATAGCCACACTGTTAAATAACTGAGATTTTGCAATCCGTCAAAACCGGAAGTATCACTTGCATCACTAGTTGAGAATCCATCCATGTGTACGTGGGTTAAGTTTATATGCATGGAATCATCCAGTAGGAGTTATAACAGCGTAGAGTATATAGACATAGCCAGTGGTTAGAAAACGAGGAATAACGAAAAATGGTAAAGATAAACAGATGCAGATGATATTTAATCATTTTCAGTTACGGAGACGCGGAAATAAACTAAAACGACTCTACTTGAACTAAACATTTTGATAATGACGATGCTAAATTTACCTGACAATCCCTATCAATTTCTCCCAATCAACTAATATATCTATGATACATACGTATACCTACATATATGTAACATTTTAAATATTTATATGTACCTCAAGTTTGGAACGTTCATACAATGAAAAAAATATTTTTATTGTATTTATATTCTATATACATATATATTTATTAACTAGTATAACTGAATAAAGTGTAAATAAAATTCTAAAAAAAAATTTATCGAAGCCCGTAGACCCTTCTTGAGACGAGCAAAAATTTAGAAAGTTTATTTCTGTGGTTTTCTTAAGATTACTACTTTGCTTTTTTTATTTCTTGTTTTTTGCTCTACGACTATTTTCCTCCGAGTTACAGCCTGTTGAAAATCATTTAAAAATTTAGAATTTTTTTAAAAATATAATAACTATAATTCAACATCTATTGAATATTGAATATACACATATAACACATAAAGTTAAGTTATTCTAAGCGCGTTTTTCGTCCATCTCTTCCAACTACTACTCGAAAATCGTTGTCGGATATTTTTCGTGTACGAACCACTTATTTTCTGGCGTTGACGTATTGTACGGCCGATTAATTCGCAACCGAGATATTTTTCTCAGTGGACTTGATTCACAAGAAACCATCAAGAATCCGAAAAAAAAAAAAAAAAAAAAAAAAAAAAATGAATAAAAACAACAAAGAAAAAAATTGTCAGTAGACTGGAGATGACGGGACAAGTCGATATATTATATATATATATGTCACCACGATTAGTTCGACGATGACTACGGAATTACCGAAACGAATGGGTTTTATATTAGTCACGTATATGATAAACGTAAGTAGTTGAGTTGTAAAAATGATTTTGACAAAATTTTTTTATCGTATTTTACTAAAAATTGGTTGAACCTGCGGGCCAGCCCTGAATCTTGCTGCTGTTTTCAAGCTCAAGGAGCTCGAAAACTTTATTGTCTATACCTGTTCGAACTTTTTGATTCTCCTATTAATCTCCTAGAATGGAGAAATGGAAAATAATCGATAAGGATCGTTTTTTAATGTCTTGCTCACGAGTATGCTTGATAAATTTAATGTTTTTGGACAAGATATTATAGAAATGATCAAAATGGAGAGTGACATGAACTTAAAATTTAGCGGGAAGACTTTTACGAACAAAAGTTACGACGGGCCCTTCTTCATAATAATGCATAAATAGTGTTATCCTCATTTATCCTCATATGGTCCTGGGCTCGGAAAATAAATTTTTCTCAGGACTTTTTGGGATTTCTCCTACTGGAGGACATCATAATGAACAAATAATATTAGTGTTATTCGGATTTACTTCTAATTTGCTACTGTACTATATCGTTGGTATAGACACTGAAACGTGTTATCGCTTGCGATGATTCTCGACTACCCATCAGGTTGGTAGAGGTAATCTATAATCACTGAACCGCACATAGCACTTTCGCTCCGTGCACATCCACAAAATTTATATAATATCCATTAGCAAATATTCAATAATCAGTCTAAAGTTCAGAGGTTAGTGTATATTTTTTTTTTAAATTGATTCAAAAACAGTGAATATAATGATAATCTCTATAACACAATGATATTTTAATAATAGATGAATAAAATTAAAAAAACAATTGATACATAAATAATTATGATAAAACAAAGAGTTTAATTGTAAGTTTTTTAATAGTTGCTGGATAGATAACTTAATTAGTCAGTTACACATTAGAATAATAAGTATAGGAGTAGCAGCTAAATGATATGAATCAAGAAGTAGTAACTACAACTCTACTAACTTGAGGTTATAAAATTTATATTTACAATGTATATTTATTTATACTATCGGCTTAGATTCTATTCATATAAAATACAATCGTACAAGTATATATATATACTTCATCAGCGTGTCATATAATTTATTGCTAAAGTATTTGAGAAAATTGGTAAAATTTAAAATTTCATCACTCGATAATATTTGATGACAACTACCACAACAACAATGACACCCGACAGCAATCAAAATGTACTTACACAACACTAAAGTGAGAAAGAGATAAAGAGTTAGAGATTGTGGTGCAAGTGAGTATGTTGTTAGAAACTTGGTCGAAGGAACTTATTAGATGTAATAGAACGAACGAAGGAGTAGGTTTCGAACTATGCTAAGACGCCTGCAGTAGTTTTCACTTTAGCTCCCTCATCATCGTCATTATTCTTCCTCATACTACCTGATCATTCTTATGCACATCTACATGGTTCGTATTCTCTCTCTTTCTGTATATGTATATATATATATATATATATATATATATATATATATATATATTTGTAGTCTAGACAACTTTAAACAAAGAGATAACTCTTCCTGTGACCTATTGTGACGTAGTCAAAGTATGTATAACCCTTGGACAGATGTGTTACCAAGATAGTGCTATTTTACTTAGAAATACCTGCTACCCCTATTTCGCTTTATACAATAACAGATTGTAAAAATACTTTTTTATTATTATAATAATGAATATATTCACTCATTTCATAGACTAAATGAGGATTATTCTTTTTGTAATAAAACAAACAACACTTTTATTTAAAAAAAAAAATAATAATAATAAATGACAAATGTATATAGATATATCATGAGAACGGTAAAAAACGAAAATAAAAAATATAATCAAAGTTATAGTCTTATTGACTTTTCAATAAACACTACCTTCTCAGAGAAGAATAAAAAAAATACATACACTATACAAAAAGAAACAAATAAAGGCAATATCATTCATGGCAAAATGTCTTTGATATAACTCTAATATAAAAGTCGGTTGTAAAAGCGTCTCTTTATATGCATGTTTAAAATTTATGTTCTAAACATTCATCATTTTATTTTTTTGTTTACTATCTTGGTTTTATTATTATTATTTTTTTTTTTTTTTTTTGTTTAACGACAAACTGCTCCAAAATAAGATATATATTATATATATAACAATTGTAATTACGTCTAGATAGTTTGATACTGGGAGTGCATTAGTATATTGATTGAAATTTTTTAATATTTGAATGTTTTTCGCAGCTGTTTTTGAAAAAGTTGTTGAAGGATTCGTTCTATTATAATCCGTTCTATATATATATATTAATATATTTAAAGTTTTTTACTGGTAGAATAGTTATATTTTTTATCGTGATAGAAAATGAGTTAAAAAGAATCTTGTGTATTATCATAAAAGTGTGTTTTTCTTTCTTTATGTTAGAAACTTGAGTAAAAACCCTCATTAGTATACAGATTGAAGAAGTATATCTCTTGAGGGAGGATAATGAGAAGGAGTTGGTAAATAACTGGTTGTAAAAGAGCAAAAGCAGGAGGGATGTATCATTATATATATATATATACTGGTGTTGGATTATATATAAAAACGACAAGGGTGACCAGATGACAGAGTCTTATAAAGGATATATATAATAACCGCATCATATCTCTACGCATGATTGAATTTAAGCGTTAAATCATCTATTTAATAACTCGTTTGTTTTAATAGACTATAGTGTTCTTGCTGCCTAAAAATCTCTTAGTTTATTCAACTAGAAAGATACTACTATATACCACAGATTATTAACTATGATCGTTTTATTTAAATTTTAACTGAATATTATTTTTTCCCTGATGCTGCTGCTGACTAATCGTTCGGAAATAATTTATCCATTAAATTAATAATAAATTTTAAAAAAATAGTAATAATCATCATAATTCATAAAATATTATATATACTAAACGTTTAAAATCTCATGTAAAATCATAACTAATGATATATATAATATTACATTATATTGAGCATAAGATGACACACGTATAAGATATGGCATTCGTATAATATATTATATCGGGTCAATGAGAATAAATGAGATATTCGGGACATGCATACAAGATTAGCTCACATAAATCTGCTTTTATCGTCGAATTAAAATTATTAAAAAGTTTTAACTCAATAATGTTAGTATTTATATGTATATACATATATATGTATATAAACTTGGACAATAGAGTTATTTAAATTTTAGATGAATAAAAATTTTGAAAATCGTCTTTTTTCATTAACTTTTGTTAAGTTTGCATGTCTTTGGCATCATCATACAACGGCACCGGCAATGGCAACGGCGATAAAGTATGTGTGTAAGTGTATACATATATGTGATGATCAAGTAGACGCACGCGAGTTGCCGGAGCTTTAAATTCTAAGTAAATGCAATTCCATTAAAGTTTTAGTAAAAGAGAAAGAGGTGAAATAAGTAGCAACATAAGGCAGAGTAGTAGTAGTAGTAGTAGTAGTAGTAATAGTAGTAGTATCACAAAAGTATATAGAGTTTAGTCATCCACTACTGTTGTCGCTGGCACCACTGCCACGTCCCGTCCAGCTTTAGCATTTTAGCAATAAACTCCAGTAGGAGTAGGACACGTACATTTTAATTGAAACAAGTATTTTAATTTTATCAGTTGGACACATTTTCTAAGTTAAATAAATTTACTAAGGAAATTCTCATAACGACTGCATAAACATTTTTATAATAAGCTTGGAATATTAAATAACATATATAACATTATTTGATTCTGAGTGGTCTATATAACAGTTACAAAGACTATCAAGATGTTTGCCAAAAATAATTTTAATTATTAAAAGTTAAAAATTCCACTGACATGTATATTTCAATGTTTTTATATAACCATTACTTTTATTATTGAGGTTATTTGAGATATATATTTAATCTTTAATCTGATATTGTTTTTTATATATATGTCAATGATATTAGGATGTGCAAATGTTTATATATATATATATATATATAAATAATACAATAATAATAACTTGTGAGAAACCCAACTAATTGACCGAATGATTATTATTTTTTATTAACTTGACGATTAAATAATAGTGACTTACCTCAGCTACTACACTTTTAAAGTTTACATTGTAATCTCTCCAATGAGGATTTAATTACTTCAACTATTCACTTATTAAAAACAAAAGGATATATTTTTACTTATACTATATGACACTTAGAAACTTTTTTTTTTTTTTTAAACTTTTCACTTTTATCAACTTTACTTATTCATTAATTTAACTATTATTACATAAACACGATTCACTCAATAATAAAATTAATTAGGTCTTTTATTATAAATAAAAAAATTAACAATGATACCGAGTCTGAGTTGTGATAAAAACTAACTTGTCCTTAATAATTTTTAATTTACCCAGAAGACACTAGACCGTTCAAAATTATTAATTTTCATTGGGTTATAAAATGTCTGTTGATTTTCTAAAAAAATTATTTTATTGGGTACTCTTTTAATTTAAAACCAATCAGATGTCAGTTTAAGAGTATCCCGATACAACGCGCTTTCGTGTTCTAAGCACTTGAGCAGTCATTGTGAGTTGTATTGTAATTGTAAGTATATAAATTACAAAATATGATGCAATAATGCAATACCTATAACCTATAATCTATAACCTATAACGCTAAGTACTGAGTAGTATGTGAGTATATCATCACAATGTTTATTTATTATAATACTAAGTGGTAATAAAATATAAAATTATCAGATTATATAATAATTATAGGATTTATTTAAATTAAATCTATTATATATCTCATCTATTACTATAACACATTTTAATATTTTATATATTATTTCCAGTACAAAGAATATACAAGTATGTTATATTCAAGTATCTGGGGACTGGAGAGTATTTATGCTTAGTCAGGACTATGCTAATACAAGGACTTGTCTCTTGTCACTTAAATATTACGATAAATCGCATTACAAGCAAATTTCATTTACAAAAAAATATTATTATTATTATTATTTTTTTTTTTTTTTTTTTTTTTTTTTTTTTTTTTTTTTTTATGTGAGAAGCTATAACCTAATCCTAGAAATTTATTTACCTAACCTACGATACATATTATATATATTATCTCAATTTTTTTTATATACATACTTATATTAATTATTATATAAAATCTGTAAGATACATATATACCAGTATGTTGTACTACGATGTACAAATTTTGACGTTTTCCATCCAGAACAGACAATAACCGTCATTGTTTTAAACGTTGATGTGTATCTGCCACCCGCCACCTGAGACTTGCTATTATTATCTGTATTACTAAAACTCTGAAGCTTGCTGAAAACTTGCCAACAAAGTTACTCACCCACCTATTTCTCTGCGATATGCGTTTCTCGGTGAATCTCACAATCAGTATATAAAATGTCCTTTCTCTATCCACGCCAATAATAACTAACAAAAAAAATGATATTTTAATAATTTTTAAATATATACTGTAAAATCATTTTTTTTAATTTTAATAAATAAAAATCATATTGATAGCGTAGCGTAGCATCAACATAATCACAGCTCAGATGCAATCTGTACTACTGCTATATAACAACCGGCCCAAACTTGAGTAAGTTGATTTATTAATTGTTCTGGCTTTTCTGATACAAGTAATTTATATATATATATATATATATTTGCACCATTTTAAGTGACTTTGAACATGAAAAGGGCGGCGATAAACTTCACAAACAGGTCACAAGGGGACTACCATCCGTTCGTCATACAAACGGATATATAACCAAAGTGCAATATGATAATTAAAGAGATAGAGAATGAAAAAGCTAGCTAGCACAAACTCGATGAAATTTCTACCATGACTTTTGTCTTTCCCTTTCATTTACCCCTTGTATTCAACTACAATGACGACAACAAGACCTCCGGTACTCTGTGTACTGGTACTTTCTTCTTTAAAGCCAAAATTTAAATTCTCAGGCAATTATTTCTAAGCTTACTGGTCATTATTAACGATCCTAATCCTTGTAAAATTATTATTAAATATTTGAAGAAACTAATCCTATAAACCTCAAATAAATTCGTTATTAACATTAACGATGTTAATCATGATGAAATCATTTTTTGCTGTAAAAAATATTGCAAGTTGTTATTATTATTTTCTTTTGGTAATCTGGAACGGAATTGCTTTCTGGTATATAACGAAAAATCATGATGTATATTTTCATCAGTCAAATGGTAAAATAGAGAAAGACAAATAGGTAATCTTGAAGAGCTTCACTTGACTTCTCATCCTCCATTAGATCGTCAATCTTCTGAATTGTAGCTTCAGTATCGTCCAATTCGTCGAGATGACAAAAAAAAATGTTGACGTTTTTCGGATTAATCTTATCGACCTGCTGTTTTTCAGTGACACTATCCGTGCTTTAACCAATTTCTGTACACTCAATTTATTTTTTATCTCTCTCTCTCTCTCTCTCTCTATCTTCTTATATATATATATATATATGTATAAATAGTACAAAATTTTTTTTTGTTTCATTAATTAAAATAATAATTTAATTTTTATTATGAAAGCAAGCTATTGGGTTTTATATTTTCTTAAAGAATAATTCTCTTTATCATTTTATTTTACTAACTTATCATTCCGAATACAACATTTATTTAGATAAATAATTTATGCACGAATAATTATAAACGAAAGACTAAGATCTAGCAGTAATATATGCATCACTGAACTTTTCCAAGTAAGGCTATTCATTGTCTTATTATTTTGGAAATTAACCATTGTCTAAGAATCAAGCGTGTGTTTATATCGGGAAATAGTATAATACTGAATTACTAAAATTATCATTATTATTATTATTATTTATATAATGAACGTTAAAATCAAAGCTTAAAAATAAATTACTAAACAGTTAATAAAATTAAAAGTTTATCAGGTATAAAAGTTAGAGTGTTTATATAGATAGATAAATATGTATACATATTACATAATGAATAGTGGGATAAAAATGAGGTGATTTTGGGGTTTTAAGGCTAGAAGGCTAGCAGCTCTCGAGTGTACGGCGACAGGTGGGTTTTACTATCAAAGTAACTCGAGGGAATAGTTACCCTTAACCGGCACGTCATCATGGGTGGCAGTAAACTCGCGTTAAACGATAAAGCTCTGGAACTAATCGGCTCTACTCACGTTTAAATTTGCTTGCTACTGCTGCTTCATGCTGCTTCATGTATACATTTAGCTACCTGTATACTAAAGTACTCGCCTGCTGCTTCATTTCCACCAAGAAATATCCTTAAATATTCACAGTCCTATGCAGAGTATATATATATATATATATATACCTATACACTCTCTGCTCAATGTATTGTATAATATGTTTTGTTGTCATCATTTATATATATATATATAGATTAGAGCTAAGTCAAGATAAAAATTTTTACATTTATAGTAAATCCAATGATTTCTAAGTATTTTATATATAAATCTTTAAAACATATAAAAGTTATTTATTAATTTTTATACTATTTAATGAGATAAAATGATATAATAGCAACAACAACAACAATTACTGAAAAAATAAATAAGATTTAAAAGGAAAAGTAAAATATATATCTATTATGTAAATAATATATAAGGCTCAGGTGATCTAAATCCCTTGTACCTTATGATGAACAAACGTTTATCAATGCTCAGTGTATATATTATACAACCTACGTAACATTGAATTTAACGTTTTATGTAGTTTGTAAAGTGAACGAGTGTAGGACACAGTACTCTGCACTGCGCACAATTTTACAAAAACAAGTATTCGTATATCTCAAAACTTTGGCAATAGTCCTGGGTTCGCGATTTAACTTTCTCACTCACACACTATATACTTTTCTCTTATTATGGTATTATATATATATATATATATAATAGCATCATGAGCACCAACAAACTCAAACCAACGCCAGCAGAATAGCTCTCGCGTATACGCTTTCGAAACTGATATTCCCTTATGTATACGTGCAATCTCCCTTGAGTTTAGACTTTGACCAACAACTACCGTTATTCAAATTCACCTCTAAATGTTATTATTCCATATTTAACAATACATTTCAGTAAACTCATTCAACGTAAATCTCAAGAAATATGTCTGCTCTTATTATTATTTGATTATATTTAAAAAATATAAATGGGCTTGTTCTTTTTCTTTCTTTTCTCTCTATCTTGCTTTTTTTATTTTTTAAAAATCTAACAATTTGTATATAATATTTAATCAATCTTAATTCAATAATTGAGAATAAAATTATCACTGAGAGAAGCAGCATATATAACTTTGGACTGAAGATATGTATAACAATAATGAGAATAGTATGGAATGTAATTAAGCTAACGCTGGGTTCTGTCAAATTAAACGGCTATACTGCCAAGGAGTCTAAAGTCATTCGTCATACTGATTTATTTATGTCCAATCAACACACATTCTCACACAAGTATATAAAAGTAAAAGACATAAGAATTACATATGTATAATATAAATTCATTAACAATTGAGATATATGATGATAATAATAATAATAAATTAATGTTTTTTTTGTTAATATGTTAATTCATTACGTGTTACGATGAGCCAAATTTTGATGAAAAATCACATTTTATACGCCTAACTATATTCAGTTGGCAATCGTGCATGATGATTATACGAAATAGTAATTAATTTAATTACTCTATTAAAGGCTATATATATATATAACTACTTTGTAAAATATTTAATTCATGAACGACACTGGGATTAAAAAAAAAAAAAGATTAAAACGAATAAAATGACAAAGCCATTTGTGTAAATTCTAACGAGGAAAATCCAATAATTTCCGGTCCATTAGAACCTCGATAATTTATCCAACGAGGAAGAGAAGGCTCTCGTTATTTAATCTCAGAACATTAAAATGTCTCTAAGGACTTTTTTATGAATTAAATTGAATATTCTTCTTCTTTCGCGTATATTCTAATCGTTTTTCATCCGTTTTTAACTTTTTTTTTATTTTTTGCTGCATTAAATATATTTATTTTTTATTGTTTTTTGTGCACGTGAATATATATGTGTGTGTATGTCATCGTTATTTCTTTTTTAATGGAATTTTAAGTCATCTAGAATGTTTTTAGTTTGCGCAATCAGAATTCCTACCACGGAGTATATTACCCCGTTTCATTTTTTTATTTTTTCCTATTATTTCACTCGTCTCGCATACACAAGTTGGAACAATATGAAACGTTTATCGTCACGCTTGGGCAAAGCCTCTCTCTCAATGCTTTTGCAAAAAAAAATTTTTACTTCATATTCATTCAACTGTGATTTAGATTGCTACATATTTGTCAACTGCATATACATTATCAACAACAATATTAATAATAATAATAATAATAATAATAATAATTTGTTATTATTAGATTTTTTTTTTTTGACTCATTATTTTTCAAAATTTTAGGCTACTATTAATAATTTTTATAGTTTATTATTAAAACAATAATAATGATAATAAAACAAAATCGGTCAAGTGTACTTGCGCGAGTCAAGTTAAATAGCTTGATGGGACGTTTATACATATAATACATCAAAGATCTATTTTTGTAGCACCAATAACAGTTAATACTCAATGTACACGAATATATACGTGTATAATAAACACACATACATCGAATTTATACAGGTAAGAGTATATATAACGGGTATAGTGATCGTGTGATGTATGTGTAGTTATAGTAAAAAGGTAAAACTAATAATTTACACTGCCGCTTGTCAACATAACGTGTAGGCTGTAGGCTGGGTACAAGTATAGTTGTCTCGATAAAGTGAGAAGCATCAGCACTAGTACCGGTATACCAGTACAGTATCAGCATCGGCAACAACAACAGCAGCAGTAATAGCAGCATCTCCAGCATCTCCAGCATCACCAGCATCACCAGCATCACTAGTAAAGGACAGTAAAGGAGTATGTTCATCGGAGCTTGTGACACGTTGGGATGCCCTAACGCGTCAAGCGTTAAACCTTTTCATATGAGATATAGTATATGTATAGGTACCAGAGGCTTTGATTGTTCAAGCGCTTATGCATATCGACTTTACTCGTTTTCAATAAAATTATTTTATGTTCCTATACCATAATAAATAATAATAAACTATTGGACCGCATTTTTAATTTCTCTTCTCTCGTAATTTTTTAATATTTTTCTGTTAAACATTATAAGTATATATTTATGTATATAAAAATTTTCATATTATAACCAAAGTAAGTATAATAAAAATATATAATAATTGAAGAAAGTGGTGATTCCCAAAGGCTGATATTTAGAGCGGCAAAGGCAAAGGAAATAATCATCTTAACGAAAAGAGTTTATTTTATGAGTACTCGAAAAATAGAGTAAATTAAGTGAAGCTACCGCGATAAAAAATGTTGAAAAAAAAATAAAAAAAACTTTGTCGGAAAATACAATGACTTTGTTTACCCTAATACCCTAATCGACTTTTTCATTTTCTTTTACTACATTGTAGATTTTTTTTTTTTTTTTTTTTTAATTAATTTTACTACATGTCTTCGAGATGGGTTGTATATACAACAGAATACTGACGCGGTGATTTATTTCATGAGATAAAAGGTACCTCATAAAGGAGGTTCCAAATAATTTTAACTAAATGACGAAAGTTAAACTTGATAAAAAAAATGTTGAAATAAGTAATTCAACTTTATTTAATATAATTTTTTTATTCGCGACAGACAGTAAAAGCATCAGGAGTTTTCTGAGAAATGAACACGACAGTGTTAAATCTTTTCGGAAGACTTGCTCGTTTTTCTACTTGGTCAGTGTCTATAGTTGCTACAGTTGCTACGTAACTATCTCTCCTCTTGACGGGAACCTGGTAATTCAAACAATTTTACGATCTACTTGCCGATGAATTTTACTACTCGTTTCATTTAATCCTTTAACTCATATGATGTGATACCGCATATAATTATATTATTATACAATTAACCACATTTACTTTCTTTTTCTTTTTCTGATCTTGTTATTCTTGCACTCAGACCCTCCTTTTGGATTAAAATTTTTAAATTTTATTAACATTATTAATCCGCCGTAATTACAGTTTACCTAATATAGATTTGCATATATGTATATGCTTGTCAAATTTTTTTTTTATTTTTTAACCAATTTTACTATGCATGTACATATATATGTTATATAACATGCTTTATTTATTTATTGTTTTTTGGCCATGGAGTCTCGGCTCCTTGCAGCCATCACGGATACAATTATTTAATAATTAAAAAGTATAGAGGATAAATATATAAAAATAAAAATACCTTTAGTATCAGTTATTTTCATATAATTCACATATTTTCTATAAATAAATATTACCTTCCTTGTTTTTTTTCCACTACCTCTAAAAATCCTCGAAAAATATTAAAATTTGCATGTACATGTATATATATATATATTTTGCAAATTATCGTTTATCAGTACGTAGAAAAATATTCTAATATTTTATTCGAGCCGCGTAACTTTTATTTTTTCTGTAATATATATATATATTTTTATTATAATTCCCATGTAAAAATGAATATTGTTTCGACGATAATCGAAACAAACATCAAGATAGATTACAAAACTACACAGTAGTGAGTGGCAGTGAGTGGTAGCGAGAGTGAACGAGACGAAAATATATATAGAATAAAGAGTACAGTACAGTACAGAGAGTAGTATGAGGGTATGCAAGGATTGACTCGATAGCTTTTCAGAATTTTTAATAAGCGACATCTGAGCATTCACTATAACCACTATTGCTAGTAGAAAAAAAAAAAAAAAAAAAAAGGAATGGGGATGCAAATTCAGTGAATTTACTGGTATATATAAAGATGAGACATAAACATGATGAGGAAGTGAAAAAGTATTATTGAAAATGAGAGAAAAAAAAAAAAAAACAAAGAGGAAAGATTATATGAGAGGCCATTGAGAACTTTCGTAATTCTGGTATTAAAATTGCAAACTGTGCAGCTCTGAAAGCTCGGAAACCTCGGAAAGCTTCGTCTGCGATTTGCTCGATCTTTTCCTTTATCTCTCTACTATCCAATTCGACGGATTTTCTTTCTTTTATTCACAGCATCACAGCAATCAGACATATTTACATTTAAATACATAATATAGTATAGTTTATTATAATTGTATACTTGTAGTGTGATTTTTTATTTTAATACGGTCGTAAGATCAATCGATAATATCATTTTTATAAATTGTTATCAACTTGAAAAGTCAATATATAACTTAACTGAAATAATCTGCGGCCAGTAACAGACGGCAACAAAATGCCAAAAAATGTTGAATAGTTGAATAAAAAGCTTTGCGGTAAACTTTCAGTCAATTTTTACTGTAAGTGGTATATATACCGTACATACATGTGTAATTAAGTGTATATTGTAGTAAGAGAAAACTGAACTTACTGAACTTACTGAACAACAGCAGTTGACGTATATTTGCCGTCAAATTGAAGGGGAAGGGACGTGCCTCGCGCCGTCATTCACCTCGTTCGCCCGTTCGTGACACATGGGTAGCGCGCAATACTAATGCATACATACCTATATTACTTATGTGTTTGAACGTGTACTTTGGCGCGAGAAGATAACTACTATACAATACACTATATCGTCATCGTGTCTCCGGAGTCCGGATTGTCCGGAATCTGGATTAGAAACTGTAGAAACTTATGGGAGTTGTCATATATTGCACAATTACAAGGTTAAATACTTGATCTACTTTCACTTTTAAATAAATAATCAACATCACTTGTTACATTCATTTCTAATCAATACAATAATTTTTCTGGCGTTCTATAGTAAATAATAAATTTACAAAGAATTCATTATTACTTAAATTGTTTTATTTTTTATATGTAAGTATATATCAATTTTTATTGTTTTATTATATACAATATATATATATATATATATATATTTTTTTTTTTCTTATTAGATATATTATTAACGTTCAGCTGTGTCATAATTATTTAAAAAAAATAAAAATATGGGTGGTAAAAATTGTAAATCATATTCGATGAAAAATAAAAATAGTGATAATAATAAATCAACTTTAATGATTACATCACCATCATCATCATCATCATCAGCAGCAGCAGCAGCAGCAGCAGCATCTGGAGATAACGATAATGATTATATAGAAGGTATTGTGTGCAATGAAAATGATATTGAAGATAACCAAATGAAACTGTTGGAATTAAAATCAGAAAATGATAGTAGTAAAGGAGGTAAAATATTATTAATTAAACAAAAAGGTCAGCTAAATGCTATTGGTACTAAATGCACTCATTATGGTGCTCTATTACATACTGGTGCTCTTGGAGATGGTAGAATTCGTTGTCCTTGGCATGGAGCTTGTTTTAATATTAAAACAGGTGACATTGAAGATTATCCTGGTTTAGATTCATTGCCATGTTATAATGTAACTGTTAATAATAATGGACAAGTAATTGTTAAAGCACGTAAAAAAGATTTAGAAAATAATAGACGTATTATCAAATCTTTATCATCATTACCACGAGAATTAAATGATGATAATTGTTCAACAGTTGTTATAATTGGTGGTGGACCAGCTGGAGCAACATGTGCTGATACTCTTCGTCAACAAGGTTTTAATGGAAATATAATAATGATTTGTAAAGAATCAGTATTACCATATGATAGAGTTAAAGTTTCTAAAATAATGGATTTTGATATTAACAAAGCTTTATTACGTTCACAAAATTATTATCATCAATATAATATTATAACAAAATTAAATACTCAAGCCATAGAATTGGATACAAATAATAATTTTGTTAAATTAAATAATAATGAAATTATTAATTATAATTATATATTTATAGCTACTGGAAGTAAACCCCGTTCACCCAATATACCAGGAATTGAATTAAATAATATTTACTTTATGAGAAATTATTCAGATTCTGTTGCAATAAATAATAAATTATCATTAGATAAACATGTTGTTATTCTTGGTCAAAGTTTTATTGGAATGGAAGCTGCTGCTTACTGTATTGGTAAATGTGCATCTGTAACTGTTGTTGGAAAAAATAATATTCCTCTTTCTAATGTTTTTGGTGATGATATTGGAAAAATAATTCTTAATGATTATCAATCAAAAGGTGTTAAATTTATATTTAATACAAACATTGTTAAATTTAATAATAATAATCAATCAATTGATAGTGATAATAATAAAAATAATGTTAATTCTGTTGAATTAACTGATGGAAGTACGTTAAAAGCTGATATTGTTATTATTGGAATTGGATCTACTCCATATACAGATTGGTTAAAAAATTCAAACGTTAATTTACGTGATGATGGTACTATTATTGTTGATAATTATTTAAAAACTAATATTAATAATGTATATGCTGGTGGTGATATTGCTTATGCTCCGGTATTTGTATCTGATAATAATCCAGCTGCTATAGGTCATTATTCACTAGCACAATATCATGGTAAAATTGCAGCTTTAAATATTTGTAATAAAGAAAAATCTTTGAGAGTTGTACCTTTTTTTTGGACTACCTTGTTTGGAAAAAGTTACCGTTATGCAGGTAAACTAAAATTTTAAAAAATAAATAATTATAATAGTAATAATAATAAAATTTTTTTTTTTTTTTCCACAGGTCATGGACGTGCAACAAGTATTAAAATTTATGGATCACTGGATAATTTTAAATTCTTTGCTTATTATATAAAAGATGGTAAAGTTATTGCTATGAGTAGTGTAGGAAGTGACCCAATTGTCTCAGATTTTGCAGAATATATTTATGAAGGAAATACATTGACTCAACAACAAGTCGATGATAATCCAATTGGTTGGATGAGAAATAAACCTGTTGAATTGTTAAAAAATATTTTTTCTGATAAATTTGACACACTAAATAATTCGTAAGATGCATATATATATATATGTACATACTTTTATATAATATTGATTGTTAATTAATTTAAAATTTAAAAAAAATTATTAACTTTTCACAAGCTAATTAAATTAATTCAGTATTTGTTTCTTTGATATTTAATATAATTATCACAACAATATAATAATAACGTTTTTAGGTTTTATAAAAACATTGGATTCCAAAAAAAATACCAACAGCAGCAACAAAATATCAAATCGTTTCACACGTTAATATTAAATAATAATAATAATAATAATAGTTGTGAAAGATTATGTAAAATTAATTTTTTATTCAAGTTTCACAAGTACTTGAAATTTTTCCGTCCTATGTAATATTTCTATGTCTATAATATAAAAAACAATAAAATGATTTTTAAAATTATAATTTTTATTAAAGAAAAAAAATTGATTTGTTGTAATTTTTATATTATTATTATAGTTGTAAGTAAAGATAAGTTAGCTTATTAAAATGACGTTTGAGATAAAAAAAAAAATTTTTAAATGAAATGAAATAATTAATTAGTCATTATTTTTAAGTTTGCGTTGATGAAATTGACTGTATCTTCTTTCGAGTTCTTCTTCCATTGCTTTTAATTGCTCGCGATTTTGCTCTTGAGTCATTTGTTCCATTAATTCATGATTATAAGTTGAATGTAGCATTAATGCCAATACACCAGCACGTGTTGCCATATTTGAACGAATTTGACGTTCTTGTTCAACTAATTCATCAATTTTTAACCATTGTCTAACACGTTCCATATCTATTTCAGCTCTACGTAATTTTTCCCATACATAATGTTTAACACAACTTTTTTTCGGTGCTCGACAAAATTCACCCGTCATATCAAATACATTTGTTACCAATGGACAACCACATACTTGAGTATCATTTATTTTTGGATCTTTACAATGCTCAGGACAAAGAACACGTAAACGTTTACAATAGGTACGATTTATGGGATTAAAAAAATCACAAAACATAACTTGACCCTCAATACGAGTTTTAAAAATCGAACCAAAAGACGCTTGAGATTCATACTGTAACAATAATAATAAATAAAATCATTTATATATATATTTATATATATATATATATATATATATATATATATATTAAATATTACCTTATTGAAACATTTTTCCATATGTTTAATGGCAGTACGTGAATGTATTTCATGTCCACAAGTTATACAATACATACTCATTTCAGTATCATCATTATCATCTATTTCATAATTAGGATCAATAGTTGCATTTTTAGCTCTCTCAACAATACGATCTAATTCAGCATGACGTTTATCTAATTCTTGTAAAATATTTTTAACATCTTGCTGTTGTTTTCTTACAGACTCTAATGCATGTTGATTATTTTGTTCAGCAACACAAGATGTCAATGACCATTCTTGAATTCTTTGCGGTAAGACCTGATATATTCTATTAGTTGCAAGTTTTAATCCACATTCATCTGAACAATATTTACTACCAACTCGTGATTGTCTTATACATGTTGGACCATAACATTGTCTTGGAGTATCTAAAAAATTATACAACAACTGTTCTGTTCTTTCATTACTTGAATCTCGTTTACGTTTTTTAATTGGTTTATCAAATCTATTTTTATCTAAACTTTTTGAAGGTTTTAATGGTATTGCTCCAATAGATCGGCATGTACGCTGTATACAACGTAGTTTAAGTCTTACCGATGGTCCAAATTTTTTAAGATGCCTGCAGGGATCACATTTACCACAATTTTCATTTCTCAAACAACCATTACATTCACCACAACGTTTTGATGATTGTGATGATTTTTTAACTATCAATGAATCTCCAACCCACGGTTCATCATACTCATAACGACGACCACCAGCAGCACCAGGACCAGTACTAGCGGCAGCAACAGAAGCAGCAGCAGCACCACCACCACCACTATTACCACTTCGACCATCTCTATCACGATATTTTTTAAATCTACGATCTTCTTGATCTGTTTTACGAGGTTTGTATCTTGTTATTAATGTTGAATCCTCTTCTCTGCATCGCTATTTTATTATTGAAGTAATAAATATTAATATTATTATTATTGTATACATGTATAAGTATATATACTTTTTTAAAATTAAGTACGTACAACACAAAAAAATTGTTTTATATATTTGGCATCTTTCTCCGTTATATTAATACAATCTCCATGATACCACTCTTCGCAAGCATCACAACCACTAAAAATTAATTCATTAATAATTATTACTATTATTATTATTATTATTATTGTTGTTATTTACATCATAAATCTTGAACTATCTGAGCTACGGCAAATGCAATAAGCTTGCCCATCTTGTTTTAATAACGTTGCTATTTTACTTTTTCTTTCTGGTAGCATAAATTGCTTAGCAATTTCTTCTTTCTAAACAATAATAAATATTTAAATAAAAATATACATTTATTTTATTTTATTATAAATATACTTACCGATAATCCATGCCTCTTTTTACTCATAATTATAATATATATATATATATATATATATATATATATATACATATATATATATATATATATGTATATATCTACACTTCTATATCAAATAAATAAATAAGAATAACAATTTATATTGTTATTATACGTACAAATGATGAAATTTATTTATTAACATAGTCGGCCATTTTTAATATTTACACTGTCTATACTTATTTCTTATTTATTTTCTATAGTCATAAAATCTCGAACATTTCACATATCAAATGTTTTCAGCTCGATTATACTTATACTATATCGTTATTATTATTATGCTTTTCTATATTACCGATACGGCACCATAATGATAAAAAAATTTTTAAATTAAAAAAAAAGCGTCAAAAGTATAAATTTGAATAAATAACGTTAAAATACACTGTTTTTTTACGTTTAAATGAAATATTTATTATATACATTGTAATAATAATAATAATAATAATAATAATAATATTATCTATTTATTTACCTAACTCTGTTACTTTTTTTAAAACTCCGTCGTCGTTTTTTTATTTTTTTACTTTGTTGGGAATTAAACATTATTTCTGATGAAAAAGTATTATTATCAGTTAAATTATTCATTGTCGTTGTTGTTGTTGTTGTTGTTGTTGTTGTAACAGTATTATTAGCAGTAGTAATATTAATAGTAGTAGGAGTTAGAAATTTATAATGATTTGATGATGAAATATTATCAAAACTATAACTACGTTTTAAACCTCTGTTTCTTTCACTGATAGTATTATTAAATTTTAAATTTAATTCATTGTCATTTAAATTTATTAGTTTATCCCAACTACGTGTTTTTTTTATAAAAAGATTTGGTTTTAAATCAATCAACGATTTAATACGATTTAAATCAATACTAACATGGCAACGTATACCATCATCATCATCATCGTCATCATTCTCATTATTATTATTATTATTATTATTATTATTATTATTATTATTATTATTATTATTATTATTATTATTATTAATATTGTAAGATGTGTCTGTAAAATTTTCATCAATGTCACTAAGATGTTTTGATGATCGTAATTTACGTCGAATGAATTCAACGCAACTTTTTTTAATACTAACATTATTATTATCGTGTTTTGCCAGAGAATCAATAGTATTATTGGATTGTTGATAAAGTTTATCAGGTACAAGATTCTCCTTAGCTGTGTCTCTCTGATGATTTTGATTGTTATAATTTATATTATTTACTAAATTGAATTCATTATTATTACTCGCAGAATAAGATGCTGCTGGTACTGATGTTGTTGTTGAATTTAATGATAATAAAATATTATTACTGTCTCTCATTTCTTCATCGGAAGCACTATCATCATTTTTACTAAATATTAAACTGTTATTAACTACAGAGATAGTATCATCATTATTAGTTGTTAAATTATAATTTAAACAATCTTCATGACTTTTATGTTTTGATTTAGGTCCACGAACCCGCGAAGACCTTGTCTTGACAAGACAAACACCACTACGCCCTGAACGTAAACGTTGACCATTAATTGAAGATTTTATCGCTGTATCTAAATTTACATTCATTCTATAATTATCATACATAGTTATCTGTAAATTAAAAAAAAAAAAAAAATTAAAAATTAGTCATAAAATAAATTTTACTAATAAATTTGTTTTCAAATACAATTGAGAAAAAAAAAAAAAAAAAACTTACCTCAATGGAATTACCAGAACATACACGAAATTTTAAATCACGTAATGATACTTTATGTTTTTTTAATCCAAATCTATTACTTCTGGTGTTGTCATTGCTAATTAAATAAATTAATAGATTTTAATTAATATATTATATCATTTACAATAATGATAATATTCATTTATGTATATATTGCACTTACGTTTGATCGGAGATTGTATGATCATGTTTTCTTGTTCGTGAAATTGTAATCCTTGTTCTGGCTGCACCTGGATCATCATCTGGGGATTTTGTTGATATCTTTGGCAGGCCTGGTAATTTTTGTGATAACTCGATCGAGGAGAATAAAGCTGATTCTGTTGCTGTTGTTGTTGCTGTTGGTGTTGTGGATAGCTCTGATGTCTCAGTGGCACTGGTTGCCCCTGTTGCTGATGAATGTAACTCTGGAATGGATTTGACGATGATATCCGTTGGTGTTGTTGTTGTTGTTGTTGTTGTTGGTGGTGGTGATGATGATGGTGGTGATGATGGTGTTGTTGTCGTTGTTGTGGTTGGACATACACTGAGTTCACCAGCAGGTTTGGAGCCTGCATCCCCGTCGGACTGTTAGAATTGCAAGTTATACACAGGAGAAAATGCATGAGGAACAATGATAAATCAATGTTCCCTAGCAAATTATTCTCAATAATAATAATAAATTCACAACTTTATCATTTTATTAATTATAATTTTCTTTGTATTTATTATTTTTAATTTTTCTTTTTATTTATTATTAATTCTTTTTTTTTTGTTTATAATGATAAAATCATGAATATAAATAAGTAAAAAAAACTAATAATAATTTTTAAAATAAATAAATTTTTGTATACTTACATTAACTTGTTGTCCAGATAATCGTGATGAAATATCATTGAGACTCATTATCGTTTGTTCAGGTGTTATTGATATTGTAGGTGTACTATCATCTGTTGTTTCACCAAGTGGAACAATATATTGCTGATTATAGACTTTAATGACCGCTGAATTAGCTAAAGATATACCACTGCTGTATTGATTTGACGTAGAAATATCAGAATTCATTGATTTTGAATAATTTTGTTGAGATTTTGTGGTGGTAATCATATCTGTTGCAACATTTGATGAATTTGAAGATATACAAGTTGTAGAAGTATTTGTAGTAAGAGGAGTAGTAGTAATAATGGCAGTAGTTGTAGCAGTAGTAATACTGGAAGTAGTATAATATCTTTGGGATGATAAATCTTGTCGTGGTCTTTTTGGACAAGATACATTCATTAATTCTTTATTATTCTTATCAATAACATCATTAACTTTATCTACTAATCTTGATAATACTGATGGTGAATCAGCTTTTCTTTTGTTAAATATAGATGTTACTGGTACAGCCGTTAAGACAGTACGAGTAAAATGATTATTTACATTGAATAAACCAGAAGAAGAAGAAGAAGAAGAAGAAGAAGAAGAAGAAAAAGTAGAGGGAGAAGAAGAAGAACTTATTAAATTTTGTGTAAGATTTAAAGTTGTCGAATCAACAGAATCAAATTCATTTGTAGTATTGTTTGAAATATCTGGTACTTGAGCGAATACTTCTGGAGGCAGTGAAGTTACACCTGTTATTTTAATATTCATTAAAGAATCTTCGGAGTTTATAATAACATCATTATTTATTTCAATTGATTGCGCTGTTGTAACTAATTTCGATTGTGTTGAAAATTGGTCAAGTTGATTATCAACTTGTTTATTTACTAATAATGATGATAAAGTATTTTCTACAGTCACTACTGGTACCTGTAATGATGGTGATGATGTTAATAATAATTGATCATTTTCATCGTCACTCTCGACTATTATAACATCTTCAACTACTCTATTATTATTATTATTATTATTATTATTATTATTATTATTATTATTATTATTATTTTCAAGTGCACTTGGTGAAGTTGGTATTTGATGTGTAGTAATATCGATATTAGAAACAGCAGTAGCAGTAACACCAGCAGTAGTAGTAGATTGTGAAATTGACGGAACATTATCATTATCTAATCGTAATTGATGTTGGCAAAGAGTTGTTTCTGAACCTAATTTTTTAGTCCGTTCAATAGACAACTCTGGATATTTATTAACAGATGAGTTAAAAGATATTTCATCAATTATATTAGCATTTTCATTATTATTTAATAAATCAGATGTTGTTTTTTGAGTTATTGTTGCAACTCTTGACAGAGGTTTTTCTATTTTTTTAACTTCTAAAATAGATATTTCCTCTTCCTCCTCCTCCTTTTTTTTTTCTTTTTCATTATTTTTTTCAATTTCTTTTTGATAATGTTGACTATGTTTTAAATTATTTGTTGTATTATTTGATTGATTTTTAGATGTTGAAACATTTGGTTGAAAATAATTATTAGCTTGTTGTTCATCTAGGATATTATTTAATTGTTCAATTGTTGCCGGTAATTCTGGTAATATTTTAACAGTCTTGTGAAGTTGTTTGAGCTTTGCAGATCTAGGTCCTGGTTTTAAATTTATTGACGAAATATTTATTTTATTAATTAAATTACATGCGGAGTTATGACCAAGTGAAATATCAGATTCTGAATCATCATCTTCATCATCATCATCATCGATATCATCATCATCATCATCATCATCCTCATCAATATCAACATCGTTGTCAGAATCAATATTAGTTACAATGGTAGTAGTAGTAGTAGTAGCAGGATTATTATTATTACTTGTTGTTTCGTTAAAATTTTTAGAAAGTATTGAAAAACAATCATTACAGTCCCATGAAATTTTAGCCCATTTGAGTTTGCCACAAGTAACATGGGTACCTTGTGAACCACAAGTACGACAAAGAATTAATTCCCATTCAGGGTTATTGGTACTAATGTGATCTCTACCCAAAGGACATTTACATTCATTAGCATCACATCTATTATGTCGATAAAGTAATTCATGAAATGCATTTGGTACTAATTCCCATGATGCATCTTGACTTGGAACAAATATACCAGATTCTTGCATCGCAGTTTGAAATTCTTTTTTGTTATTACATAATGGACATTTAAAAAAATAACCAGCACTCAATGCCAATTGTTGAACACAATCACGATGAAACCACGCATTTTTTTTGCAACAAGGTGCCCATAATGTTTTATATATATCTTGACGTGATACAACATCATAACAAATATAACACATTGTACATTCTGGTGTTGAATTACGTACATTTATATCAATTTGCTGTTTGGGTCGATGAGTTTGACAAAAAGATTTAAATTGATCAAAAAATTGATGAAGTGTATTATTTTTAAGTCCACACGGTAAATGAAATACTTTTTTACATTTTTTATTAACACAACCCAATGTTGCACCTTTTTTATGACAAAACGAACACTTGAGCCTTTTTCCTCGATTTAATTCACGCTGAATATCAACTGGTAAAAAACCAAGTATACCTTGTTCATCTCTTCCTCTTTGCTGCATATTTGATGACAATAACTAAATAATAATAATAATAATAAATATTATATTATATTATTTTATATATTAAATTTTTTTTTTTATTTATTATTTATAATTTATTATTGTTATTATAAAATAATTACCAAACAATAATAATGAGTGATGATGTCATTGTGTTGGTAAATTTTACCATATTTTATCTCATTATTTTCAGGATCATTGCAAAAAACACAAGGTTTTTGTACTTTATTATTTTCTGGTGACATCCTTTGTCTATTTTTTTATTTATCTATAAATTATTATTATTACACAATAAGCTTATATATAACTTATTAACTTATCAATATTGTAATAAAATATGTATATATACAAGTATACTAACCTCATATCAAATAATAATTATTATCATGTCCATTCATCAATCAACAACACCATGTAAATACAACTTGATTTTTTATGTAACTATATACAATTATTTAAATTTATTAAAATTATATTTAAACTGTTATTTTTATTGTAATAAAAAAAAAAAATAATAAATAAATAAATAAAAATAATAATATATCGTTAAACGTTAAAATTAATTTTTAGAGTCTGAAAAACAACGCCATTTGCATCATCAACCTATTCAGCACTGTTCAGCACTAACTCAAGCTAAAGATTTAAAGCTATACCTATACCCTATACTGCCCTATACTCCCTATACATGTAGTATATTCATCACAGCCATCTGCTTGCCTACACAACCTAAACTTATCTAAACTTACAACTTATACAACAATATACTTATATGTCTTAAATTTTAAATACATTATTATTAAAAATATTGAAATTTATTGATATTAACAGAATTTTTTATTAAATTGTTGTTTAAGTCAATAATAATAAATATATTTTATACAACGACAACACATTAGTGGAGTAAAAGTATACAATATATACATATATATATAGACTTTATTTTTTTTTTTTATTTTTTTAATATGGTTTTAACAATTGTTGGTAATTTAGATGAGTTTTTTTTTTTTTTTTTTTTTTTTTTTTTTTTTTTTTAAATATACGCGGGAATAATTTCAACTACCATTGTCCATATGAATTTTAATAAATTTCTATCTCAAGTTTGCAAAGAAAGAGAGTAAAAGAGTGGGATGTAGAAACGAAAGCTCGATAACTAGAACTAATAGCGCAAGCGCTAATATTACAACAAATCTTTTAAGCTTTCTTGGTTCTGTTCTCTATTTTATAGATGATGGTGGTAGGCACTGTTATCTATTTGAATTATAAATAAAATTATACTGATACACAGTTTTACAGAAAATATTAATTTTAAAAATTTATTATTATAAAAATTAAATATAATGTCGAGTTTTTTGGAGCCTTGTGATGCTGGCTCACCATCAATGTCAAAAACTGAGGATAATTTGTCGAATAGTGAAGGCCCTCTTTTAAAAAAAAATATTGGACGTAATCATACATCTTCCAGGTAAAATTTTAATTTAAATAATGATTATTAACAAGAGGAAAAAAAACATATTGTTTTTATTTTTCTAGTACGGATATAACAACATTTAATAAACGTTCAAAATCTCCATCACGTTCTGTATCTCAAGATCTTTCTTCATATTCCAGGTCATTTGATAATGATAAAAAACGCTATTGTCTTTGGGCATTGACATTAATTCTTGCAATGATAGGTTTTAGTAATCTTCTTCTCAGTATAACAATTATTTCTGTTCTAAGAGTGTCTCAGGGAATGGAATCTCTTGAAATAATTCCAAATGAAAATCTTGTTAAATTTTACGGAAAAACTGATCTTGATCGGGTAAAAACTATATTGTTGTTATTGTTGATAATATTAATAATAATAATAATTATTTATTTAATAATAAAGGTTTGCATTGATGAAGGTGTATGTCAAGGGTATGGAGATGAGCCAATAGAATTGTCTGGTGATGATTCGGGTATACATTTAAGTGTGAAAAATCGACGTCATGATCATTCTCGAGGTAATTTGTGGATTCTACAAAACGGTACAACTGTATCACAAATTGAATCATTTGAGATAAAAGATTATAGAACTGGAGATGCATTTTTTTCAACTGATTTTCCAAATTTTGGATTACCTAGCGGTGTTGGAAGAATAAATGTTAGAGTAGCACAAACTCACCGGATTGTTGCACCAATTAATGAAACTTTAAATATTGATTCTAATCGAGAGGTTACAATGCATGGAGCTGAAAGTCTTGTTATGGATAGTAAAAAAATAATTTGGATGGCTGATAATCAAGTACGACTTAAAAGTAATGATACTATTGTACTAAATGCAGCAAAAGGTGTTTATTTCGACACTAAAAAAATTCCTATTGTACAAGGTTTTATGTCAAGCAGTAGTAATAATGATGCATCTAGTTTATCACAATATAAAGTTTGCATTTGTATGCCCGAAGGTAAACTTTTTAGAATTCAAGTCCCACCTGGCAACGTCAGAGTTAATTGTGCTCGAGTCAGTATGTCATCTGACCATAATCCTTGTTTATAATTTTATCATTATTATTATTATTTTAATAAGCAATTTTATTAATAAAATCATATATTTTAAATAAAATAATGTAAAAAAAAAATTACAATGATTGAATGTTTATAATGATTTAATGCATACATATGTATAATTTAGAGAGTATAGAAATGACATATTTATTAACGCATCGCTATTATTATTATTATTATATTTAAAAAATAAAAAAAAAATTAATTTATGTTGTGTCAGTCATCATTTCTTCATTGCTTTCATCCATGTCTTCTTGTTGTTCTTGATCAGTTGGTGGCTCGTATGCTTTGTCCAAAGGACTAGCGACTACACCCCCTGGCCAAACACTCATTTCAACAGCTAATTTATTTGCACCCTCTAAAAGAGGACGATAACCACCGTGAGCTAATACCCGTAATAAAGTTTGAGCAGTCAAACATACTAAATCCTGTTGCTCAAGAGTCATTGCTGTGTGTACTCTAATATTTCCACTTTCACATGGATCTGAGATACCTTGATAAATTAAAAATTAAAATATATTAATAATGATAATAATAATAATATTGACAATATAAATTATAATTTGAATTTACCTGCTGAACCTGGTAAAAAAAGTCCAGATGATAAAAGTTGAAGAACTCGTCGATAAGCTTGATTTATTGGTAATGCTTGTCTACCAGGATTATTCATAATAGCATTATGAGCCAAAAGATCAAGCATCCATGGTGAAAGTGGTTCAAAACCTTCAAATCTGCTTCTTAAATCTCTAAGCAATCTAATTAAAATTTTAATACTAGAATGATGAGCATTTTCTTCAAACCAACGTGAATGTCGTATGGCAGCTAAATGACCTTGGCAAATTTTAACATCAATATGCTGATCAGATTCAAGTTTACGTAAATTTTGATGTAGTGTTGTTATTAAAACTTTAACTGTTGCTTCATTATTAGAAATATCAAAACCACGTTCAGTTTGAGTTAATTTAAATGTATCCTTTGGATTAACTGTTTTTAAATCTAAATAAACTTTATTGCCAAGAGCTTCAACTGCTGTTTTTGTTGGTAGAGTTTTTAAAATAACAACAATATCAGCAATATTGTGGCCCTTAATCATTGTACCTTTTTTGAAACTTCCTACCTTTCTTACTTCTTCAAGTTGCTGTAATTATTATTATTATTATTATTATTATTATTATTATAAATTGATATAATTGTTAAAAATACTCACACAAGCTTCAAATGTTCCCGGAGCTACAATTAAATTATCCAATACACTTTGTAATTTAACAGTAAGATCTAAAATAGCAGTTTGCTCTTTAGGAGTCGGACACATGTCAGAATTTTTTTTCAATAATGCCATTGTAAAATCCGATTCATCAGGCATAGGTTTTACTGGAGGAAATGCTGCTTCACAAAGAGTATAATCAAATAAATGCCGTAATATGAATTGTTTTCTTATAAATCCCATTCCACGACCAATTCCACCTCGTCCTCGAATAATTCCACCTCTTCCTCTAACCATTTTATTTACTTTTAATTTTTTTTCTATAACATATATAAAAAATAGAAATAGCTACATTAGTGTAATGTTAATAAAAAAATATACCTATATCTAACCATAACTATACTATACTGTAAATGTAAAAATCAATATACATATGTATCTATAGTATCAACTACAACATAATATATTTAGTTATAGCCACATATAAAGAGCAAAAAAAAAAAAACATAATTAATTTAATTGTAAAATTACTTACGAATTATTATTTAATATGAAATATGAAAATTAAAAAAAAGTCAATAAACTTAAAATTGAATGGTTGCTGCCTAAGTTTGAATGAGATTTAATACGGTTTACGGTATAGAAAAATACGTTTCTCCTTTCCTGTATTCTCTCTCACGTCTCACCCTCGAAGTTTGCAGCTTACACAGCTCGCATATGAAGCAATACGAAGTAGACGATTTACGAATCAAGTTAGATATATAATTGTATGTAATGTATGTACTTAGCCAGCCAAACGCCAGATCATATGGACGCCGGCTTACAGTCAGGTTTACCAAATACACAATACACAATGTTTGTACATTAAAATTATAAAATTTGTTTGGTTGGTAATTGTTTAATATAACCCTCTCTCTCTAACTCTTTCTCAACCTCTCTTTTTGATATGATACTGAAATTAACCGATGTCTGATAGTTTTTTAATTTTTTTAAAAACGATAAACTATAAAAATTTTTTTTTTAATTCACCGGTGAAAAAAAAATCCGAAAATTTTCGATTGTCTGTTTACTTCTGGATCATTGCTAACTTCAGTATTATTTTTTAATCTGGTGCTGCTCTCTAGTGATAGATTTTCGATATTAATACGCACACACTCACACATGCTAAGTCGCTTTACATCAAACGACAAAAATTTATGATTGAATCGAAAAAGTGATTGTCATGGCGTCTGAGAGATACAGTTTTTCTTTGACAACTTTTAGGTAATTAATATTTATAATTATATAAATTAATTATTACTATTATTATTGTTGTCAGTATTATTTATTTATATTATATTGAACATGAATTAATTAATTTATTTTAACTTGATAGTTTTAGTAAACTTCTAACCTCAACTCGACAATAAAATTTTAAATATAATCAATGAAATAAAATAAATATAATTAATAGTGATGATGATGATGAAAATAAGATGTAAAAAAATTTTAATTATTATTATATTTTCAGTCCTTCGGGTAAATTGGTTCAAATAGAATATGCTCTTGCTGCAGTGGCTGCTGGTGCACCAAGTGTTGGAATAAAAGCATGCAATGGTGTTGTACTTGCAACTGAAAATAAACATAAATCAATTTTATATGATGAACATAGTCTTTGTAAAGTTGAAATGATTACCAAGCACATTGGGATGGTTTATAGTGGAATGGGCCCAGACTATCGTTTACTTGTTAAACAAGCTAGAAAAATGGCTCAACAATATTTTTTGATTTATCGTGAGCCAATTCCTACTGCTCAATTGGTACAAAGAGTTGCTATGCTTATGCAAGAATACACTCAATCAGGGTAATTATTGTAATAATAATAATAATAATGATAATAATAATAATAATAATAATAATAATAATAATAATAATAATAATAATAATAATAATAATAATAATAATAATAATAATAATAATAATTATAATTATAATAATAATAATAATTGTTATTATTATTATATTTATTAAATTAAATAAAATGAAAAAATTTATATTTTTTTACAGAGGTGTTAGACCATTTGGAGTATCACTTTTGATTTGTGGATGGGACAATGGTAAACCCTATTTATTTCAGTGTGATCCATCCGGTGCTTATTTTGCATGGCGTGCTACTGCGATGGGTAAAAATTTTATAAATGGTAAAACTTTTTTGGAAAAACGATACAGTGAAGATTTAGAGTTGGATGACGCTGTACACACTGCTATTTTAACATTAAAAGAAGGATTTGAAGGACAAATGACTGCTGATAATATTGAAGTAGGAATATGTGATGCTAATGGATTTAGACGACTTGATCCATCTCATGTCAAGGATTATCTTGCAAATATTCCATAAATAATTATTAATCAACATCACTTTTTTTTCGTCATTTTCTACCAATATTATATAATATTATTGTATACACATTTAAAATTTAAATACAATTGGTAAAAGTGTGTCTGTACCGAGGTTAATAAAAGTATAGCTTTGTCTATTATCCCAATTGTTATTATTTATTCTTATCTATTAACATTGTTTTTATATTAATTCAGTTTTTATTTAAAGAAGGAAAAAAAGTTGATACATGTAAGTCAAAACAATAAATAAATAGATGAAAAAATTCGCGTAGATAACTATAATAATGAATTTTTTGGTTTTCATACTTAAAAACGTAGTCTTGACATCCAGTAAAAACGTGTTATCTCGGATTTGATATAGTTACTGAAAATTAAAAATATTCCTATAAATTGAAGTTGTCATTTGTCAGCACAATAATAACGTTTTTTGTTCCTTATAGTCTCCTGTAGTGAAAAAAAATCAACAAGTCCTGAGAAGAATTTAATTTTTGACCCATGACCCATATAAGGATAAATGAAGATGGGTGGAGAAGGGTAGAGATGCCACTATATATTTTTATGAAGAGTAGCCCCCAACTTTCGCCCTGTTGGAAATGTCCCAGCACAATAATTCTTCTTCTCTACTAGAAGGCATCATGATAAACAATAAACGTGCATATTGTAATAGATTATTACAGACAGGAGCAGAGTTACGGGCCATTTCATGAGAAAACATAGACAGCCGCATCTCGAACTATCTCCACCCATCTCTACCTAATCATAATATGGGTCTGTAATCAGAAAATAAATTGTTTTCAGGACTTTTTTGTGTTACTCCTACTAGAAAGCATCGTAATGAACAAAAAACGTTCATATTGTGATGGGTTTCATACTGTAACGAGGACAATGAAGTTATGGTTCACTAAGGTCACGGAAAACGATGTAAAACGATCCCGTAGGTTCCCTGTGCCTCTGGGAACGATTTGAAGGTGATTTCGCGAGATATCCATTTCTGAGAGGTAACTCTTTCTGATTTAGATTCAGATTCGGATTTAGAATGGAAAAATATCAATTCATTCCATATTGTAAGAAGAACGTTGAAGTTATGGTTGACCAAAGTCACGGGAAACAAGGTAAAACGTCCCAGTTGTCTCCCTGTGACTCTGAAATAGATTTAAAGGTGATTTCGCAAGATATCCATTTCTTCGGGATAACTCTTTCTAATTTAGATTCAGATTCGGATTTAGAATGGAAAAATATCAATTTATTCCATACCGTCCAGAGGACGGTGAAGTAATGATTGATCAAGGTCACGGAAAACGAGGTAAAGCGTCCCCGTTGGTTCCTTGTCACTCTGAGAGCGATTCGAAGGTCATTTCGGGAGATATCCATTTCTTAAAGGTGAATCTTTGTGATTTAGATTCAGAATTGCTATTAAAATGAAAAAATATCGGTTTATATCATACTGTAAGGAAGACGGTAAAGTTATGGTTCCCCAAAGTCACGGAAAACGAGGTAAAACAATCCCGTCCGTTCCCTGAGACTCTGAGAGCTATTTAAAGGTGATTTCGCGAGATATATATTTCTAAGAGGTAACTGTTTGTGATTTTGATTCAGAATCGCATTTAGAATGAAAAAACATTGATTCATTTCATTTCTCATAGAGAACGGTAAAGTGATGGTTCCCTAAGGTCACAAGAAATGAAGTAAAACGTTCCCGTTGGTTCCCTGTGACTCTGAGAGGAATTTGAAGGTGATTTCACAATATAACCATTCCTTAGAGGTAACGCTTTGTGATTTTAATTCGGAATTGCATTTAGAATAAACAAAAATTGATTTATTTCATACCTTACAGAAGACGGTAAAATTATGGTTCCCCAAGGTCAAGGAAAACGAGGTAAAACGTTGCCATGGCAACCGTTTCCATAGCAACCGTTGCCATGGCAACCGTTTCCATAGCAACCCTTGACATAGCAACCGTTTCCATAGCAACCGTTGCCATGGCAACCGTTGCCATGGCAACCGTGTCCATAGCAACCGTTGCCATGGCAATCGTTTCAATAGCAACCGTTTCCATAGCAACCGTTGCCATGGCAACCGTTTCCATAGCAACCATTTCCATAGCAACCGTTGCCATGGACATCATAATGAACAAAAAACGTTACTATAGTGATGGGTTATTCCCAACAGGAGCAAAGTTACAGGCCACTTTTCATAAAAAGCCATAGACAGTGTAATCCTCACTCATCTTTATTTATCCTTATATGGGTCCAAACTCAAAAACTAAATTTTTTCTAGGACTTTTTGTGGTTTTTTCTAATAGAGGACATCATAATGAACAAAAAACGTTACTATTATGATGGGTTATTCCCAACAGGAGCAAAGTTACAGGCCACTTTTCATAAAAAGCCATAGACAGTGTAATCCTCACTCATCTTTATTTATCCTTATATGGGTCCAAACTCAAAAAATAAATTTTTCCTAGGACTTTTTGTGGTTTTTTCTTATAGAGGACATCATAATGAACAAAAAACGTTACTATTATGATGGGTTATTCCCAACAGGAGCAAAGTTACAGGCCACTTTTCATAAAAAGCCATAGACAGTGTAATCCTCACTCATCTTTATTTATCCTTATATGGGTCCAAACTCAAAAACTAAATTTTTTCTAGGACTTTTTGTGGTTTTTTCTTATAGAGGACATCATAATGAACAAAAAACGTTACTATTATGATGGGTTATTCCCAACAGGAGCAAAGTTACAGGCCACTTTTCATAAAAAGCCATAGACAGTGTAATCCTCACTCATCTTTATTTATCCTTATATGGGTCCAAACTCAAAAACTAAATTTTTTCTAGGACTTTTTGTGGTTTTTTCTAATAGAGGACATCATAATGAACAAAAAACGTTACTATTATGATGGGTTATTCCCAACAGGAGCAAAGTTACAGGCCGCTTTTCATAAAAAGCCATAGACAGTGTAATCCTCACTCATCTTTATTTATCCTTATATGGGTCCAAACTCAAAAACTAAATTTTTTCTAGGACTTTTTGTGGTTTTTTCTTATAGAGGACATCATAATGAACAAAAAACGTTACTATTATGATGGGTTATTCCCAACAGGAGCAAAGTTACAGGCCACTTTTCATAAAAAGCCATAGACAGTGTAATCCTCACTCATCTTTATTTATCCTTATATGGGTCCAAACTCAAAAAATAAATTTTTCCTAGGACTTTTTGTGGTTTTTTCTTATAGAGGACATCATAATGAACAAAAAACGTTACTATTATGATGGGTTATTCCCAACAGGAGCAAAGTTACAGGCCACTTTTCATAAAAAGCCATAGACAGTGTAATCCTCACTCATCTTTATTTATCCTTATATGGGTCCAAACTCAAAAACTAAATTTTTTCTAGGACTTTTTGTGGTTTTTTCTTATAGAGGACATCATAATGAACAAAAAACGTTACTATTATGATGGGTTATTCCCAACAGGAGCAAAGTTACAGGCCACTTTTCATAAAAAGCCATAGACAGTGTAATCCTCACTCATCTTTATTTATCCTTATATGGGTCCAAACTCAAAAACTAAATTTTTTCTAGGACTTTTTGTGGTTTTTTCTAATAGAGGACATCATAATGAACAAAAAACGTTACTATTATGATGGGTTATTCCCAACAGGAGCAAAGTTACAGGCCGCTTTTCATAAAAAGCCATAGACAGTGTAATCCTCACTCATCTTTATTTATCCTTATATGGGTCCAAACTCAAAAACTAAATTTTTTCTAGGACTTTTTGTGGTTTTTTCTTATAGAGGACATCATAATGAACAAAAAACGTTACTATTATGATGGGTTATTCCCAACAGGAGCAAAGTTACAGGCCACTTTTCATAAAAAGCCATAGACAGTGTAATCCTCACTCATCTTTATTTATCCTTATATGGGTCCAAACTCAAAAACTAAATTTTTTCTAGGACTTTTTGTGGTTTTTTCTTATAGAGGACATCATAATGAACAAAAAACGTTACTATTATGATGGGTTATTCCCAACAGGAGCAAAGTTACAGGCCACTTTTCATAAAAAGCCATAGACAGTGTAATCCTCACTCATCTTTATTTATCCTTATATGGGTCCAAACTCAAAAACTAAATTTTTTCTAGGACTTTTTGTGGTTTTTTCTAATAGAGGACATCATAATGAACGAAAAACGTTACTATTATGATGGGTTATTCCCAACAGGAGCAAAGTTACAGGCCACTTTTCATAAAAAGCCATAGACAGTGTAATCCTCACTCATCTTTATTTATCCTTATATGGGTCCAAACTCAAAAAATAAATTTTTCCTAGGACTTTTTGTGGTTTTTTCTTATAGAGGACATCATAATGAACAAAAAACGTTACTATTATGATGGGTTATTCCCAACAGGAGCAAAGTTACAGGCCACTTTTCATAAAAAGCCATAGACAGTGTAATCCTCACTAATCTTTATTTCTCCTTATATGGGTCAAAACTCAAAAAAAAAATTTTTTCTAGGACTTTTTGTGGTTTTTTCTAATAGAGGACATCATAATGAACAAAAAACGTTACTATTTTGATGGGTTATTCCCAACAGGAGCAAAGTTACGGGCCACTTTTCATAAAAAGCCATAGACAGTATAATCCTCACTAATCTTTATTTCTCCTTATATGGGTCAAAACTCAAAAAATAAATTTTTCCTAGGAGTTTTTGTGGTTTTTTCTAATAGAGGACATCATAATGAACAAAAAACGTAACTATTATGATGGGTTATTCCCAACAGGAGCAAAGTTACAGGCCACTTTTCATAAAAAGCCATAGACAGTGTAATCCTCACTAATCTTTATTTCTCCTTATATGGGTCAAAACTCAAAAAATAAATTTTTTCTAGGACTTTTTGTGGTTTTTTCTAATAGAGGACATCATAATGAACAAAAAACGTAACTATTATGATGGGTTATTCCCAACAGGAGCAAAGTTACAGGCCACTTTTCATAAAAAGCCATAGACAGTGTAATCCTCACTCATCTTTATTTATCCTTATATGGGTCCAAACTCAAAAAATAAATTTTTCCTAGGACTTTTTGTGGTTTTTTCTTATAGAGGACATCATAATGAACAAAAAACGTTACTATTATGATGGGTTATTCCCAACAGGAGCAAAGTTACAGGCCACTTTTCATAAAAAGCCATAGACAGTGTAATCCTCACTCATCTTTATTTATCCTTATATGGGTCCAAACTCAAAAAATAAATTTTTCCTAGGACTTTTTGTGGTTTTTTCTTATAGAGGACATCATAATGAACAAAAAACGTTACTATTATGATGGGTTATTCCCAACAGGAGCAAAGTTACAGGCCACTTTTCATAAAAAGCCATAGACAGTGTAATCCTCACTAATCTTTATTTCTCCTTATATGGGTCAAAACTCAAAAAATAAATTTTTTCTAGGACTTTTTGTGGTTTTTTTTAATAGAGGACATCATAATGAACAAAAAACGTTACTATTATTGTTACGTCCTGGTTGATGTTTTGGCGCTGGCGTAGTTGAGCGATCGATTTAAATTGGACGTAATGAAAACTTACATATAATTATAAATAATAATTAAGTATGGGTTGAACAGCCACCATTTGGTGGTTGCAATAAACTAGTTGTGTGATTATATATATTATTTTATATATCTAAATCCGATTTATTCAATTATAAGGATATAATTTTGAGTGATGTGAAAATATACAGTTGAATTAATTTATAAATTGTTAATGTGTCTTAACAATAACTTCGAGAGGGTGAGAACGAAGTTGAGTATTTAAAGTTGAGCCTGACTGCTCTCAATGATTCTATATTTCAGACTGACTTCTCTTGATCGAGAAAAACTAGAGTAACTCTTATCAATGCGTTTGGGCATCAGACCCGCGCATCGATTCATATGGAGGGGTCATTCGAGATAACGCATGTTCTCGAATGATCCATTCTAATATTTATTGAAAATACTTAATTCTCACGATCTCTCCGCTTTTGTTACTAACAAATGAGTCACTTATCTATTAACAAAAGTTATCTTAAACAAAATAGATGTTTGTGCAGCTGCACGTCTCGAGGATTTACTCGAGGCGTCAGCGTTTATTTATATTTGATAAAATATAGAAAAATAACTTTATCAATTATTACTCATATCCTTAACGTTCGAATAACTTGAATAATATTATTCTATTATTATATTATATTATTTTATATAATTAATTAAATACTATTGAAATTACTTGGTTATCGATATTCGATATAATTAGTTAGATTTCAGGTCGGTAATTAGAGAAGTAAATGCCCACGTCATCTGACGTACAGGCTGGGACGTAACACGCCCCCACCCGTTAGACGAGCGCCCTCGCTCGTTCGGGCCTTGTCTGTGAAAGATACTAAGTATTAAAAAAAATTTATTTTACCGACGTGAAATCTGTACACGTTTAATTTCTTTAATATGATATTTTTTTTTTTTTTTTTTTTTTTTTTTTTTGTTCATTTTCTATTTTTTTCTTAAATCATTGGAGATTATGTTTACATATCAATTTATTCATGCAATACTATATAATATAAATGTCTTATTCACTATAATGGTTACATAGGCAAAAAAAAGTTGTATTTCTTTTATTTCTTAAGATTATTATTATATAAAAAAAAATTTGTATTATATATATATATTTTTTTTTTCCTTTTTTTTTTTTTTTCTTTCTTTTTTGTTTTTTATTAAATTTAACTAAATTATTAAATAACTGTCGTTTTCAGTTATGCGTATGAGTAAGAAAAAAAATTTCTATTATTTTATTTGTCTATTTTTAATTTATTATAGTAATTTTTTTTTTATTCATTTATTTATTTATTTTTCTTTAATATATCTATGTGATATATTCTGTTTAACTATCTTCTCAATTATTTTACTTTTCCTTTTCTTTTCTATTCTTCTTATATTTTAAATATTTTATCTTCAAAAAAAAAATCTGGGTATTATTATTTTATTTTTACTATCGTTTATTGTCTATTTTGCGTTATATTAAAAATTATTATTATACTATTTCCAGAATATTTGATTTTTAGCATCATTTAATTTGTTTTCTTTATTATTTTTTTTTCTTATCTTTACTAATTATTTATCTTTAATTATGTCTATGTTTCCAATCTTTCGAAATTATTTAGAAATAAAATTTAATTTTTCTTAATTATACGTCGTTATTCTTACATTTCTTATATTTCTTACATTAAATTAAATCAGATCATGAATTATTTGATGTTGTCTATTTTAGTTGAGAGAGAAGAACTCAAACTACTTATAAGCTATTTTAGCTCTGTCACAATGGATAAGTTTTCTTTTTCCAGGTTTATATTCAATTTCTATATCGTTTTTATCTGGGAAAATTTCAGTAATTTTATAGGGACCTAAATAATTGTCATCAAATTTACCATCTCTCTGATTTTTTACCAAAAATATATTTTGACCTATTTTAAACTTTACAGGATTAATTTTTTGATCGTATCGTACTTTAGATTTTAATTTTGAATTTTCTAAATTTTCTCTTGCTTCTTTTCTTGATTCTAACAATCGAATTGCGAGTTCTTTAACGTAATCTGCGTATGTAGGAATATCGTCTAAGTATGAAAATTCTGATGGTAATCGCGCTTCTTTACCAAATACTAATCTATATGGGGTGAACTTTGTACCTTCGTGTACACTCGTATTATAAGCAAAAGTTGCATGAGGCAACCATTTATCCCAATCATTTTTATTTGTAAAATGTTTGATATAATCTGTTAATACTTGATGACTTCTTTCTAATGAACCATTAGATTGTGGGTGAAAAGCTGTCGTTTTTATTTGTTTCATTTTGAAAATTTTAGCTACACAACCCATAACTTTACCTATAAATGCTTGACCTTGGTCTGTTAAAATTACTTTTGGGCAACCGTGTTTTAATATGAAATTTTCGACTAGTGCTATAGCAATGTCTTTGGCTGTCATAGATACTAGCGGTATTGCAAAACAATATTTTGAAAGATCGTCTTGCATCGTTAAAATATATGAATAACCGTTTGCTGAAGTTTTATTAGGTACTACTATATCTAATGCTAATTTATCCCAAATTTCTGCGGATGTATCTGTTATTACCATCGGTTGTTTTGTTTTTATTCTTACTAATTTCTTTTTCTGACAACTAATACATTTTCTAACAAAATCTTCGACATGTTTTTTAATATTATCCCAAAAATATCTTTGTCTAATTCTGTTGTAAGTTTTAGTTACACCTTTATGACCTGCCATTGGGGTCTCATGATTTTCAGCTATTATCTTTTGTCTCTCTTCTACTGGAGGTATTATTATCAGATCTCTACAAATAATTATTTTAATATCGGTTCCTTTAAATGTTTTAGCTATAATATTTTTAATTTTTGACCATACAGTTTTGGATAAATTACTTCGACCTTGAGAAATACTAATCGATTTTAATTTTGTTTTTTCCATGTATAATTTTAAATTTTTAAAAGCTTTACAATAATCTTTTTCGGTGAGTGCATCTGTACTGGTGTTTTGAGTAACTAACGCAAGTACTTTCCTTTTCGATGTTCCCATTTCAATTACCTGCCCTACTTTATAACTAGCTAATGGACTCAATTTTAAATATCCTGATTCTAATAATTGTTTTCCCATTTCACTTGGGACAGTACTATCTGCATTAATAAAACATAAATAACTATTTTTTTGCATTTCTAAATTATCTCTCGTCTCTATTATATTATCATTACTAAAATCGTTCGACATTACTGAAAGTACGGATGAATCATCGTCAGAATCTATTTGTTCATTATCTGGATTATTATTTTCTACGATAATTACATTGTCTAATTGTTCTTGATTACTATCTGAATTTAATTCTGTTAAATTTTGTTGAAAATTTGTTATATTATTAGATGAATTTATTTGTTCGATTTGATCCGGGTTATCATCATTAAATGAATGTATTTGTTCAATTTGATCAAAGTTTCCGTCATTAAATGAATTTATTTGTTCTCGTTGATCGAAATTTTGGTCATTGAATGAATTTATTCGTTCGACTGAACTCAAATTTTGATCAACGGGTGAATTTATATGCTCAGGGTTTTGTGGTTCTCTATCAGGAAAAGAATTTTGAAAATTGATCGGTTTTACATTTTCATTTATTATACTTAAATTATTGTTTGGAAGTTTATCATTTGCATTTTGTTGGCGATTAATTGCTTCGAGGGTAACCATTATTTTCGGCAATTGTGTTAGAAAATTATTTTTATTATTTTTAGGTTTTTTTGTTTTTATCTTAAAATTTTCTGAAAGTTTTTGTATTTTGTATGGAATGTATTTTTGTGTATGTGTATGTTTATCATTGTCCGTGCAACACGAACACGTTTTGGGCTTACGCTGTCTTTTTGACCTGCGTAGCTGCGGTTCGCTATTAGGGGGATTATTTATCGTTTGACTATTTGTTACTACACGATGTTTTTCTATGGCTTTACTAGGACTTTGTTGTCGTGGTTCGTCATTATTTGTTTTAGGATTATTTTTTTTATTTTTACATTTTCTACATTAGTTTTATTCCTATCAGTGTTTACAATAGTCGGCGGTATTACGTTATCATCGGATGACGTCTGTATGTCCATCGGTCGTGCGAGTGAGTCATTAAAAGTAGTTTTATCAATTTCCATATTTACATGAATATTGGATTCGTTATAAGGATCGGCATGAACTAAAGCTTCTACATTTAAGATTTTTGGGTGGTCACCACCTTCTTCTGATGACCATGAAATCGCGCCTCCCATATTTTTAGAATTATTAATTTTTCTTATAGGACTCCGTATGGGAATCGGGCATAATTTAATTGGACTTTTTGTGACATTTCGTGTAGGTGTTCTTGGAGTAATAGGAATAGTTTCTATTGGCGATTCAGTGTCAATGTCGTTTGAGTTACTGGAATATATTTTTGATTTTATTATTTCTGTCTCGTCTGTATTTGATTCGTCATCTGAGGTGTCTAGAGTAATAATTTTTTTCGTCTTGTAATTAGTTTTATCTATTTTCCTGCGTGTACGAACTGCTGGAGAAGGTGTAAATTCTGCTATTTTATGTGATCTTTTAATTCGAGAAAGTATTGATTTATTTTTATTGATTTCTGTATTTTCAATATTTGTCTGTGGTTTTAAATTTGAGATTGAAGGTATAATTGGCGTCTGTACGTCTGTTAATAATGGTAATGAAGGATCAGTGATTTTAGAACTTTCAGGTATATATGAATGTGAGGATTGAGATGACGCTGATAAATTATGAGGTTTCTTATGTTTTGGAGAGTTTATAGAATTATTAGATATATAAGACAAACCGAAGTCCGTCATATCAGATTCGTCACTTAAATACGAAGGGTTATTTTTAATGAGTTTTTTTCTTAGAGCTACAGCATCATAAATTTCTCCTGATGACGATGATCCGTCAGAATAATCAGGAAGTACAATAGACTTATTCGATTCAAAATTTTCGGAAGGTTTTCTTTTATAACTTTTTAAATTTTCATTAGTTTTTACTTTATTAGTTTCTTTTTTATTTTGATTTTCACTTTCAAGCTCGGAATTTTTATTCGAAGGGTTTCGAGTATTATAATTTTTAAAGTTTTTATTTACTTTATCATTTTTATCTTTTTTATTATTTATTTTTGATTCGGTTTTTGAAATTTTTTTATATGGATTATACCGTCTAACGTTAGATTTTTTATTTTTTAAATTTTTATTTTCACCGATATATCCGTTTTCTTTATTTTTGCCAACTAATCGCCGATCGATAGGGTAGCTAATCCTATTGCCGTCGCTAGTATTTTTGACTGTTGGGTCCGTAGTTAATTTATCGATGGGCCCAACCATTTGAGTTCTTGACTCTTTTACTTTACTTTTTTCGACCGAATTTTCATTATCGACCGCTCGAGTTTTTGGCTCGAGAATTTGAATTACCGAATTTATTTTATTACTTGGAGTAATTTCCTCTGAACTTGAAATATTATTTTTGTTAAAGTTTGTAGATAATTTATTTCTATCATTATTCGAGCTAATTGACTCTGAATTAGTTTTGTATTTAGGTTTCTTTTTAAAGACTTTACCATCGTCTGAAGGATCTGAAGTCCTTAACCTAGCGATTCCGGGTTTTCCAGGTCGCCATTTAATTTTAATTGGGTAAGCTTCACGATTTTCAGTTACCGGGTTACGCGATAAAGCATCCGCGTTTGTGTTTATTTTACCCGCTTTATATAACACGGTATATTCGAACTCTTTAAGCCGTTCTCTCCATCTCATTACACGCGATGTTGGGTCATTCATATTATTTACCCAAACAAGCGGTCTGTGATCGGTGACAAGAGTAAACTCTCTGCCATAGAGATACGGTCTAAATGTTTTCATACCGAATAAAGCTGCGACCATTTCTTTTTCGGTGGTCGAGTAATTTTTTTCGTGTTTATTAAGTACACGAGAGGCTGCTGCAACAATTGTATCTTCGCCAATTTTGCCTTGTGAGAGGATTGCTCCAACTGCATAGTTAGATGCATCGGTCGTTAAAATAAACGGTTTCGAAAAATCGGGATATTGCAATATCGGAGCTGTACATAGTTTGTCCCGCAAGGTTTCAAAAGCTACCTGATGTTCAGGCATCCATGTAAATCTTGCGTTTTTACTTGTAAGGTCAGATAGGCACTTAGCGATTTTTGCGAAATCCATAATAAATCGCCGATAATAACCAGCAAGTCCAAGAAATTCTCTCACTTGTGTTGTATTTACGGGTGTTTTAAAACATTTGATCGCTTTGATTTTATCGGGATCAGGCTTGACACCGTCGGCAGATATAAGATGGCCTAAATAAATTACTTCTTTTTTTAAGAATTCACATTTATCGGCTTGTAGAGTTAAATTTGCACTACGTAAATGTTCGGCTAATTTTTCGAATTTAGTGTTATGTTCTTCTAGAGAACGTGCGTAAATGACTATATCGTCTAAGTAAACAAAGAGATCCGCTCCTTGTAACCCGCGTAACACTAAATCCATTAACCTTTGGAACGTTGCCGGAGCATTTTTAAGTCCAAATGGCATTCTATTAAACTGATAATGACCATGAGGAGTTGTAAATGCTGTTTTATGTTTATCTTTTGGATGCATTTTAATTTGGTGAAATCCAGATTTTAAATCGAAAATTGAAAAATAAATTGCGCCACCCAGTTGATCAAGAATATCATTTATCAACGGTAATGGGTATGCGTCTTTAATAGTTTTTTCATTTAATTTACGATAATCAATTACTAAACGCCATCTTTTATTGCCTTTTGAATCAGCCTTTTTAGGTACTATCCATAGGGGGGAATTATAGGGGGAGGTCGAAGGTTCTATTATGTCCATCAACATTAATTCTGTAATTTGTTTTTGAATTTCGTCTTTTTGTGCAGGTGGATGTCTGTACTGTCGAGTATTTACCGGTACGTCATCGTTAGTAGGTATATTGTGTGCCACTGTCTCTGTAGCGCGCAATGATTCTCCCGGAATGTGGAACAGGTCAGCGTATTTTTCTACAAGAGAAACTATCGTTTTACGCTCTTCCTCATTCAAATGTCCTAAACGCAAGAGTTTTAACACTTCTTCAGTACGATTTCCCCGCGTCCGAGTACTATTATCGTATCTATCTGTGTCGTCTTGCGTCAAGCTAGTATCCTCATCTTCACTTGTCCCGAAAGGGTACAAAGGAATTACGGGTACTTTCACTTTAACATCCTTATCAAGAGTGTTTATTGCGTACAAATAAGCGATACCATTATTATTTCTAACTAAAGCTTCGCCCGCGTAAATACCATTTTCAAATTCAATACGAGGTGTATAACCCTCTTTAAGTTTACTATCGACTCGAACAAACATTGCTGTTTTCGTTCGAGCTTTTAAAACGAAATATTCTCCCTCGGTAAATGATAATTCTAAATTATTTAAATGTTTAAAAATTATAGTATTTTCAACTAAATTAATTATTCCGCCATGTTCGCGTAAAAATTCCATACCGAGTATTCCACTATAATCTAAAGGAAATTCATCTGGGATGACATGAAAGTATGTAGTTTCATTAAAAATTTGTATTTGAATTCTACCCAAAGTTATAGCTTCAGATACGCCATTTAGTTTATAACAATAAGAATCATCAATTAGATTTTTATATTTTACTTCGCCGTATTTTATTAAATTTAAACTGCATCCCGTATCAATTAATATTTTTCCGTAACTCGATATTATATTTTTAGATTTAAGCATGATAGACGTAGGTTTGTAGTCTATTGGCATAGCACCTACGACATAAGTTCGCGTTGGTATTCTTAATTTTTGTTCGAAATTTGGCGCTGAGTTGCTACGTTTCCCATCGGAGCGCCGTCTCGAGGGAACGCTTGGTCGTTTCCCGTACTTGTACTCGGTTTTGAATTTAATGCATCGCGTTTTCCTTCGTTATAAATTTTTTTCCAACAATTATTCATTAAATGACCATTCATTTTACAGTAATCACATTGAAGAATATTTTTATCTATAACTCGATTAGATTCAGTGCTTTTTCTTTGCATTAAATTTCTACATTCTTCGATACTATGATTATTTCTTTTGCAAAAATTACAAAATTGATTAAAATTTCTTTGATTTTGATGTCTATTTGGTTCCGATTTTTGCACGTAGTTTTGATTATTCTTTTGATATTGATTTTGATTTTTATGATAATTATTTGTATTACGAATGTTGTGAGTAAAGTCAGTATCATTTTGAAAATTTTGTTTAGTGTGTGGAGTAAAAACGTGGTGGTAATCTGTACTTTTTGTTCGAGAATCATATACATTGAAAAAGTTATCAACATTTCTCATTTGTTGTAGCTGTTTTTCGACTTTTTCGGCTGATTTTGTCGCGGAGTCAAGGTCCGAATATTTATCTTCTGGTAAAAAAATAGCAAATTTCGGATGTAAACCCGATATAAATGAACGAATAGCAGTTTCTTTAGCTAGCGTAGCTTTTTCTGTCTTATTTTCCCCGTCGGTATATTCAATTTCTGACAATGTATTTTGCAAATGTTGGCTTATTCTATAGTTAAAATCCCTAACGCGTTCGTGTGGGCGTTGTTGAAAGTTATCAAATTCTCTCATCCATAGTGAGATTTCTTTACTTTGTCTAAAATGTAAATTTAAAAATGAAATAAAGTCGTCAATGCTTGTCGGGTCTACAGTACTAATTCTTTTTAACGGCTCGCCTTTACATTTGGTCTGTAATAATTTTACTAAAAATTCTTCGTCGATATCGTCTTTAAAAATTTTTTTAGCATTTATACATGCTTTTGTAAATGATTCTATTGGATAACCGTCTTTTGTACCGTCAAAGTCTGGGATGGTTTTTAGAAAGTCTTTATAATCAATTTTATTAATATTACTATTATTTTGAGTTCTGTTAGAATTTGATGTAAATTGTGAATTTAAATTTGTGGTGTTTAATTTACTCATTTCCTCTCTTACGCGTCGCGTTAATTCGGTTTCAAATTGTTCATTAAAAGTGTTTTTTACCCGTTCATGATCTGATCTTAATTTTTTTATTTCATCTACTAATGTTTCTATTGTATCTTTTGCTTCAGCGAGAGAAGTTTCCATAAGTTCTAATTGAGACATTTTTATGAATTTATATTTTTAAATTTATATAACGCAAAAAAAATTACAAAATTGAATGATATCGATAAATCGACTTACTACTTAGAAGATTGTAAAAAATAAGTTATGGTCGATGCGAAGATCTACGTTGCCGTCGGAAGGTTGATGGTGAAGGTCAGCAGGTATGCACGATGTAGATATCTCAGCACTTAATGATGTTGAACTGCGTCCGTCGGGCGTCGTAAATGATGTTGGTAGATTTGATTTGTTTAAAAAATTTTTTTGATTCTTCATTAACTTCACTCACTTGAATTTTATTATGATTTTTATTTTTTTTATTCACAAAATTTTTACTTTTTTTTTCTTGATATGTCTGACTTTTATGAATATATATATATTTTTTATTTATTTATTATTTTATGAGAGCGAAATAAAATTAAATTTCGATTCTTGGATATTAAAAAAAAATTTCCGAATTTTTAATTCAAATGTTCGATATTATTAATTTAATTTTTTTCTTTATGATTTTATTTTAATTATTTACGAATTTTTAATTTCATTTATTCGAATTTTTATTATTATTTATTTTACTCACTTCAATTCTCACTTAATTTTTCACTTTTGTTTCACAATTTTACTTTTTTTTTTCTTTTACGTCGATATAATTTCACTTTGATAACTTGATGTCAATTTTCTTGTGACAAAAAAAAATTTTCGGATTTTTGCGATTTGACCAGTCTATTCGGGGGCTGTTCGAATCCGTCGCTGCCACCAATTTTAATTATATATAAGTTGTTACGTCCTGGTTGATGTTTTGGCGCTGGCGTAGTTGAGCGATCGATTTAAATTGGACGTAATGAAAACTTACATATAATTATAAATAATAATTAAGTATGGGTTGAACAGCCACCATTTGGTGGTTGCAATAAACTAGTTGTGTGATTATATATATTATTTTATATATCTAAATCCGATTTATTCAATTATAAGGATATAATTTTGAGTGATGTGAAAATATACAGTTGAATTAATTTATAAATTGTTAATGTGTCTTAACAATAACTTCGAGAGGGTGAGAACGAAGTTGAGTATTTAAAGTTGAGCCTGACTGCTCTCAATGATTCTATATTTCAGACTGACTTCTCTTGATCGAGAAAAACTAGAGTAACTCTTATCAATGCGTTTGGGCATCAGACCCGCGCATCGATTCATATGGAGGGGTCATTCGAGATAACGCATGTTCTCGAATGATCCATTCTAATATTTATTGAAAATACTTAATTCTCACGATCTCTCCGCTTTTGTTACTAACAAATGAGTCACTTATCTATTAACAAAAGTTATCTTAAACAAAATAGATGTTTGTGCAGCTGCACGTCTCGAGGATTTACTCGAGGCGTCAGCGTTTATTTATATTTGATAAAATATAGAAAAATAACTTTATCAATTATTACTCATATCCTTAACGTTCGAATAACTTGAATAATATTATTCTATTATTATATTATATTATTTTATATAATTAATTAAATACTATTGAAATTACTTGGTTATCGATATTCGATATAATTAGTTAGATTTCAGGTCGGTAATTAGAGAAGTAAATGCCCACGTCATCTGACGTACAGGCTGGGACGTAACATTATGATGGGTTATTCCCAACAGGAGCAAAGTTACAGGCCACTTTTCATAAAAAGCCATAGACAGTGTAATCCTCACTCATCTTTGTTTATCCTTATATGGGTCCAAACTCAAAAAATAAATTTTTCCTAGGACTTTTTGTGGTTTTTTCTTATAGAGGACATCATAATAAACAAAAAACGTTACTATTATGATGGGTTATTCCCAACAGGAGCAAAGTTACAGGCCACTTTTCATAAAAAGCCATAGACAGTGTAATCCTCACTCATCTTTATTCATCCTTATATGGGTCCAAACTCAAAAAATAAATTTTTCCTAGGACTTTTTGTGGTTTTTTATTATAGAGGACATCATAATAAACAAAAAACGTTACTATTTTGATGGGTTATTCCCAACAGGAGCAAAGTTACAGGCCACTTTTCATAAAAAGCCATAGACAGTGTAATCCTCACTTATCTTTATTTCTCCTTATATGGGTCAAAACTCAAAAAATAAATTTTTTCTAGGACTTTTTGTGGTTTTTTCTAATAGAGGACATCATAATGAACAAAAAACGTAACTATTATGATGGGTTATTCCCAACAGGAGCAAAGTTACAGGCCACTTTTCATAAAAAGCCATAGACAGTGTAATCCTCACTCATCTTTATTTATCCTTATATGGGTCCAAACTCAAAAAATAAATTTTTCCTAGGACTTTTTGTGGTTTTTTCTTATAGAGGACATCATAATGAACAAAAAACGTTACTATTTTGATGGGCTATTCCCAACAGGAGCAAAGTTACAGGCCACTTTTCATAAAAAGCCATAGATAGTGTAATCCTCACTAATCTTTATTTCTCCTTATATGGGTCAAAACTCAAAAAATAAATTTTTTCTAGGACTTTTTGTGGTTTTTTCTAATAGAGGACATCATAATGAACAAAAAACGTTACTATTTTGATGGGTTATTCCCAACAGGAGCAAAGTTACAGGCCACTTTTCATAAAAAGCCATAGACAGTATAATCCTCACTAATCTTTATTTCTCCTTATATGGGTCAAAACTCAAAAAATAAATTTTTTCTAGGACTTTTTGTGGTTTTTTCTAATAGAGGACATCATAATGAACAAAAAACGTTACTATTATGATGGGTTATTCCCAACAGGAGCAAAGTTACAGGCCACTTTTCATAAAAAGCCATAGACAGTGTAATCCTCACTCATCTTTATTTATCCTTATATGGGTCCAAACTCAAAAAATAAATTTTTCCTAGGACTTTTTGTGGTTTTTTCTTATAGAGGACATCATAATGAACAAAAAACGTTACTATTATGATGGGTTATTCCCAACAGGAGCAAAGTTACAGGCCACTTTTCATAAAAAGCCATAGACAGTGTAATCCTCACTCATCTTTATTTATCCTTATATGGGTCCAAACTCAAAAAATAAATTGTTCCTAGGACTTTTTGTGGTTTTTTCTTATAGAGGACATCATAATGAACAAAAAACGTTACTATTATGATGGGTTATTCCCAACAGGAGCAAAGTTACAGGCCACTTTTCAAAAAAAGCCATAGACAGTGTAATCCTCACTAATCTTTATTTCTCCTTATATGGGTCAAAACTCAAAAAATAAATTTTTTCTAGGAGTTTTTGTGGTTTTTTCTAATAGAGGACATCATAATGAACAAAAAACGTAACTATTATGATGGGTTATTCCCAACAGGAGCAAAGTTACAGGCCACTTTTCATAAAAAGCCATAGGCAGTGTAATCCTCACTAATCTTTATTTCTCCTTATATGGGTCAAAACTCAAAAAATAAATTTTTTCTAGGATTTTTTGTGGTTTTTTCTAATAGAGGACATCATAATGAACAAAAAACGTTAATATTATGATGGGTTATTCCCAACAGGAGCAAAGTTACAGGCCACTTTTCATAAAAAGCCATAGACAGTGTAATCCTCACTCATCTTTATTTATCCTTATATGGGTCCAAACTCAAAAAATAAATTTTTCCTAGGACTTTTTGTGGTTTTTTCTTATAGAGGACATCATAATGAACAAAAAACGTTACTATTATGATGGGTTATTCCCAACAGGAGCAAAGTTACAGGCCACTTTTCATAAAAAGCCATAGACAGTGTAATCCTCACTCATCTTTATTCATCCTTATATGGGACCAAACTCAAAAAATAAATTTTTCCTAGGACTTTTTGTGGTTTTTTCTTATAGAGGACATCACAATGAACAAAAAACGTTACTATTTTGATGGGTTATTCCCAACAGGAGCAATGTTACAGGCCACTTTTCATAAAAAGCCATAGACAGTGTAATCCTCACTAATCTTTATTTCTCCTTATATGGGTCAAAACTCAAAAAATAAATTTTTTCTAGGACTTTTTGTGGTTTTTTCTTATAGAGGACATCATAATGAACAAAAAACGTTTCTATTTTGATGGGTTATTCCCAACAGGAGCAAAGTTACAGGCCACTTTTCATAAAAAGCCATAGACAGTGTAATCCTCACTCATCTTTATTTATCCTTATATGGGTCCAAACTCAAAAAATAAATTTTTCCTACGACTTTTTGTGGTTTTTTCTTATAGAGGACATCATAATGAACGAAAAACGTTACTATTATGATGGGTTATTCCCAACGGGAGCAAAGTTACAGGCCACTTTTCATAAAAAGCCATAGACAGTGTAATCCTCACTCATCTTTATTTATCCTTATATGGGTCCAAACTCAAAAAATAAATTTTTCCTAGGACTTTTTGTGGTTTTTTCTTATAGAGGACATCATAATGAACAAAAAACGTTACTATTATGATGGGTTATTCCCAACAGGAGCAAAGTTACAGGCCACTTTTCATAAAAAGCCATAGACAGTGTAATCCTCACTCATCTTTATTTATCCTTATGTGGGTCCAAACTCAAAAAATAAATTTTTCCTAGGGCTTTTTGTGGTTTTTTCTAATAGAGGACATCATAATGAACAAAAAACGTTACTATTTTGATGGGTTATTCCCAACAGGAGCAAAGTTACAGGCCACTTTTCATAAAAAGCCATAGACAGTGTAATCCTCACTAATCTTTATTTCTCCTTATAGGGGTCAAAACTCAAAAAATAAATTTTTTCTAGGAGTTTTTGTGGTTTTTTCTAATAGAGGACATCATAATGAACAAAAAACGTTACTATTTTGATGGGTTATTCCCAACAGGAGCAAAGTTACAGGCCACTTTTCATAAAAAGCCATAGACAGTATAATCCTCACTAATCTTTATTTCTCCTTATATGGGTCAAAACTCAAAAAATAAATTTTTTCTAGGACTCTTTGTGGTTTTTTCTAATAGAGGACATCATATTGAACAAAAAACGTAACTATTATGATGGGTTATTCCCAACAGGAGCAAAGTTACAGGCCACTTTTCATAAAAAGCCATAGACAGTGTAATCCTCACTCATCTTTATTTATCCTTATATGGGTCCAAACTCAAAGAATAAATTTTTTCTAGGACTTTTTGTGGTTTTTTCTAATAGAGGACATCATAATGAACAAAAAACGTTACCATTATGATGGGTTATTCCCAACAGGAGCAAAGTTACAGGCCACTTTTCATAAAAAGCCATAGACAGTGTAATCCTCACTCATCTTTATTTATCCTTATATGGGTCCAAACTCAAAAAATAAATTTTTCCTAGGACTTTTTGTGGTTTTTTCTTATAGAGGACATCATAATGAACAAAAAACGTTACTATTATGATGGGTTATTCCCAACAGGAGCAAAGTTACAGGCCACTTTTCATAAAAAGCCATAGACAGTGTAATCCTCACTCATCTTTATTTATCCTTATATGGGTCCAAACTCAAAAAATAAATTTTTTCTAGGACTTTTTGTGGTTTTTTCTAATAGAGGACATCATAATGAACAAAAAACGTTGCTATTATGATGGGTTATTCCCAACAGGAGCAAAGTTACAGGCCACTTTTCATAAAAAGCCATAGACAGTGTAATCCTCACTCATCTTTATTTATCCTTATATGGGTCCAAACTCAAAAAATAAATTTTTTCTAGGACTTTTTGTGGTTTTTTCTAATAGAGGACATCATAATGAACAAAAAACGTTACTATTATGATGGGTTATTCCCAACAGGAGCAAAGTTACAGGCCACTTTTCATAAAAAGCCATAGACAGTGTAATCCTCACTAATCTTTATTTCTCCTTATATGGGTCAAAACTCAAAAAATAAATTTTTTCTAGGACTTTTTGTGGTTTTTTCTAATAGAGGACATCATAATGAACAAAAAACGTTACTATTATGATGGGTTATTCCCAACAGGAGCAAAGTTACAGGCCACTTTTCATAAAAAGCCATAGACAGTGTAATCCTCACTAATCTTTATTTCTCCTTATATGGGTCAAAACTCAAAAAATAAATTTTTTCTAGGACTTTTTGTGGTTTTTTCTAATAGAGGACATCATAATGAACAAAAAACGTTACTATTATGATGGGTTATTCCCAACAGGAGCAAAGTTACAGGCCACTTTTCATAAAAAGCCATAGACAGTGTAATCCTCACTAATCTTTATTTCTCCTTATATGGGTCAAAACTCAAAAAATAAATTTTTTCTAGGACTTTTTGTGGTTTTTTCTAATAGAGGACATCATAATGAACAAAAAACGTTACTATTATGACGGGTTATTCCCAACAGGAGCAAAGTTACAGGCCACTTTTCATAAAAAGCCATAGACAGTGTAATCCTCACTAATCTTTATTTATCCTTATATGGGTCCAAACTCAAAAAATAAATTTTTTCTAGGACTTTTTGTGGTTTTTTCTTATAGAGGACGTCATAATGAACAAAAACTAGTACTATTACGATGGGTTATTCCCAACAGGAGCAAAGTTACAGGCCACTTTTCATAAAAAGCCATAGACAGTGTAATCCTCACTCATCTTTATTTACCCTTATATGGGTCCAAACTCAAAAAATAAATTTTTTCTAGGACTTTTTGTGGTTTTTTCTTATAGAGGACATTATAATGAACAAAAAACGTTACTATTGTGATGGGTTATTCCCAACAGGATTAAAGTTACAGGCCATTTTTCATAAAAAGCCATAGACAGTGTAATCCTCACTCATCTTTATTTATCCTTATATGGGTCCAAACTCAAAAAATAAATTTTTTCTAGGACTTTTTGTGGTTTTTTCTAATAGAGGACATCATAATGAACAAAAAACGTTACTATTATGATGGGTTATTCCCAACAGGAGCAAAGTTACAGGCCACTTTTCATAAAAAGCCATAGACAGTGTAATCCTCACTCATCTTTATTTCTCCTTATATGGGTCAAAACTCAAAAAATAAATTTTTTCTAGGACTTTTTGTGGTTTTTTCTAATAGAGGACATCATAATGAACAAAAAACGTTACTATTATGATGGGTTATTCCCAACAGGAGCAAAGTTACAGGCCACTTTTCATAAAAAGCCATAGACAGTGTAATCCTCACTCATCTTTATTTCTCCTTATATGGGTCAAAACTCAAAAAATAAATTTTTTCTAGGACTTTTTGTGGTTTTTTCTAATAGAGGACATCATAATGAACAAAAAACGTTACTATTATGATGGGTTATTCCCAACAGGAGCAAAGTTACAGGCCACTTTTCATAAAAAGCCATAGACAGTGTAATCCTCACTCATCTTTATTTATCCTTATATGGGTCCAAACTCAAAAAATAAATTTTTCCTAGGACTTTTAGTGGTTTTTTCCTATAGAGGACATCATAATGAACAAAAAACGTTACTATTATGATGGGTTATTCCCAACAGGAGCAAAGTTACAGGCCACTTTTCATAAAAAGCCATAGACAGTGTAATCCTCACTCATCTTTATTTATCCTTATATGGGTCCAAACTCAAAAAATAAATTTTTCCTAGGACTTTTTGTGGTTTTTTCTTATAGAGGACATCATAATGAACAAAAAACGTTACTATTTTGATGGGTTATTCCCAACAGGAGCAAAGTTACAGGCCACTTTTCATAAAAAGCCATAGACGGTGTGATCCTCACTAATATTTATTTCTCCTTATATGGGTCAAAACTCAAAAAATAAATTTTTTCTAGGACTTTTTGTTGTTTTTTCTAATAGAGGACATCATAATGAACAAAAAACGTTACTATTATGATGGGTTATTCCCAACAGGAGCAAAGTTACAGGCCACTGTTCATAAAAAGCCATAGACAGTGTAATCCTCACTCATCTTTATTTATCCTTATATGGGTCAAAACTCAAAAAATAAATTTTTCCTAGGACATTTAGTGGTTTTTTCTCATAGAGGACATCATAATGAACAAAAAACGTTACTATTATGATGGGTTATTCCCAACAGGAGCAAAGTTACAGGCCACTTTTGATAAAAAGCCATAGACAGTGTCATCCTCACTCATCTTTATTTATCCTTATATGGGTCCAAACTCAAAAAATAAATTTTTCCTAGGACTTTTTGTGGTTTTTTCTTATAGAGGACATCATAATGAACAAAAAACGTTACTATTATGATGGGTTATTCCCAACAGGAGCAAAGTTAAAGGCCACTTTTCATAAAAAGCCATAGACAGTGTAATCCTCACTAATCTTTATTTCTCCTTATATGGGTCAAAACTCAAAAAATAAATTTTTTCTAGGACTTTTTGTGGTTTTTTCTAATAGAGGACATCATAATGAACAAAAAACGTTACTATTATGATGGGTTATTCCCAACAGGAGCAAAGTTACAGGCCACTTTTCATAAAAAGCCATAGACAGTGTAATCCTCACTCATCTTTATTTCTCCTTATATGGGTCAAAACTCAAAAAATAAATTTTTCCTAGGACTTTTTGTGGTTTTTTCTTATAGAGGACATTATAATGAACAAAAAACGTTACTATTTTGATGGGTTATTCCCAACAGGAGCAAAGTTACAGGCCACTTTTCATAAAAAGCCATAGACAGTGTGATCCTCACTAATATTTATTTCTCCTTATATGGGTCAAAACTCAAAAAATAAATTTTTTCTAGGACTTTTTGTTGTTTTTTCTAATAGAGGACATCATAATGAACAAAAAACGTTGCTATTATGATGGGTTATTCCCAACAGGAGCAAAGTTACAGGCCACTTTTCATAAAAAGCCATAGACAGTGTGATCCTCACTAATCTTTATTTATCCTTATATGGGTCCAAACTCAAAAAATAAATTTTTTCTAGGACTTTTTGTGGTTTTTTCTAATAGAGGACATCATAATGAACAAAAAACGTTACTATTATGATGGGTTATTCCCAACAGGAGCAAAGTTACAGGCCACTGTTCATAAAAAGCCATAGACAGTGTAATCCTCACTCATCTTTATTTATCCTTATATGGGTCAAAACTCAAAAAATAAATTTTTCCTAGGACGTTTAGTGGTTTTTTCTCATAGAGGACATCATAATGAACAAAAAACGTTACTATTATGATGGGTTATTCCCAACAGGAGCAAAGTTACAGGCCACTTTTGATAAAAAGCCATAGACAGTGTCATCCTCACTCATCTTTATTTATCCTTATATGGGTCCAAACTCAAAAAATAAATTTTTCCTAGGACTTTTTGTGGTTTTTTCTTATAGAGGACATCATAATGAACAAAAAACGTTACTATTATGATGGGTTATTCCCAACAGGAGCAAAGTTACAGGCCACTTTTCATAAAAAGCCATAGACAGTGTGATCCTCACTAATCTTTATTTATCCTTATATGGGTCCAAACTCAAAAAATAAATTTTTCCTAGGACTTTTTGTGGTTTTTTCTTATAGAGGACATCATAATAAACAAAAAACGTTATTATTATGATGGGTTATTCCCAACAGGAGCAAAGTTAAAGGCCACTTTTCATAAAAAGCCATAGACAGTGTAATCCTCACTAATCTTTATTTCTCCTTATATGGGTCAAAACTCAAAAAATAAATTTTTTCTAGGACTTTTTGTGGTTTTTTCTAATAGAGGACATCATAATGAACAAAAAACGTTACTATTATGATGGGTTATTCCCAACAGGAGCAAAGTTACAGGCCACTTTTCATAAAAAGCCATAGACAGTGTAATCCTCACTCATCTTTATTTCTCCTTATATGGGTCAAAACTCAAAAAATAAATTTTTCCTAGGACTTTTTGTGGTTTTTTCTTATAGAGGACATTATAATAAACAAAAAACGTTACTATTTTGATGGGTTATTCCCAACAGGAGCAAAGTTACAGGCCACTTTTCATAAAAAGCCATAGACAGTGTGATCCTCACTAATATTTATTTCTCCTTATATGGGTCAAAACTCAAAAAATAAATTTTTTCTAGGACTTTTTGTTGTTTTTTCTAATAGAGGACATCATAATGAACAAAAAACGTTGCTATTATGATGGGTTATTCCCAACAGGAGCAAAGTTACAGGCCACTTTTCATAAAAAGCCATAGACAGTGTGATCCTCACTAATCTTTATTTATCCTTATATGGGTCCAAACTCAAAAAATAAATTTTTTCTAGGACTTTTTGTGGTTTTTTCTAATAGAGGACATCATAATGAACAAAAAACGTTACTATTATGATGGGTTATTCCCAACAGGAGCAAAGTTACAGGCCACTGTTCATAAAAAGCCATAGACAGTGTAATCCTCACTCATCTTTATTTATCCTTATATGGGTCAAAACTCAAAAAATAAATTTTTCCTAGGACGTTTAGTGGTTTTTTCTCATAGAGGACATCATAATGAACAAAAAACGTTACTATTATGATGGGTTATTCCCAACAGGAGCAAAGTTACAGGCCACTTTTGATAAAAAGCCATAGACAGTGTCATCCTCACTCATCTTTATTTATCCTTATATGGGTCCAAACTCAAAAAATAAATTTTTCCTAGGACTTTTTGTGGTTTTTTCTTATAGAGGACATCATAATGAACAAAAAACGTTACTATTATGATGGGTTATTCCCAACAGGAGCAAAGTTACAGGCCACTTTTCATAAAAAGCCATAGACAGTGTGATCCTCACTAATCTTTATTTATCCTTATATGGGTCCAAACTCAAAAAATAAATTTTTCCTAGGACTTTTTGTGGTTTTTTCTTATAGAGGACATCATAATAAACAAAAAACGTTATTATTATGATGGGTTATTCCCAACAGGAGCAAAGTTAAAGGCCACTTTTCATAAAAAGCCATAGACAGTGTAATCCTCACTAATCTTTATTTCTCCTTATATGGGTCAAAACTCAAAAAATAAATTTTTTCTAGGACTTTTTGTGGTTTTTTCTAATAGAGGACATCATAATGAACAAAAAACGTTACTATTATGATGGGTTATTCCCAACAGGAGCAAAGTTACAGGCCACTTTTCATAAAAAGCCATAGACAGTGTAATCCTCACTCATCTTTATTTCTCCTTATATGGGTCAAAACTCAAAAAATAAATTTTTCCTAGGACTTTTTGTGGTTTTTTCTTATAGAGGACATTATAATGAACAAAAAACGTTACTATTTTGATGGGTTATTCCCAACAGGAGCAAAGTTACAGGCCACTTTTCATAAAAAGCCATAGACAGTGTGATCCTCACTAATATTTATTTCTCCTTATATGGGTCAAAACTCAAAAAATAAATTTTTTCTAGGACTTTTTGTTGTTTTTTCTAATAGAGGACATCATAATGAACAAAAAACGTTGCTATTATGATGGGTTATTCCCAACAGGAGCAAAGTTACAGGCCACTTTTCATAAAAAGCCATAGACAGTGTGATCCTCACTAATCTTTATTTATCCTTATATGGGTCCAAACTCAAAAAATAAATTTTTTCTAGGACTTTTTGTGGTTTTTTCTAATAGAGGACATCATAATGAACAAAAAACGTTACTATTATGATGGGTTATTCCCAACAGGAGCAAAGTTACAGGCCACTGTTCATAAAAAGCCATAGACAGTGTAATCCTCACTCATCTTTATTTATCCTTATATGGGTCAAAACTCAAAAAATAAATTTTTCCTAGGACGTTTAGTGGTTTTTTCTCATAGAGGACATCATAATGAACAAAAAACGTTACTATTATGATGGGTTATTCCCAACAGGAGCAAAGTTACAGGCCACTTTTGATAAAAAGCCATAGACAGTGTCATCCTCACTCATCTTTATTTATCCTTATATGGGTCCAAACTCAAAAAATAAATTTTTCCTAGGACTTTTTGTGGTTTTTTCTTATAGAGGACATCATAATGAACAAAAAACGTTACTATTATGATGGGTTATTCCCAACAGGAGCAAAGTTACAAGCCACTTTTCATAAAAAGCCATAGACAGTGTGATCCTCACTAATCTTTATTTATCCTTATATGGGTCCAAACTCAAAAAATAAATTTTTCCTAGGACTTTTTGTGGTTTTTTCTTATAGAGGACATCATAATAAACAAAAAACGTTATTATTATGATGGGTTATTCCCAACAGGAGCAAAGTTAAAGGCCACTTTTCATAAAAAGCCATAGACAGTGTAATCCTCACTAATCTTTATTTCTCCTTATATGGGTCAAAACTCAAAAAATAAATTTTTTCTAGGACTTTTTGTGGTTTTTTCTAATAGAGGACATCATAATGAACAAAAAACGTTACTATTATGATGGGTTATTCCCAACAGGAGCAAAGTTACAGGCCACTTTTCATAAAAAGCCATAGACAGTGTAATCCTCACTCATCTTTATTTCTCCTTATATGGGTCAAAACTCAAAAAATAAATTTTTTCTAGGACTTGTTGTGGTTTTTTCTAATAGAGGACATCATAATGAACAAAAAACGTTACTATTGTGATGGGTTATTCCCAACAGGAGCAAAGTTACAGGCCACTTTTCATAAAAAGCCATAGACAGTGTAATCCTCACTCATCTTTATTTCTCCTTATATGGGTCAAAACTCAAAAAATAAATTTTTCCTAGGACTTTTTGTGGTTTTTTCTAATAGAGGACATTATAATGAACAAAAAACGTTGCTATTATGATGGGTTATTCCCAACAGGAGCAAAGTTACAGGCCACTTTTCATAAAAAGCCATAGACAGTGTAATCCTCACTCATCTTTATTTATCCTTATATGGGTCAAAACTCAAAAAATAAATTTTTTCTAGGACTTTTTGTGGTTTTTTCTAATAGAGGACATCATAATGAACAAAAAACGTTACTATTGTGATGGGTTATTCCCAACAGGAGCAAAGTTACAGGCCACTTTTTATAAAAAGCCATAGACAGTGTGATCCTCACTAATCTTTATTTCTCCTTATATGGGTCAAAACTCAAAAAATAAATTTTTTCTAGGACTTTTTGTGGTTTTTTCTAATAGAGGACATCATAATGAACAAAAAACGTTATTATTATGATGGGTTATTCCCAACAGGAGCAAAGTTACAGGCCACTTTTCATAAAAAGCCATAGACAGTGTAATCCTCACTCATCTTTATTTATCCTTATATGGGTCAAAACTCAAAAAATAAATTTTTTCTAGGACTTTTTGTGGTTTTTTCTAATAGAGGACATCATAATGAACAAAAAACGTTACTATTATGATGGGTTATTCCCAACAGGAGCAAAGTTACAGGCCACTTTTCATAAAAAGCCATAGACAGTGTAATCCTCACTCATCTTTATTTATCCTTATATGGGTCCAAACTCAAAAAATAAATTTTTCCTAGGACTTTTTGTGGTTTTTTTCTTATAGAGGACATCATAATGAACAAAAAACGTTACTATTATGATGGGTTATTCCCAACAGGAGCAAAGTTACAGGCCACTTTTCATAAAAAGCCATAGACAGTGTAATCCTCACTCATCTTTATTTCTCCTTATATGGGTCAAAACTCAAAAAATAAATTTTTTCTAGGACTTTTTGTGGTTTTTTCTAATAGAGGACATCATAATGAACAAAAAACGTTACTATTGTGATGGGTTATTCCCAACAGGAGCAAAGTTACAGGCCACTTTTTATAAAAAGCCATAGACAGTGTGATCCTCACTAATCTTTATTTCTCCTTATATGGGTCAAAACTCAAAAAATAAATTTTTTCTAGGACTTTTTGTGGTTTTTTCTAATAGAGGACATCATAATGAACAAAAAACGTTATTATTATGATGGGTTATTCCCAACAGGAGCAAAGTTACAGGCCACTTTTCATAAAAAGCCATAGACAGTGTAATCCTCACTCATCTTTATTTCTCCTTAGATGGGTCAAAACTCAAAAAATAAATTTTTTCTAGGACTTTTTGTGGTTTTTTCTAATAGAGGACATCATAATGAACAAAAAACGTTACTATTATGATGGGTTATTCCCAACAGGAGCAAAGTTACAGGCCACTTTTCATAAAAAGCCATAGACAGTGTAATCCTCACTCATCTTTATTTATCCTTATATGGGTCCAAACTCAAAAAATAAATTTTTTCTAGGACTTTTTGTGGTTTTTTCTAATAGAGGACATCATAATGAACAAAAAACGTTACTATTATGATGGGTTATTCCCAACAGGAGCAAAGTTACAGGCCACTTTTCATAAAAAGCCATAGACAGTGTAATCCTCACTCATCTTTATTTATCCTTATATGGGTCCAAACTCAAAAAATAAATTTTTTCTAGGACTTTTTGTGGTTTTTTCTAATAGAGGACATCATAATGAACAAAAAACGTTACTATTATGATGGGTTATTCCTAACAGGAGCAAAGTTACAGGCCACTTTTCATAAAAAGCCATAGACAGTGTAATCCTCACTCATCTTTATTTATCCTTATATGGGTCCAAACTCAAAAAATAAATTTTTCCTAGGACTTTTTGTGGTTTTTTCTTATAGAGGACATCATAATGAACAAAAAACGTTACTATTATGATGGGTTATTCCCAACAGGAGCAAAGTTACAGGCCATTTTTCATAAAAAGCCATAGACAGTGTAATCCTCACTAATCTTTATTTATCCTTATATGGGTCCAAACTCAAAAAATAAATTTTTTCTAGGACTTTTTGTGGTTTTTTCTTATAGAGGACGTCATAATGAACAAAAAACGTTATTATTTTGATGGGTTATTCCCAACAGGAGCAAATTACAGGCCACTTTTCATAAAAAGCCATAGACAGTGTAATCCTCACTAATCTTTATTTATCCTTATATGGGTCCAAACTCAAAAAATAAATTTTTTCTAGGACTTTTTGTGGTTTTTTCTTATAGAGGACGTCATAATGAACAAAAACTAGTACTATTACGATGGGTTATTCCCAACAGGAGCAAAGTTACAGGCCACTTTTCATAAAAAGCCATAGACAGTGTATTCCTCACTCATCTTTATTTACCCTTATATGGGTCCAAACTCAAAAAATAAATTTTTCCTAGGACTTCTTGTGGTTTTTTCTAATAGAGGACATTATAATGAACAAAAAACGTTACTATTGTGATGGGTTATTCCCAACAGGAGCAAAGTTACAGGCCATTTTTCATAAAAAGCCATAGACAGTGTAATCCTCACTCATCTTTATTTATCCTTATATGGGTCCAAACTCAAAAAATAAATTTTTTCTAGGACTTTTTGTGGTTTTTTCTAATAGAGGACATCATAATGAACAAAAAACGTTACTATTATGATGGGTTATTCCCAACAGGAGCAAAGTTACAGGCCACTTTTCATAAAAAGCCATAGACAGTGTAATCCTCACTCATCTTTATTTCTCCTTATATGGGTCAAAACTCAAAAAATAAATTTTTTCTAGGACTTTTTGTGGTTTTTTCTAATAGAGGACATCATAATGAACAAAAAACGTTACTATTATGATGGGTTATTCCCAACAGGAGCAAAGTTACAGGCCACTTTTCATAAAAAGCCATAGACAGTGTAATCCTCACTCATCTTTATTTATCCTTATATGGGTCCAAACTCAAAAAATAAATTTTTCCTAGGACTTTTAGTGGTTTTTTCTTATAGAGGACATCATAATGAACAAAAAACGTTACTATTATGATGGGTTATTCCCAACAGGAGCAAAGTTACAGGCCACTTTTCATAAAAAGCCATAGACAGTGTAATCCTCACTCATCTTTATTTATCCTTATATGGGTCCAAACTCAAAAAATAAATTTTTCCTAGGACTTTTTGTGGTTTTTTCTTATAGAGGACATCATAATGAACAAAAAACGTTACTATTTTGATGGGTTATTCCCAACAGGAGCAAAGTTACAGGCCACTTTTCATAAAAAGCCATAGACAGTGTGATCCTCACTAATATTTATTTCTCCTTATATGGGTCAAAACTCAAAAAATAAATTTTTTCCAGGACTTTTTGTTGTTTTTTCTAATAGAGGACATCATAATGAACAAAAAACGTTACTATTATGATGGGTTATTCCCAACAGGAGCAAAGTTACAGGCCACTTTTCATAAAAAGCCATAGACAGTGTGATCCTCACTAATCTTTATTTATCCTGATATGGGTCCAAACTCAAAAAATAAATTTTTTCTAGGACTTATTGTGGTTTTTTCTAATAGAGGACATCATAATGAACAAAAAACGTTGCTATTATGATGGGTTATTCCCAACAGGAGCAAAGTTACAGGCCACTGTTCATAAAAAGCCATAGACAGTGTAATCCTCACTCATCTTTATTTATCCTGATATGGGTCCAAACTCAAAAAATAAATTTTTTCTAGGACTTTTTGTGGTTTTTTCTCATAGAGGACATCATAATGAACAAAAAACGTTACTATTATGATGGGTTGTTCCCAACAGGAGCAAAGTTACAGGCCACTTTTCATAAAAAGCCATAGACAGTGTCATCCTCACTCATCTTTATTTATCCTTATATGGGTCCAAACTCAAAAAATAAATTTTTTCTAGGACTTTTTGTGGTTTTTTCTTATAGAGGACGTCATAATGAACAAAAACTAGTACTATTACGATGGGTTATTCCCAACAGGAGCAAAGTTACAGGCCACTTTTCATAAAAAGCCATAGACAGTGTATTCCTCACTCATCTTTATTTACCCTTATATGGGTCCAAACTCAAAAAATAAATTTTTCCTAGGACTTCTTGTGGTTTTTTCTAATAGAGGACATTATAATGAACAAAAAACGTTGCTATTATGATGGGTTATTCCCAACAGGAGCAAAGTTACAGGCCACTTTTCATAAAAAGCCATAGACAGTGTAATCCTCACTAATCTTTATTTCTCCTTATATGGGTCAAAACTCAAAAAATAAATTTTTTCTAGGACTTTTTGTGGTTTTTTCTCATAGAGGACATTATAATGAACAAAAAACGTTACTATTGTGATGGGTTATTCCCAACAGAAGCAAAGTTACAGGCCATTTTTCATAAAAAGCCATAGACAGTGTAATCCTCACTCATCTTTATTTATCCTTATATGGGTCCAAACTCAAAAAATAAATTTTTTCTAGGACTTTTTGTGGTTTTTTCTAATAGAGGACATCATAATGAACAAAAAACGTTACTATTATGATGGGTTATTCCCAACAGGAGCAAAGTTACAGGCCACTTTTCATAAAAAGCCATAGACAGTGTAATCCTCACTCATCTTTATTTCTCCTTATATGGGTCAAAACTCAAAAAATAAATTTTTTCTAGGACTTTTTGTGGTTTTTTCTAATAGAGGACATCATAATGAACAAAAAACGTTACTATTATGATGGGTTATTCCCAACAGGAGCAAAGTTACAGGCCACATTTCATAAAAAGCCATAGACAGTGTAATCCTCACTAATCTTTATTTCTCCTTATATGGGTCAAAACTCAAAAAATAAATTTTTCCTAGGACTTTTTGTGGTTTTTTTTTATAGAGGACATCATAATGAACAAAAAACGTTACTATTATGATGGGTCATTCCCAACAGGAGCAAAGTTACAGGCCACTTTTCATAAAAAGCCATAGACAGTGTAATCCTCACTAATCTTTATTTCTCCTTATATGGGTCAAAACTCAAAAAATAAATTTTTTCTAGGACTTCTTGTGGTTTTTTCTAATAGAGGACATCATAATGAACAAAAAACGTTACTATTATGATGGGTTATTCCCAACAGGAGCAAAGTTACAGGCCACTTTTCATAAAAAGCCATAGACAGTGTGATCCTCACTAATCTTTATTTCTCCTTATATGGGTCAAAACTCAAAAAATAAATTTTTTCTAGGACTTTTTGTGGTTTTTTCTAATAGAGGACATCATAATGAACAAAAAACGTTACTATTATGATGGGTTATTCCCAACAGGAGCAAAGTTACAGGCCACTTTTCATAAAAAGCCATAGACAGTGTAATCCTCACTCATCTTTATTTATCCTTATATGGGTCCAAACTCAAAAAATAAATTTTTCCTAGGACTTTTTGTGGTTTTTTCTTATAGAGGACATCATAATGAACAAAAAACGTTACTATTATGATGGGTTATTCCCAACAGGAGCAAAGTTACAGGCCACTTTTCATAAAAAGCCATAGACAGTGTAATCCTCACTCATCTTTATTTATCCTTATATGGGTCCAAACTCAAAAAATAAATTTTTCCTAGGACTTTTAGTGGTTTTTTCTTATAGAGGACATCATAATGAACAAAAAACGTTACTATTATGATGGGTTATTCCCAACAGGAGCAAAGTTACAGGCCATTTTTCATAAAAAGCCATAGACAGTGTAATCCTCACTCATCTTTATTTATCCTTATGTGGGTCCAAACTCAAAAAATAAATTTTTCCTAGGACTTTTTGTGGTTTTTTCTTATAGAGGACATCATAATGAACAAAAAACGTTATTATTTTGATGGGTTATTCCCAACAGGAGCAAATTACAGGCCACTTTTCATAAAAAGCCATAGACAGTGTAATCCTCACTAATCTTTATTTATCCTTATATGGGTCCAAACTCAAAAAATAAATTTTTTCTAGGACTTTTTGTGGTTTTTTCTTATAGAGGACGTCATAATGAACAAAAACTAGTACTATTACGATGGGTTATTCCCAACAGGAGCAAAGTTACAGGCCACTTTTCATAAAAAGCCATAGACAGTGTATTCCTCACTCATCTTTATTTACCCTTATATGGGTCCAAACTCAAAAAATAAATTTTTCCTAGGACTTCTTGTGGTTTTTTCTAATAGAGGACATTATAATGAACAAAAAACGTTGCTATTATGATGGGTTATTCCCAACAGGAGCAAAGTTACAGGCCACTTTTCATAAAAAGCCATAGACAGTGTAATCCTCACTAATCTTTATTTCTCCTTATATGGGTCAAAACTCAAAAAATAAATTTTTTCTAGGACTTTTTGTGGTTTTTTCTCATAGAGGACATTATAATGAACAAAAAACGTTACTATTGTGATGGGTTATTCCCAACAGGAGCAAAGTTACAGGCCATTTTTCATAAAAAGCCATAGACAGTGTAATCCTCACTCATCTTTATTTATCCTTATATGGGTCCAAACTCAAAAAATAAATTTTTTCTAGGACTTTTTGTGGTTTTTTCTAATAGAGGACATCATAATGAACAAAAAACGTTACTATTATGATGGGTTATTCCCAACAGGAGCAAAGTTACAGGCCACTTTTCATAAAAAGCCATAGACAGTGTAATCCTCACTCATCTTTATTTCTCCTTATATGGGTCAAAACTCAAAAAATAAATTTTTTCTAGGACTTTTTGTGGTTTTTTCTAATAGAGGACATCATAATGAACAAAAAACGTTACTATTATGATGGGTTATTCCCAACAGGAGCAAAGTTACAGGCCACTTTTCATAAAAAGCCATAGACAGTGTAATCCTCACTCATCTTTATTTATCCTTATATGGGTCCAAACTCAAAAAATAAATTTTTCCTAGGACTTTTAGTGGTTTTTTCTTATAGAGGACATCATAATGAACAAAAAACGTTACTATTATGATGGGTTATTCCCAACAGGAGCAAAGTTACAGGCCACTTTTCATAAAAAGCCATAGACAGTGTAATCCTCACTCATCTTTATTTATCCTTATATGGGTCCAAACTCAAAAAATAAATTTTTCCTAGGACGTTTTGTGGTTTTTTCTTATAGAGGACATCATAATGAACAAAAAACGTTACTATTTTGATGGGTTATTCCCAACAGGAGCAAAGTTACAGGCCACTTTTCATAAAAAGCCATAGACAGTGTGATCCTCACTAATATTTATTTCTCCTTATATGGGTCAAAACTCAAAAAATAAATTTTTTCCAGGACTTTTTGTTGTTTTTTCTAATAGAGGACATCATAATGAACAAAAAACGTTACTATTATGATGGGTTATTCCCAACAGGAGCAAAGTTACAGGCCACTTTTCATAAAAAGCCATAGACAGTGTGATCCTCACTAATCTTTATTTATCCTGATATGGGTCCAAACTCAAAAAATAAATTTTTTCTAGGACTTTTTGTGGTTTTTTCTCATAGAGGACATCATAATGAACAAAAAACGTTACTATTATGATGGGTTGTTCCCAACAGGAGCAAAGTTACAGGCCACTTTTCATAAAAAGCCATAGACAGTGTCATCCTCACTCATCTTTATTTATCCTTATATGGGTCCAAACTCAAAAAATAAATTTTTCCTAGGACTTTTTGTGGTTTTTTCTTATAGAGGACATCATAATGAACAAAAAACGTTACTATTATGATGGGTTGTTCCCAACAGGAGCAAAGTTACAGGCCACTTTTCATAAAAAGCCATAGACAGTGTCATCCTCACTCATCTTTATTTATCCTTATATGGGTCCAAACTCAAAAAATAAATTTTTCCTAGGACTTTTTGTGGTTTTTTCTTATAGAGGACATCATAATGAACAAAAAACGTTACTATTATGATGGGTTGTTCCCAACAGGAGCAAAGTTACAGGCCACTTTTCATAAAAAGCCATAGACAGTGTAATCCTCACTAATCTTTATTTCTCCTTATATGGGTCAAAACTCAAAAAATAAATTTTTTCTAGGACTTCTTGTGGTTTTTTCTAATAGAGGACATCATAATGAACAAAAAACGTTACTATTATGATGGGTTATTCCCAACAGGAGCAAAGTTACAGGCCACTTTTCATAAAAAGCCATAGACAGTGTCATCCTCACTCATCTTTATTTATCCTTATATGGGTCCAAACTCAAAAAATAAATTTTTCCTAGGACTTTTTGTGGTTTTTTCTTATAGAGGACATCATAATGAACAAAAAACGTTACTATTATGATGGGTTATTCCCAACAGGAGCAAAGTTACAGGCCACTTTTCATAAAAAGCCATAGACAGTGTAATCCTCACTAATCTTTATTTATCCTGATATGGGTCCAAACTCAAAAAATAAATTTTTCCTAGGACTTTTTGTGGTTTTTTTTTATAGAGGACATCATAATGAACAAAAAACGTTACTATTATGATGGGTCATTCCCAACAGGAGCAAAGTTACAGGCCACTTTTCATAAAAAGCCATAGACAGTGTAATCCTCACTAATCTTTATTTCTCCTTATATGGGTCAAAACTCAAAAAATAAATTTTTTCTAGGACTTCTTGTGGTTTTTTCTAATAGAGGACATCATAATGAACAAAAAACGTTACTATTATGATGGGTTATTCCCAACAGGAGCAAAGTTACAGGCCACTTTTCATAAAAAGCCATAGACAGTGTGATCCTCACTAATCTTTATTTCTCCTTATATGGGTCAAAACTCAAAAAATAAATTTTTTCTAGGACTTTTTGTGGTTTTTTCTAATAGAGGACATCATAATGAACAAAAAACGTTACTATTATGATGGGTTATTCCCAACAGGAGCAAAGTTACAGGCCACTATTCATAAAAAGCCATAGACAGTGTAATCCTCACTCATCTTTATTTATCCTTATATGGGTCCAAACTCAAAAAATAAATTTTTCCTAGGACTTTTTGTGGTTTTTTCTTATAGAGGACATCATAATGAACAAAAAACGTTACTATTATGATGGGTTATTCCCAACAGGAGCAAAGTTACAGGCCACTTTTCATAAAAAGCCATAGACAGTGTAATCCTCACTCATCTTTATTTATCCTTATATGGGTCCAAACTCAAAAAATAAATTTTTCCTAGGACTTTTTGTGGTTTTTTCTTATAGAGGACATCATAATGAACAAAAAACGTTACTATTATGATGGGTTATTCCCAACAGGAGCAAAGTTACAGGCCACTTTTCATAAAAAGCCATAGACAGTGTGATCTTCACTAATCTTTATTTCTCCTTATATGGGTCAAATCTCAAAAAATAAATTTTTTCTAGGACTTTTTGTGGTTTTTTCTAATAGAGGACATCATAATGAACAAAAAACGTTACTATTATGATGGGTTATTCCCAACAGGAGCAAAGTTACAGGCCACTTTTCATAAAAAGCCATAGACAGTGTAATCCTCACTCATCTTTATTTCTCCTTATATGGGTCAAAACTCAAAAAATAAATTTTTTCTAGGACTTCTTGTGGTTTTTTCTAATAGAGGACATCATAATGAACAAAAAACGTTACTATTATGATGGGTTATTCCCAACAGGAGCAAAGTTACAGGCCACTTTTCATAAAAAGCCATAGACAGTGTGATCCTCACTAATCTTTATTTCTCCTTATATGGGTCAAAACTCAAAAAATAAATTTTTTCTAGGACTTTTTGTGGTTTTTTCTAATAGAGGACATCATAATGAACAAAAAACGTTACTATTATGATGGGTTATTCCCAACAGGAGCAAAGTTACAGGCCACTTTTCATAAAAAGCCATAGACAGTGTAATCCTCACTCATCTTTATTTATCCTTATATGGGTCCAAACTCAAAAAATAAATTTTTCCTAGGTCTTTTTGTGGTTTTTTCTTATAGAGGACATCATAATGAACAAAAAACGTTACTATTATGATGGGTTATTCCCAACAGGAGCAAAGTTACAGGCCACTTTTCATAAAAAGCCATAGACAGTGTAATCCTCACTCATCTTTATTTATCCTTATATGGGTCCAAACTCAAAAAATAAATTTTTCCTAGGACTTTTTGTGGTTTTTTTTTATAGAGGACATCATAATGAACAAAAAACGTTACTATTATGATGGGTCATTCCCAACAGGAGCAAAGTTACAGGCCACTTTTCATAAAAAGCCATAGACAGTGTAATCCTCACTAATCTTTATTTCTCCTTATATGGGTCAAAACTCAAAAAATAAATTTTTTCTAGGACTTTTTGTGGTTTTTTCTAATAGAGGACATCATAATGAACAAAAAACGTTACTATTATGATGGGTTATTCCCAACAGGAGCAAAGTTACAGGCCACTTTTCATAAAAAGCCATAGACAGTGTAATCCTCACTCATCTTTATTTATCCTGATATGGGTCCAAACTCAAAAAATAAATTTTTCCTAGGACTTTTTGTGGTTTTTTCTTATAGAGGACATCATAATGAACAAAAAACATTACTATTATGATGGGTTATTCCCAACAGGAGCAAAGTTACAGGCCACTTTTCATAAAAAGCCATAGACAGTGTAATCCTCACTAATCTTTATTTCTCCTTATATGGGTCAAAACTCAAAAAATAAATTTTTTCTAGGACTTTTTGTGGTTTTTTCTAATAGAGGACATCATAATGAACAAAAAACGTTACTATTATGATGGGTTATTCGCAACAGGAGCAAAGTTACAGGCCACTTTTCATGAAAAGCCATAGACAGTGTAATCCACACTAATCTTTATTTCTCCTTATATGGGTCAAAACTCAAAAAATAAATTTTTTCTAGCACTTTTTGTGGTTTTTTCTAATAGAGGACATCATAATGAACAAAAAACGTTACTATTATGATGGGTTATTCCCAACAGGAGCAAAGTTACAGGCCACTTTTCATAAAAAGCCATAGACAGTATATTCCTCACTCATCTTTATTTATCCTTATATCGGTCCAAACTCAAAAAATAAATTTTTCCTAGGACTTTTTGTGGTTTTTTCTTATAGAGGATATCATAATGAACAAAAAACGTTACTATTATGATGGGTTATTCCCAACAGGAGCAAAGTTACAGGCCACTTTTCATAAAAAGCCATTGACAGTGTGATCCTCACTAATCTTTATTTCTCCTTATATGGGTCAAAACTCAAAAAATAAATTTTTTCTAGGACTTTTTGTGGTTTTTTCTAATAGAGGACATCATAATGAACAAAAAACGTTACTATTATGATGGGTTATTCCCAACAGGAGCAAAGTTACAGGCCACTTTTCATAAAAAGCCAAAGACAGTGTAATCCTCACTCATCTTTATTTCTCCTTATATGGGTCAAAACTCAAAAAATAAATTTTTTCTAGGACTTTTTGTGGTTTTTTCTAATAGAGGACATCATAATGAACAAAAAACGTTACTATTATGATGGGTTATTCCCAACAGGAGCAAAGTTACAGGCCACTTTTCATAAAAAGCCATAGACAGTGTAATCCTCACTCATCTTTATTTATCCTTATATGGGTCCAAACTCAAAAAATAAATTTTTCCTAGGACTTTTTGTGGTTTTTTCTTATAGAGGACATCATAATGAACAAAAAACATTACTATTATGATGGGTTATTCCCAACAGGAGCAAAGTTACAGGCCACTTTTCATAAAAAGCCATAGACAGTGTGATCCTCACTAATCTTTATTTCTCCTTATATGGCTCAAAACTCAAAAAATAAATTTTTTCTAGGACTTTTTGTGGTTTTTTCTAATAGAGGACATCATAATGAACAAAAAACGTTACTATTATGATGGGTTATTCCCAACAGGAGCAAAGTTACAGGCCACTTTTCATAAAAAGCCATAGACAGTGTAATCCTCACTAATCTTTATTTCTCCTTATATGGGTCAAAACTCAAAAAATAAATTTTTTCTAGCACTTTTTGTGGTTTTTTCTAATAGAGGACATCATAATAAACAAAAAACGTTACTATTATGATGGGTTATTCCCAACAGGAGCAAAGTTACAGGCCACTTTTCATAAAAAGCCATAGACAGTGTAATCCTCACTCATCTTTATTTATCCTTATATGGGTCCAAACTCAAAAAATACATTTTTCCTAGGATTTTTTGTGGTTTTTTCTTATAGAGGACATCATAATGAACAAAAAACGTTACTATTATGATGGGTTATTCCCAACAGGAGCAAAGTTACAGGCCACTTTTCATAAAAAGCCATAGACAGTGTGATCTTCACTAATCTTTATTTCTCCTTATATGGGTCAAATCTCAAAAAATAAATTTTTTCTAGGACTTTTTGTGGTTTTTTCTAATAGAGGACATCATAATGAACAAAAAACGTTACTATTATGATGGGTTATTCCCAACAGGAGCAAAGTTACAGGCCACTTTTCATAAAAAGCCATAGACAGTGTAATCCTCACTCATCTTTATTTCTCCTTATATGGGTCAAAACTCAAAAAATAAATTTTTTCTAGGACTTCTTGTGGTTTTTTCTAATAGAGGACATCATAATGAACAAAAAACGTTACTATTATGATGGGTTATTCCCAACAGGAGCAAAGTTACAGGCCACTTTTCATAAAAAGCCATAGACAGTGTGATCCTCACTAATCTTTATTTCTCCTTATATGGGTCAAAACTCAAAAAATAAATTTTTTCTAGGACTTTTTGTGGTTTTTTCTAATAGAGGACATCATAATGAACAAAAAACGTTACTATTATGATGGGTTATTCCCAACAGGAGCAAAGTTACAGGCCACTTTTCATAAAAAGCCATAGACAGTGTAATCCTCACTCATCTTTATTTATCCTTATATGGGTCCAAACTCAAAAAATAAATTTTTCCTAGGACTTTTTGTGGTTTTTTCTTATAGAGGACATCATAATGAACAAAAAACGTTACTATTATGATGGGTTATTCCCAACAGGAGCAAAGTTACAGGCCACTTTTCATAAAAAGCCATAGACAGTGTAATCCTCACTCATCTTTATTTATCCTTATATGGGTCCAAACTCAAAAAATAAATTTTTCCTAGGACTTTTTGTGGTTTTTTTTTATAGAGGACATCATAATGAACAAAAAACGTTACTATTATGATGGGTCATTCCCAACAGGAGCAAAGTTACAGGCCACTTTTCATAAAAAGCCATAGACAGTGTAATCCTCACTAATCTTTATTTCTCCTTATATGGGTCAAAACTCAAAAAATAAATTTTTTCTAGGACTTTTTGTGGTTTTTTCTAATAGAGGACATCATAATGAACAAAAAACGTTACTATTATGATGGGTTATTCCCAACAGGAGCAAAGTTACAGGCCACTTTTCATAAAAAGCCATAGACAGTGTAATCCTCACTCATCTTTATTTATCCTGATATGGGTCCAAACTCAAAAAATAAATTTTTCCTAGGACTTTTTGTGGTTTTTTCTTATAGAGGACATCATAATGAACAAAAAACATTACTATTATGATGGGTTATTCCCAACAGGAGCAAAGTTACAGGCCACTTTTCATAAAAAGCCATAGACAGTGTAATCCTCACTAATCTTTATTTCTCCTTATATGGGTCAAAACTCAAAAAATAAATTTTTTCTAGGACTTTTTGTGGTTTTTTCTAATAGAGGACATCATAATGAACAAAAAACGTTACTATTATGATGGGTTATTCGCAACAGGAGCAAAGTTACAGGCCACTTTTCATGAAAAGCCATAGACAGTGTAATCCACACTAATCTTTATTTCTCCTTATATGGGTCAAAACTCAAAAAATAAATTTTTTCTAGCACTTTTTGTGGTTTTTTCTAATAGAGGACATCATAATGAACAAAAAACGTTCCTATTATGATGGGTTATTCCCAACAGGAGCAAAGTTACAGGCCACTTTTCATAAAAAGCCATAGACAGTATAATCCTCACTCATCTTTATTTATCCTTATATCGGTCCAAACTCAAAAAATAAATTTTTCCTAGGACTTTTTGTGGTTTTTTCTTATAGAGGACATCATAATGAACAAAAAACGTTACTATTATGATGGGTTATTCCCAACAGGAGCAAAGTTACAGGCCACTTTTCATAAAAAGCCATAGACAGTGTAATCCTCACTAATCTTTATTTCTCCTTATATGGGTCAAAACTCAAAAAATAAATTTTTTCTAGGACTTTTTGTGGTTTTTTCTAATAGAGGACATCATAATGAACAAAAAACGTTACTATTATGATGGGTTATTCCCAACAGGAGCAAAGTTACAGGCCACTTTACATAAAAAGCCATAGACAGTGTAATCCTCACTCATCTTTATTTATCCTTATATGGGTCCAAACTCAAAAAATAAATTTTTCCTAGGACTTTTTGTGGTTTTTTCTTATAGAGGATATCATAATGAACAAAAACCGTTACTATTATGATGGGTTATTCCCAACAGGAGCAAAGTTACAGGCCACTTTTCATAAAAAGCCATAGACAGTGTGATCCTCACTAATCTTTATTTCTTCTTATATGGGTCAAAACTCAAAAAATAAATTTTTTCTAGGACTTTTTGTGGTTTTTTCTAATAGAGGACATCATAATGAACAAAAAACGTTACTATTATGATGGGTTATTCCCAACAGGAGCAAAGTTACAGGCCACTTTTCATAAAAAGCCATAGACAGTGTAATCCTCACTCATCTTTATTTATCCTTATATGGGTCCAAACTCAAAAAATAAATTTTTCCTAGGACTTTTTGTGGTTTTTTCTTATAGAGGATATCATAATGAACAAAAAACGTTACTATTATGATGGGTTATTCCCAACAGGAGCAAAGTTACAGGCCACTTTTCATAAAAAGCCATTGACAGTGTGATCCTCACTAATCTTTATTTCTCCTTATATGGGTCAAAACTCAAAAAATAAATTTTTTCTAGGACTTTTTGTGGTTTTTTCTAATAGAGGACATCATAATGAACAAAAAACGTTACTATTATGATGGGTTATTCCCAACAGGAGCAAAGTTACAGGCCACTTTTCATAAAAAGCCATAGACAGTGTAATCCTCACTCATCTTTATTTATCCTTATATGGGTCCAAACTCAAAAAATAAATTTTTCCTAGGACTTTTTGTGGTTTTTTCTTATAGAGGACATCATAATGAACAAAAAACATTACTATTATGATGGGTTATTCCCAACAGGAGCAAAGTTACAGGCCACTTTTCATAAAAAGCCATAGACAGTGTGATCCTCACTAATCTTTATTTCTCCTTATATGGCTCAAAACTCAAAAAATAAATTTTTTCTAGGACTTTTTGTGGTTTTTTCTAATAGAGGACATCATAATGAACAAAAAACGTTACTATTATGATGGGTTATTCCCAACAGGAGCAAAGTTACAGGCCACTTTTCATAAAAAGCCATAGACAGTGTAATCCTCACTAATCTTTATTTCTCCTTATATGGGTCAAAACTCAAAAAATAAATTTTTTCTAGCACTTTTTGTGGTTTTTTCTAATAGAGGACATCATAATAAACAAAAAACGTTACTATTATGATGGGTTATTCCCAACAGGAGCAAAGTTACAGGCCACTTTTCATAAAAAGCCATAGACAGTGTAATCCTCACTCATCTTTATTTATCCTTATATGGGTCCAAACTCAAAAAATACATTTTTCCTAGGATTTTTTGTGGTTTTTTCTTATAGAGGACATCATAATGAACAAAAAACGTTACTATTATGATGGGTTATTCCCAACAGGAGCAAAGTTACAGGCCACTTTTCATAAAAAGCCATAGACAGTGTAATCCTCACTAATCTTTATTTCTCCTTATATGGGTCAAAACTCAAAAAATAAATTTTTTCTAGGACTTTTTGTGGTTTTTTCTAATAGAGGACATCATAATGAACAAAAAACGTTACTATTATGATGGGTTATTCCCAACAGGAGCAAAGTTACAGGCCACTTTTCATAAAAAGCCATAGACAGTGTAATCCTCACTCATCTTTATTTATCCTTATATGGGTCCAAATTCAAAAAATAAATTTTTCCTAGGACTTTTTGTGGTTTTTTCTTATAGAGGACATCATAATGAACAAAAAACGTTACTATTATGATGGGTTATTCCCAACAGGAGCAAAGTTACAGGCCACTTTTCATAAAAAGCCATAGACAGTGTGATCCTCACTAATCTTTATTTCTCCTTATATGGGTCAAAACTCAAAAAATAAATTTTTTCTAGGACTTTTTGTGGTTTTTTCTAATAGAGGACATCATAATGAACAAAAAACGTTACTATTATGATGGGTTATTCCCAACAGGAGCAAAGTTACAGGCCACTTTTCATAAAAAGCCATAGACAGTGTAATCCTCACTCATCTTTATTTCTCCTTATATGGGTCAAAACTCAAAAAATAAATTTTTTCTAGGACTTTTTGTGGTTTTTTCTAATAGAGGACATCATAATGAACAAAAAACGTTACTATTATGATGGGTTATTCCCAACAGGAGCAAAGTTACAGGCCACTTTTCATAAAAAGCCATAGACAGTGTAATCCTCACTCATCTTTATTTATCCTTATATGGGTCCAAACTCAAAAAATAAATTTTTCCTAGGACTTTTTGTGGTTTTTTCTTATAGAGGACATCATAATGAACAAAAAACATTACTATTATGATGGGTTATTCCCAACAGGAGCAAAGTTACAGGCCACTTTTCATAAAAAGCCATAGACAGTGTGATCCTCACTAATCTTTATTTCTCCTTATATGGGTCAAAACTCAAAAAATAAATTTTTTCTAGGACTTTTTGTGGTTTTTTCTAATAGAGGACATCATAATGAACAAAAAACGTTACTATTATGATGGGTTATTCCCAACAGGAGCAAAGTTACAGGCCACTTTTCATAAAAAGCCATAGACAGTGTAATCCTCACTCATCTTTATTTATCCTTATATGGGTCCAAACTCAAAAAATAAATTTTTCCTAGGACTTTTTGTGGTTTTTTCTTATAGAGGATATCATAATGAACAAAAAACGTTACTATTATGATGGGTTATTCCCAACAGGAGCAAAGTTACAGGCCACTTTTCATAAAAAGCCATTGACAGTGTGATCCTCACTAATCTTTATTTCTCCTTATATGGGTCAAAACTCAAAAAATAAATTTTTTCTAGGACTTTTTGTGGTTTTTTCTAATAGAGGACATCATAATGAACAAAAAACGTTACTATTATGATGGGTTATTCCCAACAGGAGCAAAGTTACAGGCCACTTTTCATAAAAAGCCAAAGACAGTGTAATCCTCACTCATCTTTATTTCTCCTTATATGGGTCAAAACTCAAAAAATAAATTTTTTCTAGGACTTTTTGTGGTTTTTTCTAATAGAGGACATCATAATGAACAAAAAACGTTACTATTATGATGGGTTATTCCCAACAGGAGCAAAGTTACAGGCCACTTTTCATAAAAAGCCATAGACAGTGTAATCCTCACTCATCTTTATTTATCCTTATATGGGTCCAAACTCAAAAAATAAATTTTTCCTAGGACTTTTTGTGGTTTTTTCTTATAGAGGACATCATAATGAACAAAAAACATTACTATTATGATGGGTTATTCCCAACAGGAGCAAAGTTACAGGCCACTTTTCATAAAAAGCCATAGACAGTGTGATCCTCACTAATCTTTATTTCTCCTTATATGGCTCAGAACTCAAAAAATAAATTTTTTCTAGGACTTTTTGTGGTTTTTTCTAATAGAGGACATCATAATGAACAAAAAACGTTACTATTATGATGGGTTATTCCCAACAGGAGCAAAGTTACAGGCCACTTTTCATAAAAAGCCATAGACAGTGTAATCCTCACTAATCTTTATTTCTCCTTATATGGGTCAAAACTCAAAAAATAAATTTTTTCTAGCACTTTTTGTGGTTTTTTCTAATAGAGGACATCATAATGAACAAAAAACGTTACTATTATGATGGGTTATTCCCAACAGGAGCAAAGTTACAGGCCACTTTTCATAAAAAGCCATAGACAGTGTAATCCTCACTAATCTTTATTTCTCCTTATATGGGTCAAAACTCAAAAAATAAATTTTTTCTAGGACTTTTTGTGGTTTTTTCTTATAGAGGACATCATAATGAACAAAAAACATTACTATTATGATGGGTTATTCCCAACAGGAGCAAAGTTACAGGCCACTTTTCATAAAAAGCCATAGACAGTGTGATCCTCACTAATCTTTATTTCTCCTTATATGGCTCAGAACTCAAAAAATAAATTTTTTCTAGGACTTTTTGTGGTTTTTTCTAATAGAGGACATCATAATGAACAAAAAACGTAACTATTATGATGGGTTATTCCCAACAGGAGCAAAGTTACAGGCCACTTTTCATAAAAAGCCATAGACAGTGTGATCCTCACTAATCTTTATTTCTCCTTATATGGGTCAAAACTCAAAAAATATATTTTTTCTAGGACTTTTTGTGGTTTTTTCTAATAGAGGACATCATAATGAACAAAAAACGTTACTATTATGATGGGTTATTCCCAACAGGAGCAAAGTTACAGGCCACTTTTCATAAAAAGCCATAGACAGTGTAATCCTCACTCATCTTTATTTCTCCTTATATGGGTCAAAACTCAAAAAATAAATTTTTTCTAGGACTTTTTGTGGTTTTTTCTAATAGAGGACATCATAATGAACAAAAAACGTTACTATTATGATGGGTTATTCCCAACAGGAGCAAAGTTACAGGCCACTTTTCATAAAAAGCCATAGACAGTGTAATCCTCACTCATCTTTATTTATCCTTATATGGGTCCAAACTCAAAAAATAAATTTTTCCTAGGACTTTTTGTGGTTTTTTCTTATAGAGGACATCATAATGAACAAAAAACATTACTATTATGATGGGTTATTCCCAACAGGAGCAAAGTTACAGGCCACTTTTCATAAAAAGCCATAGACAGTGTGATCCTCACTAATCTTTATTTCTCCTTATATGGGTCAAAACTCAAAAAATAAATTTTTTCTAGGACTTTTTGTGGTTTTTTCTAATAGAGGACATCATAATGAATAGAAAACGTTACTATTATGATGGGTTATTCCCAACAGGAGCAAAGTTACAGGCCACTTTTCATAAAAAGCCATAGACAGTGTGATCGTCACTAATCTTTATTTCTCCTTATATGGGTCAAAACTCAAAAAATAAATTTTTTCTAGGACTTTTTGTGGTTTTTTCTAATAGAGGACATCATAATGAACAAAAAACGTTACTATTATGATGGGTTATTCCCAACAGGAGCAAAGTTACAGGCCACTTTTCATAAAAAGCCATAGACAGTGTAATCCTCACTCATCTTTATTTATCCTTATATGGGTCCAAACTCAAAAAATAAATTTTTCCTAGGACTTTTTGTGGTTTTTTCTTATAGAGGACATCATAATGAACAAAAAACGTTACTATTATGATGGGTTATTCCCAACAGGAGCAAAGTTACAGGCCACTTTTCATAAAAAGCCATAGACAGTGTGATCTTCACTAATCTTTATTTCTCCTTATATGGGTCAAATCTCAAAAAATAAATTTTTTCTAGGACTTTTTGTGGTTTTTTCTAATAGAGGACATCATAATGAACAAAAAACGTTACTATTATGATGGGTTATTCCCAACAGGAGCAAAGTTACAGGCCACTTTTCATAAAAAGCCATAGACAGTGTAATCCTCACTCATCTTTATTTCTCCTTATATGGGTCAAAACTCAAAAAATAAATTTTTTCTAGGACTTTTTGTGATTTTTTCTAATAGAGGACATCATAATGAACAAAAAACGTTACTATTATGATGGGTTATTCCCAACAGGAGCAAAGTTACAAGCCACTTTTCATAAGAAGCCATAGACAGTGTGATCCTCACTAATCTTTATTTCTCTTTATTCGGGTCAAAACTCAAAAAATAAATTTTTTCTAGCACTTTTTGTGGTTTTTTCTAATAGAGGACATCATAATGAAGAAAAAACGTTACTATTATGATGGGTTATTCCCAACAGGAGCAAAGTTACAGGCCACTTTTCATAAAAAGCCATAGACAGTGTGATCGTCACTAATCTTTATTTCTCCTTATATGGGTCAAAACTCAAAAAATAAATTTTTTCTAGGACTTTTTGTGGTTTTTTCTAATAGAGGACATCATAATGAACAAAAAACGTTACTATTATGATGGGTTATTCCCAACAGGAGCAAAGTTACAGGCCACTTTTCATAAAAAGCCATAGACAGTGTAATCCTCACTCATCTTTATTTATCCTTATATGGGTCCAAACTCAAAAAATAAATTTTTCCTAGGACTTTTTGTGGTTTTTTCTTATAGAGGACATCATAATGAACAAAAAACGTTACTATTATGATGGGTTATTCCCAACAGGAGCAAAGTTACAGGCCACTTTTCATAAAAAGCCATAGACAGTGTGATCTTCACTAATCTTTATTTCTCCTTATATGGGTCAAATCTCAAAAAATAAATTTTTTCTAGGACTTTTTGTGGTTTTTTCTAATAGAGGACATCATAATGAACAAAAAACGTTACTATTATGATGGGTTATTCCCAACAGGAGCAAAGTTACAGGCCACTTTTCATAAAAAGCCATAGACAGTGTAATCCTCACTCATCTTTATTTCTCCTTATATGGGTCAAAACTCAAAAAATAAATTTTTTCTAGGACTTTTTGTGGTTTTTTCTAATAGAGGACATCATAATGAACAAAAAACGTTACTATTATGATGGGTTATTCCCAACAGGAGCAAAGTTACAGGCCACTTTTCATAAAAAGCCATAGACAGTGTAATCCTCACTCATCTTTATTTATCCTTATATGGGTCCAAACTCAAAAAATAAATTTTTCCTAGGACTTTTTGTGGTTTTTTCTTATAGAGGACATCATAATGAACAAAAAACATTACTATTATGATGGGTTATTCCCAACAGGAGCAAAGTTACAGGCCACTTTTCATAAAAAGCCATAGACAGTGTGATCCTCACTAATCTTTATTTCTCCTTATATGGCTCAGAACTCAAAAAATAAATTTTTTCTAGGACTTTTTGTGGTTTTTTCTAATAGAGGACATCATAATGAACAAAAAACGTTACTATTATGATGGGTTATTCCCAACAGGAGCAAAGTTACAGGCCACTTTTCATAAAAAGCCATAGACAGTGTAATCCTCACTAATCTTTATTTCTCCTTATATGGGTCAAAACTCAAAAAATAAATTTTTTCTAGCACTTTTTGTGGTTTTTTCTAATAGAGGACATCATAATGAACAAAAAACGTTACTATTATGATGGGTTATTCCCAACAGGAGCAAAGTTACAGGCCACTTTTCATAAAAAGCCATAGACAGTGTAATCCTCACTAATCTTTATTTCTCCTTATATGGGTCAAAACTCAAAAAATAAATTTTTTCTAGGACTTTTTGTGGTTTTTTCTTATAGAGGACATCATAATGAACAAAAAACATTACTATTATGATGGGTTATTCCCAACAGGAGCAAAGTTACAGGCCACTTTTCATAAAAAGCCATAGACAGTGTGATCCTCACTAATCTTTATTTCTCCTTATATGGCTCAGAACTCAAAAAATAAATTTTTTCTAGGACTTTTTGTGGTTTTTTCTAATAGAGGACATCATAATGAACAAAAAACGTAACTATTATGATGGGTTATTCCCAACAGGAGCAAAGTTACAGGCCACTTTTCATAAAAAGCCATAGACAGTGTGATCCTCACTAATCTTTATTTCTCCTTATATGGGTCAAAACTCAAAAAATATATTTTTTCTAGGACTTTTTGTGGTTTTTTCTAATAGAGGACATCATAATGAACAAAAAACGTTACTATTATGATGGGTTATTCCCAACAGGAGCAAAGTTACAGGCCACTTTTCATAAAAAGCCATAGACAGTGTAATCCTCACTCATCTTTATTTCTCCTTATATGGGTCAAAACTCAAAAAATAAATTTTTTCTAGGACTTTTTGTGGTTTTTTCTAATAGAGGACATCATAATGAACAAAAAACGTTACTATTATGATGGGTTATTCCCAACAGGAGCAAAGTTACAGGCCACTTTTCATAAAAAGCCATAGACAGTGTAATCCTCACTCATCTTTATTTATCCTTATATGGGTCCAAACTCAAAAAATAAATTTTTCCTAGGACTTTTTGTGGTTTTTTCTTATAGAGGACATCATAATGAACAAAAAACATTACTATTATGATGGGTTATTCCCAACAGGAGCAAAGTTACAGGCCACTTTTCATAAAAAGCCATAGACAGTGTGATCCTCACTAATCTTTATTTCTCCTTATATGGGTCAAAACTCAAAAAATAAATTTTTTCTAGGACTTTTTGTGGTTTTTTCTAATAGAGGACATCATAATGAATAGAAAACGTTACTATTATGATGGGTTATTCCCAACAGGAGCAAAGTTACAGGCCACTTTTCATAAAAAGCCATAGACAGTGTGATCGTCACTAATCTTTATTTCTCCTTATATGGGTCAAAACTCAAAAAATAAATTTTTTCTAGGACTTTTTGTGGTTTTTTCTAATAGAGGACATCATAATGAACAAAAAACGTTACTATTATGATGGGTTATTCCCAACAGGAGCAAAGTTACAGGCCACTTTTCATAAAAAGCCATAGACAGTGTAATCCTCACTCATCTTTATTTATCCTTATATGGGTCCAAACTCAAAAAATAAATTTTTCCTAGGACTTTTTGTGGTTTTTTCTTATAGAGGACATCATAATGAACAAAAAACGTTACTATTATGATGGGTTATTCCCAACAGGAGCAAAGTTACAGGCCACTTTTCATAAAAAGCCATAGACAGTGTGATCTTCACTAATCTTTATTTCTCCTTATATGGGTCAAATCTCAAAAAATAAATTTTTTCTAGGACTTTTTGTGGTTTTTTCTAATAGAGGACATCATAATGAACAAAAAACGTTACTATTATGATGGGTTATTCCCAACAGGAGCAAAGTTACAGGCCACTTTTCATAAAAAGCCATAGACAGTGTAATCCTCACTCATCTTTATTTCTCCTTATATGGGTCAAAACTCAAAAAATAAATTTTTTCTAGGACTTTTTGTGATTTTTTCTAATAGAGGACATCATAATGAACAAAAAACGTTACTATTATGATGGGTTATTCCCAACAGGAGCAAAGTTACAAGCCACTTTTCATAAGAAGCCATAGACAGTGTGATCCTCACTAATCTTTATTTCTCTTTATTCGGGTCAAAACTCAAAAAATAAATTTTTTCTAGCACTTTTTGTGGTTTTTTCTAATAGAGGACATCATAATGAAGAAAAAACGTTACTATTATGATGGGTTATTCCCAACAGGAGCAAAGTTACAGGCCACTTTTCATAAAAAGCCATAGACAGTGTGATCGTCACTAATCTTTATTTCTCCTTATATGGGTCAAAACTCAAAAAATAAATTTTTTCTAGGACTTTTTGTGGTTTTTTCTAATAGAGGACATCATAATGAACAAAAAACGTTACTATTATGATGGGTTATTCCCAACAGGAGCAAAGTTACAGGCCACTTTTCATAAAAAGCCATAGACAGTGTAATCCTCACTCATCTTTATTTATCCTTATATGGGTCCAAACTCAAAAAATAAATTTTTCCTAGGACTTTTTGTGGTTTTTTCTTATAGAGGACATCATAATGAACAAAAAACGTTACTATTATGATGGGTTATTCCCAACAGGAGCAAAGTTACAGGCCACTTTTCATAAAAAGCCATAGACAGTGTGATCTTCACTAATCTTTATTTCTCCTTATATGGGTCAAATCTCAAAAAATAAATTTTTTCTAGGACTTTTTGTGGTTTTTTCTAATAGAGGACATCATAATGAACAAAAAACGTTACTATTATGATGGGTTATTCCCAACAGGAGCAAAGTTACAGGCCACTTTTCATAAAAAGCCATAGACAGTGTAATCCTCACTCATCTTTATTTCTCCTTATATGGGTCAAAACTCAAAAAATAAATTTTTTCTAGGACTTTTTGTGGTTTTTTCTAATAGAGGACATCATAATGAACAAAAAACGTTACTATTATGATGGGTTATTCCCAACAGGAGCAAAGTTACAAGCCACTTTTCATAAGAAGCCATAGACAGTGTGATCCTCACTAATCTTTATTTCTCTTTATTCGGGTCAAAACTCAAAAAATAAATTTTTTCTAGCACTTTTTGTGGTTTTTTCTAATAGAGGACATCATAATGAAGAAAAAACGTTACTATTATGATGGGTTATTCCCAACAGGAGCAAAGTTACAGGCCACTTTTCATAAAAAGCCATAGACAGTGTAATCCTCACTCATCTTTATTTATCCTTATATGGGTCCAAACTCAAAAAATAAATTTTTCCTAGGACTTTTTGTGGTTTTTTCTTATAGAGGATATCATAATGACCAAAAAACGTTACTATTATGATGGGTTATTCCCAACAGGAGCAAAGTTACAGGCCACTTTTCATAAAAAGCCATTGACAGTGTGATCCTCACTAATCTTTATTTCTCCTTATATGGGTCAAAACTCAAAAAATAAATTTTTTCTAGGACTTTTTGTGGTTTTTTCTAATAGAGGACATCATAATGAACAAAAAACGTTACTATTATGATGGGTTATTCCCAACAGGAGCAAAGTTACAGGCCACTTTTCATAAAAAGCCAAAGACAGTGTAATCCTCACTCATCTTTGTTTCTCCTTATATGGGTCAAAACTCAAAAAATAAATTTTTTCTAGGACTTTTTGTGGTTTTTTCTAATAGAGGACATCATAATGAACAAAAAACGTTACTATTATGATGGGTTATTCCCAACAGGAGCAAAGTTACAGGCCACTTTTCATAAAAAGCCATAGACAGTGTAATCCTCACTCATCTTTATTTATCCTTATATGGGTCCAAACTCAAAAAATAAATTTTTCCTAGGACTTTTTGTGGTTTTTTCTTATAGAGGACATCATAATGAACAAAAAACATTACTATTATGATGGGTTATTCCCAACAGGAGCAAAGTTACAGGCCACTTTTCATAAAAAGCCATAGACAGTGTGATCCTCACTAATCTTTATTTCTCCTTATATGGGTCAAAACTCAAAAAATAAATTTTTTCTAGGACTTTTTGTGGTTTTTTCTAATAGAGGACATCATAATGAACAAAAAACGTTACTATTATGATGGGTTATTCCCAACAGGAGCAAAGTTACAGGCCACTTTTCATAAAAAGCCATAGACAGTGTAATCCTCACTCATCTTTATTTCTCCTTATATGGGTCAAAACTCAAAAAATAAATTTTTTCTAGGACTTTTTGTGGTTTTTTCTAATAGAGGACATCATAATGAACAAAAAACGTTACTATTATGATGGGTTATTCCCAACAGGAGCAAAGTTACAGGCCACTTTTCATAAAAAGCCATAGACAGTGTAATCCTCACTCATCTTTATTTATCCTTATATGGGTCCAAACTCAAAAAATAAATTTTTCCTAGGACTTTTTGTGGTTTTTTCTTATAGAGGACATCATAATGAACAAAAAACATTACTATTATGATGGGTTATTCCCAACAGGAGCAAAGTTACAGGCCACTTTTCATAAAAAGCCATAGACAGTGTGATCCTCACTAATCTTTATTTCTCCTTATATGGGTCAAAACTCAAAAAATAAATTTTTTCTAGGACTTTTTGTGGTTTTTTCTAATAGAGGACATCATAATGAACAAAAAACGTTACTATTATGATGGGTTATTCCCAACAGGAGCAAAGTTACAGGCCACTTTTCATAAAAAGCCATAGACAGTGTGATCCTCACTAATCTTTATTTCTCCTTATATGGGTCAAAACTCAAAAAATAAATTTTTTCTAGGACTTTTTGTGGTTTTTTCTAATAGAGGACATCATAATGAACAAAAAACGTTACTATTATGATGGGTTATTCCCAACAGGAGCAAAGTTACAGGCCACTTTTCATAAAAAGCCATAGACAGTGTAATCCTCACTCATCTTTATTTATCCTTATATGGGTCCAAACTCAAAAAATAAATTTTTCCTAGGACTTTTTGTGGTTTTTTCTTATAGAGGACATCATAATGAACAAAAAACGTTACTATTATAATGGGTTATTCCCAACAGGAGCAAAGTTACACGCCACTTTTCATAAAAAGCCATAGACAGTGTAATCCTCACTCATCTTTATTTATCCTTATATGGGTCCAAACTCAAAAAATAAATTTTTCCTAGGACTTTTTGTGGTTTTTTCTTATAGAGGACATCATAATGAACAAAAAACGTTACTATTATGATGGGTTATTCCCAACAGGAGCAAAGTTACAGGCCACTTTTCATAAAAAGCCATAGACAGTGTGATCTTCACTAATCTTTATTTCTCCTTATATGGGTCAAATCTCAAAAAATAAATTTTTTCTAGGACTTTTTGTGGTTTTTTCTAATAGAGGACATCATAATGAACAAAAAACGTTACTATTATGATGGGTTATTCCCAACAGGAGCAAAGTTACAGGCCACTTTTCATAAAAAGCCATAGACAGTGTAATCCTCACTCATCTTTATTTCTCCTTATATGGGTCAAAACTCAAAAAATAAATTTTTTCTAGGACTTTTTGTGGTTTTTTCTAATAGAGGACATCATAATGAACAAAAAACGTTACTATTATGATGGGTTATTCCCAACAGGAGCAAAGTTACAGGCCACTTTTCATAAAAAGCCATAGACAGTGTAATCCTCACTCATCTTTATTTCTCCTTATATGGGTCAAAACTCAAAAAATAAATTTTTTCTAGGACTTTTTGTGGTTTTTTCTAATAGAGGACATCATAATGAACAAAAAACGTTACTATTATGATGGGTTATTCCCAACAGGAGCAAAGTTACAAGCCACTTTTCATAAGAAGCCATAGACAGTGTGATCCTCACTAATCTTTATTTCTCTTTATTCGGGTCAAAACTCAAAAAATAAATTTTTTCTAGCACTTTTTGTGGTTTTTTCTAATAGAGGACATCATAATGAAGAAAAAACGTTACTATTATGATGGGTTATTCCCAACAGGAGCAAAGTTACAGGCCACTTTTCATAAAAAGCCATAGACAGTGTAATCCTCACTCATCTTTATTTATCCTTATATGGGTCCAAACTCAAAAAATAAATTTTTCCTAGGACTTTTTGTGGTTTTTTCTTATAGAGGATATCATAATGACCAAAAAACGTTACTATTATGATGGGTTATTCCCAACAGGAGCAAAGTTACAGGCCACTTTTCATAAAAAGCCAAAGACAGTGTAATCCTCACTCATCTTTGTTTCTCCTTATATGGGTCAAAACTCAAAAAATAAATTTTTTCTAGGACTTTTTGTGGTTTTTTCTAATAGAGGACATCATAATGAACAAAAAACGTTACTATTATGATGGGTTATTCCCAACAGGAGCAAAGTTACAGGCCACTTTTCATAAAAAGCCATAGACAGTGTAATCCTCACTCATCTTTATTTATCCTTATATGGGTCCAAACTCAAAAAATAAATTTTTCCTAGGACTTTTTGTGGTTTTTTCTTATAGAGGACATCATAATGAACAAAAAACATTACTATTATGATGGGTTATTCCCAACAGGAGCAAAGTTACAGGCCACTTTTCATAAAAAGCCATAGACAGTGTGATCCTCACTAATCTTTATTTCTCCTTATATGGGTCAAAACTCAAAAAATAAATTTTTTCTAGGACTTTTTGTGGTTTTTTCTAATAGAGGACATCATAATGAACAAAAAACGTTACTATTATGATGGGTTATTCCCAACAGGAGCAAAGTTACAGGCCACTTTTCATAAAAAGCCATAGACAGTGTAATCCTCACTCATCTTTATTTCTCCTTATATGGGTCAAAACTCAAAAAATAAATTTTTTCTAGGACTTTTTGTGGTTTTTTCTAATAGAGGACATCATAATGAACAAAAAACGTTACTATTATGATGGGTTATTCCCAACAGGAGCAAAGTTACAGGCCACTTTTCATAAAAAGCCATAGACAGTGTAATCCTCACTCATCTTTATTTATCCTTATATGGGTCCAAACTCAAAAAATAAATTTTTCCTAGGACTTTTTGTGGTTTTTTCTTATAGAGGACATCATAATGAACAAAAAACATTACTATTATGATGGGTTATTCCCAACAGGAGCAAAGTTACAGGCCACTTTTCATAAAAAGCCATAGACAGTGTGATCCTCACTAATCTTTATTTCTCCTTATATGGGTCAAAACTCAAAAAATAAATTTTTTCTAGGACTTTTTGTGGTTTTTTCTAATAGAGGACATCATAATGAACAAAAAACGTTACTATTATGATGGGTTATTCCCAACAGGAGCAAAGTTACAGGCCACTTTTCATAAAAAGCCATAGACAGTGTGATCCTCACTAATCTTTATTTCTCCTTATATGGGTCAAAACTCAAAAAATAAATTTTTTCTAGGACTTTTTGTGGTTTTTTCTAATAGAGGACATCATAATGAACAAAAAACGTTACTATTATGATGGGTTATTCCCAACAGGAGCAAAGTTACAGGCCACTTTTCATACAAAGCCATAGACAGTGTAATCCTCACTCATCTTTATTTATCCTTATATGGGTCCAAACTCAAAAAATAAATTTTTCCTAGGACTTTTTGTGGTTTTTTCTTATAGAGGACATCATAATGAACAAAAAACGTTACTATTATAATGGGTTATTCCCAACAGGAGCAAAGTTACAGGCCACTTTTCATAAAAAGCCATAGACAGTGTAATCCTCACTCATCTTTATTTATCCTTATATGGGTCCAAACTCAAAAAATAAATTTTTCCTAGGACTTTTTGTGGTTTTTTCTTATAGAGGACATCATAATGAACAAAAAACGTTACTATTATGATGGGTTATTCCCAACAGGAGCAAAGTTACAGGCCACTTTTCATAAAAAGCCATAGACAGTGTGATCTTCACTAATCTTTATTTCTCCTTATATGGGTCAAATCTCAAAAAATAAATTTTTTCTAGGACTTTTTGTGGTTTTTTCTAATAGAGGACATCATAATGAACAAAAAACGTTACTATTATGATGGGTTATTCCCAACAGGAGCAAAGTTACAGGCCACTTTTCATAAAAAGCCATAGACAGTGTAATCCTCACTCATCTTTATTTCTCCTTATATGGGTCAAAACTCAAAAAATAAATTTTTTCTAGGACTTTTTGTGGTTTTTTCTAATAGAGGACATCATAATGAACAAAAAACGTTACTATTATGATGGGTTATTCCCAACAGGAGCAAAGTTACAGGCCACTTTTCATAAAAAGCCATAGACAGTGTAATCCCCACTCATCTTTATTTATCCTTATATGGGTCCAAACTCAAAAAATAAATTTTTCCTAGGACTTTTTGTGGTTTTTTCTTATAGAGGACATCATAATGAACAAAAAACATTACTATTATGATGGGTTATTCCCAACAGGAGCAAAGTTACAGGCCACTTTTCATAAAAAGCCATAGACAGTGTAATCCTCACTAATCTTTATTTCTCCTTATATGGGTCAAAACTCAAAAAATAAATTTTTTCTAGGACTTTTTGTGGTTTTTTCTAATAGAGGACATCATAATGAACAAAAAACGTTACTATTATGATGGGTTATTCCCAACAGGAGCAAAGTTACAGGCCACTTTTCATAAAAAGCCATAGACAGTGTAATCCTCACTCATCTTTATTTATCCTGATATGGGTCCAAACTCAAAAAATAAATTTTTCCTAGGACTTTTTGTGGTTTTTTCTTATAGAGGACATCATAATGAACAAAAAACATTACTATTATGATGGGTTATTCCCAACAGGAGCAAAGTTACAGGCCACTTCTCATAAAAAGCCATAGACAGTGTGATCCTCACTAATCTTTATTTCTCCTTATATGGGTCAAAACTCAAAAAATAAATTTTTTCTAGGACTTTTTGTGGTTTTTTCTTATAGAGGACATCATAATGAACAAAAAACATTACTATTATGATGGGTTATTCCCAACAGGAGCAAAGTTACAGGCCACTTTTCATAAAAAGCCATAGACAGTGTGATCCTCACTAATCTTTATTTCTCCTTATATAGGTCGAAACTCAAAAAATAAATTTTTTCTAGGACTTTTTGTGGTTTTTTCTAATAGAGGACATCATAATGAACAAAAAACGTTACTATTATGATGGGTTATTCCCAACAGGAGCAAAGTTACAGGCCACTTTTCATAAAAAGCCAAAGACAGTGTAATCCTCACTCATCTTTATTTCTCCTTACATGGGTCAAAACTCAAAAAATAAATTTTTTCTAGGACTTTTTGTGGTTTTTTCTAATAGAGGACATCATAATGAACAAAAAACGTTACTATTATGATGGGTTATTCCCAACAGGAGCAAAGTTACAGGCCACTTTTCATAAAAAGCCATAGACAGTGTAATCCTCACTCATCTTTATTTATCCTTATATGGGTCCAAACTCAAAAAATAAATTTTTCCTAGGACTTTTTGTGGTTTTTTCTTATAGAGGACATCATAATGAACAAAAAATGTTACTATTATGATGGGTTATTCCCAACAGGAGCAAAGTTACAGGCCACTTTTCATAAAAAGCCATAGACAGTGTAATCCTCACTCATCTTTATTTATCCTTATATGGGTCCAAACTCAAAAAATAAATTTTTTCTAAGACTTTTTGTGGTTTTTTCTAACAGAGGACATCATAATGAACAAAAAACGTTACTATTATGATGGGTTATTCCCAACAGGAGCAAAGTTACAGGCCACTTTTCATAAAAAGCAATAGACAGTGTAATCCTCACTAATCTTTATTTCTCCTTATATGGGTCAAAACTCAAAAAATAAATTTTTTCTAGGACTTTTTGTGGTTTTTTCTAATAGAGGACATCATAATGAACAAAAAACGTTACTATTATGATGGGTTATTCCCAACAGGAGCAAAGTTACAGGCCACTTTTCATAAAAAGCCATAGACAGTGTAATCCTCACTCATCTTTATTTATCCTTATATGGGTCCAAACTCAAAAAATAAATTTTTCCTAGGACTTTTTGTGGTTTTTTCTTATAGAGGACATCATAATGAACAAAAAACATTACTATTATGATGGGTTATTCCCAACAGGAGCAAAGTTACAGGCCACTTTTTATAAAAAGCCATAGACAGTGTGATCCTCACTAATCTTTATTTCTCCTTATTCGGGTCAAAACTCAAAAAATAAATTTTTTCTAGGACTTTTTGTGTTTTTTTCTAATAGAGGACATCATAATGAACAAAAAACGTTACTATTATGATGGGTTATTCCCAACAGGAGCAAAGTTACAGGCCACTTTTCATAAAAAGCCATAGACAGTGTAATCCTCACTAATCTTTATTTCTCCTTATATGGGTCAAAACTCAAAAAATAAATTTTTTCTAGCACTTTTTGTGGTTTTTTCTAATAGAGGACATCATAATGAACAAAAAACGTTACTATTATGATGGGTTATTCCCAACAGGAGCAAAGTTACAGGCCACTTTTCATAAAAAGCCATAGACAGTGTAATCCTCACTAATCTTTATTTCTCCTTATATGGGTCAAAACTCAAAAAATAAATTTTTTCTAGGACTTTTTGTGGTTTTTTCTAATAGAGGACATCATAATGAACAAAAAACGTTACTATTATGATGGGTTATTCCCAACAGGAGCAAAGTTACAGGCCACTTTTCATAAAAAGCCATAGACAGTGTAATCCTCACTCATCTTTATTTATCCTTATATGGGTCCAAACTCAAAAAATAAATTTTTTCTAGGACTTTTTGTGGTTTTTTCTAATAGAGGACATCATAATGAACAAAAAACGTTACTATTATGATGGGTTATTCCCAACAGGAGCAAAGTTACAGGCCACTTTTCATAAAAAGCCATAGACAGTGTAATCCTCACTCATCTTTATTTATCCTTATATGGGTCCAAACTCAAAAAATAAATTTTTCCTAGGACTTTTTGTGGTTTTTTCTTATAGAGGATATCATAATGAACAAAAAACGTTACTATTATGATGGGTTATTCCCAACAGGAGCAAAGTTACAGGCCACTTTTCATAAAAAGCCATAGACAGTGTGATCCTCACTAATCTTTATTTCTCCTTATATGGGTCAAAACTCAAAAAATAAATTTTTTCTAGGACTTTTTGTGGTTTTTTCTAATAGAGGACATCATAATGAACAAAAAACGTTACTATTATGATGGGTTATTCCCAACAGGAGCAAAGTTACAGGCCACTTTTCATAAAAAGCCAAAGACAGTGTAATCCTCACTCATCTTTATTTCTCCTTATATGGGTCAAAACTCAAAAAATAAATTTTTTCTAGGACTTTTTGTGGTTTTTTCTAATAGAGGACATCATAATGAACAAAAAACGTTACTATTATGATGGGTTATTCCCAACAGGAGCAAAGTTACAGGCCACTTTTCATAAAAAGCCATAGACAGTGTAATCCTCACTTATCTTTATTTATCCTTATATGGGTCCAAACTAAAAAAATAAATTTTTCCTAGGACTTTTTGTGGTTTTTTCTTATAGAGGACATCATAATGAACAAAAAATGTTACTATTATGATGGGTTATTCCCAACAGGAGCAAAGTTACAGGCCACTTTTCATAAAAAGCCATAGACAGTGTAATCCTCACTCATCTTTATTTATCCTTATATGGGTCCAAACTCAAAAAATAAATTTTTCCTAGGACTTTTTGTGGTTTTTTCTTATAGAGGACATCATAATGAACAAAAAACATTACTATTATGATGGGTTATTCCCAACAGGAGCAAAGTTACAGGCCACTTTTCATAAGAAGCCATAGACAGTGTGATCCTCACTAATCTTTATTTCTCTTTATTCGGGTCAAAACTCAAAAAATAAATTTTTTCTAGCACTTTTTGTGGTTTTTTCTAATAGAGGACATCATAATGAAGAAAAAACGTTACTATTATGATGGGTTATTCCCAACAGGAGCAAAGTTACAGGCCACTTTTCATAAAAAGCCATAGACAGTTTAATCCTCACTCATCTTTATTTATCCTGATATGGGTCCAAACTCAAAAAATAAATTTTTCCTAGGACTTTTTGTGGTTTTTTCTTATAGAGGACATCATAATGAACAAAAAACATTACTATTATGATGGGTTATTCCCAACAGGAGCAAAGTTACAGGCCACTTTTCATAAAAAGCCATAGACAGTGTAATCCTCACTAATCTTTATTTCTCCTTATATGGGTCAAAACTCAAAAAATAAATTTTTTCTAGGACTTTTTGTGGTTTTTTCTAATAGAGGACATCATAATGAACAAAAAACGTTACTATTATGATGGGTTATTCCCAACAGGAGCAAAGTTACAGGCCACTTTTCATAAAAAGCCATAGACAGTGTAATCCTCACTCATCTTTATTTATCCTGATATGGGTCCAAACTCAAAAAATAAATTTTTCCTAGGACTTTTTGTGGTTTTTTCTTATAGAGGACATCATAATGAACAAAAAACATTACTATTATGATGGGTTATTCCCAACAGGAGCAAAGTTACAGGCCACTTTTCATAAAAAGCCATAGACAGTGTGATCCTCACTAATCTTTATTTCTCCTTATATGGGTCAAAACTCAAAAAATAAATTTTTTCTAGGACTTTTTGTGGTTTTTTCTAATAGAGGACATCATAATGAACAAAAAACGTTACTATTATGATGGGTTATTCCCGACAGGAGCAAAGTTACAGGCCACTTTTCATAAAAAGCCATAGACAGTGTGATCCTCACTAATCTTTATTTCTCCTTATATGGGTCGAAACTCAAAAAATAAATTTTTTCTAGGACTTTTTGTGGTTTTTTCTAATAGAGGACATCATAATGAACAAAAAACGTTACTATTATGATGGGTTATTCCCAACAGGAGCAAAGTTACAGGCCACTTTTCATAAAAAGCCATAGACAGTGTAATCCTCACTCATCTTTATTTATCCTTATATGGGTCCAAACTCAAAAAATAAATTTTTCCTAGGACTTTTTGTGGTTTTTTCTTATAGAGGACATCATAATGAACAAAAAACATTACTATTATGATGGGTTATTCCCAACAGGAGCAAAGTAACAGGCCACTTTTCATAAAAAGCCATAGACAGTGTGATCCTCACTAATCTTTATTTCTCCTTATATGGGTCAAAACTCAAAAAATAAATTTTTTCTAGGACTTTTTGTGGTTTTTTCTAATAGAGGACATCATAATGAACAAAAAACGTTACTATTATGATGGGTTATTCCCAACAGGAGCAAAGTTACAGGCCACTTTTCATGAAAAGCCATAGACAGTGTAATCCACACTAATCTTTATTTCTCCTTATATGGGTCAAAACTCAAAAAATAAATTTTTTCTAGCACTTTTTGTGGTTTTTTCTAATAGAGGACATCATAATGAACAAAAAACGTTACTATTATGATGGGTTATTCCCAACAGGAGCAAAGTTACAGGCCACTTTTCATAAAAAGCCATAGACAGTATAATCCTCACTCATCTTTATTTATCCTTATATCGGTCCAAACTCAAAAAATAAATTTTTCCTAGGACTTTTTGTGGTTTTTTCTTATAGAGGATATCATAATGAACAAAAAACGTTACTATTATGATGGGTTATTCCCAACAGGAGCAAAGTTACAGGCCACTTTTCATAAAAAGCCATAGACAGTGTGATCCTCACTAATCTTTATTTCTCCTTATATGGGTCAAAACTCAAAAAATAAATTTTTTCTAGGACTTTTTGTGGTTTTTTCTAATAGAGGACATCATAATGAACAAAAAACGTTACTATTATGATGGGTTATTCCCAACAGGAGCAAAGTTACAGGCCACTTTTCATAAAAAGCCAAAGACAGTGTAATCCTCACTCATCTTTATTTCTCCTTATATGGGTCAAAACTCAAAAAATAAATTTTTTCTAGGACTTTTTGTGGTTTTTTCTAATAGAGGACATCATAATGAACAAAAAACGTTACTATTATGATGGGTTATTCCCAACAGGAGCAAAGTTACAGGCCACTTTTCATAAAAAGCCATAGACAGTGTAATCCTCACTCATCTTTATTTATCCTTATATGGGTCCAAACTCAAAAAATAAATTTTTCCTAGGACTTTTTGTGGTTTTTTCTTATAGAGGACATCATAATGAACAAAAAATGTTACTATTATGATAGGTTATTCCCAACAGGAGCAAAGTTGCAGGCCACTTTTCATAAAAAGCCATAGACAGTGTAATCCTCACTCATCTTTATTTATCCTTATATGGGTCCAAACTCAAAAAATAAATTTTTCCTAGGACTTTTTGTGGTTTTTTCTTATAGAGGATATCATAATGAACAAAAAACGTTACTATTATGATGGGTTATTCCCAACAGGAGCAAAGTTACAGGCCACTTTTCATAAAAAGCCATAGACAGTGTGATCCTCACTAATCTTTATTTCTCCTTATATGGGTCAAAACTCAAAAAATAAATTTTTTCTAGGACTTTTTGTGGTTTTTTCTAATAGAGGACATCATAATGAACAAAAAACGTTACTATTATGATGGGTTATTCCCAACAGGAGCAAAGTTACAGGCCACTTTTCATAAAAAGCCAAAGACAGTGTAATCCTCACTCATCTTTATTTCTCCTTATATGGGTCAAAACTCAAAAAATAAATTTTTTCTAGGACTTTTTGTGGTTTTTTCTAATAGAGGATATCATAATGAACAAAAAACGTTACTATTATGATGGGTTATTCCCAACAGGAGCAAAGTTACAGGCCACTTTTCATAAAAAGCCATAGACAGTGTGATCCTCACTAATCTTTATTTCTCCTTATATGGGTCAAAACTCAAAAAATAAATTTTTTCTAGGACTTTTTGTGGTTTTTTCTAATAGAGGACATCATAATGAACAAAAAACGTTACTATTATGATGGGTTATTCCCAACAGGAGCAAAGTTACAGGCCACTTTTCATAAAAAGCCAAAGACAGTGTAATCCTCACTCATCTTTATTTCTCCTTATATGGGTCAAAACTCAAAAAATAAATTTTTTCTAGGACTTTTTGTGGTTTTTTCTAATAGAGGACATCATAATGAACAAAAAACGTTACTATTATGATGGGTTATTCCCAACAGGAGCAAAGTTACAGGCCACTTTTCATAAAAAGCCATAGACAGTGTAATCCTCACTCATCTTTATTTATCCTTATATGGGTCCAAACTCAAAAAATAAATTTTTCCTAGGACTTTTTGTGGTTTTTTCTTATAGAGGACATCATAATGAACAAAAAACATTACTATTATGATGGGTTATTCCCAACAGGAGCAAAGTTACAGGCCATTTTTCATAAAAAGCCATAGACAGTGTAATCCTCACTCATCTTTATTTATCCTTATATGGGTCCAAACTCAAAAAATAAATTTTTTCTAAGACTTTTTGTGGTTTTTTCTAACAGAGGACATCATAATGAACAAAAAACGTTACTATTATGATGGGTTATTCCCAACAGGAGCAAAGTTACAGGCCACTTTTCATAAAAAGCAATAGACAGTGTAATCCTCACTAATCTTTATTTCTCCTTATATGGGTCAAAACTCAAAAAATAAATTTTTTCTAGGACTTTTTGTGGTTTTTTCTAATAGAGGACATCATAATGAACAAAAAACGTTACTATTATGATGGGTTATTCCCAACAGGAGCAAAGTTACAGGCCACTTTTCATAAAAAGCCATAGACAGTGTAATCCTCACTCATCTTTATTTATCCTTATATGGGTCCAAACTCAAAAAATAAATTTTTCCTAGGACTTTTTGTGGTTTTTTCTTATAGAGGACATCATAATGAACAAAAAACATTACTATTATGATGGGTTATTCCCAACAGGAGCAAAGTTACAGGCCACTTTTTATAAAAAGCCATAGACAGTGTGATCCTCACTAATCTTTATTTCTCCTTATTCGGGTCAAAACAAAAAATAAATTTTTTCTAGGACTTTTTGTGGTTTTTTCTAATAGAGGACATCATAATGAACAAAAAACGTTACTATTATGATGGGTTATTCCCAACAGGAGCAAAGTTACAGGCCACTTTTCATAAAAAGCCATAGACAGTGTAATCCTCACTAATCTTTATTTCTCCTTATATGGGTCAAAACTCAAAAAATAAATTTTTTCTAGCACTTTTTGTGGTTTTTTCTAATAGAGGACATCATAATGAACAAAAAACGTTACTATTATGATGGGTTATTCCCAACAGGAGCAAAGTTACAGGCCACTTTTCATAAAAAGCCATAGACAGTGTAATCCTCACTAATCTTTATTTCTCCTTATATGGGTCAAAACTCAAAAAATAAATTTTTTCTAGGACTTTTTGTGGTTTTTTCTAATAGAGGACATCATAATGAACAAAAAACGTTACTATTATGATGGGTTATTCCCAACAGGAGCAAAGTTACAGGCCACTTTTCATAAAAAGCCATAGACAGTATAATCCTCACTCATCTTTATTTATCCTTATATCGGTCCAAACTCAAAAAATAAATTTTTTCTAGGACTTTTTGTGGTTTTTTCTAATAGAGGACATCATAATGAACAAAAAACGTTACTATTATGATGGGTTATTCCCAACAGGAGCAGAGTTACAGGCCACTTTTCATAAAAAGCCATAGACAGTGTAATCCTCACTCATCTCTATTTATCCTTATATGGGTCCAAACTCAAAAAATAAATTTTTCCTAGGACTTTTTGTGGTTTTTTCTTATAGAGGATATCATAATGAACAAAAAACGTTACTATTATGATGGGTTATTCCCAACAGGAGCAAAGTTACAGGCCACTTTTCATAAAAAGCCATAGACAGTGTGATCCTCACTAATCTTTATTTCTCCTTATATGGGTCAAAACTCAAAAAATAAATTTTTTCTAGGACTTTTTGTGGTTTTTTCTAATAGAGGACATCATAATGAACAAAAAACGTTACTATTATGATGGGTTATTCCCAACAGGAGCAAAGTTACAGGCCACTTTTCATAAAAAGCCAAAGACAGTGTAATCCTCACTCATCTTTATTTCTCCTTATATGGGTCAAAACTCAAAAAATAAATTTTTTCTAGGACTTTTTGTGGTTTTTTCTAATAGAGGATATCATAATGAACAAAAAACGTTACTATTATGATGGGTTATTCCCAACAGGAGCAAAGTTACAGGCCACTTTTCATAAAAAGCCATAGACAGTGTGATCCTCACTAATCTTTATTTCTCCTTATATGGGTCAAAACTCAAAAAATAAATTTTTTCTAGGACTTTTTGTGGTTTTTTCTAATAGAGGACATCATAATGAACAAAAAACGTTACTATTATGATGGGTTATTCCCAACAGGAGCAAAGTTACAGGCCACTTTTCATAAAAAGCCAAAGACAGTGTAATCCTCACTCATCTTTATTTCTCCTTATATGGGTCAAAACTCAAAAAATAAATTTTTTCTAGGACTTTTTGTGGTTTTTTCTAATAGAGGACATCATAATGAACAAAAAACGTTACTATTATGATGGGTTATTCCCAACAGGAGCAAAGTTACAGGCCACTTTTCATAAAAAGCCATAGACAGTGTAATCCTCACTCATCTTTATTTATCCTTATATGGGTCCAAACTCAAAAAATAAATTTTTCCTAGGACTTTTTGTGGTTTTTTCTTATAGAGGACATCATAATGAACAAAAAACATTACTATTATGATGGGTTATTCCCAACAGGAGCAAAGTTACAGGCCATTTTTCATAAAAAGCCATAGACAGTGTAATCCTCACTCATCTTTATTTATCCTTATATGGGTCCAAACTCAAAAAATAAATTTTTTCTAAGACTTTTTGTGGTTTTTTCTAACAGAGGACATCATAATGAACAAAAAACGTTACTATTATGATGGGTTATTCCCAACAGGAGCAAAGTTACAGGCCACTTTTCATAAAAAGCAATAGACAGTGTAATCCTCACTAATCTTTATTTCTCCTTATATGGGTCAAAACTCAAAAAATAAATTTTTTCTAGGACTTTTTGTGGTTTTTTCTAATAGAGGACATCATAATGAACAAAAAACGTTACTATTATGATGGGTTATTCCCAACAGGAGCAAAGTTACAGGCCACTTTTCATAAAAAGCCATAGACAGTGTAATCCTCACTCATCTTTATTTATCCTTATATGGGTCCAAACTCAAAAAATAAATTTTTCCTAGGACTTTTTGTGGTTTTTTCTTATAGAGGACATCATAATGAACAAAAAACATTACTATTATGATGGGTTATTCCCAACAGGAGCAAAGTTACAGGCCATTTTTCATAAAAAGCCATAGACAGTGTAATCCTCACTCATCTTTATTTATCCTTATATGGGTCCAAACTCAAAAAATAAATTTTTTCTAAGACTTTTTGTGGTTTTTTCTAACAGAGGACATCATAATGAACAAAAAACGTTACTATTATGATGGGTTATTCCCAACAGGAGCAAAGTTACAGGCCACTTTTCATAAAAAGCAATAGACAGTGTAATCCTCACTAATCTTTATTTCTCCTTATATGGGTCAAAACTCAAAAAATAAATTTTTTCTAGGACTTTTTGTGGTTTTTTCTAATAGAGGACATCATAATGAACAAAAAACGTTACTATTATGATGGGTTATTCCCAACAGGAGCAAAGTTACAGGCCACTTTTCATAAAAAGCCATAGACAGTGTAATCCTCACTCATCTTTATTTATCCTTATATGGGTCCAAACTCAAAAAATAAATTTTTCCTAGGACTTTTTGTGGTTTTTTCTTATAGAGGACATCATAATGAACAAAAAACATTACTATTATGATGGGTTATTCCCAACAGGAGCAAAGTTACAGGCCACTTTTTATAAAAAGCCATAGACAGTGTGATCCTCACTAATCTTTATTTCTCCTTATTCGGGTCAAAACTCAAAAAATAAATTTTTTCTAGGACTTTTTGTGGTTTTTTCTAATAGAGGACATCATAATGAACAAAAAACGTTACTATTATGATGGGTTATTCCCAACAGGAGCAAAGTTACAGGCCACTTTTCATAAAAAGCCATAGACAGTGTAATCCTCACTAATCTTTATTTCTCCTTATATGGGTCAAAACTCAAAAAATAAATTTTTTCTAGCACTTTTTGTGGTTTTTTCTAATAGAGGACATCATAATGAACAAAAAACGTTACTATTATGATGGGTTATTCCCAACAGGAGCAAAGTTACAGGCCACTTTTCATAAAAAGCCATAGACAGTGTAATCCTCACTAATCTTTATTTCTCCTTATATGGGTCAAAACTCAAAAAATAAATTTTTTCTAGGACTTTTTGTGGTTTTTTCTAATAGAGGACATCATAATGAACAAAAAACGTTACTATTATGATGGGTTATTCCCAACAGGAGCAAAGTTACAGGCCACTTTTCATAAAAAGCCATAGACAGTGTAATCCTCACTCATCTTTATTTATCCTTATATGGGTCCAAACTCAAAAAATAAATTTTTTCTAGGACTTTTTGTGGTTTTTTCTAATAGAGGACATCATAATGAACAAAAAACGTTACTATTATGATGGGTTATTCCCAACAGGAGCAAAGTTACAGGCCACTTTTCATAAAAAGCCATAGACAGTGTAATCCTCACTCATCTTTATTTATCCTTATATGGGTCCAAACTCAAAAAATAAATTTTTCCTAGGACTTTTTGTGGTTTTTTCTTATAGAGGATATCATAATGAACAAAAAACGTTACTATTATGATGGGTTATTCCCAACAGGAGCAAAGTTACAGGCCACTTTTCATAAAAAGCCATAGACAGTGTGATCCTCACTAATCTTTATTTCTCCTTATATGGGTCAAAACTCAAAAAATAAATTTTTTCTAGGACTTTTTGTGGTTTTTTCTAATAGAGGACATCATAATGAACAAAAAACGTTACTATTATGATGGGTTATTCCCAACAGGAGCAAAGTTACAGGCCACTTTTCATAAAAAGCCAAAGACAGTGTAATCCTCACTCATCTTTATTTCTCCTTATATGGGTCAAAACTCAAAAAATAAATTTTTTCTAGGACTTTTTGTGGTTTTTTCTAATAGAGGACATCATAATGAACAAAAAACGTTACTATTATGATGGGTTATTCCCAACAGGAGCAAAGTTACAGGCCACTTTTCATAAAAAGCCATAGACAGTGTAATCCTCACTCATCTTTATTTATTCTTATATGGGTCCAAACTCAAAAAATAAATTTTTCCTAGGACTTTTTGTGGTTTTTTCTTATAGAGGACATCATAATGAACAAAAAACATTACTATTATGATGGGTTATTCCCAACAGGAGCAAAGTTACAGGCCATTTTTCATAAAAAGCCATAGACAGTGTAATCCTCACTCATCTTTATTTATCCTTATATGGGTCCAAACTCAAAAAATAAATTTTTTCTAAGACTTTTTGTGGTTTTTTCTAACAGAGGACATCATAATGAACAAAAAACGTTAATATTATGATGGGTTATTCCCAACAGGAGCAAAGTTACAGGCCACTTTTCATAAAAAGCAATAGACAGTGTAATCCTCACTAATCTTTATTTCTCCTTATATGGGTCAAAACTCAAAAAATAAATTTTTTCTAGGACTTTTTGTGGTTTTTTCTAATAGAGGACATCATAATGAACAAAAAACGTTACTATTATGATGGGTTATTCCCAACAGGAGCAAAGTTACAGGCCACTTTTCATAAAAAGCCATAGACAGTGTAATCCTCACTCATCTTTATTTATCCTTATATGGGTCCAAACTCAAAAAATAAATTTTTCCTAGGACTTTTTGTGGTTTTTTCTTATAGAGGACATCATAATGAACAAAAAACATTACTATTATGATGGGTTATTCCCAACAGGAGCAAAGTTACAGGCCACTTTTTATAAAAAGCCATAGACAGTGTGATCCTCACTAATCTTTATTTCTCCTTATTCGGGTCAAAACTCAAAAAATAAATTTTTTCTAGGACTTTTTGTGGTTTTTTCTAATAGAGGACATCATAATGAACAAAAAACGTTACTATTATGATGGGTTATTCCCAACAGGAGCAAAGTTACAGGCCACTTTTCATAAAAAGCCATAGACAGTGTAATCCTCACTAATCTTTATTTCTCCTTATATGGGTCAAAACTCAAAAAATAAATTTTTTCTAGCACTTTTTGTGGTTTTTTCTAATAGAGGACATCATAATGAACAAAAAACGTTACTATTATGATGGGTTATTCCCAACAGGAGCAAAGTTACAGGCCACTTTTCATAAAAAGCCATAGACAGTGTAATCCTCACTAATCTTTATTTCTCCTTATATGGGTCAAAACTCAAAAAATAAATTTTTTCTAGGACTTTTTGTGGTTTTTTCTAATAGAGGACATCATAATGAACAAAAAACGTTACTATTATGATGGGTTATTCCCAACAGGAGCAAAGTTACAGGCCACTTTTCATAAAAAGCCATAGACAGTGTAATCCTCACTCATCTTTATTTATCCTTATATGGGTCCAAACTCAAAAAATAAATTTTTCCTAGGACTTTTTGTGGTTTTTTCTTATAGAGGACATCATAATGAACAAAAAACGTTACTATTATGATGGGTTATTCCCAACAGGAGCAAAGTTACAGGCCACTTTTCATAAAAAGCCATAGACAGTGTGATCCTCACTAATCTTTATTTCTCCTTATATGGGTCAAAACTCAAAACATAAATTTTTTCTAGGACTTTTTGTGGTTTTTTCTAATAGAGGACATCATAATGAACAAAAAACGTTACTATTATGATGTGTTATTCCCAACAGGAGCAAAGTTACAGGCCACTTTTCATGAAAAGCCATAGACAGTGTAATCCACACTAATCTTTATTTCTCCTTATATGGGTCAAAACTCAAAAAATAAATTTTTTCTAGCACTTTTTGTGGTTTTTTCTAATAGAGGACATCATAATGAACAAAAAACGTTACTATTATGATGGGTTATTCCCAACAGGAGCAAAGTTACAGGCCACTTTTCATAAAAAGCCATAGACAGTATAATCCTCACTCATCTTTATTTATCCTTATATGGGTCCAAACTCAAAAAATAAATTTTTCCTAGGACTTTTTGTGGTTTTTTCTTATAGAGGACATCATAATGAACAAAAAACGTTACTATTATGATGGGTTATTCCCAACAGGAGCAAAGTTACAGGCCACTTTTCATAAAAAGCCATAGACAGTGTAATCCTCACTAATCTTTATTTCTCCTTATATGGGTCAAAACTCAAAAAATAAATTTTTTCTAGGACTTTTTGTGGTTTTTTCTAATAGAGGACATCATAATGAACAAAAAACGTTACTATTATGATGGGTTATTCCCAACAGGAGCAAAGTTACAGGCCACTTTTCATAAAAAGCCATAGACAGTGTAATCCTCACTCATCTTTATTTATCCTTATATGGGTCCAAACTCAAAAAATAAATTTTTCCTAGGACTTTTTGTGGTTTTTTCTTATAGAGGATATCATAATGAACAAAAAACGTTACTATTATGATGGGTTATTCCCAACAGGAGCAAAGTTACAGGCCACTTTCCATAAAAAGCCATAGACAGTGTGATCCTCACTAATCTTTATTTCTCCTTATATGGGTCAAAACTCAAAAAATAAATTTTTTCTAGGACTTTTTGTGGTTTTTTCTAATAGAGGACATCATAATGAACAAAAAACGTTAGTATTATGATGGGTTATTCCCAACAGGAGCAAAGTTACAGGCCACTTTTCATAAAAAGCCATAGACAGTGTAATCCTCACTCATCTTTATTTCTCTTTATATGGGTCAAAACTCAAAAAATAAATTTTTTCTAGGACTTTTTGTGGTTTTTTCTAATAGAGGACATCATAATGAACAAAAAACGTTGCTATTATGATGGGTTATTCCCAACAGGAGCAAAGTTACAGGCCACTTTTCATAAAAAGCCATAGACAGTGTAATCCTCACTCATCTTTATTTATCCTTATATGGGTCCAAACTCAAAAAATAAATTTTTCCTAGGACTTTTTGTGGTTTTTTCTTATAGAGGACATCATAATGAACAAAAAACATTACTATTATGATGGGTTATTCCCAACAGGAGCAAAGTTACAGGCCACTTTTCATAAAAAGCCATAGACAGTGTGATCCTCACTAATCTTTATTTCTCTTTATTCGGGTCAAAACTCAAAAAATAAATTTTTTCTAGGACTTTTTGTGGTTTTTTTTAATAGAGGACATCATAATGAACAAAAAACGTTACTATTATGATGGGTTATTCCCAACAGGAGCAAAGTTACAGGCCACTTTTTATAAAAAGCCATAGACAGTGTAATCCTCACTAATCTTTATTTCTTCTTATATGGGTCAAAACTCAAAAAATAAATTTTTTCTAGCACTTTTTGTGGTTTTTTCTAATAGAGGACATCATAATGAACAAAAAACGTTACTATTATGATGGGTTATTCCCAACAGGAGCAAAGTTACAGGCCACTTTTCATAAAAAGCCATAGACAGTGTAATCCTCACTCATCTTTATTTATCCTGATATGGGTCCAAACTCAAAAAATAAATTTTTCCTAGGACTTTTTGTGGTTTTTTCTTATAGAGGACATCATAATGAACAAAAAACATTACTATTATGATGGGTTATTCCCAACAGGAGCAAAGTTACAGGCCACTTTTCATAGAAAGCCATAGACAGTGTAATCCTCACTAATCTTTATTTCTCCTTATATGGGTCAAAACTCAAAAAATAAATTTTTTCTAGGACTTTTTGTGGTTTTTTCTAATAGAGGACATCATAATGAACAAAAAACGAAACTATTATGATGGGTTATTCCCAACAGGAGCAAAGTTACAGGCCACTTTTCATAAAAAGCCATAGACAGTGTAATCCTCACTCATCTTTATTTATCCTTATATGGGTCCAAACTCAAAAAATAAATTTTTCCTAGGACTTTTTGTGGTTTTTTCTAATAGAGGACATCATAATGAACAAAAAACGTTACTATTATGATGGGTTATTCCCAACAGGAGCAAAGTTACAGGCCACTTTTCATAAAAAGCCATAGACAGTGTAATCCTCACTCATCTTTATTTATCCTTATATGGGTCCAAACTCAAAAAATAAATTTTTCCTAGGACTTTTTGTGGTTTTTTCTTATAGAGGACATCATAATGAACAAAAAACATTACTATTATGATGGGTTATTCCCAACAGGAGCAAAGTTACAGGCCACTTTTCATAAAAAGCCATAGACAGTGTGATCCTCACTAATCTTTATTTCTCCTTATATGGGTCGAAACTCAAAAAATAAATTTTTTCTAGGACTTTTTGTGGTTTTTTCTAATAGAGGACATCATAATGAACAAAAAACGTTACTATTATGATGGGTTATTCCCGACAGGAGCAAAGTTACAGGCCACTTTTCATAAAAAGCCATAGACAGTGTAATCCTCACTAATCTTTATTTCTCCTTATATGGGTCAAAACTCAAAAAATAAATTTTTTCTAGGACTTTTTGTGGTTTTTTCTAATAGAGGACATCATAATGAACAAAAAACGTTACTATTATGATGGGTTATTCCCAACAGGAGCAAAGTTACAGGCCACTTTTCATAAAAAGCCATAGACAGTGTAATCCTCACTCATCTTTATTTATCCTTATATGGGTCCAAACTCAAAAAATAAATTTTTCCTAGGACTTTTTGTGGTTTTTTCTTATAGAGGACATCATAATGAACAAAAAACATTACTATTATGATGGGTTATTCCCAACAGGAGCAAAGTTACAGGCCACTTTTCATAAAAAGCCATAGACAGTGTAATCCTCACTAATCTTTATTTCTCCTTATATGGGTCAAAACTCAAAAAATAAATTTTTTCTAGCACTTTTTGTGGTTTTTTCTAATAGAGGACATCATAATGAACAAAAAACGTTGCTATTATGATGGGTTATTCCCAACAGGAGCAAAGTTACAGGCCACTTTTCATAAAAAGCCATAGACAGTGTAATCCTCACTAATCTTTATTTCTCCTTATATGGGTCAAAACTCAAAAAATAAATTTTTTCTAGCACTTTTTGTGGTTTTTTCTAATAGAGGACATCATAATGAACAAAAAACGTTACTATTATGATGGGTTATTCCCAACAGGAGCAAAGTTACAGGCCACTTTTCATAAAAAGCCATAGACAGTGTAATCCTCACTCATCTTTATTTATCCTTATATGGGTCCAAACTCAAAAAATAAATTTTTCCTAGGACTTTTTGTGGTTTTTTCTTATAGAGGACATCATAATGAACAAAAAATGTTACTATTATGATAGGTTATTCCCAACAGGAGCAAAGTTACAGGCCACTTTTCATAAAAAGCCATAGACAGTGTAATCCTCACTCATCTTTATTTATCCTTATATGGGTCCAAACTCAAAAAATAAATTTTTCCTAGGACTTTTTGTGGTTTTTTCTTATAGAGGATATCATAATGAACAAAAAACGTTACTATTATGATGGGTTATTCCCAACAGGAGCAAAGTTACAGGCCACTTTTCATAAAAAGCCATAGACAGTGTGATCCTCACTAATCTTTATTTCTCCTTATATGGGTCAAAACTCAAAAAATAAATTTTTTCTAGGACTTTTTGTGGTTTTTTCTAATAGAGGACATCATAATGAACAAAAAACGTTACTATTATGATGGGTTATTCCCAACAGGAGCAAAGTTACAGGCCACTTTTCATAAAAAGCCAAAGACAGTGTAATCCTCACTCATCTTTATTTCTCCTTATATGGGTCAAAACTCAAAAAATAAATTTTTTCTAGGACTTTTTGTGGTTTTTTCTAATAGAGGACATCATAATGAACAAAAAACGTTACTATTATGATGGGTTATTCCCAACAGGAGCAAAGTTACAGGCCACTTTTCATAAAAAGCCATAGACAGTGTAATCCTCACTCATCTTTATTTATCCTTATATGGGTCCAAACTCAAAAAATAAATTTTTCCTAGGACTTTTTGTGGTTTTTTCTTATAGAGGACATCATAATGAACAAAAAACATTACTATTATGATGGGTTATTCCCAACAGGAGCAAAGTTACAGGCCATTTTTCATAAAAAGCCATAGACAGTGTAATCCTCACTCATCTTTATTTATCCTTATATGGGTCCAAACTCAAAAAATAAATTTTTTCTAGCACTTTTTGTGGTTTTTTCTAATAGAGGACATCATAATGAACAAAAAACGTTGCTATTATGATGGGTTATTCCCAACAGGAGCAAAGTTACAGGCCACTTTTCATAAAAAGCCATAGACAGTGTAATCCTCACTAATCTTTATTTCTCCTTATATGGGTCAAAACTCAAAAAATAAATTTTTTCTAGCACTTTTTGTGGTTTTTTCTAATAGAGGACATCATAATGAACAAAAAACGTTACTATTATGATGGGTTATTCCCAACAGGAGCAAAGTTACAGGCCACTTTTCATAAAAAGCCATAGACAGTGTAATCCTCACTCATCTTTATTTATCCTTATATGGGTCCAAACTCAAAAAATAAATTTTTCCTAGGACTTTTTGTGGTTTTTTCTTATAGAGGACATCATAATGAACAAAAAATGTTACTATTATGATAGGTTATTCCCAACAGGAGCAAAGTTACAGGCCACTTTTCATAAAAAGCCATAGACAGTGTAATCCTCACTCATCTTTATTTATCCTTATATGGGTCCAAACTCAAAAAATAAATTTTTCCTAGGACTTTTTGTGGTTTTTTCTTATAGAGGATATCATAATGAACAAAAAACGTTACTATTATGATGGGTTATTCCCAACAGGAGCAAAGTTACAGGCCACTTTTCATAAAAAGCCATAGACAGTGTGATCCTCACTAATCTTTATTTCTCCTTATATGGGTCAAAACTCAAAAAATAAATTTTTTCTAGGACTTTTTGTGGTTTTTTCTAATAGAGGACATCATAATGAACAAAAAACGTTACTATTATGATGGGTTATTCCCAACAGGAGCAAAGTTACAGGCCACTTTTCATAAAAAGCCAAAGACAGTGTAATCCTCACTCATCTTTATTTCTCCTTATATGGGTCAAAACTCAAAAAATAAATTTTTTCTAGGACTTTTTGTGGTTTTTTCTAATAGAGGACATCATAATGAACAAAAAACGTTACTATTATGATGGGTTATTCCCAACAGGAGCAAAGTTACAGGCCACTTTTCATAAAAAGCCATAGACAGTGTAATCCTCACTCATCTTTATTTATCCTTATATGGGTCCAAACTCAAAAAATAAATTTTTCCTAGGACTTTTTGTGGTTTTTTCTTATAGAGGACATCATAATGAACAAAAAACATTACTATTATGATGGGTTATTCCCAACAGGAGCAAAGTTACAGGCCATTTTTCATAAAAAGCCATAGACAGTGTAATCCTCACTCATCTTTATTTATCCTTATATGGGTCCAAACTCAAAAAATAAATTTTTTCTAAGACTTTTTGTGGTTTTTTCTAACAGAGGACATCATAATGAACAAAAAACGTTACTATTATGATGGGTTATTCCCAACAGGAGCAAAGTTACAGGCCACTCTTTATAAAAAGCAATAGACAGTGTAATCCTCACTAATCTTTATTTCTCCTTATATGGGTCAAAACTCAAAAAATAAATTTTTTCTAGGACTTTTTGTGGTTTTTTCTAATAGAGGACATTATAATGAACAAAAAACGTTACTATTATGATGGGTTATTCCCAACAGGAGCAAAGTTACAGGCCACTTTTCATAAAAAGCCATAGACAGTGTAATCCTCACTCATCTTTATTTATCCTTATATGGGTCCAAACTCAAAAAATAAATTTTTTCTAGGACTTTTTGTGGTTTTTTCTAATAGAGGACATCATAATGAACAAAAAACGTTACTATTATGATGGGTTATTCCCAACAGGAGCAAAGTTACAGGCCACTTTTCATAAAAAGCCATAGACAGTGTAATCCTCACTCATCTTTATTTATCCTTATATGGGTCCAAACTCAAAAAATAAATTTTTCCTAGGACTTTTTGTGGTTTTTTCTTATAGAGGATATCATAATGAACAAAAAACGTTACTATTATGATGGGTTATTCCCAACAGGAGCAAAGTTACAGGCCACTTTTCATAAAAAGCCATAGACAGTGTGATCCTCACTAATCTTTATTTCTCCTTATATGGGTCAAAACTCAAAAAATAAATTTTTTCTAGGACTTTTTGTGGTTTTTTCTAATAGAGGACATCATAATGAACAAAAAACGTTACTATTATGATGGGTTATTCCCAACAGGAGCAAAGTTACAGGCCACTTTTCATAAAAAGCCAAAGACAGTGTAATCCTCACTCATCTTTATTTCTCCTTATATGGGTCAAAACTCAAAAAATAAATTTTTTCTAGGACTTTTTGTGGTTTTTTCTAATAGAGGACATCATAATGAACAAAAAACGTTACTATTATGATGGGTTATTCCCAACAGGAGCAAAGTTACAGGCCACTTTTCATAAAAAGCCATAGACAGTGTAATCCTCACTCATCTTTATTTATCCTTATATGGGTCCAAACTCAAAAAATAAATTTTTCCTAGGACTTTTTGTGGTTTTTTCTTATAGAGGACATCATAATGAACAAAAAACATTGCTATTATGATGGGTTATTCCCAACAGGAGCAAAGTTACAGGCCATTTTTCATAAAAAGCCATAGACAGTGTAATCCTCACTCATCTTTATTTATCCTTATATGGGTCCAAACTCAAAAAATAAATTTTTTCTAAGACTTTTTGTGGTTTTTTCTAACAGAGGACATCATAATGAACAAAAAACGTTAATATTATGATGGGTTATTCCCAACAGGAGCAAAGTTACAGGCCACTTTTCATAAAAAGCAATAGACAGTGTAATCCTCACTAATCTTTATTTCTCCTTATATGGGTCAAAACTCAAAAAATAAATTTTTTCTAGGACTTTTTGTGGTTTTTTCTAATAGAGGACATCATAATGAACAAAAAACGTTACTATTATGATGGGTTATTCCCAACAGGAGCAAAGTTACAGGCCACTTTTCATAAAAAGCCATAGACAGTGTAATCCTCACTCATCTTTATTTATCCTTATATGGGTCCAAACTCAAAAAATAAATTTTTCCTAGGACTTTTTGTGGTTTTTTCTTATAGAGGACATCATAATGAACAAAAAACATTACTATTATGATGGGTTATTCCCAACAGGAGCAAAGTTACAGGCCACTTTTTATAAAAAGCCATAGACAGTGTGATCCTCACTAATCTTTATTTCTCCTTATTCGGGTCAAAACTCAAAAAATAAATTTTTTCTAGGACTTTTTGTGGTTTTTTCTAATAGAGGACATCATAATGAACAAAAAACGTTACTATTATGATGGGTTATTCCCAACAGGAGCAAAGTTACAGGCCACTTTTCATAAAAAGCCATAGACAGTGTAATCCTCACTAATCTTTATTTCTCCTTATATGGGTCAAAACTCAAAAAATAAATTTTTTCTAGCACTTTTTGTGGTTTTTTCTAATAGAGGACATCATAATGAACAAAAAACGTTACTATTATGATGGGTTATTCCCAACAGGAGCAAAGTTACAGGCCACTTTTCATAAAAAGCCATAGACAGTGTAATCCTCACTAATCTTTATTTCTCCTTATATGGGTCAAAACTCAAAAAATAAATTTTTTCTAGGACTTTTTGTGGTTTTTTCTAATAGAGGACATCATAATGAACAAAAAACGTTAGTATTATGATGGGTTATTCCCAACAGGAGCAAAGTTACAGGCCACTTTTCATAAAAAGCCATAGACAGTGTAATCCTCACTCATCTTTATTTATCCTTATATGGGTCCAAACTCAAAAAATAAATTTTTCCTAGGACGTTTTGTGGTTTTTTCTTATAGAGGACATCATAATGAACAAAAAACGTTACTATTATGATGGGTTATTCCCAACAGGAGCAAAGTTACAGGCCACTTTTCATAAAAAGCCATAGACAGTGTAATCCTCACTAATCTTTATTTCTCCTTATATGGGTCAAAACTCAAAAAATAAATTTTTTCTAGCACTTTTTGTGGTTTTTTCTAATAGAGGACATCATAATGAACAAAAAACGTTACTATTATGATGGGTTATTCCCAACAGGAGCAAAGTTACAGGCCACTTTTCATAAAAAGCCATAGACAGTGTAATCCTCACTCATCTTTATTTATCCTTATATGGGTCCAAACTCAAAAAATAAATTTTTCCTAGGACTTTTTGTGGTTTTTTCTTATAGAGGACATCATAATGAACAAAAAATGTTACTATTATGATAGGTTATTCCCAACAGGAGCAAAGTTACAGGCCACTTTTCATAAAAAGCCATAGACAGTGTAATCCTCACTCATCTTTATTTATCCTTATATGGGTCCAAACTCAAAAAATAAATTTTTCCTAGGACTTTTTGTGGTTTTTTCTTATAGAGGATATCATAATGAACAAAAAACGTTACTATTATGATGGGTTATTCCCAACAGGAGCAAAGTTACAGGCCACTTTCCATAAAAAGCCATAGACAGTGTGATCCTCACTAATCTTTATTTCTCCTTATATGGGTCAAAACTCAAAAAATAAATTTTTTCTAGGACTTTTTGTGGTTTTTTCTAATAGAGGACATCATAATGAACAAAAAACGTTAGTATTATGATGGGTTATTCCCAACAGGAGCAAAGTTACAGGCCACTTTTCATAAAAAGCCATAGACAGTGTAATCCTCACTCATCTTTATTTCTCTTTATATGGGTCAAAACTCAAAAAATAAATTTTTTCTAGGACTTTTTGTGGTTTTTTCTAATAGAGGACATCATAATGAACAAAAAACGTTACTATTATGATGGGTTATTCCCAACAGGAGCAAAGTTACAGGCCACTTTTCATAAAAAGCCATAGACAGTGTAATCCTCACTCATCTTTATTTATCCTTATATGGGTCCAAACTCAAAAAATAAATTTTTCCTAGGACTTTTTGTGGTTTTTTCTTATAGAGGACATCATAATGAACAAAAAACATTACTATTATGATGGGTTATTCCCAACAGGAGCAAAGTTACAGGCCACTTTTTATAAAAAGCCATAGACAGTGTAATCCTCACTAATCTTTATTTCTTCTTATATGGGTCAAAACTCAAAAAATAAATTTTTTCTAGCACTTTTTGTGGTTTTTTCTAATAGAGGACATCATAATGAACAAAAAACGTTACTATTATGATGGGTTATTCCGAACAGGAGCAAAGTTACAGGCCACTTTTCATAAAAAGCCATAGACAGTGTAATCCTCACTCATCTTTATTTATCCTGATATGGGTCCAAACTCAAAAAATAAATTTTTCCTAGGACTTTTTGTGGTTTTTTCTTATAGAGGACATCATAATGAACAAAAAACATTACTATTATGATGGGTTATTCCCAACAGGAGCAAAGTTACAGGCCACTTTTCATAAAAAGCCATAGACAGTGTGATCCTCACTAATCTTTATTTCTCCTTATATGGGTCGAAACTCAAAAAATAAATTTTTTCTAGGACTTTTTGTGGTTTTTTCTAATAGAGGACATCATAATGAACAAAAAACGTTACTATTATGATGGGTTATTCCCAACAGGAGCAAAGTTACAGGCCACTTTTCATAAAAAGCCATAGACAGTGTAATCCTCACTAATCTTTATTTCTCCTTATATGGGTCAAAACTCAAAAAATAAATTTTTTCTAGCTTTTTTTGTGGTTTTTTCTAATAGAGGACATCATAATGAACAAAAAACGTTTCTATTATGATGGGTTATTCCCAACAGGAGCAAAGTTACAGGCCACTTTTCATAAAAAGCCATAGACAGTGTAATCCTCACTAATCTTTATTTCTCCTTATATGGGTCAAAACTCAAAAAATAAATTTTTTCTAGCACTTTTTGTGGTTTTTTCTAATAGAGGACATCATAATGAACAAAAAACGTTACTATTATGATGGGTTATTCCCAACAGGAGCAAAGTTACAGGCCACTTTTCATAAAAAGCCATAGTTAGTGTAATCCTCACTAATCTTTATTTCTCCTTATATGGGTCAAAACTCAAAAAATAAATTTTTTCTAGCACTTTTTGTGGTTTTTTCTAATAGAGGACATCATAATGAACAAAAAACGTTACTATTATGATGGGTTATTCCAAACAGGAGCAAAGTTACAGGCCACTTTTCATAAAAAGCCATAGACAGTGTAATCCTCACTCATCTTTATTTATCCTTATATGGGTCAAAACTCAAAAAATAAATTTTTTCTAGCACTTTTTGTGGTTTTTTCTAATAGAGGACATCATAATGAACAAAAAACGTTACTATTATGATGGGTTATTCCCAACAGGAGCAAAGTTACAGGCCACTTTTCATAAAAAGCCATAGACAGTGTAATCCTCACTCATCTTTATTTATCCTTATATGGGTCCAAACTCAAAAAATAAATTTTTCCTAGGACTTTTTGTGGTTTTTTCTTATAGAGGACATCATAATGAACAAAAAACATTACTATTATGATGGGTTATTCCCAACAGGAGCAAAGTTACAGGCCACTTTTCATAAAAAGCCATAGACAGTGTGATCCTCACTAATCTTTATTTCTCCTTATATGGGTCGAAACTCAAAAAATAAATTTTTTCTAGGACTTTTTGTGGTTTTTTCTAATAGAGGACATCATAATGAACAAAAAACGTTACTATTATGATGGGTTATTCCCAACAGGAGCAAAGTTACAGGCCACTTTTCATAAAAAGCCATAGACAGTGTAATCCTCACTAATCTTTATTTCTCCTTATATGGGTCAAAACTCAAAAAATAAATTTTTTCTAGCACTTTTTGTGGTTTTTTCTAATAGAGGACATCATAATGAACAAAAAACGTTTCTATTATGATGGGTTATTCCCAACAGGAGCAAAGTTACAGGCCACTTTTCATAAAAAGCCATAGACAGTGTAATCCTCACTAATCTTTATTTCTCCTTATATGGGTCAAAACTCAAAAAATAAATTTTTTCTAGCACTTTTTGTGGTTTTTTCTAATAGAGGACATCATAATGAACAAAAAACGTTACTATTATGATGGGTTATTCCCAACAGGAGCAAAGTTACAGGCCACTTTTCATAAAAAGCCATAGACAGTGTAATCCTCACTAATCTTTATTTCTCCTTATATGGGTCAAAACTCAAAAAATAAATTTTTTCTAGCACTTTTTGTGGTTTTTTCTAATAGAGGACATCATAATGAACAAAAAACGTTACTATTATGATGGGTTATTCCCAACAGGAGCAAAGTTACAGGCCACTTTTCATAAAAAGCCATAGACAGTGTAATCCTCACTCATCTTTATTTATCCTTATATGGGTCAAAACTCAAAAAATAAATTTTTTCTAGCACTTTTTGTGGTTTTTTCTAATAGAGGACATCATAATGAACAAAAAACGTTACTATTATGATGGGTTATTCCCAACAGGAGCAAAGTTACAGGCCACTTTTCATAAAAAGCCATAGACAGTGTAATCCTCACTCATCTTTATTTATCCTTATATGGGTCCAAACTCAAAAAATAAATTTTTCCTAGGACTTTTTGTGGTTTTTTCTTATAGAGGACATCATAATGAACAAAAAACATTACTATTATGATGGGTTATTCCCAACAGGAGCAAAGTTACAGGCCACTTTCCATAAAAAGCCATAGACAGTGTGATCCTCACTAATCTTTATTTCTCCTTATATGGGTCAAAACTCAAAAAATAAATTTTTTCTAGGACTTTTTGTGGTTTTTTCTAATAGAGGACATCATAATGAACAAAAAACGTTAGTATTATGATGGGTTATTCCCAACAGGAGCAAAGTTACAGGCCACTTTTCATAAAAAGCCATAGACAGTGTAATCCTCACTCATCTTTATTTCTCTTTATATGGGTCAAAACTCAAAAAATAAATTTTTTCTAGGACTTTTTGTGGTTTTTTCTAATAGAGGACATCATAATGAACAAAAAACGTTAGTATTATGATGGGTTATTCCCAACAGGAGCAAAGTTACAGGCCACTTTTCATAAAAAGCCATAGACAGTGTGATCCTCACTAATCTTTATTTATCCTTATATGGGTCCAAACTCAAAAAATAAATTTTTCCTAGGACTTTTTGTGGTTTTTTCTTATAGAGGACATCATAATGAACAAAAAACATTACTATTATGATGGGTTATTCCCAACAGGAGCAAAGTTACAGGCCACTTTTCATAAAAAGCCATAGACAGTGTGATCCTCACTAATCTTTATTTCTCTTTATTCGGGTCAAAACTCAAAAAATAAATTTTTCCTAGGACTTTTTGTGGTTTTTTTTAATAGAGGACATCATAATGAACAAAAAACGTTACTATTATGATGGGTTATTCCCAACAGGAGCAAAGTTACAGGCCACTTTTTATAAAAAGCCATAGACAGTGTAATCCTCACTAATCTTTATTTCTTCTTATATGGGTCAAAACTCAAAAAATAAATTTTTTCTAGCACTTTTTGTGGTTTTTTCTAATAGAGGACATCATAATGAACAAAAAACGTTACTATTATGATGGGTTATTCCGAACAGGAGCAAAGTTACAGGCCACTTTTCATAAAAAGCCATAGACAGTGTAATCCTCACTCATCTTTATTTATCCTGATATGGGTCCAAACTCAAAAAATAAATTTTTCCTAGGACTTTTTGTGGTTTTTTCTTATAGAGGACATCATAATGAACAAAAAACATTACTATTATGATGGGTTATTCCCAACAGGAGCAAAGTTACAGGCCACTTTTCATAGAAAGCCATAGACAGTGTAATCCTCACTAATCTTTATTTCTCCTTATGTGGGTCAAAACTCAAAAAATAAATTTTTTCTAGGACTTTTTGTGGTTTTTTCTAATAGAGGACATCATAATGAACAAAAAACGAAACTATTATGATGGGTTATTCCCAACAGGAGCAAAGTTACAGGCCACTTTTCATAAAAAGCCATAGACAGTGTAATCCTCACTCATCTTTATTTATCCTTATATGGGTCCAAACTCAAAAAATAAATTTTTCCTAGGACTTTTTGTGGTTTTTTCTAATAGAGGACATCATAATGAACAAAAAACGTTACTATTATGATGGGTTATTCCCAACAGGAGCAAAGTTACAGGCCACTTTTCATAAAAAGCCATAGACAGTGTAATCCTCACTCATCTTTATTTATCCTTATATGGGTCCAAACTCAAAAAATAAATTTTTCCTAGGACTTTTTGTGGTTTTTTCTTATAGAGGACATCATAATGAACAAAAAACATTACTATTATGATGGGTTATTCCCAACAGGAGCAAAGTTACAGGCCACTTTTCATAAAAAGCCATAGACAGTGTGATCCTCACTAATCTTTATTTCTCCTTATATGGGTCGAAAATCAAAAAATAAATTTTTTCTAGGACTTTTTGTGGTTTTTTCTAATAGAGGACATCATAATGAACAAAAAACGTTACTATTATGATGGGTTATTCCCGACAGGAGCAAAGTTACAGGCCACTTTTCATAAAAAGCCATAGACAGTGTAATCCTCACTAATCTTTATTTCTCCTTATATGGGTCAAAACTCAAAAAATAAATTTTTGCTAGGACTTTTTGTGGTTTTTTCTAATAGAGGACATCATAATGAACAAAAAACGTTACTATTATGATGGGTTATTCCCAACAGGAGCAAAGTTACAGGCCACTTTTCATAAAAAGCCATAGACAGTGTAATCCTCACTAATCTTTATTTCTCCTTATATGGGTCAAAACTCAAAAAATAAATTTTTTCTAGCACTTTTTGTGGTTTTTTCTAATAGAGGACATCATAATGAACAAAAAACGTTACTATTATGATGGGTTATTCCCAACAGGAGCAAAGTTACAGGCCACTTTTCATAAAAAGCCATAGTTAGTGTAATCCTCACTAATCTTTATTTCTCCTTATATGGGTCAAAACTCAAAAAATAAATTTTTTCTAGCACTTTTTGTGGTTTTTTCTAATAGAGGACATCATAATGAACAAAAAACGTTACTATTATGATGGGTTATTCCAAACAGGAGCAAAGTTACAGGCCACTTTTCATAAAAAGCCATAGACAGTGTAATCCTCACTCATCTTTATTTATCCTTATATGGGTCAAAACTCAAAAAATAAATTTTTTCTAGCACTTTTTGTGGTTTTTTCTAATAGAGGACATCATAATGAACAAAAAACGTTACTATTATGATGGGTTATTCCCAACAGGAGCAAAGTTACAGGCCACTTTTCATAAAAAGCCATAGACAGTGTAATCCTCACTCATCTTTATTTATCCTTATATGGGTCCAAACTCAAAAAATAAATTTTTCCTAGGACTTTTTGTGGTTTTTTCTTATAGAGGACATCATAATGAACAAAAAACATTACTATTATGATGGGTTATTCCCAACAGGAGCAAAGTTACAGGCCACTTTTCATAAAAAGCCATAGACAGTGTGATCCTCACTAATCTTTATTTCTCCTTATATGGGTCGAAACTCAAAAAATAAATTTTTTCTAGGACTTTTTGTGGTTTTTTCTAATAGAGGACATCATAATGAACAAAAAACGTTACTATTATGATGGGTTATTCCCAACAGGAGCAAAGTTACAGGCCACTTTTCATAAAAAGCCATAGACAGTGTAATCCTCACTAATCTTTATTTCTCCTTATATGGGTCAAAACTCAAAAAATAAATTTTTTCTAGCACTTTTTGTGGTTTTTTCTAATAGAGGACATCATAATGAACAAAAAACGTTTCTATTATGATGGGTTATTCCCAACAGGAGCAAAGTTACAGGCCACTTTTCATAAAAAGCCATAGACAGTGTAATCCTCACTGATCTTTATTTCTCCTTATATGGGTCAAAACTCAAAAAATAAATTTTTTCTAGCACTTTTTGTGGTTTTTTCTAATAGAGGACATCATAATGAACAAAAAACGTTACTATTATGATGGGTTATTCCCAACAGGAGCAAAGTTACAGGCCACTTTTCATAAAAAGCCATAGACAGTGTAATCCTCACTAATCTTTATTTCTCCTTATATAAGTCAAAACTCAAAAAATAAATTTTTTCTAGCACTTTTTGTGGTTTTTTCTAATAGAGGACATCATAATGAACAAAAAACGTTACTATTATGATGGGTTATTCCCAACAGGAGCAAAGTTACAGGCCACTTTTCATAAAAAGCCATAGACAGTGTAATCCTCACTCATCTTTATTTATCCTTATATGGGTCAAAACTCAAAAAATAAATTTTTTCTAGCACTTTTTGTGGTTTTTTCTAATAGAGGACATCATAATGAACAAAAAACGTTACTATTATGATGGGTTATTCCCAACAGGAGCAAAGTTACAGGCCACTTTTCATAAAAAGCCATAGACAGTGTAATCCTCACTCATCTTTATTTATCCTTATATGGGTCCAAACTCAAAAAATAAATTTTTCCTAGGACTTTTTGTGGTTTTTTCTTATAGAGGACATCATAATGAACAAAAAACATTACTATTATGATGGGTTATTCCCAACAGGAGCAAAGTTACAGGCCACTTTCCATAAAAAGCCATAGACAGTGTGATCCTCACTAATCTTTATTTCTCCTTATATGGGTCAAAACTCAAAAAATAAATTTTTTCTAGGACTTTTTGTGGTTTTTTCTAATAGAGGACATCATAATGAACAAAAAACGTTAGTATTATGATGGGTTATTCCCAACAGGAGCAAAGTTACAGGCCACTTTTCATAAAAAGCCATAGACAGTGTAATCCTCACTCATCTTTATTTCTCTTTATATGGGTCAAAACTCAAAAAATAAATTTTTTCTAGGACTTTTTGTGGTTTTTTCTAATAGAGGACATCATAATGAACAAAAAACGTTACTATTATGATGGGTTATTCCCAACAGGAGCAAAGTTACAGGCCACTTTTCATAAAAAGCCATAGACAGTGTAATCCTCACTCATCTTTATTTATCCTTATATGGGTCCAAACTCAAAAAATAAATTTTTCCTAGGACTTTTTGTGGTTTTTTCTTATAGAGGACATCATAATGAACAAAAAACATTACTATTATGATGGGTTATTCCCAACAGGAGCAAAGTTACAGGCCACTTTTCATAAAAAGCCATAGACAGTGTGATCCTCACTAATCTTTATTTCTCTTTATTCGGGTCAAAACTCAAAAAATAAATTTTTCCTAGGACTTTTTGTGGTTTTTTTTAATAGAGGACATCATAATGAACAAAAAACGTTACTATTATGATGGGTTATTCCCAACAGGAGCAAAGTTACAGGCCACTTTTTATAAAAAGCCATAGACAGTGTAATCCTCACTAATCTTTATTTCTTCTTATATGGGTCAAAACTCAAAAAATAAATTTTTTCTAGCACTTTTTGTGGTTTTTTCTAATAGAGGACATCATAATGAACAAAAAACGTTACTATTATGATGGGTTATTCCGAACAGGAGCAAAGTTACAGGCCACTTTTCATAAAAAGCCATAGACAGTGTAATCCTCACTCATCTTTATTTATCCTGATATGGGTCCAAACTCAAAAAATAAATTTTTCCTAGGACTTTTTGTGGTTTTTTCTTATAGAGGACATCATAATGAACAAAAAACATTACTATTATGATGGGTTATTCCCAACAGGAGCAAAGTTACAGGCCACTTTTCATAGAAAGCCATAGACAGTGTAATCCTCACTAATCTTTATTTCTCCTTATGTGGGTCAAAACTCAAAAAATAAATTTTTTCTAGGACTTTTTGTGGTTTTTTCTAATAGAGGACATCATAATGAACAAAAAACGAAACTATTATGATGGGTTATTCCCAACAGGAGCAAAGTTACAGGCCACTTTTCATAAAAAGCCATAGACAGTGTAATCCTCACTCATCTTTATTTATCCTTATATGGGTCCAAACTCAAAAAATAAATTTTTCCTAGGACTTTTTGTGGTTTTTTCTAATAGAGGACATCATAATGAACAAAAAACGTTACTATTATGATGGGTTATTCCCAACAGGAGCAAAGTTACAGGCCACTTTTCATAAAAAGCCATAGACAGTGTAATCCTCACTCATCTTTATTTATCCTTATATGGGTCCAAACTCAAAAAATAAATTTTTCCTAGGACTTTTTGTGGTTTTTTCTTATAGAGGACATCATAATGAACAAAAAACATTACTATTATGATGGGTTATTCCCAACAGGAGCAAAGTTACAGGCCACTTTTCATAAAAAGCCATAGACAGTGTGATCCTCACTAATCTTTATTTCTCCTTATATGGGTCGAAAATCAAAAAATAAATTTTTTCTAGGACTTTTTGTGGTTTTTTCTAATAGAGGACATCATAATGAACAAAAAACGTTACTATTATGATGGGTTATTCCCGACAGGAGCAAAGTTACAGGCCACTTTTCATAAAAAGCCATAGACAGTGTAATCCTCACTAATCTTTATTTCTCCTTATATGGGTCAAAACTCAAAAAATAAATTTTTGCTAGGACTTTTTGTGGTTTTTTCTAATAGAGGACATCATAATGAACAAAAAACGTTACTATTATGATGGGTTATTCCCAACAGGAGCAAAGTTACAGGCCACTTTTCATAAAAAGCCATAGACAGTGTAATCCTCACTCATCTTTATTTATCCTTATATGGGTCCAAACTCAAAAAATAAATTTTTCCTAGGACTTTTTGTGGTTTTTTCTTATAGAGGACATCATAATGAACAAAAAACATTACTATTATGATGGGTTATTCCCAACAGGAGCAAAGTTACAGGCCACTTTTCATAAAAAGCCATAGACAGTGTGATCCTCACTAATCTTTATTTCTCCTTATATGGGTCGAAACTCAAAAAATAAATTTTTTCTAGGACTTTTTGTGGTTTTTTCTAATAGAGGACATCATAATGAACAAAAAACGTTACTATTATGATGGGTTATTCCCAACAGGAGCAAAGTTACAGGCCACTTTTCATAAAAAGCCATAGTTAGTGTAATCCTCACTAATCTTTATTTCTCCTTATATGGGTCAAAACTCAAAAAATAAATTTTTTCTAGCTTTTTTTGTGGTTTTTTCTAATAGAGGACATCATAATGAACAAAAAACGTTTCTATTATGATGGGTTATTCCCAACGGGAGCAAAGTTACAGGCCACTTTTCATAAAAAGCCATAGACAGTGTAATCCTCACTCATCTTTATTTATCCTTATATGGGTCAAAACTCAAAAAATAAATTTTTTCTAGCACTTTTTGTGGTTTTTTCTAATAGAGGACATCATAATGAACAAAAAACGTTACTATTATGATGGGTTATTCCCAACAGGAGCAAAGTTACAGGCCACTTTTCATAAAAAGCCATAGACAGTGTAATCCTCACTCATCTTTATTTATCCTTATATGGGTCCAAACTCAAAAAATAAATTTTTCCTAGGACTTTTTGTGGTTTTTTCTTATAGAGGACATCATAATGAACAAAAAACATTACTATTATGATGGGTTATTCCCAACAGGAGCAAAGTTACAGGCCACTTTTCATAAAAAGCCATAGACAGTGTGATCCTCACTAATCTTTATTTCTCCTTATATGGGTCGAAACTCAAAAAATAAATTTTTTCTAGGACTTTTTGTGGTTTTTTCTAATAGAGGACATCATAATGAACAAAAAACGTTACTATTATGATGGGTTATTCCCAACAGGAGCAAAGTTACAGGCCACTTTTCATAAAAAGCCATAGACAGTGTAATCCTCACTAATCTTTATTTCTCCTTATATGGGTCAAAACTCAAAAAATAAATTTTTCCTAGGACTTTTTGTGGTTTTTTCTTATAGAGGACATCATAACGAACAAAAAACATTACTATTATGATGGGTTATTCCCAACAGGAGCAAAGTTACAGGCCACTTTTCATAGAAAGCCATAGACAGTGTAATCCTCACTAATCTTTATTTCTCCTTATATGGGTCAAAACTCAAAAAATAAATTTTTTCTAGGACTTTTTGTGGTTTTTTCTAATAGAGGACATCATAATGAACAAAAAACGAAACTATTATGATGGGTTATTCCCAACAGGAGCAAAGTTACAGGCCACTTTTCATAAAAAGCCATAGACAGTGTAATCCTCACTCATCTTTATTTATCCTTATATGGGTCCAAACTCAAAAAATAAATTTTTCCTAGGACTTTTTGTGGTTTTTTCTAATAGAGGACATCATAATGAACAAAAAACGTTACTATTATGATGGGTTATTCCCAACAGGAGCAAAGTTACAGGCCACTTTTCATAAAAAGCCATAGACAGTGTAATCCTCACTCATCTTTATTTATCCTTATATGGGTCCAAACTCAAAAAATAAATTTTTCCTAGGACTTTTTGTGGTTTTTTCTTATAGAGGACATCATAATGAACAAAAAACATTACTATTATGATGGGTTATTCCCAACAGGAGCAAAGTTACAGGCCACTTTTCATAAAAAGCCATAGACAGTGTGATCCTCACTAATCTTTATTTCTCCTTATATGGGTCGAAACTCAAAAAATAAATTTTTTCTAGGACTTTTTGTGGTTTTTTCTAATAGAGGACATCATAATGAACAAAAAACGTTACTATTATGATGGGTTATTCCCGACAGGAGCAAAGTTACAGGCCACTTTTCATAAAAAGCCATAGACAGTGTAATCCTCACTAATCTTTATTTCTCCTTATATGGGTCCAAACTCAAAAAATAAATTTTTCCTAGGACTTTTTGTGGTTTTTTCTTATAGAGGACATCATAATGAACAAAAAACATTACTATTATGATGGGTTATTCCCAACAGGAGCAAAGTTACAGGCCACTTTTCATAAAAAGCCATAGACAGTGTGATCCTCACTAATCTTTATTTCTCCTTATATGGGTCGAAACTCAAAAAATAAATTTTTTCTAGGACTTTTTGTGGTTTTTTCTAATAGAGGACATCATAATGAACAAAAAACGTTACTATTATGATGGGTTATTCCCAACAGGAGCAAAGTTACAGGCCACTTTTCATAAAAAGCCATAGACAGTGTAATCCTCACTAATCTTTATTTCTCCTTATATGGGTCAAAACTCAAAAAATAAATTTTTTCTAGCTTTTTTTGTGGTTTTTTCTAATAGAGGACATCATAATGAACAAAAAACGTTTCTATTATGATGGGTTATTCCCAACAGGAGCAAAGTTACAGGCCACTTTTCATAAAAAGCCATAGACAGTGTAATCCTCACTAATCTTTATTTCTCCTTATATGGGTCAAAACTCAAAAAATAAATTTTTTCTAGCACTTTTTGTGGTTTTTTCTAATAGAGGACATCATAATGAACAAAAAACGTTACTATTATGATGGGTTATTCCCAACAGGAGCAAAGTTACAGGCCACTTTTCATAAAAAGCCATAGTTAGTGTAATCCTCACTAATCTTTATTTCTCCTTATATGGGTCAAAACTCAAAAAATAAATTTTTTCTAGCACTTTTTGTGGTTTTTTCTAATAGAGGACATCATAATGAACAAAAAACGTAACTATTATGATGGGTTATTCCAAACAGGAGCAAAGTTACAGGCCACTTTTCATAAAAAGCCATAGACAGTGTAATCCTCACTCATCTTTATTTATCCTTATATGGGTCAAAACTCAAAAAATAAATTTTTTCTAGCACTTTTTGTGGTTTTTTCTAATAGAGGACATCATAATGAACAAAAAACGTTACTATTATGATGGGTTATTCCCAACAGGAGCAAAGTTACAGGCCACTTTTCATAAAAAGCCATAGACAGTGTAATCCTCACTCATCTTTATTTATCCTTATATGGGTCCAAACTCAAAAAATAAATTTTTCCTAGGACTTTTTGTGGTTTTTTCTTATAGAGGACATCATAATGAACAAAAAACATTACTATTATGATGGGTTATTCCCAACAGGAGCAAAGTTACAGGCCACTTTTCATAAAAAGCCATAGACAGTGTGATCCTCACTAATCTTTATTTCTCCTTATATGGGTCGAAACTCAAAAAATAAATTTTTTCTAGGACTTTTTGTGGTATTTTCTAATAGAGGACATCATAATGAACAAAAAACGTCACTATTATGATGGGTTATTCCCAACAGGAGCAAAGTTACAGGCCACTTTTCATAAAAAGCCATAGACAGTGTAATCCTCACTAATCTTTATTTCTCCTTATATGGGTCAAAACTCAAAAAATAAATTTTTTCTAGCACTTTTTGTGGTTTTTTCTAATAGAGGACATCATAATGAACAAAAAACGTTTCTATTATGATGGGTTATTCCCAACAGGAGCAAAGTTACAGGCCACTTTTCATAAAAAGCCATAGACAGTGTAATCCTCACTAATCTTTATTTCTCCTTATATGGGTCAAAACTCAAAAAATAAATTTTTTCTAGCACTTTTTGTGGTTTTTTCTAATAGAGGACATCATAATGAACAAAAAACGTTACTATTATGATGGGTTATTCCCAACAGGAGCAAAGTTACAGGCCACTTTTCATAAAAAGCCATAGACAGTGTAATCCTCACTAATCTTTATTTCTCCTTATATGGGTCAAAACTCAAAAAATAAATTTTTTCTAGCACTTTTTGTGGTTTTTTCTAATAGAGGACATCATAATGAACAAAAAACGTTACTATTATGATGGGTTATTCCCAACAGGAGCAAAGTTACAGGCCACTTTTCATAAAAAGCCATAGACAGTGTAATCCTCACTCATCTTTATTTATCCTTATATGGGTCAAAACTCAAAAAATAAATTTTTTCTAGCACTTTTTGTGGTTTTTTCTAATAGAGGACATCATAATGAACAAAAAACGTTACTATTATGATGGGTTATTCCCAACAGGAGCAAAGTTACAGGCCACTTTTCATAAAAAGCCATAGACAGTGTAATCCTCACTCATCTTTATTTATCCTTATATGGGTCCAAACTCAAAAAATAAATTTTTCCTAGGACTTTTTGTGGTTTTTTCTTATAGAGGACATCATAATGAACAAAAAACATTACTATTATGATGGGTTATTCCCAACAGGAGCAAAGTTACAGGCCACTTTTCATAAAAAGCCATAGACAGTGTAATCCTCACTAATCTTTATTTCTCCTTATATGGGTCAAAACTCAAAAAATAAATTTTTTCTAGCACTTTTTGTGGTTTTTTCTAATAGAGGACATCATAATGAACAAAAAACGTTACTATTATGATGGGTTATTCCCAACAGGAGCAAAGTTACAGGCCACTTTTCATAAAAAGCCATAGACAGTGTAATCCTCACTCATCTTTATTTATCCTTATATGGGTCAAAACTCAAAAAATAAATTTTTTCTAGCACTTTTTGTGGTTTTTTCTAATAGAGGACATCATAATGAACAAAAAACGTTACTATTATGATGGGTTATTCCCAACAGGAGCAAAGTTACAGGCCACTTTTCATAAAAAGCCATAGACAGTGTAATCCTCACTCATCTTTATTTATCCTTATATGGGTCCAAACTCAAAAAATAAATTTTTCCTAGGACTTTTTGTGGTTTTTTCTTATAGAGGACATCATAATGAACAAAAAACGTTACTATTATGATGGGTTATTCCCAACAGGAGCAAAGTTACAGGCCACTTTTCATAAAAAGCCATAGACAGTGTAATCCTCACTAATCTTTATTTCTCCTTATATGGGTCAAAACTCAAAAAATAAATTTTTTCTAGGACTTTTTGTGGTTTTTTCTAATAGAGGACATCATAATGAACAAAAAACGTTACTATTATGATGGGTTATTCCCAACAGGAGCAAAGTTACAGGCCACTTTTCATAAAAAGCCATAGACAGTGTAATCCTCACTAATCTTTATTTCTCCTTATATGAGTCAAAACTCAAGAAATAAATTTTTTCTAGGACTTTTTGTGGTTTTTTCTAATAGAGGACATCATAATGAACAAAAAACGTTACTATTATGATGGGTTATTCCCAACAGGAGCAAAGTTACAGGCCACTTTTCATAAAAAGCCATAGACAGTGTGATCCTCACTAATCTTTATTTCTCCTTATATGGGTCAAAACTCAAAAAATAAATTTTTTCTAGGACTTTTTGTGGTTTTTTCTAATAGAGGACATCATAATGAACAAAAAACGTTACTATTATGATGGGTTATTCCCAACAGGAGCAAAGTTACAGGCCACTTTTCATAAAAAGCCATAGACAGTGTAATCCTCACTCATCTTTATTTATCCTTATATGGGTCCAAACTCAAAAAATAAATTTTTCCTAGGACTTTTTGTGGTTTTTTCTTATAGAGGACATCATAATGAACAAAAAATGTTACTATTATGATGGGTTATTCCCAACAGGAGCAAAGTTACAGGCCACTTTTCATAAAAAGCCATAGACAGTGTAATCCTCACTCATCTTTATTTCTCCTTATATGGGTCAAAACTCAAAAAATAAATTTTTCCTAGGACTTTTTGTGGTTTTTTCTTATAGAGGATATCATAATGAACAAAAAACGTTACTATTATGATGGGTTATTCCCAACAGGAGCAAAGTTACAGGCCACTTTTCATAGAAAGCCATAGACAGTGTGATCCTCACTAATCTTTATTTCTCCTTATATGGGTCAAAACTCAAAAAATAAATTTTTTCTAGCACTTTTTGTGGTTTTTTCTAATAGAGGACATCATAATGAACAAAAAACGTTACTATTATGATGGGTTATTCCCAACAGGAGCAAAGTTACAGGCCACTTTTCATAAAAAGCCATAGACAGTGTAATCCTCACTAATCTTTATTTCTCCTTATATGGGTCAAAACTCAAAAAATAAATTTTTCCTAGGACTTTTTGTGGTTTTTTCTTATAGAGGACATCATAATGAACAAAAAACGTTACTATTATGATGGGTTATTCCCAACAGGAGCAAAGTTACAGGCCACTTTTCATAAAAAGCCATAGACAGTGTAATCCTCACTCATCTTTATTTATCCTTATATGGGTCCAAACTCAAAAAATAAATTTTTCCTAGGACTTTTTGTGGTTTTTTCTTATAGAGGACATCATAATGAACAAAAAACATTACTATTATGATGGGTTATTCCCAACAGGAGCAAAGTTACAGGCCACTTTTCATAAAAAGCCATAGACAGTGTGATCCTCACTAATCTTTATTTCTCCTTATATGGGTCAAAACTCAAAAAATAAATTTTTTCTAGGACTTTTTGTGGTTTTTTCTAATAGAGGACATCATAATGAACAAAAAACGTTACTATTATGATGGGTTATTCCCAACAGGAGCAAAGATACAGGCCACTTTTCATAAAAAGCCATAGACAGTGTAATCCTCACTCATCTTTATTTATCCTTATATGGGTCCAAACTCAAAAAATAAATTTTTCCTAGGACTTTTTGTGGTTTTTTCTTATAGAGGACATCATAATGAACAAAAAACATTACTATTATGATGGGTTATTCCCAACAGGAGCAAAGTTACAGGCCACTTTTCATAAAAAGCCATAGACAGTGTAATCCTCACTAATCTTTATTTCTCCTTATATGGGTCAAAACTCAAAAAATAAATTTTTTCTAGCACTTTTTGTGGTTTTTTCTAATAGAGGACATCATAATGAACAAAAAACGTTACTATTATGATGGGTTATTCCCAACAGGAGCAAAGTTACAGGCCACTTTTCATAAAAAGCCATAGACAGTGTAATCCTCACTAATCTTTATTTCTCCTTATATGGGTCAAAACTCAAAAAATAAATTTTTTCTAGCACTTTTTGTGGTTTTTTCTAATAGAGGACATCATAATGAACAAAAAACGTTACTATTATGATGGGTTATTCCCAACAGGAGCAAAGTTACAGGCCACTTTTCATAAAAAGCCATAGACAGTGTGATCCTCACTAATCTTTATTTCTCCTTATATGGGTCAAAACTCAAAAAATAAATTTTTTCTAGGACTTTTTGTGGTTTTTTCTAATAGAGGACATCATAATGAACAAAAAACGTTACTATTATGATGGGTTATTCCCAACAGGAGCAAAGTTACAGGCCACTTTTCATAAAAAGCCATAGACAGTATAATCCTCACTCATCTTTATTTATCCTTATATGGGTCCAAACTCAAAAAATAAATTTTTCCTAGGACTTTTTGTGGTTTTTTCTTATAGAGGACATCATAATGAACAAAAAACGTTACTATTATGATGGGTTATTCCCAACAGGAGCAAAGTTACAGGCCACTTTTCATAAAAAGCCATAGACAGTGTAATCCTCACTAATCTTTATTTCTCCTTATATGGGTCAAAACTCAAAAAATAAATTTTTTCTAGGACTTTTTGTGGTTTTTTCTAATAGAGGACATCATAATGAACAAAAAACGTTACTATTATGATGGGTTATTCCCAACAGGACCAAAGTTACAGGCCACTTTTCATAAAAAGCCATAGACAGTGTAATCCTCACTCATCTTTATTTATCCTTATATGGGTCCAAACTCAAAAAATAAATTTTTCCTAGGACTTTTTGTGGTTTTTTCTTATAGAGGATATCATAATGAACAAAAAACGTTACTATTATGATGGGTTATTCCCAACAGGAGCAAAGTTACAGGCCACTTTTCATAAAAAGCCATAGACAGTGTGATCCTCACTAATCTTTATTTCTCCTTATATGGGTCAAAACTCAAAAAATAAATTTTTTCTAGGACTTTTTGTGGTTTTTTCTAATAGAGGACATCATTATGAACAAAAAACGTTACTATTATGATGGGTTATTCCCAACAGGAGCAAAGTTACAGGCCACTTTTCATAAAAAGCCAAAGACAGTGTAATCCTCACTCATCTTTATTTCTCCTTATATGGGTCAAAACTCAAAAAATAAATTTTTTCTAGGACTTTTTGTGGTTTTTTCTAATAGAGGACATCATAATGAACAAAAAACGTTACTATTATGATGGGTTATTCCCAACAGGAGCAAAGTTACAGGCCACTTTTCATAAAAAGCCATAGACAGTGTAATCCTCACTCATCTTTATTTATCCTTATATGGGTCCAAACTCAAAAAATAAATTTTTCCTAGGACTTTTTGTGGTTTTTTCTTATAGAGGACATCATAATGAACAAAAAACGTTACTATTATGATGGGTTATTCCCAACAGGAGCAAAGTTACAGGCCACTTATCATAAAAAGCCATAAACAGTGTGATCCTCACTAATCTTTATTTCTCCTTATATGGGTCAAAACTCAAAAAATAAATTTTTTCTAGGACTTTTTGTGGTTTTTTCTAATAGAGGACATCATAATGAACAAAAAACGTTCCTATTATGATGGGTTATTCCCAACAGGAGCAAAGTTACAGGCCACTTTTCATAAAAAGCCATAGACAGTGTGATCCTCACTAATCTTTATTTCTCCTTATATGGGTCAAAACTTAAAAAATAAATTTTTTCTAGGACTTTTTGTGGTTTTTTCTAATAGAGGACATCATAATGAACAAAAAACGTTACTATTATGATGGGTTATTCCCGACAGGAGCAAAGTTACAGGCCACTTTTCATAAAAAGCCATAGACAGTGTAATCCTCACTAATCTTTATTTCTCCTTATATGGGTCAAAACTCAAAAAATAAATTTTTTCTAGGACTTTTTGTGGTTTTTTCTAATAGAGGACATCATAATGAACAAAAAACGTTACTATTATGATGGGTTATTCCCAACAGGAGCAAAGTTACAGGCCACTTTTCATAAAAAGCCATAGACAGTGTAATCCTCACTCATCTTTATTTATCCTTATATGGGTCCAAACTCAAAAAATAAATTTTTCCTAGGACTTTTTGTGGTTTTTTCTTATAGAGGACATCATAATGAACAAAAAACATTACTATTATGATGGGTTATTCCCAACAGGAGCAAAGTTACAGGCCACTTTTCATAAAAAGCCATAGACAGTGTAATCCTCACTAATCTTTATTTCTCCTTATATGGGTCAAAACTCAAAAAATAAATTTTTTCTAGCACTTTTTGTGGTTTTTTCTAATAGAGGACATCATAATGAACAAAAAACGTTACTATTATGATGGGTTATTCCCAACAGGAGCAAAGTTACAGGCCACTTTTCATAAAAAGCCATAGACAGTGTAATCCTCACTAATCTTTATTTCTCCTTATATGGGTCAAAACTCAAAAAATAAATTTTTTCTAGCACTTTTTGTGGTTTTTTCTAATAGAGGACATCATAATGAACAAAAAACGTTACTATTATGATGGGTTATTCCCAACAGGAGCAAAGTTACAGGCCACTTTTCATAAAAAGCCATAGACAGTGTAATCCTCACTCATCTTTATTTATCCTTATATGGGTCAAAACTCAAAAAATAAATTTTTTCTAGCACTTTTTGTGGTTTTTTCTAATAGAGGACATCATAATGAACAAAAAACGTTACTATTATGATGGGTTATTCCCAACAGGAGCAAAGTTACAGGCCACTTTTCATAAAAAGCCATAGACAGTGTAATCCTCACTCATCTTTATTTATCCTTATATGGGTCCAAACTTAAAAAATAAATTTTTCCTAGGACTTTTTGTGGTTTTTTCTTATAGAGGACATCATAATGAACAAAAAACGTTACTATTATGATGGGTTATTCCCAACAGGAGCAAAGTTACAGGCCACTTTTCATAAAAAGCCATAGACAGTGTAATCCTCACTAATCTTTATTTCTCCTTATATGGGTCAAAACTCAAAAAATAAATTTTTTCTAGGACTTTTTGTGGTTTTTTCTAATAGAGGACATCATACTGAACAAAAAACGTTACTATTATGATGGGTTATTCCCAACAGGAGCAAAGTTACAGGCCACTTTTCATTAAAAGCCATAGACAGTGTAATCCTCACTCATCTTTATTTATCCTTATATGGGTCCAAACTCAAAAAATAAATTTTTCCTAGGACTTTTTGTGGTTTTTTCTTATAGAGGACATCATAATGAACAAAAAACGTTACTATTATGATGGGTTATTCCCAACAGGAGCAAAGTTACAGGCCACTTTTCATAAAAAGCCATAGACAGTGTAATCCTCACTCATCTTTATTTATCCTTATATGGGTCCAAACTCAAAAAATAAATTTTTCCTAGGACTTTTTGTGGTTTTTTCTAATAGAGGACATCATAATGAACAAAAAACGTTACTATTATGATGGGTTATTCCCAACAGGAGCAAAGTTACAGGCCACTTTTCATAAAAAGCCATAGACAATGTAATCCTCACTAATCTTTATTTCTCCTTATATGGGTCAAAACTCAAAAAATAAATTTTTTCTAGCACTTTTTGTGGTTTTTTCTAATAGAGGACATCATAATGAACAAAAAACGTTTCTATTATGATGGGTTATTCCCAACAGGAGCAAAGTTACAGGCCACTTTTCATAAAAAGCCATAGACAGTGTAATCCTCACTAATCTTTATTTCTCCTTATATGGGTCAAAACTCAAAAAATAAATTTTCTCTAGCACTTTTTGTGGTTTTTTCTAATAGAGGACATCATAATGAACAAAAAACGTTACTATTATGATGGGTTATTCCCAACAGGAGCAAAGTTACAGGCCACTTTTCATAAAAAGCCATAGACAGTGTAATCCTCACTAATCTTTATTTCTCCTTATATGGGTCAAAACTCAAAAAATAAATTTTTTCTAGCACTTTTTGTGGTTTTTTCTAATAGAGGACATCATAATGAACAAAAAACGTTACTATTATGATGGGTTATTCCCAACAGGAGCAAAGTTACAGGCCACTTTTCATAAAAAGCCATAGACAGTGTAATCCTCACTCATCTTTATTTATCCTTATATGGGTCAAAACTCAAAAAATAAATTTTTTCTAGCACTTTTTGTGGTTTTTTCTAATAGAGGACATCATAATGAACAAAAAACGTTACTATTATGATGGGTTATTCCCAACAGGAGCAAAGTTACAGGCCACTTTTCATTAAAAGCCATAGACAGTGTAATCCTCACTCATCTTTATTTATCCTTATATGGGTCCAAACTCAAAAAATAAATTTTTCCTAGGACTTTTTGTGGTTTTTTCTTATAGAGGACATCATAATGAACAAAAAACGTTACTATTATGATGGGTTATTCCCAACAGGAGCAAAGTTACAGGCCACTTTTCATAAAAAGCCATAGACAGTGTAATCCTCACTCATCTTTATTTATCCTTATATGGGTCCAAACTCAAAAAATAAATTTTTCCTAGGACTTTTTGTGGTTTTTTCTAATAGAGGACATCATAATGAACAAAAAACGTTACTATTATGATGGGTTATTCCCAACAGGAGCAAAGTTACAGGCCACTTTTCATAAAAAGCCATAGACAGTGTAATCCTCACTAATCTTTATTTCTCCTTATATGGGTCAAAACTCAAAAAATAAATTTTTTCTAGCACTTTTTGTGGTTTTTTCTAATAGAGGACATCATAATGAACAAAAAACGTTTCTATTATGATGGGTTATTCCCAACAGGAGCAAAGTTACAGGCCACTTTTCATAAAAAGCCATAGACAGTGTAATCCTCACTAATCTTTATTTCTCCTTATATGGGTCAAAACTCAAAAAATAAATTTTTTCTAGCACTTTTTGTGGTTTTTTCTAATAGAGGACATCATAATGAACAAAAAACGTTACTATTATGATGGGTTATTCCCAACAGGAGCGAAGTTACAGGCCACTTTTCATAAAAAGCCATAGACAGTGTAATCCTCACTCATCTTTATTTATCCTTATATGGGTCAAAACTCAAAAAATAAATTTTTTCTAGCACTTTTTGTGGTTTTTTCTAATAGAGGACATCATAATGAACAAAAAACGTTACTATTATGATGGGTTATTCCCAACAGGAGCAAAGTTACAGGCCACTTTTCATAAAAAGCCATAGACAGTGTAATCCTCACTCATCTTTATTTATCCTTATATGGGTCCAAACTCAAAAAATAAATTTTTCCTAGGACTTTTTGTGGTTTTTTCTTATAGAGGACATCATAATGAACAAAAAACGTTACTATTATGATGGGTTATTCCCAACAGGAGCAAAGTTACAGGCCACTTTTCATAAAAAGCCATAGACAGTGTAATCCTCACTAATCTTTATTTCTCCTTATATGGGTCAAAACTCAAAAAATAAATTTTTTCTAGGACTTTTTGTGGTTTTTTCTAATAGAGGACATCATAATGAACAAAAAACGTTACTATTATGATGGGTTATTCCCAACAGGAGCAAAGTTACAGGCCACTTTTCATTAAAAGCCATAGACAGTGTAATCCTCACTCATCTTTATTTATCCTTATATGGGTCCAAACTCAAAAAATAAATTTTTCCTAGGACTTTTTGTGGTTTTTTCTTATAGAGGACATCATAATGAACAAAAAACGTTACTATTATGATGGGTTATTCCCAACAGGAGCAAAGTTACAGGCCACTTTTCATAAAAAGCCATAGACAGTGTAATCCTCACTCATCTTTATTTATCCTTATATGGGTCCAAACTCAAAAAATAAATTTTTCCTAGGACTTTTTGTGGTTTTTTCTAATAGAGGACATCATAATGAACAAAAAACGTTACTATTATGATGGGTTATTCCCAACAGGAGCAAAGTTACAGGCCACTTTTCATAAAAAGCCATAGACAGTGTAATCCTCACTAATCTTTATTTCTCCTTATATGGGTCAAAACTCAAAAAATAAATTTTTTCTAGGACTTTTTGTGGTTTTTTCTAATAGAGGACATCATAATGAACAAAAAACGTTACTATTATGATGGGTTATTCCCAACAGGACCAAAGTTACAGGCCACTTTTCATAAAAAGCCATAGACAGTGTAATCCTCACTCATCTTTATTTATCCTTATATGGGTCCAAACTCAAAAAATAAATTTTTCCTAGGACTTTTTGTGGTTTTTTCTTATAGAGGATATCATAATGAACAAAAAACGTTACTATTATGATGGGTTATTCCCAACAGGAGCAAAGTTACAGGCCACTTTTCATAAAAAGCCATAGACAGTGTGATCCTCACTAATCTTTATTTCTCCTTATATGGGTCAAAACTCAAAAAATAAATTTTTTCTAGGACTTTTTGTGGTTTTTTCTAATAGAGGACATCATTATAAACAAAAAACGTTACTATTATGATGGGTTATTCCCAACAGGAGCAAAGTTACAGGCCACTTTTCATAAAAAGCCAAAGACAGTGTAATCCTCACTCATCTTTATTTCTCCTTATATGGGTCAAAACTCAAAAAATAAATTTTTTCTAGGACTTTTAGTGGTTTTTTCTAATAGAGGACATCATAATGAACAAAAAACGTTACTATTATGATGGGTTATTCCCAACAGGAGCAAAGTTACAGGCCACTTTTCATAAAAAGCCATAGACAGTGTAATCCTCACTCATCTTTATTTATCCTTATATGGGTCCAAACTCAAAAAATAAATTTTTCCTAGGACTTTTTGTGGTTTTTTCTTATAGAGGACATCATAATGAACAAAAAACATTACTATTATGATGGGTTATTCCCAACAGGAGCAAAGTTACAGGCCATTTTTCATAAAAAGCCATAGACAGTGTAATCCTCACTCATCTTTATTCATCCTTATATGGGTCCAAACTCAAAAAATAAATTTTTTCTAAGACTTTTTGTGATTTTTTCTAATAGAGGACATCATAATGAACAAAAAACGTTACTATTATGATGGGTTATTCCCAACAGGAGCAAAGTTACAGGCCACTTTTCATAAAAAGCAATAGACAGTGTAATCCTCACTAATCTTTATTTCTCCTTATATGGGTCAAAACTCAAAAAATAAATTTTTTCTAGGACTTTTTGTGGTTTTTTCTAATAGAGGACATCATAATGAACAAAAAACGTTACTATTATGATGGGTTATTCCCAACAGGAGCAAAGTTACAGGCCACTTTTCATAAAAAGCCATAGACAGTGTAATCCTCACTCATCTTTATTTATCCTTATATGGGTCCAAACTCAAAAAATAAATTTTTCCTAGGACTTTTTGTGGTTTTTTCTTATAGAGGACATCATAATGAACAAAAAACATTACTATTATGATGGGTTATTCCCAACAGGAGCAAAGTTACAGGCCACTTTTCATAAAAAGCCATAGACAGTGTGATCCTCACTAATCTTTATTTCTCCTTATTCGGGTCAAAACTCAAAAAATAAATTTTTTCTAGGACTTTTTGTGGTTTTTTCTAATAGAGGACATCATAATGAACAAAAAACGTTACTATTATGATGGGTTATTCCCAACAGGAGCAAAGTTACAGGCCACTTTTCATAAAAAGCCAAAGACAGTGTAATCCTCACTCATCTTTATTTCTCCTTATATGGGTCAAAACTCAAAAAATAAATTTTTTCTAGGACTTTTTGTGGTTTTTTCTAATAGAGGACATCATTATGAACAAAAAACGTTACTATTATGATGGGTTATTCCCAACAGGAGCAAAGTTACAGGCCACTTTTCATAAAAAGCCAAAGACAGTGTAATCCTCACTCATCTTTATTTCTCCTTATATGGGTCAAAACTCAAAAAATAAATTTTTTCTAGGACTTTTTGTGGTTTTTTCTAATAGAGGACATCATAATGAACAAAAAACGTTACTATTATGATGGGTTATTCCCAACAGGAGCAAAGTTACAGGCCACTTTTCATAAAAAGCCATAGACAGTGTAATCCTCACTCATCTTTATTTATCCTTATATGGGTCCAAACTCAAAAAATAAATTTTTCCTAGGACTTTTTGTGGTTTTTTCTTATAGAGGACATCATAATGAACAAAAAATGTTACTATTATGATGGGTTATTCCCAACAGGAGCAAAGTTACAGGCCACTTTTCATAAAAAGCCATAGACAGTGTAATCCTTACTCATCTTTATTTCTCCTTATATGGGTCAAAACTCAAAAAATAAATTTTTCCTAGGACTTTTTGTGGTTTTTTCTTATAGAGGATATCATAATGAACAAAAAACGTTACTATTATGATGGGTTATTCCCAACAGGAGCAAAGTTACAGGCCACTTTTCATAGAAAGCCATAGACAGTGTGATCCTCACTAATCTTTATTTCTCCTTATATGGGTCAAAACTCAAAAAATAAATTTTTTCTAGGACTTTTTGTGGTTTTTTCTAATAGAGGACATCATTATGAACAAAAAACGTTACTATTATGATGGGTTATTCGCAACAGGAGCAAAGTTACAGGCCACTTTTCATAAAAAGCCAAAGACAGTGTAATCCTCACTCATCTTTATTTCTCCTTATATGGGTCAAAACTCAAAAAATAAATTTTTTCTAGGACTTTTTGTGGTTTTTTCTAATAGAGGACATCATAATGAACAAAAAACGTTACTATTATGATGGGTTATTCCCAACAGGAGCAAAGTTACAGGCCACTTTTCATAAGAAGCCATAGACAGTGTAATCCTCACTCATCTTTATTTATCCTTATATGGGTCCAAACTCAAAAAATAAATTTTTCCTAGGACTTTTTGTGGTTTTTTCTTATAGAGGACATCATAATGAACAAAAAACGTTACTATTATGATGGGTTATTCCCAACAGGAGCAAAGTTACAGGCCACTTTTCATAAAAAGCCATAAACAGTGTGATCCTCACTAATCTTTATTTCTCCTTATATGGGTCCAAACTCAAAAAATAAATTTTTCCTAGGACTTTTTGTGGTTTTTTCTAATAGAGGACATCATAATGAACAAAAAACGTTCCTATTATCATGGGTTATTCCCAACAGGAGCAAAGTTACAGGCCACTTTTCATAAAAAGCCATAGACAGTGTGATCCTCACTAATCTTTATTTCTCCTTATATGGGTCAAAACTCAAAAAATAAATTTTTTCTAGGACTTTTTGTGGTTTTTTCTAATAGAGGACATCATAATGAACAAAAAACGTCACTATTATGATGGGTTATTCCCAACAGGAGCAAAGTTACAGGCCACTTTTCATAAAAAGCCATAGACAGGGTAATCCTCACTCATCTTTATTTATCCTTATATGGGTCCAAACTCAAAAAATAAATTTTTCCTAGGACTTTTTGTGGTTTTTTCTTATAGAGGACATCATAATGAACAAAAAACGTTACTATTATGATGGGTTATTCCCAACAGGAGCAATGTTACAGGCCACTTTTCATAAAAAGCCATAGACAGTGTAATCCTCACTAATCTTTATTTCTCCTTATATGGGTCAAAACTCAAAAAATAAATTTTTTCTAGGACTTTTTGTGGTTTTTTCTAATAGAGGACATCATAATGAACAAAAAACGTTACTATTATGATGGGTTATTCCCAACAGGAGCAAAGTTACAGGCCACTTTTCATAAAAAGCCATAGATAGTGTAATCCTCACTCATCTTTATTTCTCCTTATATGGGTCCAAACTCAAAAAATAAATTTTTCCTAGGACTTTTTGTGGTTTTTTCTTATAGAGGACATCATAATGAACAAAAAACGTTACTATTATGATGGGTTATTCCCAACAGGAGCAAAGTTACAGGCCACTTTTCATAAAAAGCCATAGACAGTGTGATCCTCACTAATCTTTATTTCTCCTTATATGGGTCAAAACTCAAAAAATAAATTTTTTCTAGGACTTTTTGTGGTTTTTTCTAATAGAGGACATCATAATGAACAAAAAACGTTACTATTATGATGGGTTATTCCCAACAGGAGCAAAGTTACAGGCCACTTTTCATAAAAAGCCATAGACAGTGTAATCCTCACTCATCTTTATTTCTCCTTATATGGGTCAAAACTCAAAAAATAAATTTTTTCTAGGACTTTTTGTGGTTTTTTCTAATAGAGGACATCATAATGAACAAAAAACGTTACTATTATGATGGGTTATTCCCAACAGGAGCAAAGTTACAGGCCACTTTTCATAAAAAGCCATAGACAGTGTAATCCTCACTCAACTTTATATCTCCTTATATGGGTCAAAACTCAAAAAATAAATTTTTTCTAGGACTTTTTGTGGTTTTTTCTAATAGAGGACATCATAATGAACAAAAAACGTTGCTATTATGATGGGTTATTCCCAACAGGAGCAAAGTTACAGGCCACTTTTTATAAAAAGCCATAGACAGTGTAATCCTCACTCATCTTTATTTATCCTTATATGGGTCCAAACTCAAAAAATAAATTTTTCCTAGGACTTTTTGTGGTTTTTTCTTATAGAGGACATCATAATGAACAAAAAACATTACTATTATGATGGGTTATTCCCAACAGGAGCAAAGTTACAGGCCACTTTTTATAAAAAGCCATAGACAGTGTAATCCTCACTCATCTTTATTTATCCTTATATGGGTCAAAACTCAAAAAATATTTTCCTAGGACTTTTTGTGGTTTTTTCTTATAGAGGACATCATAATGAACAAAAAACATTACTATTATGATGGGTTATTCCCAACAGGAGCAAAGTTACAGGCCACTTTTCATAAAAAGTCATAGACAGTGTGATCCTCACTAATCTTTATTTCTCCTTATATGGGTCAAAACTCAAAAAATAAATTTTTTCTAAGACTTTTTGTGGTTTTTTCTAATAGAGGACATCATAATGAACAAAAAACGTTACTATTATGATGGGTTATTCCTAACAGGAGCAAAGTTACAGGCCACTTTTCATAAAAAGCCATAGACAGTGTAATCCTCACTAATCTTTATTTCTCCTTATATGGGTCAAAACTCAAAAAATAAATTTTTTCTAGCACTTTTTGTGGTTTTTTCTAATAGAGGACATCATAATGAACAAAAAACGTTACTATTATGATGGGTTATTCCCAACAGGAGCAAAGTTACAGGCCACTTTTCATAAAAAGCCATAGACAGTGTAATCCTCACTCATCTTTATTTATCCTTATATGGGTCCAAACTCAAAAAATAAATTTTTCCTAGGACTTTTTGTGGTTTTTTCTTATAGAGGATATCATAATGAACGAAAAACGTTACTATTATGATGGGTTATTCCCAACAGGAGCAAAGTTACAGGCCACTTTTCATAAAAAGCCATAGACAGTGTGATCCTCACTAATCTTTCTTTCTCCTTATATGGGTCAAAACTCAAAAAATAAATTTTTTCTAGGACTTTTTGTGGTTTTTTCTAATAGAGGACATCATAATGAACAAAAAACGTTACTATTATGATGAGTTATTCCCAACAGGAGCAAAGTTACAGGCCACTTTTCATAAAAAGCCAAAGACAGTGTAATCCTCACTCATCTTTATTTCTCCTTATATGGGTCAAAACTCAAAAAATAAATTTTTTCTAGGACTTTTTGTGGTTTTTTCTAATAGAGGACGTCATAATGAACAAAAAACGTTACTATTATGATGGGTTATTCCCAACAGGAGCAAAGTTACAGGCCACTTTTCATAAAAAGCCATAGACAGTGTAATCCTCACTCATCTTTATTTATCCTTATATGGGTCCAAACTCAAAAAATAAATTTTTCCTAGGACTTTTTGTGGTTTTTTCTTATAGAGGACATCATAATGAAGAAAAAATGTTACTATTATGATGGGTTATTCCCAACAGGAGCAAAGTTACAGGCCACTTTTCATAAAAAGCTATAGACAGTGTAATCCTCACTCATCTTTATTTATCCTTATATGGGTCCAAACTCAAAAAATAAATTTTTCCTAGGACTTTTTGTGGTTTTTTCTTATAGAGGATATCATAATGAACAAAAAACGTTACTATTATGATGGGTTATTCCCAACAGGAGCAAAGTTACAGGCCACTTTTCATAAAAAGCCATAGACAGTGTGATCCTCACTAATCTTTATTTCTCCTTATATGGGTCAAAACTCAAAAAATAAATTTTTTCTAGGACTTTTTGTGGTTTTTTCTAATAGAGGACATCATAATGAACAAAAAACGTTACTATTATGATGGGTTATTCCCAACAGGAGCAAAGTTACAGGCCACTTTTCATAAAAAGCCATAGACAGTGTGATCCTCACTAATCTTTATTTCTCCTTATATGGGTCAAAACTCAAAAAATAAATTTTTTCTAGGACTTTTTGTGGTTTTTTCTAATAGAGGACATCATAATGAACAAAAAACGTTACTATTATGATGGGTTATTCCCGACAGGAGCAAAGTTACAGGCCACTTTTCATAAAAAGCCATAGACAGTGTAATCCTCACTCATCTTTATTTCTCCTTATATGGGTCAAAACTCAAAAAATAAATTTTTTCTAGGACTTTTTGTGGTTTTTTCTAATAGAGGACATCATAATGAACAAAAAACGTTACTATTATGATGGGTTATTCCCAACAGGAGCAAAGTTACAGGCCACTTTTCATAAAAAGCCATAGACAGTGTAATCCTCACTCATCTTTATTTATCCTTATATGGGTCCAAACTCAAAAAATAAATTTTTCCTAGGACTTTTTGTGGTTTTTTCTTATAGAGGACATCATAATGAACAAAAAACATTACTATTATGATGGGTTATTCCCAACAGGAGCAAAGTTACAGGCCACTTTTCATAAAAAGCCATAGACAGTGTAATCCTCACTAATCTTTATTTCTCCTTATATGGGTCAAAACTCAAAAAATAAATTTTTTCTAGCACTTTTTGTGGTTTTTTCTAATAGAGGACATCATAATGAACAAAAAACGTTACTATTATGATGGGTTATTCCCAACAGGAGCAAAGTTACAGGCCACTTTTCATAAAAAGCCATAGACAGTGTAATCCTCACTCATCTTTATTTATCCTTATATGGGTCCAAACTCAAAAAATAAATTTTTCCTAGGTCTTTTTGTGGTTTTTTCTTATAGAGGACATCATAATGAACAAAAAACGTTACTATTATGATGGGTTATTCCCAACAGGAGCAAAGTTACAGGCCACTTTTCATAAAAAGCCATAGACAGTGTAATCCTCACTAATCTTTATTTCTCCTTATATGGGTCCAAACTCAAAAAATAAATTTTTCCTAGGACTTTTTGTGGTTTTTTCTTATAGAGGACATCATAATGAACAAAAAACGTTGCTATTATGATGGGTTATTCCCGACAGGAGCAAAGTTACAGGCCACTTTTCATAAAAAGCCATAGACAGTGTAATCCTCACTAATCTTTATTTCTCCTTATATGGGTCAAAACTCAAAAAATAAATTTTTTCTAGGACTTTTTGTGGTTTTTTCTAATAGAGGACATCATAATGAACAAAAAACGTTACTATTATGATGGGTTATTCCCAACAGGAGCAAAGTTACAGGCCACTTTTCATAAGAAGCCATAGACAGTGTAATCCTCACTCATCTTTATTGATCCTTATATGGGTCCAAACTCAAAAAATAAATTTTTCCTAGGACTTTTTGTGGTTTTTTCTTATAGAGGACATCATAATGAACAAAAAACGTTACTATTATGATGGGTTATTCCCAACAGGAGCAAAGTTACAGGCCACTTTTCATAAAAAGCCATAGACAGTGTAATCCTCACTCATCTTTATTTATCCTTATATGGGTCCAAACTCAAAAAATAAATTTTTCCTAGGACTTTTTGTGGTTTTTTCTAATAGAGGACATCATAATGAACAAAAAACGTTACTATTATGATGGGTTATTCCCAACAGGAGCAAAGTTACAGGCCACTTTTCATAAAAAGCCATAGACAGTGTAATCCTCACTCATCTTTATTTATCCTTATATGGGTCCAAACTCAAAAAATAAATTTTTCCTAGGACTTTTTGTGGTTTTTTCTTATAGAGGACATCATAATGAACAAAAAACATTACTATTATGATGGGTTATTCCCAACAGGAGCAAAGTTACAGGCCACTTTTCATGAAAAGCCATAGACAGTGTGATCCTCACTAATCTTTATTTCTCCTTATATGGGTCAAAACTCAAAAAATAAATTTTTTCTAGGACTTTTCTTGGTTTTTTCTAATAGAGGACATCATAATGAACAAAAAACGTTACTATTATGATGGGTTATTCCCAACAGGAGCAAAGTTACAGGCCACTTTTCATGAAAAGCTATAGACAGTGTAATCCTCACTAATCTTTATTTCTCCTTATATGGGTCAAAACTCAAAAAATAAATTTTTTCTAGCACTTTTTGTGGTTTTTTCTAATAGAGGACATCATAATGAACAAAAAACGTTACTATTATGATGGGTTATTCCCAACAGGAGCAAAGTTACAGGCCACTTTTCATAAAAAGCCATAGACAGTATAATCCTCACTCATCTTTATTTATCCTTATATGGGTCCAAACTCAAAAAATAAATTTTTCCTAGGACTTTTTGTGGTTTTTTCTTATAGAGGACATCATAATGAACAAAAAACGTTACTATTATGATGGGTTATTCCTAACAGGAGCAAAGTTACAGGCCACTTTTCATAAAAAGCCATAGACAGTGTAATCCTCACTAATCTTTATTTCTCCTTATATGGGTCAAAACTCAAAAAATAAATTTTTTCTAGGACTTTTTGTGGTTTTTTCTAATAGAGGACATCATAATGAACAAAAAACGTTACTATTATGATGGGTTATTCCCAACAGGAGCAAAGTTACAGGCCACTTTTCATAAAAAGCCATAGACAGTGTAATCCTCACTCATCTTTATTTATCCTTATATGGGTCCAAACTCAAAAAATAAATTTTTCCTAGGACTTTTTGTGGTTTTTTCTTATAGAGGATATCATAATGAACAAAAAACGTTACTATTATGATGGGTTATTCCCAACAGGAGCAAAGTTACAGGCCACTTTTCATAAAAAGCCATAGACAGTGTGATCCTCACTAATCTTTATTTCTCCTTATATGGGTCAAAACTCAAAAAATAAATTTTTTCTAGGACTTTTTGTGGTTTTTTCTAATAGAGGACATCATAATGAACAAAAAACGTTACTATTATGATGGGTTATTCCCAACAGGAGCAAAGTTACAGGCCACTTTTCATAAAAAGCCAAAGACATTGTAATCCTCACTCATCTTTATTTCTCCTTATATGGGTCAAAACTCAAAAAATAAATTTTTTCTAGGACTTTTTGTGGTTTTTTCTAATAGAGGACATCATAATGAACAAAAAACGTTACTATTATGATGGGTTATTCCCAACAGGAGCAAAGTTACAGGCCACTTTTCATAAAAAGCCATAGACAGTGTAATCCTCACTCATCTTTATTTATCCTTATATGGGTCCAAACTCAAAAAATAAATTTTTCCTAGGACTTTTTGTGGTTTTTTCTTATAGAGGACATCATAATGAACAAAAAACGTTACTATTATGATGGGTTATTCCCAACAGGAGCAAAGTTACAGGCCACTTTTCATAAAAAGCCATAGACAGTGTGATCCTCACTAATCTTTATTTCTCCTTATATGGGTCAAAACTCAAAAAATAAATTTTTTCTAGGACTTTTTGTGGTTTTTTCTAATAGAGGACATCATAATGTACAAAAAACGTTACTATTATGATGGGTTATTCCCAACAGGAGCAAAGTTACAGGCCACTTTTCATAAAAAGCCATAGACAGTGTGATCCTCACTAATCTTTATTTCTCCTTATATGGGTCAAAACTCAAAAAATAAATTTTTTCTAGGACTTTTTGTGGTTTTTTCTAATAAAGGACATCATAATGAACAAAAAACGTTACTATTATGATGGGTTATTCCCAACAGGAGCAAAGTTACAGGCCACTTTTCATAAAAAGCCAAAGACATTGTAATCCTCACTCATCTTTATTTCTCCTTATATGGGTCCAAACTCAAAAAATAAATTTTTCCTAGGACTTTTTGTGGTTTTTTCTTATAGAGGACATCATAATGAACAAAAAACGTTACTATTATGATGGGTTATTCCCAACAGGAGCAAAGTTACAGGCCACTTTTCATAAAAAGCCATAGACAGTGTAATCCTCACTCATCTTTATTTATCCTTATATGGGTCCAAACTCAAAAAATAAATTTTTCCTAGGACTTTTTGTGGTTTTTTCTTATAGAGGATATCATAATGAACAAAAAACGTTACTATTATGATGGGTTATTCCCAACAGGAGCAAAGTTACAGGCCACTTTTCATAAAAAGCCATAGACAGTGTGATCCTCACTAATCTTTATTTCTCCTTATATGGGTCAAAACTCAAAAAATAAATTTTTTCTAGGACTTTTTGTGGTTTTTTCTAATAGAGGACATCATAATGAACAAAAAACGTTACTATTATGATGGGTTATTCCCAACAGGAGCAAAGTTACAGGCCACTTTTCATAAAAAGCCAAAGACAGTGTAATCCTCACTCATCTTTATTTCTCCTTATATGGGTCAAAACTCAAAAAATAAATTTTTTCTAGGACTTTTTGTGGTTTTTTCTAATAGAGGACATCATAATGAACAAAAAACGTTACTATTATGATGGGTTATTCCCAACAGGAGCAAAGTTACAGGCCACTTTTCATAAAAAGCCATAGACAGTGTAATCCTCACTCATCTTTATTTATCCTTATATGGGTCCAAACTCAAAAAATAAATTTTTTCTAGCACTTTTTGTGGTTTTTTCTAATAGAGGACATCATAATGAACAAAAAACGTTCCTATTATGATGGGTTATTCCCAACAGGAGCAAAGTTACAGGCCACTTTTCATAAAAAGCCATAGACAGTATAATCCTCACTCATCTTTATTTATCCTTATATGGGTCCAAACTCAAAAAATAAATTTTTCCTAGGACTTTTTGTGGTTTTTTCTTATAGAGGACATCATAATGAACAAAAAACGTTACTATTATGATGGGTTATTCCCAACAGGAGCAAAGTTACAGGCCACTTTTCATAAAAAGCCATAGACAGTGTAATTCTCACTAATCTTTATTTCTCCTTATATGGGTCAAAACTCAAAAAATAAATTTTTTCTAGGACTTTTTGTGGTTTTTTCTAATAGAGGACATCATAATGAACAAAAAACGTTGCTATTATGATGGGTTATTCCCAACAGGAGCAAAGTTACAGGCCACTTTTCATAAAAAGCCATAGACAGTGTGATCCTCACTAATCTTTATTTCTCCTTATATGGGTCAAAACTCAAAAAATAAATTTTTTCTAGGAATTTTTGTGGTTTTTTCTAATAGAGGACATCATAATGAACAAAAAACGTTAATATTATGATGGGTTATTCCCAACAGGAGCAAAGTTACAGGCCACTTTTCATAAAAAGCCATAGACAGTGTAATCCTCACTCATCTTTATTTCTCCTTATATGGGTCAAAACTCAAAAAATAAATTTTTTCTAGGACTTTTTGTGGTTTTTTCTAATAGAGGACATCATAATGAACAAAAAACGTTACTATTATGATGGGTTATTACCAACAGGAGCAAAGTTACAGGCCACTTTTCATAAAAAGCCATAGACAGTGTAATCCTCACTAATCTTTATTTCTCCTTATATGGGTCAAAACTCAAAAAATAAATTTTTTCTAGCACTTTTTGTGGTTTTTTCTAATAGAGGACATCATAATGAACAAAAAACGTTACTATTATGATGAGTTATTCCCACTAGGAGCAAAGTTACAGGCCACTTTTCATAAAAAGCCATAGACAGTGTAATCCTCACTCATCTTTATTTATCCTTATATGGGTCCAAACTCAAAAAATAAATTTTTCCTAGGACTTTTTATGGTTTTTTCTTATAGAGGACATCATAATGAACAAAAAACGTTACTATTATGATGGGTTATTCCCAACAGGAGCAAAGTTACAGGCCACTTTTCATAAAAAGCCATAGACAGTGTGATCCTCACTAATCTTTATTTCTCCTTATATGGGTCAAAACTCAAAAAATAAATTTTTTCTAGGAATTTTTGTGGTTTTTTCTAATAGAGGACATCATAATGAACAAAAAACGTTAATATTATGATGGGTTATTCCCAACAGGAGCAAAGTTACAGGCCACTTTTCATAAAAAGCCATAGACAGTGTAATCCTCACTCATCTTTATTTCTCCTTATATGGGTCAAAACTCAAAAAATAAATTTTTTCTAGGACTTTTTGTGGTTTTTTCTAATAGAGGACATCATAATGAACAAAAAACGTTACTATTATGATGGGTTATTACCAACAGGAGCAAAGTTACAGGCCACTTTTCATAAAAAGCCATAGACAGTGTAATCCTCACTAATCTTTATTTCTCCTTATATGGGTCAAAACTCAAAAAATAAATTTTTTCTAGCACTTTTTGTGGTTTTTTCTAATAGAGGACATCATAATGAACAAAAAACGTTACTATTATGATGGGTTATTCCCACTAGGAGCAAAGTTACAGGCCACTTTTCATAAAAAGCCATAGACAGTGTAATCCTCACTCATCTTTATTTATCCTTATATGGGTCCAAACTCAAAAAATAAATTTTTCCTAGGACTTTTTATGGTTTTTTCTTATAGAGGACATCATAATGAACAAAAAACGTTACTATTATGATGGGTTATTCCCAACAGGAGCAAAGTTACAGGCCACTTTTCATAAAAAGCCATAGACAGTGTGATCCTCACTAATCTTTATTTCTCCTTATATGGGTCAAAACTCAAAAAATAAATTTTTTCTAGGACATTTTGTGGTTTTTTCTAATAGAGGACATCATAATGAACAAAAAACGTTACTATTATGATGGGTTATTCCCAACAGGAGCAAAGTTACAGGCCACTTTTCATAAAAAGCCATAGACAGTGTAATCCTCACTAATCTTTATTTCTCCTTATATGGGTCCAAACTCAAAAAATAAATTTTTCCTAGGACTTTTTGTGGTTTTTTCTTATAGAGGACATCATAATGAACAAAAAACGTTACTATTATGATGGGTTATTTTCAACAGGAGCAAAGTTACAGGCCACTTTTCATAAAAAGCCATAGACAGTGTGATCCTCACTAATCTTTATTTCTCCTTATGTGGGTCAAAACTCAAAAAATAAATTTTTTCTAGGACTTTTTGTGGTTTTTTCTAATAGAGGACATCATAATGAACAAAAAACGTAACTATTATGATGGGTTATTCCCAACAGGAGCAAAGTTACAGGCCACTTTTCATAAAAAGCCATAGACAGTGTAATCCTCACTCATCTTTATTTCTCCTTATATGGGTCAAAACTCAAAAAATAAATTTTTTCTAGGACTTTTTGTGGTTTTTTCTAATAGAGGACATCATAATGAACAAAAAACGTAACTATTATGATGGGTTATTCCCAACAGGAGCAAAGTTACAGGCCACTTTTCATAAAAAGCCATAGACAGTGTAATCCTGACTCATTTTTATTTATCCTTATATGGGTCCAAACTCAAAAAATAAATTTTTCCTAGGACTTTTTGTGGTTTTTTCTTATGGAGGACATCATAATGAACAAAAAACATTTCTATTATGATGGGTTATTCCCAACAGGAGCAAAGTTACAGGCCACTTTTCATAAAAAGCCATAGACAGTGTGATCATCACTAATCTTTATTTCTCCTTATATGGGTCAAAACTCAAAAAATAAATTTTTTCTAGGACTTTTTGTGGTTTTTTCTAATAGAGGACATCATAATGAACAAAAAACGTTACTATTATGATGGGTTATTCCCAACAGGAGCAAAGTTACAGGCCACTTTTCATAAAAAGCCATAGACAGTGTAATCCTCACGAATCTTTATTTCTCCTTATATGGGTCAAAACTCAAAAAATAAATTTTTTCTAGCACTTTTTGTGGTTTTTTCTAATAGAGGACATCATAATGAACAAAAAACGTTACTATTATGATGGGTTATTCCCAACAGGAGCAAAGTTACAGGCCACTTTTCATAAAAAGCAATAGACAGTGTAATCCTCACTCATCTTTATTTATCCTTATATGGGTCCAAACTCAAAAAATAAATTTTTCCTAGGACTTTTTGTGGTTTTTTCTTATAGAGGACATCATAATGAACAAAAAACGTTACTATTATGATGGGTTATTCCCAACAGGAGCAAAGTTACAGGCCACTTTTCATAAAAAGCCATAGACAGTGTAATCCTCACTAATCTTTATTTCTCCTTATATGGGTCAAAACTCAAAAAATAAATTTTTTCTAGGACTTTTTGTGGTTTTTTCTAATAGAGGACATCATAATGAACAAAAAACGTTACTGTTATGATGGGTTATTCCCAACAGGAGCAAAGTTACAGGCTACTTTTCATAAAAAGCCATAGACAGTGTAATCCTCACTCATCTTTATTTATCCTTATATGGGTCCAAACTCAAAAACTAAATTTTTCCTAGGACTTTTTGTGGTTTTTTCTCATAGAGGACATCATAATGAACAAAAAACATTACTATTATGATGGGTTATTCCCAACAGGAGCAAAGTTACAGTCCACTTTTCATAAAAAGCCATAGACAGTGTGATCCTCACTAATCTTTATTTCTCCTTATATGGGTCAAAACTCAAAAAATAAATTTTTTCTAGGACTTTTTGTGGTTTTTTCTAATAGAGGACATCATAATGAACAAAAAACGTTACTATTATGATGGGTTATTCCCAACAGGAGCAAAGTTACAGGCCACTTTTCATAAAAAGCCATAGACAGTGTAATCCTCACTCATCTTTATTTATCCTTATATGGGTCAAAACTCAAAAAATATTTTCCTAGGACTTTTTGTGGTTTTTTCTTATAGAGGACATCATAATGAACAAAAAACATTACTATTATGATGGGTTATTCCCAACAGGAGCAAAGTTACAGGCCACTTTTCATAAAAAGTCATAGACAGTGTGATCCTCACTAATCTTTATTTCTCCTTATATGGGTCAAAACTCAAAAAATAAATTTTTTCTAAGACTTTTTGTGGTTTTTTCTAATAGAGGACATCATAATGAACAAAAAACGTTACTATTATGATGGGTTATTCCTAACAGGAGCAAAGTTACAGGCCACTTTTCATAAAAAGCCATAGACAGTGTAATCCTCACTAATCTTTATTTCTCCTTATATGGGTCAAAACTCAAAAAATAAATTTTTTCTAGCACTTTTTGTGGTTTTTTCTAATAGAGGACATCATAATGAACAAAAAACGTTACTATTATGATGGGTTATTCCCAACAGGAGCAAAGTTACAGGCCACTTTTCATAAAAAGCCATAGACAGTGTAATCCTCACTAATCTTTATTTCTCCTTATATGGGTCAAAACTCAAAAAATAAATTTTTTCTAGGACTTTTTGTGGTTTTTTCTAATAGAGGACATCATAATGAACAAAAAACGTTACTATTATGATGGGTTATTCCCAACAGGAGCAAAGTTACAGGCCACTTTTCATAAAAAGCCATAGACAGTGTAATCCTCACTCATCTTTATTTATCCTTATATGGGTCCAAACTCAAAAACTAAATTTTTCCTAGGACTTTTTGTGGTTTTTTCTTATAGAGGACATCATAATGAACAAAAAACATTACTATTATGATGGGTTATTCCCAACAGGAGCAAAGTTACAGTCCACTTTTCATAAAAAGCCATAGACAGTGTGATCCTCACTAATCTTTATTTCTCCTTATATGGGTCAAAACTCAAAAAATAAATTTTTTCTAGGACTTTTTGTGGTTTTTTCTAATAGAGGACATCATAATGAACAAAAAACGTTACTATTATGATGGGTTATTCCCAACAGGAGCAAAGTTACAGGCCACTTTTCATAAAAAGCCATAGACAGTGTAATCCTCACTCATCTTTATTTATCCTTATATGGGTCAAAACTCAAAAAATATTTTCCTAGGACTTTTTGTGGTTTTTTCTTATAGAGGACATCATAATGAACAAAAAACATCACTATTATGATGGGTTATTCCCAACAGGAGCAAAGTTACAGGCCACTTTTCATAAAAAGTCATAGACAGTGTGATCCTCACTAATATTTATTTCTCCTTATATGGGTCAAAACTCAAAAAATAAATTTTTTCTAAGACTTTTTGTGGTTTTTTCTAATAGAGGACATCATAATGAACAAAAAACGTTACTATTATGATGGGTTATTCCTAACAGGAGCAAAGTTACAGGCCACTTTTCATAAAAAGCCATAGACAGTGTAATCCTCACTAATCTTTATTTCTCCTTATATGGGTCAAAACTCAAAAAATAAATTTTTTCTAGCACTTTTTGTGGTTTTTTCTAATAGAGGACATCATAATGAACAAAAAACGTTACTATTATGATGGGTTATTCCCAACAGGAGCAAAGTAACAGGCCACTTTTCATAAAAAGCAATAGACAGTGTAATCCTCACTCATCTTTATTTATCCTTATATGGGTCCAAACTCAAAAAATAAATTTTTCCTAGGACTTTTTGTGGTTTTTTCTTATAGAGGACATCATAATGAACAAAAAACGTTACTATTATGATGGGTTATTCCCAACAGGAGCAAAGTTACAGGCCACTTTTCATGAAAAGCCATAGACAGTGTATTCCTCACTAATCATTATTTCTCCTTATATGGGTCAAAACTCAAAAAATAAATTTTTTCTAGCACTTTTTGTGGTTTTTTCTAATAGAGGACATCATAATGAACAAAAAACGTTACTATTATGATGGGTTATTCCCAACAGGAGCAAAGTTACAGGCCACTTTTCATAAAAAGCCATAGACAGTGTAATCCTCACTCATCTTTATTTATCCTTATATGGGTCAAAACTCAAAAAATAAATTTTTTCTAGCACTTTTTGTGGTTTTTTCTAATAGAGGACATCATAATGAACAAAAAACGTTACTATTATGATGGGTTATTCCCAACAGGAGCAAAGTTACAGGCCACTTTTCATAAAAAGCCATAGACAGTGTAATCCTCACTCATCTTTATTTATCCTTATATGGGTCCAAACTCAAAAAATAAATTTTTCCTAGGACTTTTTGTGGTTTTTTCTTATAGAGGACATCATAATGAACAAAAAACGTTACTATTATGATGGGTTATTCCCAACAGGAGCAAAGTTACAGGCCACTTTTCATAAAAAGCCATAGACAGTGTAATCCTCACTAATCTTTATTTCTCCTTATATGGGTCAAAACTCAAAAAATAAATTTTTTCTAGGACTTTTTGTGGTTTTTTCTAATAGAGGACATCATAATGAACAAAAAACGTTACTATTATGATGGGTTATTCCCAACAGGAGCAAAGTTACAGGCCACTTTTCATAAAAAGCCATAGACAGTGTAATCCTCACTCATCTTTATTTATCCTTATATGGGTCCAAACTCAAAAAATAAATTTTTCCTAGGACTTTTTGTGGTTTTTTCTTATAGAGGACATCATAATGAACAAAAAACGTTACTATTATGATGGGTTATTCCCAACAGGAGCAAAGTTACAGGCCACTTATCATAAAAAGCCATAGACAGTGTAATCCTCACTCATCTTTATTTATCCTTATATGGGTCCAAACTCAAAAAATAAATTTTTCCTAGGACTTTTTGTGGTTTTTTCTAATAGAGGACATCATAATGAACAAAAAACGTTACTATTATGATGGGTTATTCCCAACAGGAGCAAAGTTACAGGCCACTTTTCATAAAAAGCCATAGACAGTGTAATCCTCACTCATCTTTATTTATCCTTATATGGGTCAAAACTCGAAAAATAAATTTTTTCTAGCACTTTTTGTGGTTTTTTCTAATAGAGGACATCATAATGAACAAAAAACGTTACTATTATGATGGGTTATTCCCAACAGGAGCAAAGTTACAGGCCACTTTTCATAAAAAGCCATAGACAGTGTAATCCTCACTCATCTTTATTTATCCTTATATGGGTCCAAACTCAAAAAATAAATTTTTTCTAGGACTTTTTGTGGTTTTTTCTAATAGAGGACATCATAATGAACAAAAAACGTTACTATTATGATGGGTTATTCCCAACAGGAGCAAAGTTACAGGCCACTTTTCATGAAAAGCCATAGACAGTGTAATCCACACTAATCTTTATTTCTCCTTATATGGGTCAAAACTCAAAAAATAAATTTTTTCTAGCACTTTTTGTGGTTTTTTCTAATAGAGGACATCATAATGAACAAAAAACGTTACTATTATGATGGGTTATTCCCAACAGGAGCAAAGTTACAGGCCACTTTTTATAAAAAGCCATAGACAGTATAATCCTCACTAATCTTTATTTCTCCTTATATGGGTCAAAACTCAAAAAATAAATTTTTTCTAGGACTTTTTGTGGTTTTTTCTAATAGAGGACATCATAATGAACAAAAAACGTTACTATTATGATGGGTTATTCCCAACAGGAGCAAAGTTACAGGCCACTTTTCATAAAAAGCCATAGACAGTGTAATCCTCACTCATCTTTATTTATCCTTATATGGGTCCAAACTCAAAAAATAAATTTTTCCTAGGACTTTTTGTGGTTTTTTCTAATAGAGGACATCATAATGAACAAAAAACGTTACTATTATGATGGGTTATTCCCAACAGGAGCAAAGTTACAGGCCACTTTTCATAAAAAGCCATAGACAGTGTAATCCTCACTCATCTTTATTTATCCTTATATGGGTGCAAACTCAAAAAATAAATTTTTCCGAGGACTTTTTGTGGTTTTTTCTTATAGAGGACATCATAATGAACAAAAAACGTTACTATTATGATGGGTTATTCCCAACAGGAGCAAAGTTACAGGCCACTTTTCATAAAAAGCCATAGACAGTGTAATCCTCACTCATCTTTATTTATCCTTATATGGGTCCAAACTCAAAAAATAAATTTTTCCTAGGACTTTTTGTGGTTTTTTCTAATAGAGGACATCATAATGAACAAAAAACGTTACTATTATGATGGGTTATTCCCAACAGGAGCAAAGTTACAGGCCACTTTTCATAAAAAGCCATAGACAGTGTAATCCTCACTCATCTTTATTTATCCTTATATGGGTCCAAACTCAAAAAATAAATTTTTCCTAGGACTTTTTGTGGTTTTTTCTTATAGAGGACATCATAATGAACAAAAAACATTACTATTATGATGGGTTATTCCCAACAGGAGCAAAGTTACAGGCCACCTTTCATAAAAAGCCATAGACAGTGTGATCCTCACTAATCTTTATTTCTCCTTATATGGGTCAAAACTCAAAAAATAAATTTTTTCTAGGACTTTTTGTGGTTTTTTCTAATAGAGGACATCATAATGAACAAAAAACGTTACTATTATGATGGGTTATTCCCAACAGGAGCAAAGTTACAGGCCACTTTTCATAAAAAGCCATAGACAGTGTAATCCTCACTCATCTTTATTTATCCTTATATGGGTCCAAACTCAAAAAATAAATTTTTCCTAGGACTTTTTGTGGTTTTTTCTTATAGAGGATATCATAATGAACAAAAAACGTTACTATTATGATGGGTTATTCCCAACAGGAGCAAAGTTACAGGCCACTTTTCATAAAAAGCCATAGACAGTGTGATCCTCACTAATCTTTCTTTCTCCTTATATGGGTCAAAACTCAAAAAATAAATTTTTTCTAGGACTTTTTGTGGTTTTTTCTAATAGAGGACATCATAATGAACAAAAAACGTTACTATTATGATGGGTTATTCCCAACAGGAGCAAAGTTACAGGCCACTTTTCATAAAAAGCCATAGACAGTGTGATCCTCACTAATCTTTCTTTCTCCTTATATGGGTCAAAACTCAAAAAATAAATTTTTTCTAGCACTTTTTGTGGTTTTTTCTAATAGAGGACATCATAATGAACAAAAAACGTTACTATTATGATGGGTTATTCCCAACAGGAGCAAAGTTACAGGCCACTTTTCATAAAAAGCCATAGACAGTGTAATCCTCACTCATCTTTATTTATCCTTATATGGGTCCAAACTCAAAAAATAAATTTTTCCTAGGACTTTTTGTGGTTTTTTCTTATAGAGGATATCATAATGAACAAAAAACGTTACTATTATGATGGGTTATTCCCAACAGGAGCAAAGTTACAGGCCACTTTTCATAAAAAGCCATAGACAGTGTGATCCTCACTAATCTTTCTTTCTCCTTATATGGGTCAAAACTCAAAAAATAAATTTTTTCTAGGACTTTTTGTGGTTTTTTCTAATAGAGGACATCATAATGAACAAAAAACGTTACTATTATGATGAGTTATTCCCAACAGGAGCAAAGTTACAGGCCACTTTTCATAAAAAGCCAAAGACAGTGTAATCCTCACTCATCTTTATTTCTCCTTATATGGGTCAAAACTCAAAAAATAAATTTTTTCTAGCACTTTTTGTGGTTTTTTCTAATAGAGGACATCATAATGAACAAAAAACGTTCCTATTATGATGGGTTATTCCCAACAGGAGCAAAGTTACAGGCCACTTTTCATAAAAAGCCATAGACAGTGTAATCCTCACTCATCTTTATTTATCCTTATATGGGTCCAAACTCAAAAAATAAATTTTTCCTAGGACTTTTTGTGGTTTTTTCTTATAGAGGACATCATAATGAACAAAAAATGTTACTATTATGATGGGTTATTCCCAACAGGAGCAAAGTTACAGGCCACTTTTCATAAAAAGCCATAGACAGTGTAATCCTCACTCATCTTTATTTATCCTTATATGGGTCCAAACTCAAAAAATAAATTTTTCCTAGGACTTTTTGTGGTTTTTTCTTATAGAGGATATCATAATGAACAAAAAACGTTACTATTATGATGGGTTATTCGCAACAGGAGCAAAGTTACAGGCCACTTTTCATAAAAAGCCATAGACAGTGTGATCCTCACTAATCTTTATTTCTCCTTATATGGGTCAAAACTCAAAAAATAAATTTTTTCTAGGACTTTTTGTGGTTTTTTCTAATAGAGGACATCATAATGAACAAAAAACGTTACTATTATGATGGGTTATTCCCAACAGGAGCAAAGTTACAGGCCACTTTTCATAAAAAGCCATAGACAGTGTAATCCTCACTCATCTTTATTTCTTGTTATATGGGTCAAAACTCAGAAAATAAATTTTTTCTAGGACTTTTTGTGGTTTTTTCTAATAGAGGACATCATAATGAACAAAAAACGTTACTATTATGATGGGTTATTCCCAACAGGAGCAAAGTTACAGGCCACTTTTCATAAAAAGCCATAGACAGTGTAATCCTCACTCATCTTTATTTATCCTTATATGGGTCCAAACTCAAAAAATAAATTTTTCCTAGGACTTTTTGTGGTTTTTTCTTATAGAGGACATCGAAATGAACAAAAAACATTACTATTATGATGGGTTATTCCCAACAGGAGCAAAGTTACAGGCCACTTTTCATAAAAAGCAATAGACAGTGTAATCCTCACTCATCTTTATTTCTCCTTATATGGGTCAAAACTCAAAAAATAAATTTTTTCTAGGACTTTTTGTGGTTTTTTCTAATAGAGGACATCATAATGAACAAAAAACGTTACTATTATGATGGGTTATTCCCAACAGGAGCAAAGTTACAGGCCACTTTTCATGAAAAGCCATAGACAGTGTAATCCTCACTCATCTTTATTTATCCTTATATGGGTCCAAACTCAAAAAATAAATTTTTCCTAGGACTTTTTGTGGTTTTTTCTTATAGAGGACATCATAATGAACAAAAAACATTACTATTATGATGGGTTATTCCCAACAGGAGCAAAGTTACAGGCCACTTTTTATAAAAAGCCATAGACAGTGTGATCCTCACTAATCTTTATTTCTCCTTATTCGGGTCAAAACTCAAAAAATAAATTTTTTCTAGGACTTTTTGTGGTTTTTTCTAATAGAGGACATCATAATGAACAAAAAACGTTACTATTATGATGGGTTATTCCCAACAGGAGCAAAGTTACAGGCCACTTTTCATAAAAAGCCATAGACAGTGTAATCCTCACTAATCTTTATTTCTCCTTATATGGGTCAAAACTCAAAAAATAAATTTTTTCTAGCACTTTTTGTGGTTTTTTCTAATAGAGGACATCATAATGAACAATAAACGTTACTATTCCGATGGGTTATTCCCAACAGGAGCAAAGTTACAGGCCACTTTTCATAAAAAGCCATAGACAGTGTAATCCTCACTCATCTTTATTTATCCTTATATGGGTCCAAACTCAAAAAATAAATTTTTCCTAGGACTTTTTGTGGTTTTTTCTTATAGAGGATATCATAATGAACAAAAAACGTTACTATTATGATGGGTTATTCCCAACAGGAGCAAAGTTACAGGCCACTTTCCATAAAAAGCCATAGACAGTGTGATCCTCACTAATCTTTATTTCTCCTTATATGGGTCAAGACTCAAAAAATAAATTTTTTCTAGGACTTTTTGTGGTTTTTTCTAATAGAGGACATCATAATGAACAAAAAACGTTCCTATTATGATGGGTTATTCCCAACAGGAGCAAAGTTACAGGCCACTTTTCATAAAAAGCCATAGACAGTGTGATCCTCACTAATCTTTATTTCTCCTTATATGGGTCAAAACTCAAAAAATAAATTTTTTCTAGGACTTTTTGTGGTTTTTTCTAATAGAGGACATCATAATGAACAAAAAACGTTACTATTATGATGGGTTATTCCCGACAGGAGCAAAGTTACAGGCCACTTTTCATAAAAAGCCATAGACAGTGTAATCCTCACTCATCTTTATTTCTCTTTATATGGGTCAAAACTCAAAAAATAAATTTTTTCTAGGACTTTTTGTGGTTTTTTCTAATAGAGGACATCATAATGAACAAAAAACGTTACTATTATGATGGGTTATTCCCAACAGGAGCAAAGTTACAGGCCACTTTTCATAAAAAGCCATAGACAGTGTAATCCTCACTCATCTTTATTTATCCTTATATGGGTCCAAACTCAAAAAATAAATTTTTCCTAGGACTTTTTGTGGTTTTTTCTTATAGAGGACATCATAATGAACAAAAAACATTACTATTATGATGGGTTATTCCCAACAGGAGCAAAGTTACAGGCCACTTTTCATAAAAAGCCATAGACAGTGTGATCCTCACTAATCTTTATTTCTCCTTATATGGGTCGAAACTCAAAAAATAAATTTTTTCTAGGACTTTTTGTGGTTTTTTCTAATAGAGGACATCATAATGAACAAAAAACGTTACTATTATGATGGGTTATTCCCAACAGGAGCAAAGTTACAGGCCACTTTTCATAAAAAGCCATAGACAGTGTAATCCTCACTCATCTTTATTTATCCTTATATGGGTCCAAACTCAAAAAATAAATTTTTCCTAGGACTTTTTGTGGTTTTTTCTTATAGAGGATATCAAAATGAACAAAAAACGTTACTATTATGATGGGTTATTCCCAACAGGAGCAAAGTTACAGGCCACTTTCCATAAAAAGCCATAGACAGTGTGATCCTCACTAATCTTTATTTCTCCTTATATGGGTCAAAACTCAAAAAATAAATTTTTTCTAGGACTTTTTGTGGTTTTTTCTAATAGAGGACATCATAATGAACAAAAAACGTTAGTATTATGATGGGTTATTCCCAACAGGAGCAAAGTTACAGGCCACTTTTCATAAAAAGCCATAGACAGTGTAATCCTCACTCATCTTTATTTCTCTTTATATGGGTCAAAACTCAAAAAATAAATTTTTTCTAGGACTTTTTGTGGTTTTTTCTAATAGAGGACATCATAATGAACAAAAAACGTTACTATTATGATGGGTTATTCCCAACAGGAGCAAAGTTACAGGCCACTTTTCATAAAAAGCCATAGACAGTGTAATCCTCACTCATCTTTATTTATCCTTATATGGGTCCAAACTCAAAAAATAAATTTTTCCTAGGACTTTTTGTGGTTTTTTCTTATAGAGGACATCATAATGAACAAAAAACATTACTATTATGATGGGTTATTCCCAACAGGAGCAAAGTTACAGGCCACTTTTCATAAAAAGCCATAGACAGTGTGATCCTCACTAATCTTTATTTCTCTTTATTCGGGTCAAAACTCAAAAAATAAATTTTTTCTAGGACTTTTTGTGGTTTTTTTTAATAGAGGACATCATAATGAACAAAAAACGTTACTATTATGATGGGTTATTCCCAACAGGAGCAAAGTTACAGGCCACTTTTTATAAAAAGCCATAGACAGTGTAATCCTCACTAATCTTTATTTCTTCTTATATGGGTCAAAACTCAAAAAATAAATTTTTTCTAGCACTTTTTGTGGTTTTTTCTAATAGAGGACATCATAATGAACAAAAAACGTTACTATTATGATGGGTTATTCCCAACAGGAGCAAAGTTACAGGCCACTTTTCATAAAAAGCCATAGACAGTGTAATCCTCACTCATCTTTATTTATCCTGATATGGGTCCAAACTCAAAAAATAAATTTTTCCTAGGACTTTTTGTGGTTTTTTCTTATAGAGGACATCATAATGAACAAAAAACATTACTATTATGATGGGTTATTCCCAACAGGAGCAAAGTTACAGGCCACTTTTCATAGAAAGCCATAGACAGTGTAATCCTCACTAATCTTTATTTCTCCTTATATGGGTCAAAACTCAAAAAATAAATTTTTTCTAGGACTTTTTGTGGTTTTTTCTAATAGAGGACATCATAATGAACAAAAAACGTTACTATTATGATGGGTTATTCCCAACAGGAGCAAAGTTACAGGCCACTTCTCATAAAAAGCCATAGAGAGTGTAATCCTCACTCATCTTTATTTATCCTTATATGGGTCCAAACTCAAAAAATAAATTTTTCCTAGGACTTTTTGTGGTTTTTTCTTATAGAGGACATCATAATGAACAAAAAACGTTACTATTATGATGGGTTATTCCCAACAGGAGCAAAGTTACAGGCCACTTTTCATAAAAAGCCATAGACAGTGTGATCCTCACTAATCTTTATTTCTCCTTATATGGGTCAAAACTCAAAAAATAAATTTTTTCTAGGACTTTTTGTGGTTTTTTCTAATAGAGGACATCATAATGAACAAAAAACGTTCCTATTATGATGGGTTATTCCCAACAGGAGCAAAGTTACAGGCCACTTTTCATAAAAAGCCATAGACAGTGTGATCCTCACTAATCTTTATTTCTCCTTATATGGGTCAAAACTCAAAAAATAAATTTTTTCTAGGACTTTTTGTGGTTTTTTCTAATAGAGGACATCATAATGAACAAAAAACGTTACTATTATGATGGGTTATTCCCGACAGGAGCAAAGTTACAGGCCACTTTTCATAAAAAGCCATAGACAGTGTAATCCTCACTAATCTTTATTTCTCCTTATATGGGTCAAAACTCAAAAAATAAATTTTTTCTAGGACTTTTTGTGGTTTTTTCTAATAGAGGACATCATAATGAACAAAAAACGTTACTATTATGATGGGTTATTCCCAACAGGAGCAAAGTTACAGGCCACTTTTCATTAAAAGCCATAGACAGTGTAATCCTCACTCATTTTTATTTATCCTTATATGGGTCCAAACTCAAAAAATAAATTTTTCCTAGGACTTTTTGTGGTTTTTTCTTATAGAGGACATCATAATGAACAAAAAACGTTACTATTATGATGGGTTATTCCCAACAGGAGCAAAGTTACAGGCCACTTTTCATAAAAAGCCATAGACAGTGTAATCCTCACTCATCTTTATTTATCCTTATATGGGTCAAAACTCAAAAAATAAATTTTTTCTAGGACTTTTTGTGGTTTTTTCTAATAGAGGACATCATAATGAACAAAAAACGTTACTATTATGATGGGTTATTCCCAACAGGAGCAAAGTTACAGGCCACTTTTCATAAGAAGCCATAGACAGTGTAATCCTCACTCATCTTTATTTATCCTTATATGGGTCCAAACTCAAAAAATAAATTTTTCCTAGGACTTTTTGTGGTTTTTTCTTATAGAGGACATCATAATGAACAAAAAACATTACTATTATGATGGGTTATTCCCAACAGGAGCAAAGTTACAGGCCACTTTTCATAAAAAGCCATAGACAGTGTAATCCTCACTAATCTTTATTTCTCCTTATATGGGTCAAAACTCAAAAAATAAATTTTTTCTAGGACTTTTTGTGGTTTTTTCTAATAGAGGACATCATAATGAACAAAAAACGTTACTATTATGATGGGTTATTCCCAACAGGAGCAAAGTTACAGGCCACTTTTCATAAAAAGCCATAGACAGTGTAATCCTCACTCATCTTTATTTATCCTTATATGGGTCCAAACTCAAAAAATAAATTTTTCCTAGGACTTTTTGTGGTTTTTTCTTATAGAGGACATCATAATGAACAAAAAACATTACTATTATGATGGGTTATTCCCAACAGGAGCAAAGTTACAGGCCATTTTTCATAAAAAGCCATAGACAGTGTAATCCTCACTCATCTTTATTCATCCTTATATGGGTCCAAACTCAAAAAATAAATTTTTTCTAAGACTTTTTGTGGTTTTTTCTAATAGAGGACATCATAATGAACAAAAAACGTTACTATTATGATGGGTTATTCCCAACAGGAGCAAAGTTACAGGCCACTTTTCATAAAAAGCCATAGACAGTGTAATCCTCACTCATCTTTATTTCTCCTTATATGGGTCAAAACTCAAAAAATAAATTTTTTCTAGGACTTTTTGTGGTTTTTTCTAATAGAGGACATCATAATGAACAAAAAACGTTACTATTATGATGGGTTATTCCCAACAGGAGCAAAGTTACAGGCCAATTTTCATAAAAAGCCATAGACAGTGTAATCCTCACTCATCTTTATTTATCCTTATATGGGTCCAAACTCAAAAAATAAATTTTTCCTAGGACTTTTTGTGGTTTTTTCTTATAGAGGACATCATAATGAACAAAAAACATTACTATTATGATGGGTTATTCCCAACAGGAGCAAAGTTACAGGCCACTTTTCATAAAAAGCCATAGACAGTGTGATCCTCACTAATCTTTATTTCTCCTTATTCGGGTCAAAACTCAAAAAATAAATTTTTTCTAGGACTTTTTGTGGTTTTTTCTAATAGAGGACATCATAATGAACAAAAAACGTTACTATTATGATGGGTTATTCCCAACAGGAGCAAAGTTACAGGCCACTTTTTATAAAAAGCCATAGACAGTGTAATCCTCACTAATCTTTATTTCTTCTTATATGGGTCAAAACTCAAAAAATAAATTTTTTCTAGCACTTTTTGTGGTTTTTTCTAATAGAGGACATCATAATGAACAAAAAACGTTGCTATTATGATGGGTTATTCCCAACAGGAGCAAAGTTACAGGCCACTTTTCATAAAAAGCCATAGACAGTGTAATCCTCACTCATCTTTATTTATCCTGATATGGGTCCAAACTCAAAAAATAAATTTTTCCTAGGACTTTTTGTGGTTTTTTCTTATAGAGGACATCATAATGAACAAAAAACATTACTATTATGATGGGTTATTCCCAACAGGAGCAAAGTTACAGGCCACTTTTCATAAAAAGCCATAGACAGTGTAATCCTCACTAATCTTTATTTCTCCTTATATGGGTCAAAACTCAAAAAATTAAATTTTTTCTAGGACTTTTTGTGGTATTTTCTAATAGAGGACATCATAATGAACGAAAAACGTTACTATTATGATGGGTTATTCCCAACAGGAGCAAAGTTACAGGCCACTTTTCATAAAAAGCCATAGACAGTGTAATCCTCACTGATCTTTATTTATCCTTATATGGGTCCAAACTCAAAAAATAAATTTTTCCTAGGACTTTTTGTGGTTTTTTCTTATAGGGGACATCATAATGAACAAAAAACGTTACTATTATGATGGGTTATTCCCAACAGGAGCAAAGTTACAGGCCACTTTTCATAAAAAGCCATAGACAGTGTGATCCTCACTAATCTTTATTTCTCCTTATATGGGTCAAAACTCAAAAAATAAATTTTTTCTAGGACTTTTTGTGGTTTTTTCTAATAGAGGACATCATAATGAACAAAAAACGGCACTATTATGATGGGTTATTCCCGACAGGAGCAAAGTTACAGGCCACTTTTCATAAAAAGCCATAGACAGTGTAATCCTCACTAATCTTTATTTCTCCTTATATGGGTCAAAACTCAAAAAATAAATTTTTTCTAGGACTTTTTGTGGTTTTTTCTAATAGAGGACATCATAATGAACAAAAAACGTTACTATTATGATGGGTTATTCCCAACAGGAGCAAAGTTACAGGCCACTTTTCATAAAAAGCCATAGACAGTGTAATCCTCACTCATCTTTATTTATCCTTATATGGGTCCAAACTCAAAAAATAAATTTTTTCTAGGACTTTTTGTGGTTTTTTCTAATAGAGGACATCATAATGAACAAAAAACGTTACTATTATGATGGGTTATTCCCAACAGGAGCAAAGTTACAGGCCACTTTTCATAAAAAGCCATAGACAGTGTAATCCTCACTAATCTTTATTTCTCCTTATATGGGTCAAAACTCAAAAAATAAATTTCTTCTAGCACTTTTTGTGGTTTTTTCTAATAGAGGACATCATAATGAACAAAAAACGTTTCTATTATGATGGGTTATTCCCAACAGGAGCAAAGTTACAGGCCACTTTTCATAAAAAGCCATAGACAGTGTTATCCTCACTAATCTTTATTTCTCCTTATATGGGTCAAAACTCAAAAAATAAATTTTTTCTAGCACTTTTTGTGGTTTTTTCTAATAGAGGACATCATAATGAACAAAAAACGTTACTATTATGATGGGTTATTCCCAACAGGAGCAAAGTTACAGGCCACTTTTCATAAAAAGCCATAGACAGTGTAATCCTCACTCATCTTTATTTATCCTTATATGGGTCCAAACTCAAAAAATAAATTTTTCCTAGGTCTTTTTGTGGTTTTTTCTTATAGAGGACATCATAATGAACAAAAAACGTTACTATTATGATGGGTTATTCCCAACAGGAGCAAAGTTACAGGCCACTTTTCATAAAAAGCCATAGACAGTGTAATCCTCACTAATCTTTATTTCTCCTTATATGGGTCAAAACTCAAAAAATAAATTTTTTCTAGCACTTTTTGTGGTTTTTTCTAATAGAGGACATCATAATGAACAAAAAACGTTACTATTATGATGGGTTATTCCCAACAGGAGCAAAGTTACAGGCCACTTTTCATAAAAAGCCATAGACAGTGTAATCCTCACTCATCTTTATTTATCCTTATATGGGTCAAAACTCGAAAAATAAATTTTTTCTAGCACTTTTTGTGGTTTTTTCTAATAGAGGACATCATAATGAACAAAAAACGTTACTATTATGATGGGTTATTCCCAACAGGAGCAAAGTTACAGGCCAATTTTCATAAAAAGCCATAGACAGTGTAATCCTCACTCATCTTTATTTATCCTTATATGGGTCCAAACTCAAAAAATAAATTTTTCCTAGGACTTTTTGTGGTTTTTTCTTATAGAGGACATTATAATAAACAAAAAACGTTGCTATTATGATGGGTTATTCCCAACAGGAGCAAAGTTACAGGCCACTTTTCATAAAAAGCCATAGACAGTGTAATCCTCACTAATCTTTATTTCTCCTTATATGGGTCAAAACTCAAAAAATAAATTTTTTCTAGGACTTTTTGTGGTTTTTTCTAATAGAGGACATCATAATGAACAAAAAACGTTACTATTATGATGGGTTATTCCCAACAAGAGCAAAGTTACAGGCCACTTTTCATAAAAAGCCATAGACAGTGTAATCCTCACTCATCTTTATTTATCCTTATATGGGTCAAAACTCGAAAAATAAATTTTTTCTAGCACTTTTTGTGGTTTTTTCTAATAGAGGACATCATAATGAACAAAAAACGTTACTATTATGATGGGTTATTCCCAACAGGAGCAAAGTTACAGGCCACTTTTCATAAAAAGCCATAGACAGTGTAATCCTCACTCATCTTTATTTATCCTTATATGGGTCCAAACTCAAAAAATAAATTTTTCCTAGGACTTTTTGTGGTTTTTTCTTATAGAGGACATCATAATAAACAAAAAACGTTACTATTATGATGGGTTATTCCCAACAGGAGCAAAGTTACAGGCCACTTTTCATAAAAAGCCATAGACAGTGTAATCCTCACTCATCTTTATTTATCCTTATATGGGTCCAAACTCAAAAAATAAATTTTTCCTAGGACTTTTTGTGGTTTTTTCTAATAGAGGACATCATAATGAACAAAAAACGTTACTATTATGATGGGTTATTCCCAACAGGAGCAAAGTTACAGGCCACTTTTCATAAAAAGCCATAGACAGTGTGATCCTCACTAATCTTTATTTCTCCTTATATGGGTCAAAACTCAAAAAATAAATTTTTTCTAGGACTTTTTGTGGTTTTTTCTAATAGAGGACATCATAATGAACAAAAAACGTTACTATTATGATGGGTTATTCCCAACAGGAGCAAAGTTACAGGCCACTTTTCATGAAAAGCCATAGACAGTGTAATCCTCACTAATCTTTATTTCTCCTTATATGGGTCAAAACTCAAAAAATAAATTTTTTCTAGCACTTTTTGTGGTTTTTTCTAATAGAGGACATCATAATGAACAAAAAACGTTACTATTATGATGGGTTATTCCCAACAGGAGCAAAGTTACAGGCCACTTTTCATAAAAAGCCATAGACAGTGTAATCCTCACTCATCTTTATTTCTCCTTATATGGGTCCAAACTCAAAAAATAAATTTTTCCTAGGACTTTTTGTGGTTTTTTCTTATAGAGGACATCATAATGAACAAAAAACGTTACTATTATGATGGGTTATTCCCAACAGGAGCAAAGTTACAGGCCACTTTTCATAAAAAGCCATAGACAGTGTGATCCTCACTAATCTTTATTTCTCCTTATATGGGTCAAAACTCAAAAAATAAATTTTTTCTAGGACTTTTTGTGGTTTTTTCTAATAGAGGACATCATAATGAACAAAAAACGTTACTATTATGATGGGTTATTCCCAACAGGAGCAAAGTTACAGGCCACTTTTCATAAAAAGCCATAGACAGTGTAATCCTCACTAATCTTTATTTCTCCTTATATGGGTCAAAACTCAAAAAATAAATTTTTTCTAGCACTTTTTGTGGTTTTTTCTAATAGAGGACATCATAATGAACAAAAAACGTTACTATTATGATGGGTTATTCCCACTAGGAGCAAAGTTACAGGCCACTTTTCATAAAAAGCCATAGACAGTGTAATCCTCACTCATCTTTATTTATCCTTATATGGGTCCAAACTCAAAAAATAAATTTTTCCTAGGACTTTTTATGGTTTTTTCTTATAGAGGACATCATAATGAACAAAAAACGTTACTATTATGATGGGTTATTCCCAACAGGAGCAAAGTTACAGGCCACTTTTCATAAAAAGCCATAGACAGTGTGATCCTCACTAATCTTTCTTTCTCCTTATATGGGTCAAAACTCAAAAAATAAATTTTTTCTAGCACTTTTTGTGGTTTTTTCTAATAGAGGACATCATAATGAACAAAAAACGTTACTATTATGATGGGTTATTCCCAACAGGAGCAAAGTTACAGGCCACTTTTCATAAAAAGCCATAGACAGTGTAATCCTCACTCATCTTTATTTATCCTTATATGGGTCCAAACTCAAAAAATAAATTTTTCCTAGGACTTTTTGTGGTTTTTTCTTATAGAGGATATCATAATGAACAAAAAACGTTACTATTATGATGGGTTATTCCCAACAGGAGCAAAGTTACAGGCCACTTTTCATAAAAAGCCATAGACAGTGTGATCCTCACTAATCTTTCTTTCTCCTTATATGGGTCAAAACTCAAAAAATAAATTTTTTCTAGGACTTTTTGTGGTTTTTTCTAATAGAGGACATCATAATGAACAAAAAACGTTACTATTATGATGAGTTATTCCCAACAGGAGCAAAGTTACAGGCCACTTTTCATAAAAAGCCAAAGACAGTGTAATCCTCACTCATCTTTATTTCTCCTTATATGGGTCAAAACTCAAAAAATAAATTTTTTCTAGCACTTTTTGTGGTTTTTTCTAATAGAGGACATCATAATGAACAATAAACGTTACTATTCCGATGGGTTATTCCCAACAGGAGCAAAGTTACAGGCCACTTTTCATAAAAAGCCATAGACAGTGTAATCCTCACTCATCTTTATTTATCCTTATATGGGTCCAAACTCAAAAAATAAATTTTTCCTAGGACTTTTTGTGGTTTTTTCTTATAGAGGATATCATAATGAACAAAAAACGTTACTATTATGATGGGTTATTCCCAACAGGAGCAAAGTTACAGGCCACTTTCCATAAAAAGCCATAGACAGTGTGATCCTCACTAATCTTTATTTCTCCTTATATGGGTCAAGACTCAAAAAATAAATTTTTTCTAGGACTTTTTGTGGTTTTTTCTAATAGAGGACATCATAATGAACAAAAAACGTTCCTATTATGATGGGTTATTCCCAACAGGAGCAAAGTTACAGGCCACTTTTCATAAAAAGCCATAGACAGTGTGATCCTCACTAATCTTTATTTCTCCTTATATGGGTCAAAACTCAAAAAATAAATTTTTTCTAGGACTTTTTGTGGTTTTTTCTAATAGAGGACATCATAATGAACAAAAAACGTTACTATTATGATGGGTTATTCCCGACAGGAGCAAAGTTACAGGCCACTTTTCATAAAAAGCCATAGACAGTGTAATCCTCACTCATCTTTATTTCTCTTTATATGGGTCAAAACTCAAAAAATAAATTTTTTCTAGGACTTTTTGTGGTTTTTTCTAATAGAGGACATCATAATGAACAAAAAACGTTACTATTATGATGGGTTATTCCCAACAGGAGCAAAGTTACAGGCCACTTTTCATAAAAAGCCATAGACAGTGTAATCCTCACTCATCTTTATTTATCCTTATATGGGTCCAAACTCAAAAAATAAATTTTTCCTAGGACTTTTTGTGGTTTTTTCTTATAGAGGACATCATAATGAACAAAAAACATTACTATTATGATGGGTTATTCCCAACAGGAGCAAAGTTACAGGCCACTTTTCATAAAAAGCCATAGACAGTGTGATCCTCACTAATCTTTATTTCTCCTTATATGGGTCGAAACTCAAAAAATAAATTTTTTCTAGGACTTTTTGTGGTTTTTTCTAATAGAGGACATCATAATGAACAAAAAACGTTACTATTATGATGGGTAATTCCCAACAGGAGCAAAGTTACAGGCCACTTTTCATAAAAAGCCATAGACAGTGTAATCCTCACTCATCTTTATTTATCCTTATATGGGTCCAAACTCAAAAAATAAATTTTTCCTAGGACTTTTTGTGGTTTTTTCTTATAGAGGATATCAAAATGAACAAAAAACGTTACTATTATGATGGGTTATTCCCAACAGGAGCAAAGTTACAGGCCACTTTCCATAAAAAGCCATAGACAGTGTGATCCTCACTAATCTTTATTTCTCCTTATATGGGTCAAAACTCAAAAAATAAATTTTTTCTAGGACTTTTTGTGGTTTTTTCTAATAGAGGACATCATAATGAACAAAAAACGTTAGTATTATGATGGGTTATTCCCAACAGGAGCAAAGTTACAGGCCACTTTTCATAAAAAGCCATAGACAGTGTAATCCTCACTCATCTTTATTTCTCTTTATATGGGTCAAAACTCAAAAAATAAATTTTTTCTAGGACTTTTTGTGGTTTTTTCTAATAGAGGACATCATAATGAACAAAAAACGTTACTATTATGATGGGTTATTCCCAACAGGAGCAAAGTTACAGGCCACTTTTCATAAAAAGCCATAGACAGTGTAATCCTCACTCATCTTTATTTATCCTTATATGGGTCCAAACTCAAAAAATAAATTTTTCCTAGGACTTTTTGTGGTTTTTTCTTATAGAGGACATCATAACGAACAAAAAACATTACTATTATGATGGGTTATTCCCAACAGGAGCAAAGTTACAGGCCACTTTTCATAAAAAGCCATAGACAGTGTGATCCTCACTAATCTTTATTTCTCTTTATTCGGGTCAAAACTCAAAAAATAAATTTTTTCTAGGACTTTTTGTGGTTTTTTTTAATAGAGGACATCATAATGAACAAAAAACGTTACTATTATGATGGGTTATTCCCAACAGGAGCAAAGTTACAGGCCACTTTTTATAAAAAGCCATAGACAGTGTAATCCTCACTAATCTTTATTTCTTCTTATATGGGTCAAAACTCAAAAAATAAATTTTTTCTAGCACTTTTTGTGGTTTTTTCTAATAGAGGACATCATAATGAACAAAAAACGTTACTATTATGATGGGTTATTCCCAACAGGAGCAAAGTTACAGGCCACTTTTCATAAAAAGCCATAGACAGTGTAATCCTCACTCATCTTTATTTATCCTGATATGGGTCCAAACTCAAAAAATAAATTTTTCCTAGGACTTTTTGTGGTTTTTTCTTATAGAGGACATCATAATGAACAAAAAACATTACTATTATGATGGGTTATTCCCAACAGGAGCAAAGTTACAGGCCACTTTTCATAGAAAGCCATAGACAGTGTAATCCTCACTAATCTTTATTTCTCCTTATATGGGTCAAAACTCAAAAAATAAATTTTTTCTAGGACTTTTTGTGGTTTTTTCTAATAGAGGACATCATAATGAACAAAAAACGTTACTATTATGATGGGTTATTCCCAACAGGAGCAAAGTTACAGGCCACTTCTCATAAAAAGCCATAGAGAGTGTAATCCTCACTCATCTTTATTTATCCTTATATGGGTCCAAACTCAAAAAATAAATTTTTCCTAGGACTTTTTGTGGTTTTTTCTTATAGAGGACATCATAATGAACAAAAAACGTTACTATTATGATGGGTTATTCCCAACAGGAGCAAAGTTACAGGCCACTTTTCATAAAAAGCCATAGACAGTGTGATCCTCACTAATCTTTATTTCTCCTTATATGGGTCAAAACTCAAAAAATAAATTTTTTCTAGGACTTTTTGTGGTTTTTTCTAATAGAGGACATCATAATGAACAAAAAACGTTCCTATTATGATGGGTTATTCCCAACAGGAGCAAAGTTACAGGCCACTTTTCATAAAAAGCCATAGACAGTGTGATCCTCACTAATCTTTATTTCTCCTTATATGGGTCAAAACTCAAAAAATAAATTTTTTCTAGGACTTTTTGTGGTTTTTTCTAATAGAGGACATCATAATGAACAAAAAACGTTACTATTATGATGGGTTATTCCCGACAGGAGCAAAGTTACAGGCCACTTTTCATAAAAAGCCATAGACAGTGTAATCCTCACTAATCTTTATTTCTCCTTATATGGGTCAAAACTCAAAAAATAAATTTTTTCTAGGACTTTTTGTGGTTTTTTCTAATAGAGGACATCATAATGAACAAAAAACGTTACTATTATGATGGGTTATTCCCAACAGGAGCAAAGTTACAGGCCACTTTTCATTAAAAGCCATAGACAGTGTAATCCTCACTCATTTTTATTTATCCTTATATGGGTCCAAACTCAAAAAATAAATTTTTCCTAGGACTTTTTGTGGTTTTTTCTTATAGAGGACATCATAATGAACAAAAAACGTTACTATTATGATGGGTTATTCCCAACAGGAGCAAAGTTACAGGCCACTTTTCATAAAAAGCCATAGACAGTGTAATCCTCACTCATCTTTATTTATCCTTATATGGGTCAAAACTCAAAAAATAAATTTTTTCTAGGACTTTTTGTGGTTTTTTCTAATAGAGGACATCATAATGAACAAAAAACGTTACTATTATGATGGGTTATTCCCAACAGGAGCAAAGTTACAGGCCACTTTTCATAAGAAGCCATAGACAGTGTAATCCTCACTCATCTTTATTTATCCTTATATGGGTCCAAACTCAAAAAATAAATTTTTCCTAGGACTTTTTGTGGTTTTTTCTTATAGAGGACATCATAATGAACAAAAAACATTACTATTATGATGGGTTATTCCCAACAGGAGCAAAGTTACAGGCCACTTTTCATAAAAAGCCATAGACAGTGTAATCCTCACTAATCTTTATTTCTCCTTATATGGGTCAAAACTCAAAAAATAAATTTTTTCTAGGACTTTTTGTGGTTTTTTCTAATAGAGGACATCATAATGAACAAAAAACGTTACTATTATGATGGGTTATTCCCAACAGGAGCAAAGTTACAGGCCACTTTTCATAAAAAGCCATAGACAGTGTAATCCTCACTCATCTTTATTTATCCTTATATGGGTCCAAACTCAAAAAATAAATTTTTCCTAGGACTTTTTGTGGTTTTTTCTTATAGAGGACATCATAATGAACAAAAAACATTACTATTATGATGGGTTATTCCCAACAGGAGCAAAGTTACAGGCCATTTTTCATAAAAAGCCATAGACAGTGTAATCCTCACTCATCTTTATTCATCCTTATATGGGTCCAAACTCAAAAAATAAATTTTTTCTAAGACTTTTTGTGGTTTTTTCTAATAGAGGACATCATAATGAACAAAAAACGTTACTATTATGATGGGTTATTCCCAACAGGAGCAAAGTTACAGGCCACTTTTCATAAAAAGCAATAGACAGTGTAATCCTCACTAATCTTTATTTCTCCTTATATGGGTCAAAACTCAAAAAATAAATTTTTTCTAGGACTTTTTGTGGTTTTTTCTAATAGAGGACATCATAATGAACAAAAAACGTTACTATTATGATGGGTTATTCCCAACAGGAGCAAAGTTACAGGCCACTTTTCATAAAAAGCCATAGACAGTGTAATCCTCACTCATCTTTATTTATCCTTATATGGGTCCAAACTCAAAAAATAAATTTTTCCTAGGACTTTTTGTGGTTTTTTCTTATAGAGGACATCATAATGAACAAAAAACATTACTATTATGATGGGTTATTCCCAACAGGAGCAAAGTTACAGGCCACTTTTCATAAAAAGCCATAGACAGTGTGATCCTCACTAATCTTTATTTCTCCTTATTCGGGTCAAAACTCAAAAAATAAATTTTTTCTAGGACTTTTTGTGGTTTTTTCTAATAGAGGACATCATAATGAACAAAAAACGTTACTATTATGATGGGTTATTCCCAACAGGAGCAAAGTTACAGGCCACTTTTCATAAAAAGCCATAGACAGTGTAATCCTCACTAATCTTTATTTCTCCTTATATGGGTCAAAACTCAAAAAATAAATTTTTTCTGGCACTTTTTGTGGTTTTTTCTAATAGAGGACATCATAATGAACAAAAAACGTTACTATTATGATGGGTTATTCCCAACAGGAGCAAAGTTACAGGCCACTTTTCATAAAAAGCCATAGACAGTGTAAACCTCACTCATCTTTATTTATCCTTATATGGGTCAAAACTCAAAAAATAAATTTTTTCTAGCACTTTTTGTGGTTTTTTCTAATAGAGGACATCATAATGAACAAAAAACGTTACTATTATGATGGGTTATTCCCAACAGGAGCAAAGTTACAGGCCACTTTTCATAAAAAGCCATAGACAGTGTAATCCTCACTCATCTTTATTTATCCTTATATGGGTCAAAACTCAAAAAATAAATTTTTTCTAGGACTTTTTGTGGTTTTTTCTAATAGAGGACATCATAATGAACAAAAAACGTTATATTATGATGGGTTATTCCCAACAGGAGCAAAGTTACAGGCCACTTTTCATAAAAAGCCATAGACAGTGTAATCCTCACTCATCTTTATTTATCCTTATATGGGTCCAAACTCAAAAAATAAATTTTTCCTAGGACTTTTTGTGGTTTTTTCTTATAGAGGACATCATAATGAACAAAAAACGTTACTATTATGATGGGTTATTCCCAACAGGAGCAAAGTTATAGGCCACTTTTCATAAAAAGCCATAGACAGTGTGATCTTCACTAATCTTTATTTCTCCTTATATGGGTCAAAACTCAAAAAATAAATTTTTTCTAGGACTTTTTGTGGTTTTTTCTAATAGAGGACATCATAATGAACAAAAAACGTTAGTATTATGATGGGTTATTCCCAACAGGAGCAAAGTTACAGGCCACTTTTCATAAAAAGCCATAGACAGTGTAATCCTCACTCATCTTTATTTCTCCTTATATGGGTCAAAACTCAAAAAATAAATTTTTTCTAGGACTTTTTGTGGTTTTTTCTAATAGAGGACATCATAATGAACAAAAAACGTTACTATTATGATGGGTTATTCCCAACAGGAGCAAAGTTACAGGCCACTTTTCATAAAAAGCCATAGACAGTGTAATCCTCACTCATCTTTATTTATCCTTATATGGGTCCAAACTCAAAAAATAAATTTTTCCTAGGACTTTTTGTGGTTTTTTCTTATAGAGGACATCATAATGAACAAAAAACATTACTATTATGATGGGTTATTCCCAACAGGAGCAAAGTTACAGGCCACTTTTCATAAAAAGCCATAGACAGTGTGATCCTCACTAATCTTTATTTCTCCTTATTCGGGTCAAAACTCAAAAAATAAATTTTTTCTAGGACTTTTTGTGGTTTTTTCTAATAGAGGACATCATAATGAACAAAAAACGTTACTATTATGATGGGTTATTCCCAACAGGAGCAAAGTTACAGGCCACTTTTTATAAAAAGCCATAGACAGTGTAATCCTCACTAATCTTTATTTCTTCTTATATGGGTCAAAACTCAAAAAATAAATTTTTTCTAGCACTTTTTGTGGTTTTTTCTAATAGAGGACATCATAATGAACAAAAAACGTTACTATTATGATGGGTTATTCCCAACAGGAGCAAAGTTACAGGCCACTTTTCATAAAAAGCCATAGACAGTGTAATCCTCACTCATCTTTATTTATCCTGATATGGGTCCAAACTCAAAAAATAAATTTTTCCTAGGACTTTTTGTGGTTTTTTCTTATAGAGGACATCATAATGAACAAAAAACATTACTATTATGATGGGTTATTCCCAACAGGAGCAAAGTTACAGGCCACTTTTCATAAAAAGCCATAGACAGTGTAATCCTCACTAATCTTTATTTCTCCTTATATGGGTCAAAACTCAAAAAATTAAATTTTTTCTAGGACTTTTTGTGGTATTTTCTAATAGAGGACATCATAATGAACGAAAAACGTTACTATTATGATGGGTTATTCCCAACAGGAGCAAAGTTACAGGCCACTTTTCATAAAAAGCCATAGACAGTGTAATCCTCACTGATCTTTATTTATCCTTATATGGGTCCAAACTCAAAAAATAAATTTTTCCTAGGACTTTTTGTGGTTTTTTCTTATAGGGGACATCATAATGAACAAAAAACGTTACTATTATGATGGGTTATTCCCAACAGGAGCAAAGTTACAGGCCACTTTTCATAAAAAGCCATAGACAGTGTGATCCTCACTAATCTTTATTTCTCCTTATATGGGTCAAAACTCAAAAAATAAATTTTTTCTAGGACTTTTTGTGGTTTTTTCTAATAGAGGACATCATAATGAACAAAAAACGTTACTATTATGATGGGTTATTCCCGACAGGAGCAAAGTTACAGGCCACTTTTCATAAAAAGCCATAGACAGTGTAATCCTCACTAATCTTTATTTCTCCTTATATGGGTCAAAACTCAAAAAATAAATTTTTTCTAGGACTTTTTGTGGTTTTTTCTAATAGAGGACATCATAATGAACAAAAAACGTTACTATTATGATGGGTTATTCCCAACAGGAGCAAAGTTACAGGCCACTTTTCATAAAAAGCCATAGACAGTGTAATCCTCACTCATCTTTATTTATCCTTATATGGGTCCAAACTCAAAAAATAAATTTTTCCTAGGACTTTTTGTGGTTTTTTCTTATAGAGGACATCATAATGAACAAAAAACATTACTATTATGATGGGTTATTCCCAACAGGAGCAAAGTTACAGGCCACTTTTCATAAAAAGCCATAGACAGTGTGATCCTCACTAATCTTTATTTCTCCTTATATGGGTCGAAACTCAAAAAATAAATTTTTTCTAGGACTTTTTGTGGTTTTTTCTAATAGAGGACATCATTTTGAACAAAAAACGTTACTATTATGATGGGTTATTCCCAACAGGAGCAAAGTTACAGGCCACTTTTCATAAAAAGCCATAGACAGTGTAATCCTCACTAATCTTTATTTCTCCTTATATGGGTCAAAACTCAAAAAATAAATTTCTTCTAGCACTTTTTGTGGTTTTTTCTAATAGAGGACATCATAATGAACAAAAAACGTTTCTATTATGATGGGTTATTCCCAACAGGAGCAAAGTTACAGGCCACTTTTCATAAAAAGCCATAGACAGTGTTATCCTCACTAATCTTTATTTCTCCTTATATGGGTCAAAACTCAAAAAATAAATTTTTTCTAGCACTTTTTGTGGTTTTTTCTAATAGAGGACATCATAATGAACAAAAAACGTTACTATTATGATGGGTTATTCCCAACAGGAGCAAAGTTACAGGCCACTTTTCATAAAAAGCCATAGACAGTGTAATCCTCACTCATCTTTATTTATCCTTATATGGGTCCAAACTCAAAAAATAAATTTTTCCTAGGTCTTTTTGTGGTTTTTTCTTATAGAGGACATCATAATGAACAAAAAACGTTACTATTATGATGGGTTATTCCCAACAGGAGCAAAGTTACAGGCCACTTTTCATAAAAAGCCATAGACAGTGTAATCCTCACTAATCTTTATTTCTCCTTATATGGGTCAAAACTCAAAAAATAAATTTTTTCTAGCACTTTTTGTGGTTTTTTCTAATAGAGGACATCATAATGAACAAAAAACGTTACTATTATGATGGGTTATTCCCAACAGGAGCAAAGTTACAGGCCACTTTTCATAAAAAGCCATAGACAGTGTAATCCTCACTCATCTTTATTTATCCTTATATGGGTCAAAACTCGAAAAATAAATTTTTTCTAGCACTTTTTGTGGTTTTTTCTAATAGAGGACATCATAATGAACAAAAAACGTTACTATTATGATGGGTTATTCCCAACAGGAGCAAAGTTACAGGCCAATTTTCATAAAAAGCCATAGACAGTGTAATCCTCACTCATCTTTATTTATCCTTATATGGGTCCAAACTCAAAAAATAAATTTTTCCTAGGACTTTTTGTGGTTTTTTCTTATAGAGGACATCATAATAAACAAAAAACGTTGCTATTATGATGGGTTATTCCCAACAGGAGCAAAGTTACAGGCCACTTTTCATAAAAAGCCATAGACAGTGTAATCCTCACTAATCTTTATTTCTCCTTATATGGGTCAAAACTCAAAAAATAAATTTTTTCTAGGACTTTTTGTGGTTTTTTCTAATAGAGGACATCATAATGAACAAAAAACGTTACTATTATGATGGGTTATTCCCAACAAGAGCAAAGTTACAGGCCACTTTTCATAAAAAGCCATAGACAGTGTAATCCTCACTCATCTTTATTTATCCTTATATGGGTCAAAACTCGAAAAATAAATTTTTTCTAGCACTTTTTGTGGTTTTTTCTAATAGAGGACATCATAATGAACAAAAAACGTTACTATTATGATGGGTTATTCCCAACAGGAGCAAAGTTACAGGCCACTTTTCATAAAAAGCCATAGACAGTGTAATCCTCACTCATCTTTATTTATCCTTATATGGGTCCAAACTCAAAAAATAAATTTTTCCTAGGACTTTTTGTGGTTTTTTCTTATAGAGGACATCATAATAAACAAAAAACGTTGCTATTATGATGGGTTATTCCCAACAGGAGCAAAGTTACAGGCCACTTTTCATAAAAAGCCATAGACAGTGTAATCCTCACTAATCTTTATTTCTCCTTATATGGGTCAAAACTCAAAAAATAAATTTTTTCTAGGACTTTTTGTGGTTTTTTCTAATAGAGGACATCATAATGAACAAAAAACGTTTCTATTATGATGGGTTATTCCCAACAGGAGCAAAGTTACAGGCCACTTTTCATAAAAAGCCATAGACAGTGTTATCCTCACTAATCTTTATTTCTCCTTATATGGGTCAAAACTCAAAAAATAAATTTTTTCTAGCACTTTTTGTGGTTTTTTCTAATAGAGGACATCATAATGAACAAAAAACGTTACTATTATGATGGGTTATTCCCAACAGGAGCAAAGTTACAGGCCACTTTTCATAAAAAGCCATAGACAGTGTAATCCTCACTCATCTTTATTTATCCTTATATGGGTCCAAACTCAAAAAATAAATTTTTCCTAGGTCTTTTTGTGGTTTTTTCTTATAGAGGACATCATAATGAACAAAAAACGTTACTATTATGATGGGTTATTCCCAACAGGAGCAAAGTTACAGGCCACTTTTCATAAAAAGCCATAGACAGTGTAATCCTCACTAATCTTTATTTCTCCTTATATGGGTCAAAACTCAAAAAATAAATTTTTTCTAGCACTTTTTGTGGTTTTTTCTAATAGAGGACATCATAATGAACAAAAAACGTTACTATTATGATGGGTTATTCCCAACAGGAGCAAAGTTACAGGCCACTTTTCATAAAAAGCCATAGACAGTGTAATCCTCACTCATCTTTATTTATCCTTATATGGGTCAAAACTCGAAAAATAAATTTTTTCTAGCACTTTTTGTGGTTTTTTCTAATAGAGGACATCATAATGAACAAAAAACGTTACTATTATGATGGGTTATTCCCAACAGGAGCAAAGTTACAGGCCACTTTTCATAAAAAGCCATAGACAGTGTAATCCTCACTCATCTTTATTTATCCTTATATGGGTCCAAACTCAAAAAATAAATTTTTCCTAGGACTTTTTGTGGTTTTTTCTTATAGAGGACATCATAATAAACAAAAAACGTTGCTATTATGATGGGTTATTCCCAACAGGAGCAAAGTTACAGGCCACTTTTCATAAAAAGCCATAGACAGTGTAATCCTCACTCATCTTTATTTATCCTTATATGGGTCCAAACTCAAAAAATAAATTTTTCCTAGGACTTTTTGTGGTTTTTTCTTATAGAGGACATCATAATAAACAAAAAACGTTGCTATTATGATGGGTTATTCCCAACAGGAGCAAAGTTACAGGCCACTTTTCATAAAAAGCCATAGACAGTGTAATCCTCACTAATCTTTATTTCTCCTTATATGGGTCAAAACTCAAAAAATAAATTTTTTCTAGGACTTTTTGTGGTTTTTTCTAATAGAGGACATCATAATGAACAAAAAACGTTACTATTATGATGGGTTATTCCCAACAGGAGCAAAGTTACAGGCCACTTTTCATAAAAAGCCATAGACAGTGTAATCCTCACTCATCTTTATTTATCCTTATATGGGTCCAAACTCAAAAAATAAATTTTTCCTAGGACTTTTTGTGGTTTTTTCTAATAGAGGACATCATAATGAACAAAAAACGTTACTATTATGATGGGTTATTCCCAACAGGAGCAAAGTTACAGGCCACTTTTCATAAAAAGCCATAGACAGTGTAATCCTCACTCATCTTTATTTATCCTTATATGGGTCCAAACTCAAAAAATAAATTTTTCCTAGGACTTTTTGTGGTTTTTTCTTATAGAGGACATCATAATGAACAAAAAACATTACTATTATGATGGGTTATTCCCAACAGGAGCAAAGTTACAGGCCACTTTTCATAAAAAGCCATAGACAGTGTAATCCTCACTAATCTTTATTTCTCCTTATATGGGTCAAAACTCAAAAAATAAATTTTTTCTAGGACTTTTTGTGGTTTTTTCTAATAGAGGACATCATAATGAACAAAAAACGTTTCTATTATGATGGGTTATTCCCAACAGGAGCAAAGTTACAGGCCACTTTTCATGAAAAGCCATAGACAGTGTAATCCTCACTAATCTTTATTTCTCCTTATATGGGTCAAAACTCAAAAAATAAATTTTTTCTAGCACTTTTTGTGGTTTTTTCTAATAGAGGACATCATAATGAACAAAAAACGTTACTATTATGATGGGTTATTCCCAACAGGAGCAAAGTTACAGGCCACTTTTCATAAAAAGCCATAGACAGTATAATCCTCACTCATCTTTATTTATCCTTATATGGGTCCAAACTCAAAAAATAAATTTTTCCTAGGACTTTTTGTGGTTTTTTCTTATAGAGGACATCATAATGAACAAAAAACGTTACTATTATGATGGGTTATTCCCAACAGGAGCAAAGTTACAGGCCACTTTTCATAAAAAGCCATAGACAGTGTAATTCTCACTAATCTTTATTTCTCCTTATATGGGTCAAAACTCAAAAAATAAATTTTTTCTAGGACTTTTTGTGGTTTTTTCTAATAGAGGACATCATAATGAACAAAAAACGTTACTATTATGATGGGTTATTCCCAACAGGAGCAAAGTTACAGGCCACTTTTCATAAAAAGCCATAGACAGTGTAATCCTCACTCATCTTTATTTATCCTTATATGGGTCAAAACTCAAAAAATAAATTTTTTCTAGCACTTTTTGTGGTTTTTTCTAATAGAGGACATCATAATGAACAAAAAACGTTACTATTATGATGGGTTATTCCCAACAGGAGCAAAGTTACAGGCCACTTTTCATAAAAAGCCATAGACAGTATAATCCTCACTCATCTTTATTTATCCTTATATGGGTCCAAACTCAAAAAATAAATTTTTCCTAGGACTTTTTGTGGTTTTTTCTTATAGAGGACATCATAATGAACAAAAAACGTTACTATTATGATGGGTTATTCCCAACAGGAGCAAAGTTACAGGCCACTTTTCATAAAAAGCCATAGACAGTGTAATTCTCACTAATCTTTATTTCTCCTTATATGGGTCAAAACTCAAAAAATAAATTTTTTCTAGGACTTTTTGTGGTTTTTTCTAATAGAGGACATCATAATGAACAAAAAACGTTACTATTATGATGGGTTATTCCCAACAGGAGCAAAGTTACAGGCCACTTTTCATAAAAAGCCATAGACAGTGTAATCCTCACTCATCTTTATTTATCCTTATATGGGTCCAAACTCAAAAAATAAATTTTTCCTAGGACTTTTTGTGGTTTTTTCTTATAGAGGATATCATAATGAACAAAAAACGTTATTATTATGATGGGTTATTCCCAACAGGAGCAAAGTTACAGGCCACTTTTCATAAAAAGCCATAGACAGTGTGATCCTCACTAATCTTTATTTCTCCTTATATGGGTCAAAACTCAAAAAATAAATTTTTTCTAGGACTTTTTGTGGTTTTTTCTAATAGAGGACATCATAATGAACAAAAAACGTTACTATTATAATGGGTTATTCCCAACAGGAGCAAAGTTACAGGCCACTTTTCATAAAAAGCCAAAGACAGTGTAATCCTCACTCATCTTTATTTCTCCTTATATGGGTCAAAACTCAAAAAATAAATTTTTTCTAGGACTTTTTGTGGTTTTTTCTAATAGAGGACATCATAATGAACAAAAAACGTTACTATTATGATGGGTTATTCCCAACAGGAGCAAAGTTACAGGCCACTTTTCATAAAAAGCCATAGACAGTGTAATCCTCACTCATCTTTATTTATCCTTATATGGGTCCAAACTCAAAAAATAAATTTTTCCTAGGACTTTTTGTAGTTTTTTCTTATAGAGGACATCATAATGAACAAAAAACGTTACTATTATGATGGGTTATTCCCAACAGGAGCAAAGTTACAGGCCACTTTTCATAAAAAGCCATAGACAGTGTGATCCTCACTAATCTTTATTTCTCCTTATATGGGTCAAAACTCAAAAAATAAATTTTTTCTAGGACTTTTTGTGGTTTTTTCTAATAGAGGACATCATAATGAACAAAAAACGTTACTATTATGATGGGTTATTCCCAACAGGAGCAAAGTTACAGGCCACTTTTCATGAAAAGCCATAGACAGTGTAATCCTCACTAATCTTTATTTCTCCTTATATGGGTCAAAACTCAAAAAATAAATTTTTTCTAGCACTTTTTGTGGTTTTTTCTAATAGAGGACATCATAATGAACAAAAAACGTTACTATTATGATGGGTTATTCCCAACAGGAGCAAAGTTACAGGCCACTTTTCATAAAAAGCCATAGACAGTATAATCCTCACTCATCTTTATTTATCCTTATATGGGTCCAAACTCAAAAAATAAATTTTTCCTAGGACTTTTTGTGGTTTTTTCTTATAGAGGAGATCATAATGAACAAAAAACGTTACTATTATGATGGGTTATTCCCAACAGGAGCAAAGTTACAGGCCACTTTTCATAAAAAGCCATAGACAGTGTAATCCTCACTAATCTTTATTTCTCCTTATATGGGTCAAAACTCAAAAAATAAATTTTTTCTAGGACTTTTTGTGGTTTTTTCTAATAGAGGACATCATAATGAACAAAAAACGTTGCTATTATGATGGGTTATTCCCAACAGGAGCAAAGTTACAGGCCACTTTTCATAAAAAGCCATAGACAGTGTAATCCTCACTCATCTTTATTTATCCTTATATGGGTCCAAACTCAAAAAATAAATTTTTCCTAGGACTTTTTGTGGTTTTTTCTTATAGAGGATATCATAATGAACAAAAAACGTTACTATTATGATGGGTTATTCCCAACAGGAGCAAAGTTACAGGCCACTTTTCATAAAAAGCCATAGACAGTGTGATCCTCACTAATCTTTATTTCTCCTTATATGGGTCAAAACTCAAAAAATAAATTTTTTCTAGGACTTTTTGTGGTTTTTTCTAATAGAGGACATCATAATGAACAAAAAACGTTACTATTATGATGGGTTATTCCCAACAGGAGCAAAGTTACAGGCCACTTTTCATAAAAAGCCAAAGACAGTGTAATCCTCACTCATCTTTATTTCTCCTTATATGGGTCAAAACTCAAAAAATAAATTTTTTCTAGGACTTTTTGTGGTTTTTTCTAATAGAGGACATCATAATGAACAAAAAACGTTCCTATTATGATGGGTTATTCCCAACAGGAGCAAAGTTACAGGCCACTTTTCATAAAAAGCCATAGACAGTGTAATCCTCACTCATCTTTATTTATCCTTATATGGGTCCAAACTCAAAAAATAAATTTTTCCTGGGACTTTTTGTAGTTTTTTCTTATAGAGGACATCATAATGAACAAAAAACGTTCCTATTATGATGGGTTATTCCCAACAGGAGCGAAGTTACAGGCCACTTTTCATAAAAAGCAATAGACAGTGTAATCCTCACTAATCTTTATTTCTCCTTATATGGGTCAAAACTCAAAAAATAAATTTTTTCTAGGACTTTTTGTGGTTTTTTCTAATAAAGGACATCATAATGAACAAAAAACGTTACTATTATGATGGGTTATTCCCAACAGGAGCAAAGTTACAGGCCACTTTTCATAAAAAGCCATAAACAGTGTAATCCTCACTAATCTTTATTTATCCTTATATGGGTCCAAACTCAAAAAATAAATTTTTCCTAGGACTTTTTGTGGTTTTTTCTTATAGAGGACATCATAATGAACAAAAAACGTTAGTATTATGATGGGTTATTCCCAACAGGAGCAAAGTTACAGGCCACTTTTCATAAAAAGCCATAGACAGTGTGATCCTCACTAATCTTTATTTCTCCTTATATGGGTCAAAACTCAAAAAATAAATTTTTTCTAGGACTTTTTGTGGTTTTTTCTAATAGAGGACATCATAATGAACAAAAAACGTTACTATTATGATGGGTTATTCCCAACAGGAGCAAAGTTACAGGCCACTTTTCATAAAAAGCCATAGACAGTGTAATCCTCACTCATCTTTATTTATCCTTATATGGGTCCAAACTCAAAAAATAAATTTTTCCTAGGACTTTTTGTGGTTTTTTCTTATAGAGGACATCATAATGAACAAAAAACATTACTATTATGATGGGTTATTCCCAACAGGAGCAAAGTTACAGGCCACTTTTCATAAAAAGCCATAGACAGTGTAATCCTCACTAATCTTTATTTCTCCTTATATGGGTCAAAACTCAAAAAATAAATTTTTTCTAGGACTTTTTGTGGTTTTTTCTAATAGAGGACATCATAATGAACAAAAAAAGTTACTATTATGATGGGTTATTCCCAACAGGAGCAAAGTTACAGGCCACTTTTCATAAAAAGCCATAGACAGTGTAATCCTCACTAATCTTTATTTCTCCTTATATGGGTCAAAACTCAAAAAATAAATTTTTTCTAGGACTTTTTGTGGTTTTTTCTAATAGAGGACATCATAATGAACAAAAAACGTTACTATTATGATGGGTTATTCCCAACAGGAGCAAAGTTACAGGCCACTTTTCATAAAAAGCCATAGACAGTGTAATCCTCACTCATCTTTATTTATCCTTATATGGGTCCAAACTCAAAAAATGAATTTTTCCTAGGACTTTTTGTAGTTTTTTCTTATAGAGGACATCATAATGAACAAAAAACATTACTATTTTGATGGGTTATTCCCAACAGGAGCAAAGTTACAGGCCACTTTTCATAAAAAGCCATAGACAGTGTAATCCTCACTAATCTTTATTTATCCTTATATGGGTCAAAACTCAAAAAATAAATTTTTTCTAGCACTTTTTGTGGTTTTTTCTAATAGAGGACATCATAATGAACAAAAAACGTTACTATTATGATGGGTTATTCCCAACAGGATCAAAGTTACAGGCCACTTTTCATAAAAAGCCATAGACAGTGTAATCCTCACTCATCTTTATTTATCCTTATATGGGTCCAAACTCAAAAAATAAATTTTTCCTAGGACTTTTTGTGGTTTTTTCTTATAGAGGACATCATAATGAACAAAAAACGTTCCTATTATGATGGGTTATTCCCAACAGGAGCAAAGTTACAGGCCACTTTTCATAAAAAGCCATAGACAGTGTAATCCTCACTAATCTTTATTTCTCCTTATATGGGTCCAAACTCAAAAAATACATTTTTCCTAGGACTTTTTGTGGTTTTTTCTTATAGAGGATATCATAATGAACAAAAAACGTTTCTTTTATGATGGGTTATTCCCAACAGGAGCAAAGTTACAGGCCACTTTTCATAAAAAGCCATAGACAGTGTGATCCTCACTAATCTTTATTTCTCCTTATATGGGTCAAAACTCAAAAAATAAATTTTTTCTAGGACTTTTTGTGGTTTTTTCTAATAGAAGACATCATAATGAACAAAAAACGTTACTATTATGATGGGGTATTCCCAACAGGAGCAAAGTTACAGGCCACTTTTCATAAAAAGCCAAAGACAGTGTAATCCTCACTCATCTTTATTTCTCCTTATATGGGTCAAAACTCAAAAAATAAATTTTTTCTAGGACTTTTTGTGGTTTTTTCTAATAGAGGACATCATAATGAACAAAAAACGTTAGTATTATGATGGGTTATTCCCAACAGGAGCAAAGTTACAGGCCACTTTTCATAAAAAGCCATAGACAGTTCAATCCTCACTAATCTTTATTTCTCCTTATATGGGTCAAAACTCAAAAAATAAATTTTTTCTAGGACTTTTTGTGGTTTTTTCTAATAGAGGACATCATAATGAACAAAAAACGTTACTATTATGATGGGTTATTCCCAACAGGAGCAAAGTTACAGGCCACTTTTCATAAAAAGCCATAAACAGTGTAATCCTCACTCATCTTTATTTATTCTTATATGGGTCCAAACTCAAAAAATAAATTTTTCCTAGGACTTTTTGTGGTTTTTTCTTATAGAGGACATCATAATGAACAAAAAACGTTACTATTATGATGGGTTATTCCCAACAGGAGCAAAGTTACAGGCCACTTTTCATAAAAAGCCATAGACAGTGTGATCCTCACTAATCTTTATTTCTCCTTATATGGGTCAAAACTCAAAAAATTAATTTTTTCTAGGACTTTTTGTGGTTTTTTCTAATAGAGGACATCATAATGAACAAAAAACGTTACTATTATGATGGGTTATTCCCAACAGGAGCAAAGTTACAGGCCACTTTTCATAAAAAGCCATAGACAGTGTGATCCTCACTAATCTTTATTTCTCCTTATATGGGTCAAAACTCAAAAAATTAATTTTTTCTAGGACTTTTTGTGGTTTTTTCTAATAGAGGACATCATAATGAACAAAAAACGTTACTATTATGATGGGTTATTCCCAACAGGAGCAAAGTTACAGGCCACTTTTCATAAAAAGCCATAGACAGTGTAATCCTCACTCATCTTTATTTATCCTTATATGGGTCTAAACTCAAAAAATAAATTTTTCCTAGGACTTTTTGTGGTTTTTTCTTATAGAGGACATCATAATGAACAAAAAACATTGCTATTATGATGGGTTATTCCCAACAGGAGCAAAATTACAGGCCACTTTTCATAAAAAGCCATAGACAGTGTAATCCTCACTAATATTTATTTCTCCTTATATGGGTCAAAACTCAAAAAATAAATTTTTTCTAGGACTTTTTGTGGTTTTTTCTAATAGAGGACATCATAATGAACGAAAAACGTTACTATTATGATGGGTTATTCCCAACAAGAGCAAAGTTACAGGCCACTTTTCATAAAAAGCCATAGACAGTGTAATCCTCACTCATCTTTATTTCTCCTTATATAGGTCAAAACTCAAAAAATAAATTTTTTCTAGGACTTTTTGGGGTTTTTTCTAATAGAGGACATCATAATGAACAAAAAACGTTACTATTATGATGGGTTATTCCCAACAGGAGCAAAGTTACAGGCCACTTTTCATAAAAAGCCATAGACAGTGTAATCCTCACTCATCTTTATTTCTCCTTATATGGGTCAAAACTCAAAAAATAAATTTTTTCTAGGACTTTTTGTGGTTTTTTCTAATAGAGGACATCATAATGAACAAAAAACGTTACTATTATGATGGGTTATTCCCAACAGGAGCAAAGTTACAGGCCACTTTTCATAAAAAGCCAAAGACAGTGTAATCCTCACTCATCTTTATTTCTCCTTATATGGGTCAAAACTCAAAAAATAAATTTTTTCTAGGACTTTTTGTGGTTTTTTCTAATAGAGGACATCATAATGAACAAAAAACGTTAGTATTATGATGGGTTATTCCCAACAGGAGCAAAGTTACAGGCCACTTTTCATAAAAAGCCATAGACAGTTCAATCCTCACTCATCTTTATTTATCCTTATATGGGTCCAAACTCAAAAAATAAATTTTTCCTAGGACTTTTTGTGGTTTTTTCTTATAGAGGACATCATAATGAACAAAAAACGTTACTATTATGATGGGTTATTCCCAACAGGAGCGAAGTTACAGGCCACTTTTCATAAAAAGCCATAGACAGTGTAATCCTCACTAATCTTTATTTCTCCTTATATGGGTCAAAACTCAAAAAATAAATTTTTTCTAGGACTTTTTGTGGTTTTTTCTAATAGAGGACATCATAATGAACAAAAAACGTTACTATTATGATGGGTTATTCCCAACAGGAGCAAAGTTACAGGCCACTTTTCATAAAAAGCCATAAACAGTGTAATCCTCACTCATCTTTATTTATTCTTATATGGGTCCAAACTCAAAAAATAAATTTTTCCTAGGACTTTTTGTGGTTTTTTCTTATAGAGGACATCATAATGAACAAAAAACGTTACTATTATGATGGGTTATTCCCAACAGGAGCAAAGTTACAGGCCACTTTTCATAAAAAGCCATAGACAGTGTGATCCTCACTAATCTTTATTTCTCCTTATATGGGTCAAAACTCAAAAAATTAATTTTTTCTAGGACTTTTTGTGGTTTTTTCTAATAGAGGACATCATAATGAACAAAAAACGTTACTATTATGATGGGTTATTCCCAACAGGAGCAAAGTTACAGGCCACTTTTCATAAAAAGCCATAGACAGTGTAATCCTCACTCATCTTTATTTATCCTTATATGGGTCTAAACTCAAAAAATAAATTTTTCCTAGGACTTTTTGTGGTTTTTTCTTATAGAGGACATCATAATGAACAAAAAACATTGCTATTATGATGGGTTATTCCCAACAGGAGCAAAATTACAGGCCACTTTTCATAAAAAGCCATAGACAGTGTAATCCTCACTAATATTTATTTCTCCTTATATGGGTCAAAACTCAAAAAATAAATTTTTTCTAGGACTTTTTGTGGTTTTTTCTAATAGAGGACATCATAATGAACGAAAAACGTTACTATTATGATGGGTTATTCCCAACAAGAGCAAAGTTACAGGCCACTTTTCATAAAAAGCCATAGACAGTGTAATCCTCACTCATCTTTATTTCTCCTTATATAGGTCAAAACTCAAAAAATAAATTTTTTCTAGGACTTTTTGTGGTTTTTTCTAATAGAGGACATCATAATGAACAAAAAACGTTACTATTATGATGGGTTATTCCCAACAGGAGCAAAGTTACAGGCCACTTTTCATAAAAAGCCATAGACAGTGTAATCCTCACTCATCTTCATTTATCCTTATATGGGTCCAAACTCAAAAAATAAATTTTTCCTAGGACTTTTTGTGGTTTTTTCTTATAGAGGACATCATAATGAACAAAAAACATTACTATTATGATGGGTTATTCCCAACAGGAGCAAAGTTACAGGCCACTTTTCATAAAAAGCCATAGACAGTGTGATCCTCACTAATCTTTATTTCTCCTTATATGGGTCAAAACTCAAAAAATAAATTTTTTCTAGGACTTTTTGTGGTTTTTTCTAATAGAGGACATCATAATGAACAAAAAACGTTACTATTATGATGGGTTATTCCTAACAGGAGCAAAGTTACAGGCCACTTTTCATAAAAAGCCATAGACAGTGTAATCCTCACTAATCTTTATTTCTCCTTATATGGGTCAAAACTCAAAAAATAAATTTTTTCTAGGACTTTTTGTGGTTTTTTCTAATAGAGGACATCATAATGAACAAAAAACGTTACTATTATGATGGGTTATTTCCAACAGGAGCAAAGTTACAGGCCACTTTTCATAAAAAGCCATAGACAGTGTAATACTCACTAATCTTTATTTCTCCTTATATGGGTCAAAACTCAAAAAATAAATTTTTTCTAGGACTTTTTGTGGTTTTTTCTAATAGAGGACATCATAATGAACAAAAAACGTTACTATTATGATGGTTTATTCCCAACAGGAGCAAAGTTACAGGCCACTTTTCATAAAAAGCCATAGACAGTGTAATCCTCACTCATCTTTATTTATCCTTATATGGGTCCAAACTCAAAAAATAAATTTTTCCTAGGACTTTTTGTGGTTCTTTCTTATAGAGGACATCATAATGAACAAAAAACGTTACTATTATGATGGGTTATTCCCAACAGGAGCAAAGTTACAGGCCACTTTTCATAAAAAGCCATAGACAGTGTGATCCTCACTAATCTTTATTTCTCCTTATATGGGTCAAAACTCAAAAAATAAATTTTTTCTAGCACTTTTTGTGGTTTTTTCTAATAGAGGACATCATAATGAACAAAAAACGTTACTATTATGATGGGTTATTCCCAACAGGAGCAAAGTTACAGGCCACTTTTCATAAAAAGCCATAGACAGTGTAATCCTCACTCATCTTTATTTATCCTGATATGGTTCCAAACTCAAAAAATAAATTTTTCCTAGGACTTTTTGTGGTTTTTTCTTATAGAGGACATCATAATGAACAAAAAACGTTACTATTATGATGGGTTATTCCCAACAGGAGCAAAGTTACAGGCCACTTTTCATAAAAAGCCATAGACAGTGTAATCCTCACTAATCTTTATTTCTCCTTATATGGGTCAAAACTCAAAAAATAAATTTTTTCTAGGACTTTTTGTGGTTTTTTCTAATAGAGGACATCATAATGAACAAAAAACGTTACTATTATGATGGGTTATTCCCAACAGGAGCAAAGTTACAGGCCACTTTTCATAAAAAGCCATAGACAGTGTAATCCTCACTAATCTTTATTTCTCCTTATATGGGTCAAAACTCAAAAAATAAATTTTTTCTAGGACTTTTTGTGGTTTTTTCTAATAGAGGACATCATAATGAACAAAAAACGTTACTATTATGATGGGTTATTTCCAACAGGAGCAAAGTTACAGGCCACTTTTCATAAAAAGCCATAGACAGTGTAATCCTCACTCATCTTTATTTATCCTGATATGGTTCCAAACTCAAAAAATAAATTTTTCCTAGGACTTTTTGTGGTTTTTTCTTATAGAGGACATCATAATGAACAAAAAACGTTACTATTATGATGGGTTATTCCCAACAGGAGCAAAGTTACAGGCCACTTTTCATAAAAAGCCATAGACAGTGTAATCCTCACTAATCTTTATTTCTCCTTATATGGGTCAAAACTCAAAAAATAAATTTTTTCTAGGACTTTTTGTGGTTTTTTCTAATAGAGGACATCATAATGAACAAAAAACGTTACTATTATGATGGGTTATTCCCAACAGGAGCAAAGTTACAGGCCACTTTTCATAAAAAGCCATAGACAGTGTAATCCTCACTAATCTTTATTTCTCCTTATATGGGTCAAAACTCAAAAAATAAATTTTTTCTAGGACTTTTTGTGGTTTTTTCTAATAGAGGACATCATAATGAACAAAAAACGTTACTATTATGATGGGTTATTTCCAACAGGAGCAAAGTTACAGGCCACTTTTCATAAAAAGCCATAGACAGTGTAATACTCACTAATCTTTATTTCTCCTTATATGGGTCAAAACTCAAAAAATAAATTTTTTCTAGGACTTTTTGTGGTTTTTTCTAATAGAGGACATCATAATGAACAAAAAACGTTACTATTATGATGGTTTATTCCCAACAGGAGCAAAGTTACAGGCCACTTTTCATAAAAAGCCATAGACAGTGTAATCCTCACTCATCTTTATTTATCCTTATATGGGTCCAAACTCAAAAAATAAATTTTTCCTAGGACTTTTTGTGGTTCTTTCTTATAGAGGACATCATAATGAACAAAAAACGTTACTATTATGATGGGTTATTCCCAACAGGAGCAAAGTTACAGGCCACTTTTCATAAAAAGCCATAGACAGTGTGATCCTCACTAATCTTTATTTCTCCTTATATGGGTCAAAACTCAAAAAATAAATTTTTTCTAGCACTTTTTGTGGTTTTTTCTAATAGAGGACATCATAATGAACAAAAAACGTTACTATTATGATGGGTTATTCCCAACAGGAGCAAAGTTACAGGCCACTTTTCATAAAAAGCCATAGACAGTGTAATCCTCACTCATCTTTATTTATCCTGATATGGTTCCAAACTCAAAAAATAAATTTTTCCTAGGACTTTTTGTGGTTTTTTCTTATAGAGGACATCATAATGAACAAAAAACGTTACTATTATGATGGGTTATTCCCAACAGGAGCAAAGTTACAGGCCACTTTTCATAAAAAGCCATAGACAGTGTAATCCTCACTAATCTTTATTTCTCCTTATATGGGTCAAAACTCAAAAAATAAATTTTTTCTAGGACTTTTTGTGGTTTTTTCTAATAGAGGACATCATAATGAACAAAAAACGTTACTATTATGATGGGTTATTCCCAACAGGAGCAAAGTTACAGGCCACTTTTCATAAAAAGCCAAAGACAGTGTAATCCTCACTCATCTTTATTTCTCCTTATATGGGTCAAAACTCAAAAAATAAATTTTTTCTAGGACTTTTTGTGGTTTTTTCTAATAGAGGACATCATAATGAACAAAAAACGTTAGTATTATGATGGGTTATTCCCAACAGGAGCAAAGTTACAGGCCACTTTTCATAAAAAGCCATAGACAGTTCAATCCTCACTCATCTTTATTTATCCTTATATGGGTCCAAACTCAAAAAATAAATTTTTCCTAGGACTTTTTGTGGTTTTTTCTTATAGAGGACATCATAATGAACAAAAAACGTTACTATTATGATGGGTTATTCCCAACAGGAGCGAAGTTACAGGCCACTTTTCATAAAAAGCCATAGACAGTGTAATCCTCACTAATCTTTATTTCTCCTTATATGGGTCAAAACTCAAAAAATAAATTTTTTCTAGGACTTTTTGTGGTTTTTTCTAATAGAGGACATCATAATGAACAAAAAACGTTACTATTATGATGGGTTATTCCCAACAGGAGCAAAGTTACAGGCCACTTTTCATAAAAAGCCATAAACAGTGTAATCCTCACTCATCTTTATTTATTCTTATATGGGTCCAAACTCAAAAAATAAATTTTTCCTAGGACTTTTTGTGGTTTTTTCTTATAGAGGACATCATAATGAACAAAAAACGTTACTATTATGATGGGTTATTCCCAACAGGAGCAAAGTTACAGGCCACTTTTCATAAAAAGCCATAGACAGTGTGATCCTCACTAATCTTTATTTCTCCTTATATGGGTCAAAACTCAAAAAATTAATTTTTTCTAGGACTTTTTGTGGTTTTTTCTAATAGAGGACATCATAATGAACAAAAAACGTTACTATTATGATGGGTTATTCCCAACAGGAGCAAAGTTACAGGCCACTTTTCATAAAAAGCCATAGACAGTGTAATCCTCACTCATCTTTATTTATCCTTATATGGGTCTAAACTCAAAAAATAAATTTTTCCTAGGACTTTTTGTGGTTTTTTCTTATAGAGGACATCATAATGAACAAAAAACATTGCTATTATGATGGGTTATTCCCAACAGGAGCAAAATTACAGGCCACTTTTCATAAAAAGCCATAGACAGTGTAATCCTCACTAATATTTATTTCTCCTTATATGGGTCAAAACTCAAAAAATAAATTTTTTCTAGGACTTTTTGTGGTTTTTTCTAATAGAGGACATCATAATGAACGAAAAACGTTACTATTATGATGGGTTATTCCCAACAAGAGCAAAGTTACAGGCCACTTTTCATAAAAAGCCATAGACAGTGTAATCCTCACTCATCTTTATTTCTCCTTATATAGGTCAAAACTCAAAAAATAAATTTTTTCTAGGACTTTTTGTGGTTTTTTCTAATAGAGGACATCATAATGAACAAAAAACGTTACTATTATGATGGGTTATTCCCAACAGGAGCAAAGTTACAGGCCACTTTTCATAAAAAGCCATAGACAGTGTAATCCTCACTCATCTTCATTTATCCTTATATGGGTCCAAACTCAAAAAATAAATTTTTCCTAGGACTTTTTGTGGTTTTTTCTTATAGAGGACATCATAATGAACAAAAAACATTACTATTATGATGGGTTATTCCCAACAGGAGCAAAGTTACAGGCCACTTTTCATAAAAAGCCATAGACAGTGTGATCCTCACTAATCTTTATTTCTCCTTATATGGGTCAAAACTCAAAAAATAAATTTTTTCTAGGACTTTTTGTGGTTTTTTCTAATAGAGGACATCATAATGAACAAAAAACGTTACTATTATGATGGGTTATTCCCAACAGGAGCAAAGTTACAGGCCACTTTTCATAAAAAGCCATAGACAGTGTAATCCTCACTAATCTTTATTTCTCCTTATATGGGTCAAAACTCAAAAAATAAATTTTTTCTAGGACTTTTTGTGGTTTTTTCTAATAGAGGACATCATAATGAACAAAAAACGTTACTATTATGATGGGTTATTTCCAACAGGAGCAAAGTTACAGGCCACTTTTCATAAAAAGCCATAGACAGTGTAATACTCACTAATCTTTATTTCTCCTTATATGGGTCAAAACTCAAAAAATAAATTTTTTCTAGGACTTTTTGTGGTTTTTTCTAATAGAGGACATCATAATGAACAAAAAACGTTACTATTATGATGGTTTATTCCCAACAGGAGCAAAGTTACAGGCCACTTTTCATAAAAAGCCATAGACAGTGTAATCCTCACTCATCTTTATTTATCCTTATATGGGTCCAAACTCAAAAAATAAATTTTTCCTAGGACTTTTTGTGGTTCTTTCTTATAGAGGACATCATAATGAACAAAAAACGTTACTATTATGATGGGTTATTCCCAACAGGAGCAAAGTTACAGGCCACTTTTCATAAAAAGCCATAGACAGTGTGATCCTCACTAATCTTTATTTCTCCTTATATGGGTCAAAACTCAAAAAATAAATTTTTTCTAGCACTTTTTGTGGTTTTTTCTAATAGAGGACATCATAATGAACAAAAAACGTTACTATTATGATGGGTTATTCCCAACAGGAGCAAAGTTACAGGCCACTTTTCATAAAAAGCCATAGACAGTGTAATCCTCACTCATCTTTATTTATCCTTATATGGTTCCAAACTCAAAAAATAAATTTTTCCTAGGACTTTTTGTGGTTTTTTCTTATAGAGGACATCATAATGAACAAAAAACGTTGCTATTATGATGGGTTATTCCCAACAGTAGCAAAGTTTTAGGCCACTTTTCATAAAAAGCCATAGACAGTGTGATCCTCACTAATCTTTATTTCTCCTTATATGGGTCAAAACTCAAAAAATAAATTTTTTCTAGGACTTCTTGTGGTTTTTTCTAATAGAGGACATCATAATGAACAAAAAACGTTACTATTATGATGGGTTATTCCCAACAGGAGCAAAGTTACAGGCCACTTTTCATAAAAAGCCATAGACAGTGTAATCCTCACTCATCTTCATTTATCCTTATATGGGTCCAAACTCAAAAAATAAATTTTTCCTAGGACTTTTTGTGGTTTTTTCTTATAGAGGACATCATAATGAACAAAAAACATTACTATTATGATGGGTTATTCCCAACAGGAGCAAAGTTACAGGCCACTTTTCATAAAAAGCCATAGACAGTGTGATCCTCACTAATCTTTATTTCTCCTTATATGGGTTAAAACTCAAAAAATAAATTTTTTCTAGGACTTTTTGTGGTTTTTTCTAATAGAGGACATCATAATGAACAAAAAACGTTGCTATTATGATGGGTTATTCCCAACAGGAGCAAAGTTACAGGCCACTTTTCATAAAAAGCCATAGACAGTGTAATCCTCACTAATCTTTATTTCTCCTTATATGGGTCAAAACTCAAAAAATAAATTTTTTCTAGGACTTTTTGTGGTTTTTTCTAATAGAGGACATCATAATGAACAAAAAACGTTACTATTATGATGGGTTATTCCCAACAGGAGCAAAGTTACAGGCCACTTTTCATAAAAAGCCATAGACAGTGTAATCCTCACTAATCTTTATTTCTCCTTATATGGGTCAAAACTCAAAAAATAAATTTTTTCTAGGACTTTTTGTGGTTTTTTCTAATAGAGGACATCATAATGAACAAAAAACGTTACTATTATGATGGGTTATTTCCAACAGGAGCAAAGTTACAGGCCACTTTTCATAAAAAGCCATAGACAGTGTAATACTCACTAATCTTTATTTCTCCTTATATGGGTCAAAACTCAAAAAATAAATTTTTTCTAGGACTTTTTGTGGTTTTTTCTAATAGAGGACATCATAATGAACAAAAAACGTTACTATTATAATGGTTTATTCCCAACAGGAGCAAAGTTACAGGCCACTTTTCATAAAAAGCCATAGACAGTGTAATCCTCACTCATCTTTATTTATCTTTATATGGGTCCAAACTCAAAAAATAAATTTTTCCTAGGACTTTTTGTGGTTCTTTCTTATAGAGGACATCATAATAAACAAAAAACGTTACTATTATGATGGGTTATTCCCAACAGGAGCAAAGTTACAGGCCACTTTTCATAAAAAGCCATAGACAGTGTGATCCTCACTAATCTTTATTTCTCCTTATATGGGTCAAAACTCAAAAAATAAATTTTTTCTAGCACTTTTTGTGGTTTTTTCTAATAGAGGACATCATAATGAACAAAAAACGTTACTATTATGATGGGTTATTCCCAACAGGAGCAAAGTTACAGGCCACTTTTCATAAAAAGCCATAGACAGTGTAATCCTCACTCATCTTTATTTATCCTTATATGGTTCCAAACTCAAAAAATAAATTTTTCCTAGGACTTTTTGTGGTTTTTTCTTATAGAGGACATCATAATGAACAAAAAACGTTACTATTATGATGGGTTATTCCCAACAGGAGCAAAGTTACAGGCCACTTTTCATAAAAAGCCATAGACAGTGTAATCCTCACTAATCTTTATTTCTCCTTATATGGGTCAAAACTCAAAAAATAAATTTTTTCTAGGACTTTTTGTGGTTTTTTCTAATAGAGGACATCATAATGAACAAAAAACGTTACTATTATGATGGGTTATTCCCAACAGGAGCAAAGTTACAGGCCACTTTTCATAAAAAGCCATAGACAGTGTAATCCTCACTCATCTTTATTTATCCTTATATGGGTCCAAACTCAAAAAATAAATTTTTCCTAGGACTTTTTGTGGTTTTTTCTTATAGAGGACATCATAATGAACAAAAAACGTTGCTATTATGATGGGTTATTCCCAACAGTAGCAAAGTTTTAGGCCACTTTTCATAAAAAGCCATAGACAGTGTGATCCTCACTAATCTTTATTTCTCCTTATATGGGTCAAAACTCAAAAAATAAATTTTTTCTAGGACTTCTTGTGGTTTTTTCTAATAGAGGACATCATAATGAACAAAAAACGTTACTATTATGATGGGTTATTCCCAACAGGAGCAAAGTTACAGGCCACTTTTCATAAAAAGCCATAGACAGTGTAATCCTCACTCATCTTTATTTCCCCTTATATGGGTCAAAACTCAAAAAATAAATTTTTTCTAGGACTTTTTGTGGTTTTTTCTAATAGAGGACATCATAATGAACAAAAAACGTTACTATTATGATGGGTTATTCCCAACAGGAGCAAAGTTACAGGCCACTTTTCATAAAAAGCCATAGACAGTGTAATCCTCACTCATCTTTATTTATCCTTATATGGGTCCAAACTCAAAAAATAAATTTTTCCTAGGACTTTTTGTGGTTTTTTCTTATAAAGGACATCATAATGAACAAAAAACATTACTATTATGATGGGTTATTCCCAACAGGAGCAAAGTTACAGGCCACTTTTCATAAAAAGCCATAGACAGTGTGATCCTCACTAATCTTTATTTCTCCTTATATGGGTCAAAACTCAAAAAATAAATTTTTTCTAGGACTTTTTGTGGTTTTTTCTAATAGAGGACATCATAATGAACAAAAAACGTTACTATTATGTTGGGTTATTCCCAACAGGAGCAAAGTTACAGGCCACTTTTCATAAAAAGCCATAGACAGTGTAATCCTCACTAATCTTTATTTCTCCTTATATGGGTCAAAATTCAAAAAATAAATTTTTTCTAGGACTTTTTGTGGTTTTTTCTAATAGAGGACATCATAATGAACAAAAAACGTTACTATTATGATGAGTTATTCCCAACAGGAGCAAAGTTACAGGCCACTTTTCATAAAAAGCCATAGACAGTGTAATCCTCACTCATCTTTATTTATCCTTATATGGGTCCAAACTCAAAAAATAAATTTTTCCTAGGACTTTTTGTGGTTTTTTCTTATAGAGGACATCATAATGAACAAAAAACGTTACTATTATGATGGGTTATTCCCAACAGGAGCAAAGTTACAGGCCACTTTTCATAATAAGCCATAGACAGTGTGATCCTCACTAATCTTTATTTCTCCTTATATGGGTCAAAACTCAAAAAATAAATTTTTTCTAGGACTTTTTGTGGTTTTTTCTAATAGAGGGCATCATAATGAACAAAAAATGTTACTATTATGATGGGTTATTCCCAACAGGAGCAAAGTTACAGGCCACTTTTCATAAAAAGCCATAGACAGTGTAATCCTCACTAATCTTTATTTCTCCTTATATGGGTCAAAACTCAAAAAATAAATTTTTTCTAGGACTTTTTGTGGTTTTTTCTAATAGAGGACATCATAATGAACAAAAAACGTTACTATTATGATGGGTTATTCCCAACAGGAGCAAAGTTACAGGCCACTTTTCATAAAAAGCCATAGACAGTGTGATCCTCACTAATCTTTATTTCTCCTTATATGGGTCAAAACTCAAAAAATAAATTTTTTCTAGCACTTTTTGTGGTTTTTTCTAATAGAGGACATCATAATGAACAAAAAACGTTACTATTATGATGGGTTATTCCCAACAGGAGCAAAGTTACAGGCCACTTTTCATAAAAAGCCATAGACAGTGTAATCCTCACTCATCTTTATTTATCCTTATATGGTTCCAAACTCAAAAAATAAATTTTTCCTAGGACTTTTTGTGGTTTTTTCTAATAGAGGACATCATAATGAACAAAAAACGTTACTATTATGATGGGTTATTCCCAACAGGAGCAAAGTTACAGGCCACTTTTCATAAAAAGCCATAGACAGTGTAATCCTCACTCATCTTTATTTATCCTTATATGGGTCCAAACTCAAAAAATAAATTTTTCCTAGGACTTTTTGTGGTTTTTTCTTATAGAGGACATCATAATGAACAAAAAACGTTGCTATTATGATGGGTTATTCCCAACAGTAGCAAAGTTTTAGGCCACTTTTCATAAAAAGCCATAGACAGTGTGATCCTCACTAATCTTTATTTCTCCTTATATGGGTCAAAACTCAAAAAATAAATTTTTTCTAGGACTTCTTGTGGTTTTTTCTAATAGAGGACATCATAATGAACAAAAAACGTTACTATTATGATGGGTTATTCCCAACAGGAGCAAAGTTACAGGCCACTTTTCATAAAAAGCCATAGACAGTGTAATCCTCACTCATCTTTATTTCCCCTTATATGGGTCTAAACTCAAAAAATAAATTTTTCCTAGGACTTTTTGTGGTTTTTTCTTATAGAGGACATCATAATGAACAAAAAACATTGCTATTATGATGGGTTATTCCCAACAGGAGCAAAATTACAGGCCACTTTTCATAAAAAGCCATAGACAGTGTAATCCTCACTAATATTTATTTCTCCTTATATGGGTCAAAACTCAAAAAATAAATTTTTTCTAGGACTTTTTGTGGTTTTTTCTAATAGAGGACATCATAATGAACGAAAAACGTTACTATTATGATGGGTTATTCCCAACAGGAGCAAAGTTACAGGCCACTTTTCATAAAAAGCCATAGACAGTTCAATCCTCACTCATCTTTATTTATTCTTATATGGGTCCAAACTCAAAAAATAAATTTTTCCTAGGACTTTTTGTGGTTTTTTCTTATAGAGGACATCATAATGAACAAAAAACGTTACTATTATGATGGGTTATTCCCAACAGGAGCAAAGTTACAGGCCACTTTTCATAAAAAGCCATAGACAGTGTGATCCTCACTAATCTTTATTTCTCCTTATATGGGTCAAAACTCAAAAAATTAATTTTTTCTAGGACTTTTTGTGGTTTTTTCTAATAGAGGACATCATAATGAACAAAAAACGTTACTATTATGATGGGTTATTCCCAACAGGAGCAAAGTTACAGGCCACTTTTCATAAAAAGCCATAGACAGTGTGATCCTCACTAATCTTTATTTCTCCTTATATGGGTCAAAACTCAAAAAATTAATTTTTTCTAGGACTTTTTGTGGTTTTTTCTAATAGAGGACATCATAATGAACAAAAAACGTTACTATTATGATGGGTTATTCCCAACAGGAGCAAAGTTACAGGCCACTTTTCATAAAAAGCCATAGACAGTGTAATCCTCACTCATCTTTATTTATCCTTATATGGGTCTAAACTCAAAAAATAAATTTTTCCTAGGACTTTTTGTGGTTTTTTCTTATAGAGGACATCATAATGAACAAAAAACATTGCTATTATGATGGGTTATTCCCAACAGGAGCAAAATTACAGGCCACTTTTCATAAAAAGCCATAGACAGTGTAATCCTCACTAATATTTATTTCTCCTTATATGGGTCAAAACTCAAAAAATAAATTTTTTCTAGGACTTTTTGTGGTTTTTTCTAATAGAGGACATCATAATGAACGAAAAACGTTACTATTATGATGGGTTATTCCCAACAAGAGCAAAGTTACAGGCCACTTTTCATAAAAAGCCATAGACAGTGTAATCCTCACTCATCTTTATTTCTCCTTATATAGGTCAAAACTCAAAAAATAAATTTTTTCTAGGACTTTTTGTGGTTTTTTCTAATAGAGGACATCATAATGAACAAAAAACGTTACTATTATGATGGGTTATTCCCAACAGGAGCAAAGTTACAGGCCACTTTTCATAAAAAGCCATAGACAGTGTAATCCTCACTCATCTTCATTTATCCTTATATGGGTCCAAACTCAAAAAATAAATTTTTCCTAGGACTTTTTGTGGTTTTTTCTTATAGAGGACATCATAATGAACAAAAAACATTACTATTATGATGGGTTATTCCCAACAGGAGCAAAGTTACAGGCCACTTTTCATAAAAAGCCATAGACAGTGTGATCCTCACTAATCTTTATTTCTCCTTATATGGGTTAAAACTCAAAAAATAAATTTTTTCTAGGACTTTTTGTGGTTTTTTCTAATAGAGGACATCATAATGAACAAAAAACGTTACTATTATGATGGGTTATTCCCAACAGGAGCAAAGTTACAGGCCACTTTTCATAAAAAGCCATAGACAGTGTAATCCTCACTAATCTTTATTTCTCCTTATATGGGTCAAAACTCAAAAAATAAATTTTTTCTAGGACTTTTTGTGGTTTTTTCTTATAGAGGACATCATAATGAACAAAAAACGTTACTATTATGATGGGTTATTCCCAACAGGAGCAAAGTTACAGGCCACTTTTCATAAAAAGCCATAGACAGTGTAATCCTCACTAATCTTTATTTCTCCTTATATGGGTCAAAACTCAAAAAATAAATTTTTTCTAGGACTTTTTGTGGTTTTTTCTAATAGAGGACATCATAATGAACAAAAAACGTTACTATTATGATGGGTTATTTCCAACAGGAGCAAAGTTACAGGCCACTTTTCATAAAAAGCCATAGACAGTGTAATCCTCACTAATCTTTATTTCTCCTTATATGGGTCAAAACTCAAAAAATAAATTTTTTCTAGGACTTTTTGTGGTTTTTTCTAATAGAGGACATCATAATGAACAAAAAACGTTACTATTATGATGGGTTATTCCCAACAGGAGCAAAGTTACAGGCCACTTTTCATAAAAAGCCATAGACAGTGTAATCCTCACTAATCTTTATTTCTCCTTATATGGGTCAAAACTCAAAAAATAAATTTTTTCTAGGACTTTTTGTGGTTTTTTCTAATAGAGGACATCATAATGAACAAAAAACGTTACTATTATGATGGGTTATTTCCAACAGGAGCAAAGTTACAGGCCACTTTTCATAAAAAGCCATAGACAGTGTAATACTCACTAATCTTTATTTCTCCTTATATGGGTCAAAACTCAAAAAATAAATTTTTTCTAGGACTTTTTGTGGTTTTTTCTAATAGAGGACATCATAATGAACAAAAAACGTTACTATTATGATGGTTTATTCCCAACAGGAGCAAAGTTACAGGCCACTTTTCATAAAAAGCCATAGACAGTGTAATCCTCACTCATCTTTATTTATCCTTATATGGGTCCAAACTCAAAAAATAAATTTTTTCTAGGACTTTTTGTGGTTTTTTCTAATAGAGGACATCATAATGAACAAAAAACGTTACTATTATGATGGGTTATTCCCAACAGGAGCAAAGTTACAGGCCACTTTTCATAAAAAGCCATAAACAGTGTAATCCTCACTCATCTTTATTTATCCTTATATGGTTCCAAACTCAAAAAATAAATTTTTCCTAGGACTTTTTGTGGTTTTTTCTTATAGAGGACATCATAATGAACAAAAAACGTTACTATTATGATGGGTTATTCCCAACAGGAGCAAAGTTACAGGCCACTTTTCATAAAAAGCCATAGACAGTGTAATCCTCACTAATCTTTATTTCTCCTTATATGGGTCAAAACTCAAAAAATAAATTTTTTCTAGGACTTTTTGTGGTTTTTTCTAATAGAGGACATCATAATGAACAAAAAACGTTACTATTATGATGGGTTATTCCCAACAGGAGCAAAGTTACAGGCCACTTTTCATAAAAAGCCATAGACAGTGTAATCCTCACTCATCTTTATTTATCCTTATATGGGTCCAAACTCAAAAAATAAATTTTTCCTAGGACTTTTTGTGGTTTTTTCTTATAGAGGACATCATAATGAACAAAAAACGTTGCTATTATGATGGGTTATTCCCAACAGTAGCAAAGTTTTAGGCCACTTTTCATAAAAAGCCATAGACAGTGTGATCCTCACTAATCTTTATTTCTCCTTATATGGGTCAAAACTCAAAAAATAAATTTTTTCTAGGACTTCTTGTGGTTTTTTCTAATAGAGGACATCATAATGAACAAAAAACGTTACTATTATGATGGGTTATTCCCAACAGGAGCAAAGTTACAGGCCACTTTTCATAAAAAGCCATAGACAGTGTAATCCTCACTCATCTTCATTTATCCTTATATGGGTCCAAACTCAAAAAATAAATTTTTCCTAGGACTTTTTGTGGTTTTTTCTTATAGAGGACATCATAATGAACAAAAAACATTACTATTATGATGGGTTATTCCCAACAGGAGCAAAGTTACAGGCCACTTTTCATAAAAAGCCATAGACAGTGTGATCCTCACTAATCTTTATTTCTCCTTATATGGGTTAAAACTCAAAAAATAAATTTTTTCTAGGACTTTTTGTGGTTTTTTCTAATAGAGGACATCATAATGAACAAAAAACGTTACTATTATGATGGGTTATTCCCAACAGGAGCAAAGTTACAGGCCACTTTTCATAAAAAGCCATAGACAGTGTAATCCTCACTAATCTTTATTTCTCCTTATATGGGTCAAAACTCAAAAAATAAATTTTTTCTAGGACTTTTTGTGATTTTTTCTAATAGAGGACATCATAATGAACAAAAAACGTTACTATTATGATGGGTTATTCCCAACAGGAGCAAAGTTACAGGCCACTTTTCATAAAAAGCCATAGACAGTGTAATCCTCACTAATCTTTATTTCTCCTTATATGGGTCAAAACTCAAAAAATAAATTTTTTCTAGGACTTTTTGTGGTTTTTTCTAATAGAGGACATCATAATGAACAAAAAACGTTACTATTATGATGGGTTATTCCCAACAGGAGCAAAGTTACAGGCCACTTTTCATAAAAAGCCAAAGACAGTGTAATCCTCACTCATCTTTATTTCTCCTTATATGGGTCAAAACTCAAAAAATAAATTTTTTCTAGGACTTTTTGTGGTTTTTTCTAATAGAGGACATCATAATGAACAAAAAACGTTACTATTATGATGGGTTATTCCCAACAGGAGCAAAGTTACAGGCCACTTTTCATAAAAAGCCATAGACAGTGTAATCCTCACTCATCTTCATTTATCCTTATATGGGTCCAAACTCAAAAAATAAATTTTTCCTAGGACTTTTTGTGGTTTTTTCTTATAGAGGACATCATAATGAACAAAAAACATTACTATTATGATGGGTTATTCCCAACAGGAGCAAAGTTACAGGCCACTTTTCATAAAAAGCCATAGACAGTGTGATCCTCACTAATCTTTATTTCTCCTTATATGGGTTAAAACTCAAAAAATAAATTTTTTCTAGGACTTTTTGTGGTTTTTTCTAATAGAGGACATCATAATGAACAAAAAACGTTACTATTATGATGGGTTATTCCCAACAGGAGCAAAGTTACAGGCCACTTTTCATAAAAAGCCATAGACAGTGTAATCCTCACTAATCTTTATTTCTCCTTATATGGGTCAAAACTCAAAAAATAAATTTTTTCTAGGACTTTTTGTGGTTTTTTCTTATAGAGGACATCATAATGAACAAAAAACGTTACTATTATGATGGGTTATTCCCAACAGGAGCAAAGTTACAGGCCACTTTTCATAAAAAGCCATAGACAGTGTAATCCTCACTAATCTTTATTTCTCCTTATATGGGTCAAAACTCAAAAAATAAATTTTTTCTAGGACTTTTTGTGGTTTTTTCTAATAGAGGACATCATAATGAACAAAAAACGTTACTATTATGATGGGTTATTTCCAACAGGAGCAAAGTTACAGGCCACTTTTCATAAAAAGCCATAGACAGTGTAATCCTCACTAATCTTTATTTCTCCTTATATGGGTCAAAACTCAAAAAATAAATTTTTTCTAGGACTTTTTGTGGTTTTTTCTAATAGAGGACATCATAATGAACAAAAAACGTTACTATTATGATGGGTTATTCCCAACAGGAGCAAAGTTACAGGCCACTTTTCATAAAAAGCCATAGACAGTGTAATCCTCACTAATCTTTATTTCTCCTTATATGGGTCAAAACTCAAAAAATAAATTTTTTCTAGGACTTTTTGTGGTTTTTTCTAATAGAGGACATCATAATGAACAAAAAACGTTACTATTATGATGGGTTATTTCCAACAGGAGCAAAGTTACAGGCCACTTTTCATAAAAAGCCATAGACAGTGTAATACTCACTAATCTTTATTTCTCCTTATATGGGTCAAAACTCAAAAAATAAATTTTTTCTAGGACTTTTTGTGGTTTTTTCTAATAGAGGACATCATAATGAACAAAAAACGTTACTATTATGATGGTTTATTCCCAACAGGAGCAAAGTTACAGGCCACTTTTCATAAAAAGCCATAGACAGTGTAATCCTCACTCATCTTTATTTATCCTTATATGGGTCCAAACTCAAAAAATAAATTTTTTCTAGGACTTTTTGTGGTTTTTTCTAATAGAGGACATCATAATGAACAAAAAACGTTACTATTATGATGGGTTATTCCCAACAGGAGCAAAGTTACAGGCCACTTTTCATAAAAAGCCATAAACAGTGTAATCCTCACTCATCTTTATTTATCCTTATATGGTTCCAAACTCAAAAAATAAATTTTTCCTAGGACTTTTTGTGGTTTTTTCTTATAGAGGACATCATAATGAACAAAAAACGTTACTATTATGATGGGTTATTCCCAACAGGAGCAAAGTTACAGGCCACTTTTCATAAAAAGCCATAGACAGTGTAATCCTCACTAATCTTTATTTCTCCTTATATGGGTCAAAACTCAAAAAATAAATTTTTTCTAGGACTTTTTGTGGTTTTTTCTAATAGAGGACATCATAATGAACAAAAAACGTTACTATTATGATGGGTTATTCCCAACAGGAGCAAAGTTACAGGCCACTTTTCATAAAAAGCCATAGACAGTGTAATCCTCACTCATCTTTATTTATCCTTATATGGGTCCAAACTCAAAAAATAAATTTTTCCTAGGACTTTTTGTGGTTTTTTCTTATAGAGGACATCATAATGAACAAAAAACGTTGCTATTATGATGGGTTATTCCCAACAGTAGCAAAGTTTTAGGCCACTTTTCATAAAAAGCCATAGACAGTGTGATCCTCACTAATCTTTATTTCTCCTTATATGGGTCAAAACTCAAAAAATAAATTTTTTCTAGGACTTCTTGTGGTTTTTTCTAATAGAGGACATCATAATGAACAAAAAACGTTACTATTATGATGGGTTATTCCCAACAGGAGCAAAGTTACAGGCCACTTTTCATAAAAAGCCATAGACAGTGTAATCCTCACTCATCTTCATTTATCCTTATATGGGTCCAAACTCAAAAAATAAATTTTTCCTAGGACTTTTTGTGGTTTTTTCTTATAGAGGACATCATAATGAACAAAAAACATTACTATTATGATGGGTTATTCCCAACAGGAGCAAAGTTACAGGCCACTTTTCATAAAAAGCCATAGACAGTGTGATCCTCACTAATCTTTATTTCTCCTTATATGGGTTAAAACTCAAAAAATAAATTTTTTCTAGGACTTTTTGTGGTTTTTTCTAATAGAGGACATCATAATGAACAAAAAACGTTACTATTATGATGGGTTATTCCCAACAGGAGCAAAGTTACAGGCCACTTTTCATAAAAAGCCATAGACAGTGTAATCCTCACTAATCTTTATTTCTCCTTATATGGGTCAAAACTCAAAAAATAAATTTTTTCTAGGACTTTTTGTGATTTTTTCTAATAGAGGACATCATAATGAACAAAAAACGTTACTATTATGATGGGTTATTCCCAACAGGAGCAAAGTTACAGGCCACTTTTCATAAAAAGCCATAGACAGTGTAATCCTCACTAATCTTTATTTCTCCTTATATGGGTCAAAACTCAAAAAATAAATTTTTTCTAGGACTTTTTGTGGTTTTTTCTAATAGAGGACATCATAATGAACAAAAAACGTTACTATTATGATGGGTTATTCCCAACAGGAGCAAAGTTACAGGCCACTTTTCATAAAAAGCCAAAGACAGTGTAATCCTCACTCATCTTTATTTCTCCTTATATGGGTCAAAACTCAAAAAATAAATTTTTTCTAGGACTTTTTGTGGTTTTTTCTTATAGAGGACATCATAATGAACAAAAAACGTTACTATTATGATGGGTTATTCCCAACAGGAGCGGAGTTACAGGCCACTTTTCATAAAAAGCCATAGACAGTGTAATCCTCACTAATCTTTATTTCTCCTTATATGGGTCAAAACTCAAAAAATAAATTTTTTCTAGGACTTTTTGTGGTTTTTTCTAATAGAGGACATCATAATGAACAAAAAACGTTACTATTATGATGGGTTATTCCCAACAGGAGCAAAGTTACAGGCCACTTTTCATAAAAAGCCATAAACAGTGTAATCCTCACTCATCTTTATTTATTCTTATATGGGTCCAAACTCAAAAAATAAATTTTTCCTAGGACTTTTTGTGGTTTTTTCTTATAGAGGACATCATAATGAACAAAAAACGTTACTATTATGATGGGTTATTCCCAACAGGAGCAAAGTTACAGGCCACTTTTCATAAAAAGCCATAGACAGTGTGATCCTCACTAATCTTTATTTCTCCTTATATGGGTCAAAACTCAAAAAATTAATTTTTTCTAGGACTTTTTGTGGTTTTTTCTAATAGAGGACATCATAATGAACAAAAAACGTTACTATTATGATGGGTTATTCCCAACAGGAGCAAAGTTACAGGCCACTTTTCATAAAAAGCCATAGACAGTGTAATCCTCACTCATCTTTATTTATCCTTATATGGTTCCAAACTCAAAAAATAAATTTTTCCTAGGACTTTTTGTGGTTTTTTCTTATAGAGGACATCATAATGAACAAAAAACGTTACTATTATGATGGGTTATTCCCAACAGGAGCAAAGTTACAGGCCACTTTTCATAAAAAGCCATAGACAGTGTAATCCTCACTCATCTTCATTTATCCTTATATGGGTCCAAACTCAAAAAATAAATTTTTCCTAGGACTTTTTGTGGTTTTTTCTTATAGAGGACATCATAATGAACAAAAAACATTACTATTATGATGGGTTATTCCCAACAGGAGCAAAGTTACAGGCCACTTTTCATAAAAAGCCATAGACAGTGTGATCCTCACTAATCTTTATTTCTCCTTATATGGGTCAAAACTCAAAAAATAAATTTTTTCTAGGACTTTTTGTGGTTTTTTCTAATAGAGGACATCATAATGAACAAAAAACGTTACTATTATGATGGGTTATTCCCAACAGGAGCAAAGTTACAGGCCACTTTTCATAAAAAGCCATAGACAGTGTAATCCTCACTAATCTTTATTTCTCCTTATATGGGTCAAAACTCAAAAAATAAATTTTTTCTAGGACTTTTTGTGGTTTTTTCTAATAGAGGACATCATAATGAACAAAAAACGTTACTATTATGATGGGTTATTTCCAACAGGAGCAAAGTTACAGGCCACTTTTCATAAAAAGCCATAGACAGTGTAATACTCACTAATCTTTATTTCTCCTTATATGGGTCAAAACTCAAAAAATAAATTTTTTCTAGGACTTTTTGTGGTTTTTTCTAATAGAGGACATCATAATGAACAAAAAACGTTACTATTATGATGGTTTATTCCCAACAGGAGCAAAGTTACAGGCCACTTTTCATAAAAAGCCATAGACAGTGTAATCCTCACTCATCTTTATTTATCCTTATATGGGTCCAAACTCAAAAAATAAATTTTTCCTAGGACTTTTTGTGGTTCTTTCTTATAGAGGACATCATAATGAACAAAAAACGTTACTATTATGATGGGTTATTCCCAACAGGAGCAAAGTTACAGGCCACTTTTCATAAAAAGCCATAGACAGTGTGATCCTCACTAATCTTTATTTCTCCTTATATGGGTCAAAACTCAAAAAATAAATTTTTTCTAGCACTTTTTGTGGTTTTTTCTAATAGAGGACATCATAATGAACAAAAAACGTTACTATTATGATGGGTTATTCCCAACAGGAGCAAAGTTACAGGCCACTTTTCATAAAAAGCCATAGACAGTGTAATCCTCACTCATCTTTATTTATCCTTATATGGTTCCAAACTCAAAAAATAAATTTTTCCTAGGACTTTTTGTGGTTTTTTCTTATAGAGGACATCATAATGAACAAAAAACGTTACTATTATGATGGGTTATTCCCAACAGGAGCAAAGTTACAGGCCACTTTTCATAAAAAGCCATAGACAGTGTAATCCTCACTAATCTTTATTTCTCCTTATATGGGTCAAAACTCAAAAAATAAATTTTTTCTAGGACTTTTTGTGGTTTTTTCTAATAGAGGACATCATAATGAACAAAAAACGTTACTATTATGATGGGTTATTCCCAACAGGAGCAAAGTTACAGGCCACTTTTCATAAAAAGCCATAGACAGTGTAATCCTCACTCATCTTTATTTATCCTTATATGGGTCCAAACTCAAAAAATAAATTTTTCCTAGGACTTTTTGTGGTTTTTTCTTATAAAGGACATCATAATGAACAAAAAACATTACTATTATGATGGGTTATTCCCAACAGGAGCAAAGTTACAGGCCACTTTTCATAAAAAGCCATAGACAGTGTGATCCTCACTAATCTTTATTTCTCCTTATATGGGTCAAAACTCAAAAAATAAATTTTTTCTAGGACTTTTTGTGGTTTTTTCTAATAGAGGACATCATAATGAACAAAAAACGTTACTATTATGTTGGGTTATTCCCAACAGGAGCAAAGTTACAGGCCACTTTTCATAAAAAGCCATAGACAGTGTAATCCTCACTCATCTTTATTTATCCTTATATGGGTCCAAACTCAAAAAATAAATTTTTCCTAGGACTTTTTGTGGTTTTTTCTTATAGAGGACATCATAATGAACAAAAAACGTTACTATTATGATGGGTTATTCCCAACAGGAGCAAAGTTACAGGCCACTTTTCATAAAAAGCCATAGACAGTGTGATCCTCACTAATCTTTATTTCTCCTTATATGGGTCAAAACTCAAAAAATAAATTTTTTCTAGCACTTTTTGTGGTTTTTTCTAATAGAGGACATCATAATGAACAAAAAACGTTACTATTATGATGGGTTATTCCCAACAGGAGCAAAGTTACAGGCCACTTTTCATAAAAAGCCATAGACAGTGTAATCCTCGCTCATCTTTATTTATCCTTATATGGTTCCAAACTCAAAAAATAAATTTTTCCTAGGACTTTTTGTGGTTTTTTCTAATAGAGGACATCATAATGAACAAAAAACGTTACTATTATGATGGGTTATTCCCAACAGGAGCAAAGTTACAGGCCACTTTTCATAAAAAGCCATAGACAGTGTAATCCTCACTCATCTTTATTTATCCTTATATGGGTCCAAACTCAAAAAATAAATTTTTCCTAGGACTTTTTGTGGTTTTTTCTTATAGAGGACATCATAATGAACAAAAAACGTTGCTATTATGATGGGTTATTCCCAACAGTAGCAAAGTTTTAGGCCACTTTTCATAAAAAGCCATAGACAGTGTGATCCTCACTAATCTTTATTTCTCCTTATATGGGTCAAAACTCAAAAAATAAATTTTTTCTAGGACTTCTTGTGGTTTTTTCTAATAGAGGACATCATAATGAACAAACAACGTTACTATTATGATGGGTTATTCCCAACAGGAGCAAAGTTACAGGCCACTTTTCATAAAAAGCCATAGACAGTGTAATCCTCACTCATCTTTATTTCCCCTTATATGGGTCAAAACTCAAAAAATAAATTTTTTCTAGGACTTTTTGTGGTTTTTTCTAATAGAGGACATCATAATGAACAAAAAAAGTTACTATTATGATGGGTTATTCCCAACAGGAGCAAAGTTACAGGCCACTTTTCATAAAAAGCCATAGACAGTGTAATCCTCACTCATCTTTATTTATCCTTATATGGGTCCAAACTCAAAAAATAAATTTTTCCTAGGACTTTTTGTGGTTTTTTCTTATAAAGGACATCATAATGAACAAAAAACATTACTATTATGATGGGTTATTCCCAACAGGAGCAAAGTTACAGGCCACTTTTCATAAAAAGCCATAGACAGTGTGATCCTCACTAATCTTTATTTCTCCTTATATGGGTCAAAACTCAAAAAATAAATTTTTTCTAGGACTTTTTGTGGTTTTTTCTAATAGAGGACATCATAATGAACAAAAAACGTTAATATTATGTTGGGTTATTCCCAACAGGAGCAAAGTTACAGGCCACTTTTCATAAAAAGCCATAGACAGTTCAATCCTCACTAATCTTTATTTCTCCTTATATGGGTCAAAACTCAAAAAATAAATTTTTTCTAGGACTTTTTGTGGTTTTTTCTAATAGAGGACATCATAATGAACAAAAAACGTTACTATTATGATGGGTTATTCCCAACAGGAGCAAAGTTACAGGCCACTTTTCATAAAAAGCCATAAACAGTGTAATCCTCACTCATCTTTATTTATTCTTATATGGGTCCAAACTCAAAAAATAAATTTTTCCTAGGACTTTTTGTGGTTTTTTCTTATAGAGGACATCATAATGAACAAAAAACGTTACTATTATGATGGGTTATTCCCAACAGGAGCAAAGTTACAGGCCACTTTTCATAAAAAGCCATAGACAGTGTGATCCTCACTAATCTTTATTTCTCCTTATATGGGTCAAAACTCAAAAAATTAATTTTTTCTAGGACTTTTTGTGGTTTTTTCTAATAGAGGACATCATAATGAACAAAAAACGTTACTATTATGATGGGTTATTCCCAACAGGAGCAAAGTTACAGGCCACTTTTCATAAAAAGCCATAGACAGTGTGATCCTCACTAATCTTTATTTCTCCTTATATGGGTCAAAACTCAAAAAATTAATTTTTTCTAGGACTTTTTGTGGTTTTTTCTAATAGAGGACATCATAATGAACAAAAAACGTTACTATTATGATGGGTTATTCCCAACAGGAGCAAAGTTACAGGCCACTTTTCATAAAAAGCCATAGACAGTGTAATCCTCACTCATCTTTATTTATCCTTATATGGGTCTAAACTCAAAAAATAAATTTTTCCTAGGACTTTTTGTGGTTTTTTCTTATAGAGGACATCATAATGAACAAAAAACATTGCTATTATGATGGGTTATTCCCAACAGGAGCAAAATTACAGGCCACTTTTCATAAAAAGCCATAGACAGTGTAATCCTCACTAATATTTATTTCTCCTTATATGGGTCAAAACTCAAAAAATAAATTTTTTCTAGGACTTTTTGTGGTTTTTTCTAATAGAGGACATCATAATGAACGAAAAACGTTACTATTATGATGGGTTATTCCCAACAAGAGCAAAGTTACAGGCCACTTTTCATAAAAAGCCATAGACAGTGTAATCCTCACTCATCTTTATTTCTCCTTATATAGGTCAAAACTCAAAAAATAAATTTTTTCTAGGACTTTTTGTGGTTTTTTCTAATAGAGGACATCATAATGAACAAAAAACGTTACTATTATGATGGGTTATTCCCAACAGGAGCAAAGTTACAGGCCACTTTTCATAAAAAGCCATAGACAGTGTAATCCTCACTCATCTTCATTTATCCTTATATGGGTCCAAACTCAAAAAATAAATTTTTCCTAGGACTTTTTGTGGTTTTTTCTTATAGAGGACATCATAATGAACAAAAAACATTACTATTATGATGGGTTATTCCCAACAGGAGCAAAGTTACAGGCCACTTTTCATAAAAAGCCATAGACAGTGTGATCCTCACTAATCTTTATTTCTCCTTATATGGGTTAAAACTCAAAAAATAAATTTTTTCTAGGACTTTTTGTGGTTTTTTCTAATAGAGGACATCATAATGAACAAAAAACGTTACTATTATGATGGGTTATTCCCAACAGGAGCAAAGTTACAGGCCACTTTTCATAAAAAGCCATAGACAGTGTAATCCTCACTAATCTTTATTTCTCCTTATATGGGTCAAAACTCAAAAAATAAATTTTTTCTAGGACTTTTTGTGGTTTTTTCTAATAGAGGACATCATAATGAACAAAAAACGTTACTATTATGATGGGTTATTCCCAACAGGAGCAAAGTTACAGGCCACTTTTCATAAAAAGCCATAGACAGTGTAATCCTCACTAATCTTTATTTCTCCTTATATGGGTCAAAACTCAAAAAATAAATTTTTTCTAGGACTTTTTGTGGTTTTTTCTAATAGAGGACATCATAATGAACAAAAAACGTTACTATTATGATGGGTTATTTCCAACAGGAGCAAAGTTACAGGCCACTTTTCATAAAAAGCCATAGACAGTGTAATACTCACTAATCTTTATTTCTCCTTATATGGGTCAAAACTCAAAAAATAAATTTTTTCTAGGACTTTTTGTGGTTTTTTCTAATAGAGGACATCATAATGAACAAAAAACGTTACTATTATGATGGTTTATTCCCAACAGGAGCAAAGTTACAGGCCACTTTTCATAAAAAGCCATAGACAGTCTAATCCTCACTCATCTTTATTTATCCTTATATGGGTCCAAACTCAAAAAATAAATTTTTCCTAGGACTTTTTGTGGTTCTTTCTTATAGAGGACATCATAATGAACAAAAAACGTTACTATTATGATGGGTTATTCCCAACAGGAGCAAAGTTACAGGCCACTTTTCATAAAAAGCCATAGACAGTGTGATCCTCACTAATCTTTATTTCTCCTTATATGGGTCAAAACTCAAAAAATAAATTTTTTCTAGCACTTTTTGTGGTTTTTTCTAATAGAGGACATCATAATGAACAAAAAACGTTACTATTATGATGGGTTATTCCCAACAGGAGCAAAGTTACAGGCCACTTTTCATAAAAAGCCATAGACAGTGTAATCCTCACTCATCTTTATTTATCCTTATATGGTTCCAAACTCAAAAAATAAATTTTTCCTAGGACTTTTTGTGGTTTTTTCTTATAGAGGACATCATAATGAACAAAAAACGTTACTATTATGATGGGTTATTCCCAACAGGAGCAAAGTTACAGGCCACTTTTCATAAAAAGCCATAGACAGTGTAATCCTCACTAATCTTTATTTATCCTTATATGGGTCCAAACTCAAAAAATAAATTTTTCCTAGGACTTTTTGTGGTTTTTTCTTATAGAGGACATCATAATGAACAAAAAACGTTGCTATTATGATGGGTTATTCCCAACAGTAGCAAAGTTTTAGGCCACTTTTCATAAAAAGCCATAGACAGTGTGATCCTCACTAATCTTTATTTCTCCTTATATGGGTCAAAACTCAAAAAATAAATTTTTTCTAGGACTTCTTGTGGTTTTTTCTAATAGAGGACATCATAATGAACAAAAAACGTTACTATTATGATGGGTTATTCCCAACAGGAGCAAAGTTACAGGCCACTTTTCATAAAAAGCCATAGACAGTGTAATCCTCACTCATCTTCATTTATCCTTATATGGGTCCAAACTCAAAAAATAAATTTTTCCTAGGACTTTTTGTGGTTTTTTCTTATAGAGGACATCATAATGAACAAAAAACATTACTATTATGATGGGTTATTCCCAACAGGAGCAAAGTTACAGGCCACTTTTCATAAAAAGCCATAGACAGTGTGATCCTCACTAATCTTTATTTCTCCTTATATGGGTTAAAACTCAAAAAATAAATTTTTTCTAGGACTTTTTGTGGTTTTTTCTAATAGAGGACATCATAATGAACAAAAAACGTTACTATTATGATGGGTTATTCCCAACAGGAGCAAAGTTACAGGCCACTTTTCATAAAAAGCCATAGACAGTGTAATCCTCACTAATCTTTATTTCTCCTTATATGGGTCAAAACTCAAAAAATAAATTTTTTCTAGGACTTTTTGTGGTTTTTTCTAATAGAGGACATCATAATGAACAAAAAACGTTAGTATTATGATGGGTTATTCCCAACAGGAGCAAAGTTACAGGCCACTTTTCATAAAAAGCCATAGACATTGTGATCCTCACTAATCTTTATTTCTCCTTATATGGGTCAAAACTCAAAAAATTAATTTTTTCTAGGACTTTTTGTGGTTTTTTCTAATAGAGGACATCATAATGAACAAAAAACGTTACTATTATGATGGGTTATTCCCAACAGGAGCAAAGTTACAGGCCACTTTTCATAAAAAGCCATAGACAGTGTAATCCTCACTCATCTTTATTTATCCTTATATGGGTCTAAACTCAAAAAATAAATTTTTCCTAGGACTTTTTGTGGTTTTTTCTTATAGAGGACATCATAATGAACAAAAAACATTGCTATTATGATGGGTTATTCCCAACAGGAGCAAAATTACAGGCCACTTTTCATAAAAAGCCATAGACAGTGTAATCCTCACTAATATTTATTTCTCCTTATATGGGTCAAAACTCAAAAAATAAATTTTTTCTAGGACTTTTTGTGGTTTTATCTAATAGAGGACATCATAATGAACGAAAAACGTTACTATTATGATGGGTTATTCCCAACAAGAGCAAAGTTACAGGCCACTTTTCATAAAAAGCCATAGACAGTGTAATCCTCACTCATCTTTATTTCTCCTTATATAGGTCAAAACTCAAAAAATAAATTTTTTCTAGGACTTTTTGTGGTTTTTTCTAATAGAGGACATCATAATGAACAAAAAACGTTACTATTATGATGGGTTATTCCCAACAGGAGCAAAGTTACAGGCCACTTTTCATAAAAAGCCATAGACAGTGTAATCCTCACTCATCTTCATTTATCCTTATATGGGTCCAAACTCAAAAAATAAATTTTTCCTAGGACTTTTTGTGGTTTTTTCTTATAGAGGACATCATAATGAACAAAAAACATTACTATTATGATGGGTTATTCCCAACAGGAGCAAAGTTACAGGCCACTTTTCATAAAAAGCCATAGACAGTGTGATCCTCACTAATCTTTATTTCTCCTTATATGGGTCAAAACTCAAAAAATAAATTTTTTCTAGGACTTTTTGTGGTTTTTTCTAATAGAGGACATCATAATGAACAAAAAACGTTACTATTATGATGGGTTATTCCCAACAGGAGCAAAGTTACAGGCCACTTTTCATAAAAAGCCATAGACAGTGTAATCCTCACTAATCTTTATTTCTCCTTATATGGGTCAAAACTCAAAAAATAAATTTTTTCTAGGACTTTTTGTGGTTTTTTCTAATAGAGGACATCATAATGAACAAAAAACGTTACTATTATAATGGGTTATTTCCAACAGGAGCAAAGTTACAGGCCACTTTTCATAAAAAGCCATAGACAGTGTAATACTCACTAATCTTTATTTCTCCTTATATGGGTCAAAACTCAAAAAATAAATTTTTTCTAGGACTTTTTGTGGTTTTTTCTAATAGAGGACATCATAATGAACAAAAAACGTTACTATTATGATGGTTTATTCCCAACAGGAGCAAAGTTACAGGCCACTTTTCATAAAAAGCCATAGACAGTGTAATCCTCACTCATCTTTATTTATCCTTATATGGGTCCAAACTCAAAAAATAAATTTTTCCTAGGACTTTTTGTGGTTCTTTCTTATAGAGGACATCATAATGAACAAAAAACGTTACTATTATGATGGGTTATTCCCAACAGGAGCAAAGTTACAGGCCACTTTTCATAAAAAGCCATAGACAGTGTGATCCTCACTAATCTTTATTTCTCCTTATATGGGTCAAAACTCAAAAAATAAATTTTTTCTAGCACTTTTTGTGGTTTTTTCTAATAGAGGACATCATAATGAACAAAAAACGTTACTATTATGATGGGTTATTCCCAACAGGAGCAAAGTTACAGGCCACTTTTCATAAAAAGCCATAGACAGTGTAATCCTCACTCATCTTTATTTATCCTTATATGGTTCCAAACTCAAAAAATAAATTTTTCCTAGGACTTTTTGTGGTTTTTTCTTATAGAGGACATCATAATGAACAAAAAACGTTACTATTATGATGGGTTATTCCCAACAGGAGCAAAGTTACAGGCCACTTTTCATAAAAAGCCATAGACAGTGTAATCCTCACTAATCTTTATTTCTCCTTATATGGGTCAAAACTAAAAAAATAAATTTTTTCTAGGACTTTTTGTGGTTTTTTCTAATAGAGGACATCATAATGAACAAAAAACGTTACTATTATGATGGGTTATTCCCAACAGGAGCAAAGTTACAGGCCACTTTTCATAAAAAGCCATAGACAGTGTAATCCTCACTAATCTTTATTTATCCTTATATGGGTCCAAACTCAAAAAATAAATTTTTCCTAGGACTTTTTGTGGTTTTTTCTTATAGAGGACATCATAATGAACAAAAAACGTTACTATTATGATGGGTTATTCCCAACAGGAGCAAAGTTACAGGCCACTTTTCATAAAAAGCCATAGACAGTGTAATCCTCACTCATCTTTATTTATCCTTATATGGGTCCAAACTCAAAAAATAAATTTTTCCTAGGACTTTTTGTGGTTTTTTCTTATAAAGGACATCATAATGAACAAAAAACATTACTATTATGATGGGTTATTCCCAACAGGAGCAAAGTTACAGGCCACTTTTCATAAAAAGCCATAGACAGTGTGATCCTCACTAATCTTTATTTCTCCTTATATGGGTCAAAACTCAAAAAATAAATTTTTTCTAGGACTTTTTGTGGTTTTTTCTAATAGAGGACATCATAATGAACAAAAAACGTTACTATTATGTTGGGTTATTCCCAACAGGAGCAAAGTTACAGGCCACTTTTCATAAAAAGCCATAGACAGTGTAATCCTCACTCATCTTTATTTATCCTTATATGGGTCCAAACTCAAAAAATAAATTTTTCCTAGGACTTTTTGTGGTTTTTTCTTATAGAGGACATCATAATGAACAAAAAACGTTACTATTATGATGGGTTATTCCCAACAGGAGCAAAGTTACAGGCCACTTTTCATAAAAAGCCATAGACAGTGTGATCCTCACTAATCTTTATTTCTCCTTATATGGGTCAAAACTCAAAAAATAAATTTTTTCTAGCACTTTTTGTGGTTTTTTCTAATAGAGGACATCATAATGAACAAAAAACGTTACTATTATGATGGGTTATTCCCAACAGGAGCAAAGTTACAGGCCACTTTTCATAAAAAGCCATAGACAGTGTAATCCTCACTCATCTTTATTTATCCTTATATGGTTCCAAACTCAAAAAATAAATTTTTCCTAGGACTTTTTGTGGTTTTTTCTAATAGAGGACATCATAATGAACAAAAAACGTTACTATTATGATGGGTTATTCCCAACAGGAGCAAAGTTACAGGCCACTTTTCATAAAAAGCCATAGACAGTGTAATCCTCACTCATCTTTATTTATCCTTATATGGGTCCAAACTCAAAAAATAAATTTTTCCTAGGACTTTTTGTGGTTTTTTCTTATAGAGGACATCATAATGAACAAAAAACGTTGCTATTATGATGGGTTATTCCCAACAGTAGCAAAGTTTTAGGCCACTTTTCATAAAAAGCCATAGACAGTGTGATCCTCACTAATCTTTATTTCTCCTTATATGGGTCAAAACTCAAAAAATAAATTTTTTCTAGGACTTCTTGTGGTTTTTTCTAATAGAGGACATCATAATGAACAAACAACGTTACTATTATGATGGGTTATTCCCAACAGGAGCAAAGTTACAGGCCACTTTTCATAAAAAGCCATAGACAGTGTAATCCTCACTCATCTTTATTTCCCCTTATATGGGTCAAAACTCAAAAAATAAATTTTTTCTAGGACTTTTTGTGGTTTTTTCTAATAGAGGACATCATAATGAACAAAAAAAGTTACTATTATGATGGGTTATTCCCAACAGGAGCAAAGTTACAGGCCACTTTTCATAAAAAGCCATAGACAGTGTAATCCTCACTCATCTTTATTTATCCTTATATGGGTCCAAACTCAAAAAATAAATTTTTCCTAGGACTTTTTGTGGTTTTTTCTTATAAAGGACATCATAATGAACAAAAAACATTACTATTATGATGGGTTATTCCCAACAGGAGCAAAGTTACAGGCCACTTTTCATAAAAAGCCATAGACAGTGTGATCCTCACTAATCTTTATTTCTCCTTATATGGGTCAAAACTCAAAAAATAAATTTTTTCTAGGACTTTTTGTGGTTTTTTCTAATAGAGGACATCATAATGAACAAAAAACGTTAATATTATGTTGGGTTATTCCCAACAGGAGCAAAGTTACAGGCCACTTTTCATAAAAAGCCATAGACAGTGTAATCCTCACTAATCTTTATTTCTCCTTATATGGGTCAAAACTCAAAAAATAAATTTTTTCTAGGACTTTTTGTGGTTTTTTCTAATAGAGGACATCATAATGAACAAAAAACGTTACTATTATGATGAGTTATTCCCAACAGGAGCAAAGTTACAGGCCACTTTTCATAAAAAGCCATAGACAGTGTAATCCTCACTCATCTTTATTTATCCTTATATGGGTCCAAACTCAAAAAATAAATTTTTCCTAGGACTTTTTGTGGTTTTTTCTTATAGAGGACATCATAATGAACAAAAAACGTTACTATTATGATGGGTTATTCCCAACAGGAGCAAAGTTACAGGCCACTTTTCATAAAAAGCCATAGACAGTGTGATCCTCACTAATCTTTATTTCTCCTTATATGGGTCAAAACTCAAAAAATAAATTTTTTCTAGGACTTTTTGTGGTTTTTTCTAATAGAGGACATCATAATGAACAAAAAATGTTACTATTATGATGGGTTATTCCCAACAGGAGCAAAGTTACAGGCCACTTTTCATAAAAAGCCATAGACAGTGTAATCCTCACTAATCTTTATTTCTCCTTATATGGGTCAAAACTCAAAAAATAAATTTTTTCTAGGACTTTTTGTGGTTTTTTCTAATAGAGGACATCATAATGAACAAAAAACGTTGCTATTATGATGGGTTATTCCCAACAGGAGCAAAGTTACAGGCCACTTTTCATAAAAAGCCATAGACAGTGTAATCCTCACTCATCTTTATTTCTCCTTATATGGGTCAAAACTCGAAAAATGAATTTTTTCTAGGACTTTTTGTGGTTTTTTCTAATAGAGGACATCATAATGAACAAAAAACGTTACTGTTATGATGGGTTATTCCCAACAGGAGCAAAGTTACAGGCCACTTTTCATAAAAAGCCATAGACAGTGTAATCCTCACTAATCTTTATTTCTCCTTATATGGGTCAAAACTCAAAAAATAAATTTTTTCTAGGACTTTTTGTGGTTTTTTCTAATAGAGGACATCATAATGAACAAAAAACGTTACTATTATGATGGGTTATTCCCAACAGGAGCAAAGTTACAGGCCACTTTTCATAAAAAGCCATAGACAGTGTAATCCTCACTCATCTTTATTTATCCTTATATGGGTCCAAACTCAAAAAATAAATTTTTCCTAGGACTTTTTGTGGTTTTTTCTTATCGAGGACATCATAATGAACAAAAAACGTTACTATTATGATGGGTTATTCCCAACAGGAGCAAAGTTACAGGCCACTTTTCATAAAAAGCCATAGACAGTGTGATCCTCACTAATCTTTATTTCTCCTTAAATGGGTCAAAACTCAAAAAATAAATTTTTTCTAGGACTTTTTGTGGTTTTTTCTAATAGAGGACATCATAATGAACAAAAAACGTTACTATTATGATGGGTTATTCCCAACAGGAGCAAAGTTACAGGCCACTTTTCATAAAAAGCCATAGACAGTGTAATCCTCACTCATCTTTATTTCTCCTTATATGGGTCAAAACTCAAAAAATAAATTTTTTCTAGGACTTTTTGTGGTTTTTTCTAATAGAGGACATCATAATGAACAAAAAACGTTACTATTATGATGGGTTATTCCCAACAGGAGCAAAGCTACAGGCCACTTTTCATAAAAAGCCATAGACAGTGTAATCCTCACTCATCTTTATTTATCCTTATATGGGTCCAAACTCAAAAAATAAATTTTTCCTAGGACTTTATGTGGTTTTTTCTTATAGAGGACATCATAATGAACAAAAAACATTACTATTATGATGGGTTATTCCCAACAGGAGCAAAGTTACAGGCCACTTTTCATAAAAAGCCATAGACAGTGTGATCCTCACTAATCTTTATTTCTCCTTATATGGGTCAAAACTCAAAAAATAAATTTTTTCTAGGACTTTTTGTGGTTTTTTCTAATAGAGGACATCATAATGAACAAAAAACGTTACTATTATGATGGGTTATTCCCAACAGGAGCAAAGTTACAGGCCACTTTTCATAAAAAGCCATAGACAGTGTAATCCTCACTAATCTTTATTTCTCCTTATATGGGTCAAAACTCAAAAAATAAATTTTTCCTAGGACTTTTTGTGGTTTTTTCTTATAGAGGACATCATAATGAACAAAAAACGTTACTATTATGATGGGTTATTCCCAACAGGAGCAAAGTTGCAGGCCACTTTTCATAAAAAGCCATAGACAGTGTAATCCTCACTCATCTTTATTTCTCCTCATATGGGTCAAAACTCAAAAAATAAATTTTTTCTAGGACTTTTTGTGGTTTTTTCTAATAGAGGACATCATAATGAACAAAAAACGTTACTATTATGATGGGTTATTCCCAACAGGAGCAAAGTTACAGGCCACTTTTCATAAAAAGCCATAGACAGTGTAATCCTCACTCATCTTTATTTATCCTTATATGGGTCCAAACTCAAAAAATAAATTTTTCCTAGGACTTTATGTGGTTTTTTCTTATAGAAGACATCATAATGAACAAAAAACATTACTATTATGATGGGTTATTCCCAACAGGAGCAAAGTTACAGGCCACTTTTCATAAAAAGCCATAGACAGTGTGATCCTCACTAATCTTTATTTCTCCTTATATGGGTCAAAACTCAAAAAATAAATTTTTTCTAGGACTTTTTGTGGTTTTTTCTAATAGAGGACATCATAATGAACAAAAAACGTTACTATTATGATGGGTTATTCCCAACAGGAGCAAAGTTACAGGCCACTTTTCATAAAAAGCCATAGACAGTGTAATCCTCACTAATCTTTATTTCTCCTTATATGGGTCAAAACTCAAAAAATAAATTTTTTCTAGCACTTTTTGTGGTTTTTTCTAATAGAGGACATCATAATGAACGAAAAACGTTACTATTATGATGGGTTATTCCCAACAGGAGCAAAGTTACAGGCCACTTTTCATAAAAAGCCATAGACAGTGTAATCCTCACTAATCTTTATTTCTCCTTATATGGGTCAAAACTCAAAAAATAAATTTTTTCTAGGACTTTTTGTGGTTTTTTCTAATAGAGGACATCATAATGAACAAAAAACGTTACTATTATGATGGGTTATTCCCAACAGAAGCAAAGTTACAGGCCACTTTTCATAAATAGCCATAGACAGTGTAATCCTCACTCATCTTTATTTATCCTTATATGGGTCCAAACTCAAAAAATAAATTTTTCCTAGGACTTTTTGTGGTTTTTTCTTATAGAGGACATCATAATGAACAAAAAACGTTACTATTATGATGGGTTATTCCCAACAGGAGCAAAGTTACAGGCCACTTTTCATAAAAAGCCATAGACAGTGTGATCCTCACTAATCTTTATTTCTCCTTATATGGGTCAAAACTCAGAAAATAAATTTTTTCTAGGACTTTTTGTGGTTTTTTCTAATAGAGGACATCATAATGAACAAAAAACGTTACTATTATGATGGGTTATTCCCAACAGGAGCAAAGTTACAGGCCACTTTTCATAAAAAGCCATAGACAGTGTAATCCTCACTCATCTTTATTTCTCCTTATATGGGTCAAAACTCAAAAAATAAATTTTTTCTAGGACTTTTTGTGGTTTTTTCTAATAGAGGACATCATAATGAACAAAAAACGTTACTATTATGATGGGTTATTCCCAACAGGAGCAAAGTTACAGGCCACTTTTCATAAAAAGCCATAGACAGTGTAATCCTCACTCATCTTTATTTATCCTTATATGGGTCCAAACTCAAAAAATAAATTTTTCCTAGGACTTTTTGTGGTTTTTTCTTATAGAGGACATCATAATGAACAAAAAACATTACTATTATGATGGGTTATTCCCAACAGGAGCAAAGTTACAGAACACTTTTCATAAAAAGCCGTAGACAGTGTGATCCTCACTAATCTTTATTTCTCCTTATATGGGTCAAAACTCAAAAAATAAATTTTTTCTAGGACTTTTTGTGGTTTTTTCTAATAGAGGACATCATAATGAACAAAAAACGTTACTATTATGATGGGTTATTCCCAACAGGAGCAAAGTTACAGGCCACTTTTCATAAAAAGCCATAGACAGTGTAATCCTCACTAATCTTTATTTCTCCTTATATGGGTCAAAACTCAAAAAATAAATTTTTTCTAGGACTTTTTGTGGTTTTTTCTAATAGAGGACATCATAATGAACAAAAAACGTTACTATTATGATGGGTTATTCCCAACAGGAGCAAAGTTACAGGCCACTTTTCATAAAAAGCCATAGACAGTGTAATCCTCACTCATCTTTATTTATCCTTATATGGGTCCAAACTCAAAAAATAAATTTTTCCTAGGACTTTTTGTGGTTTTTTCTTATAGAGGACATCATAATGAACAAAAAACATTACTATTATGATGGGTTATTCCCAACAGGAGCAAAGTTACAGGCCACTTTTCATAAGAATCCGTAGACAGTGTGATCCTCACTAATCTTTATTTCTCCTTATATGGGTCAAAACTCAAAAAATAAATTTTTTCTAGGACTTTTTGTGGTTTTTTCTAATAGAGGACATCATAATGAACAAAAAACGTTACTATTATGATGGGTTATTCCCAACAGGAGCAAAGTTACAGGCCACTTTTCATAAAAAGCCATAGACAGTGTAATCCTCACTAATCTTTATTTCTCTTTATATGGGTCAAAACTCAAAAAATAAATTTTTTCTAGCACTTTTTGTGGTTTTTTCTAATAGAGGACATCATAATGAACAAAAAACGTTACTATTATGATGGGTTATTCCCAACAGGAGCAAAGTTACAGGCCACTTTTCATAAAAAGCCATAGACAGTGTAATCCTCACTCATCTTTATTTATCCTTATATGGGTCCAAACTCAAAAAATAAATTTTTCCTAGGACTTTTTGTGGTTTTTTCTTATAGAGGACATCATAATGAACAAAAAACGTTACTATTATGATGGGTTATTCCCAACAGGAGCAAAGTTACAGGCCACTTTTCATAAAAAGCCATAGACAGTGTGATCCTCACTAATCTTTATTTCTCCTTATATGGGTCAAAACTCAGAAAATAAATTTTTTCTAGGACTTTTTGTGGTTTTTTCTAATAGAGGACATCATAATGAACAAAAAACGTTACTATTATGATGGGTTATTCCCAACAGGAGCAAAGTTACAGGCCACTTTTCATAAAAAGCCATAGACAGTGTAATCCTCACTCATCTTTATTTCTCCTTATATGGGTCAAAACTCAAAAAATAAATTTTTTCTAGGACTTTTTGTGGTTTTTTCTAATAGAGGACATCATAATGAACAAAAAACGTTACTATTATGATGGGTTATTCCCAACAGGAGCAAAGTTACAGGCCACTTTTCATAAAAAGCCATAGACAGTGTAATCCTCACTCATCTTTATTTATCCTTATATGGGTCAAAACTCAAAAAATAAATTTTTTCTAGGACTTTTTGTGGTTTTTTCTAATAGAGGACATCATAATGAACAAAAAACGTTACTATTATGATGGGTTATTCCCAACAGGAGCAAAGTTGCAGGCCACTTTTCATAAAAAGCCATAGACAGTGTAATCCTCACTCATCTTTATTTCTCCTCATATGGGTCAAAACTCAAAAAATAAATTTTTTCTAGGACTTTTTGTGGTTTTTTCTAATAGAGGACATCATAATGAACAAAAAACGTTACTATTATGATGAGTTATTCCCAACAGGAGCAAAGTTACAGGCCACTTTTCATAAAAAGCCATAGACAGTGTAATCCTCACTCATCTTTATTTATCCTTATATGGGTCCAAACTCAAAAAATAAATTTTTCCTAGGACTTTTTGTGGTTTTTTCTTATAGAGGACATCATAATGAACAAAAAACGTTACTATTATGATGGGTTATTCCCAACAGGAGCAAAGTTACAGGCCACTTTTCATAAAAAGCCATAGACAGTGTAATCCTCACTCATCTTTATTTCTCCTTATATGGGTCAAAACTCAAAAAATAAATTTTTTCTAGGACTTTTTGTGGTTTTTTCTAATAGAGGACATCATAATGAACAAAAAACGTTACTATTATGATGGGTTATTCCCAACAGGAGCAAAGTTACAGGCCACTTTTCATAAAAAGCCATAGACAGTGTGATCCTCACTAATCTTTATTTCTCCTTATATGGGTCAAAACTCAAAAAATAAATTTTTTCTAGGACTTTTTGTGGTTTTTTCTAATAGAGGACATCATAATGAACAAAAAACGTTACTATTATGATGGGTTATTCCCAACAGGAGCAAAGTTGCAGGCCACTTTTCATAAAAAGCCATAGACAGTGTAATCCTCACTCATCTTTATTTCTCCTCATATGGGTCAAAACTCAAAAAATAAATTTTTTCTAGGACTTTTTGTGGTTTTTTCTAATAGAGGACATCATAATGAACAAAAAACGTTACTATTATGATGAGTTATTCCCAACAGGAGCAAAGTTACAGGCCACTTTTCATAAAAAGCCATAGACAGTGTAATCCTCACTAATCTTTATTTCTCTTTATATGGGTCAAAACTCAAAAAATAAATTTTTTCTAGCACTTTTTGTGGTTTTTTCTAATAGAGGACATCATAATGAACAAAAAACGTTACTATTATGATGGGTTATTCCCAACAGGAGCAAAGTTACAGGCCACTTTTCATAAAAAGCCATAGACAGTGTAATCCTCACTCATCTTTATTTATCCTTATATGGGTCCAAACTCAAAAAATAAATTTTTCCTAGGACTTTTTGTGGTTTTTTCTTATAGAGGACATCATAATGAACAAAAAACATTACTATTATGATGGGTTATTCCCAACAGGAGCAAAGTTACAGGCCACTTTTCATAAGAATCCGTAGACAGTGTGATCCTCACTAATCTTTATTTCTCCTTATATGGGTCAAAACTCAAAAAATAAATTTTTTCTAGGACTTTTTGTGGTTTTTTCTAATAGAGGACATCATAATGAACAAAAAACGTTACTATTATGATGGGTTATTCCCAACAGGAGCAAAGTTACAGGCCACTTTTCATAAAAAGCCATAGACAGTGTAATCCTCACTAATCTTTATTTCTCTTTATATGGGTCAAAACTCAAAAAATAAATTTTTTCTAGCACTTTTTGTGGTTTTTTCTAATAGAGGACATCATAATGAACAAAAAACGTTACTATTATGATGGGTTATTCCCAACAGGAGCAAAGTTACAGGCCACTTTTCATAAAAAGCCATAGACAGTGTAATCCTCACTAATCTTTATTTCTCCTTATATGGGTCAAAACTCAAAAAATAAATTTTTTCTAGGACTTTTTGTGGTTTTTTCTAATAGAGGACATCATAATGAACAAAAAACGTTACTATTATGATGGGTTATTCCCAACAGGAGCAAAGTTACAGGCCACTTTTCATAAAAAGCCATAGACAGTGTAATCCTCACTCATCTTTATTTATCCTTATATGGGTCCAAACTCAAAAAATAAATTTTTCCTAGGACTTTTTGTGGTTTTTTCTTATAGAGGACATCATAATGAACAAAAAACGTTACTATTATGATGGGTTATTCCCAACAGGAGCAAAGTTACAGGCCACTTTTCATAAAAAGCCATAGACAGTGTGATCCTCACTAATCTTTATTTCTACTTATATGGGTCAAAACTCAGAAAATAAATTTTTTCTAGGACTTTTTGTGGTTTTTTCTAATAGAGGACATCATAATGAACAAAAAACGTTACTATTATGATGGGTTATTCCCAACAGGAGCAAAGTTACAGGCCACTTTTCATAAAAAGCCATAGACAGTGTAATCCTCACTCATCTTTATTTCTCCTTATATGGGTCAAAACTCAAAAAATAAATTTTTCCTAGGACTTTTTGTGGTTTTTTCTTATAGAGGACATCATAATGAACAAAAAACGTTACTATTATGATGGGTTATTCCCAACAGGAGCAAAGTTACAGGCCACTTTTCATAAAAAGCCGTAGACAGTGTGATCCTCACTAATCTTTATTTCTCCTTATATGGGTCAAAACTCAAAAAATAAATTTTTTCTAGGACTTTTTGTGGTTTTTTCTAATAGAGGACATCATAATGAACAAAAAACGTTACTATTATGATGGGTTATTCCCAACAGGAGCAAAGTTACAGGCCACTTTTCATAAAAAGCCATAGACAGTGTAATCCTCACTAATCTTTATTTCTCCTTATATGGGTCAAAACTCAAAAAATAAATTTTTTCTAGGACTTTTCGTGGTTTTTTCTAATAGAGGACATCATAATAAACAAAAAACGTTACTATTATGATGGGTTATTCCCAACAGGAGCAAAGTTACAGGCCACTTTTCATAAAAAGCCATAGACAGTGTAATCCTCACTCATCTTTATTTATCCTTATATGGGTCCAAACTCAAAAAATAAATTTTTCCTAGGACTTTTTGTGGTTTTTTCTTATAGAGGACATCATAATGAACAAAAAACATTACTATTATGATGGGTTATTCCCAACAGGAGCAAAGTTACAGGCCACTTTTCATAAAAAGCCGTAGACAGTGTGATCCTCACTAATCTTTATTTCTCCTTATATGGGTCAAAACTCAAAAAATAAATTTTTTCTAGGACTTTTTGTGGTTTTTTCTAATAGAGGACATCATAATGAACAAAAAACGTTACTATTATGATGGGTTATTCCCAACAGGAGCAAAGTTACAGGCCACTTTTCATAAAAAGCCATAGACAGTGTAATCCTCACTCATCTTTATTTATCCTTATATGGGTCCAAACTCAAAAAATAAATTTTTCCTAGGACTTTTTGTGGTTTTTTCTTATAGAGGACATCATAATGAACAAAAAACGTTACTATTATGATGGGTTATTCCCAACAGGAGCAAAGTTACAGGCCACTTTTCATAAAAAGCCATAGACAGTGTGATCCTCACTAATCTTTATTTCTCCTTATATGGATCAAAACTCAGAAAATAAATTTTTTCTAGGACTTTTTGTGGTTTTTTCTAATAGAGGACATCATAATGAACAAAAAACGTTACTATTATGATGGGTTATTCCCAACAGGTGCAAAGTTACAGGCCACTTTTCATAAAAAGCCATAGACAGTGTAATCCTCACTCATCTTTATTTCTCCTTATATGGGTCAAAACTCAAAAAATAAATTTTTTCTAGGACTTTTTGTGGTTTTTTCTAATAGAGGACATCATAATGAACAAAAAACGTTACTATTATGATGGGTTATTCCCAACAGGAGCAAAGTTACAGGCCACTTTTCATAAAAAGCCATAGACAGTGTAATCCTCACTCATCTTTATTTATCCTTATATGGGTCCAAACTCAAAAAATAAATTTTTCCTAGGACTTTTTGTGGTTTTTTCTTATAGAGGACATCATAATGAACAAAAAACATTACTATTATGATGGGTTATTCCCAACAGGAGCAAAGTTACAGGCCACTTTTCATAAAAAGCCGTAGACAGTGTGATCCTCACTAATCTTTATTTCTCCTTATATGGGTCAGAACTCAAAAAATAAATTTTTTCTAGGACTTTTTGTGGTTTTTTCTAATAGAGGACATCATAATGAACAAAAAACGTTACTATTATGATGGGTTATTCCCAACAGGAGCAAAGTTACAGGCCACTTTTCATAAAAAGCCATAGACAGTGTAATCCTCACTCATCTTTATTTATCCTTATATGGGTCCAAACTCAAAAAATAAATTTTTCCTAGGACTTTTTGTGGTTTTTTCTTATAGAGGACATCATAATGAACAGAAAACATTACTATTATGATGGGTTATTCCCAACAGGAGCAAAGTTACAGGCCACTTTTCATAAAAAGCCGTAGACAGTGTGATCCTCACTAATCTTTATTTCTCCTTATATGGGTCAAAACTCAGAAAATAAAATTTTTCTAGGACTTTTTGTGGTTTTTTCTAATAGAGGACATCATAATGAACAAAAAACGTTACTATTATGATGGGTTATTCCCAACAGGAGCAAAGTTACAGGCCACTTTTCATAAAAAGCCATAGACAGTGTAATCCTCACTAATCTTTATTTCTCCTTATATGGGTCAAAACTCAAAAAATAAATTTTTTCTAGCACTTTTTGTGGTTTTTTCTAATAGAGGACATCATAATGAACAAAAAACGTTACTATTATGATGGGTTATTCCCAACAGAAGCAAAGTTACAGGCCACTTTTCATAAAAAGCCATAGACAGTGTAATCCTCACTCATCTTTATTTATCCTTATATGGGTCCAAACTCAAAAAATAAATTTTTCCTAGGACTTTTTGTGGTTTTTTCTTATAGAGGACATCATAATGAACAAAAAACGTTACTATTATGATGGGTTATTCCCAACAGGAGCAAAGTTACAGGCCACTTTTCATAAAAAGCCATAGACAGTGTAATCCTCACTAATCTTTATTTCTCCTTATATGGGTCAAAACTCAAAAAATAAATTTTTTCTAGGACTTTTCGTGGTTTTTTCTAATAGAGGACATCATAATAAACAAAAAACGTTACTATTATGATGGGTTATTCCCAACAGGAGCAAAGTTACAGGCCACTTTTCATAAAAAGCCATAGACAGTGTAATCCTCACTCATCTTTATTTATCCTTATATGGGTCCAAACTCAAAAAATAAATTTTTCCTAGGACTTTTTGTGGTTTTTTCTTATAGAGGACATCATAATGAACAAAAAACGTTACTATTATGATGGGTTATTCCCAACAGGAGCAAAGTTACAGGCCACTTTTCATAAAAAGCCATAGACAGTGTGATCCTCACTAATCTTTATTTCTCCTTATATGGGTCAAAACTCAAAAAATAAATTTTTTCTAGGACTTTTTGTGGTTTTTTCTAATAGAGGACATCATAATGAACAAAAAACGTTACTATTATGATGGGTTATTCCCAACAGGAGCAAAGTTACAGGCCACTTTTCATAAAAAGCCATAGACAGTGTAATCCTCACTCATCTTTATTTATCCTTATATGGGTCCAAACTCAAAAAATAAATTTTTCCTAGGACTTTTTGTGGTTTTTTCTTATAGAGGACATCATAATGAACAAAAAACGTTACTATTATGATGGGTTATTCCCAACAGGAGCAAAGTTACAGGCCACTTTTCATAAAAAGCCATAGACAGTGTAATCCTCACTAATCTTTATTTCTCCTTATATGGGTCAAAACTCAAAAAATAAATTTTTTCTAGGACTTTTTGTGGTTTTTTCTAATAGAGGACATCATAATGAACAAAAAACGTTACTATTATGATGGGTTATTCCCAACAGGAGCAAAGTTACAGGCCACTTTTCATAAAAAGCCATAGACAGTGTAATCCTCACTCATCTTTATTTCTCCTTATATGGGTCAAAACTCAAAAAATAAATTTTTTCTAGGACTTTTTGTGGTTTTTTCTAATAGAGGACATCATAATGAACAAAAAACGTTACTATTATGATGGGTTATTCCCAACAGGAGCAAAGTTACAGGCCACTTTTCATAAAAAGCCATAGACAGTGTAATCCTCACTCATCTTTATTTATCCTTATATGGGTCCAAACTCAAAAAATAAATTTTTCCTAGGACTTTTTGTGTTTTTTTCTTATAGAGGACATCATAATGAACAAAAAACATTACTATTATGATGGGTTATTCCCAACAGGAGCAAAGTTACAGGCCACTTTTCATAAAAAGCCGTAGACAGTGTGATCCTCACTAATCTTTATTTCTCCTTATATGGGTCAAAACTCAGAAAATAAAATTTTTCTAGGACTTTTTGTGGTTTTTTCTAATAGAGGACATCATAATGAACAAAAAACGTTACTATTATGATGGGTTATTCCCAACAGGAGCAAAGTTACAGGCCACTTTTCATAAAAAGCCGTAGACAGTGTGATCCTCACTAATCTTTATTTCTCCTTATATGGGTCAAAACTCAGAAAATAAAATTTTTCTAGGACTTTTTGTGGTTTTTTCTAATAGAGGACATCATAATGAACAAAAAACGTTACTATTATGATGGGTTATTCCCAACAGGAGCAAAGTTACAGGCCACTTTTCATAAAAAGCCATAGACAGTGTAATCCTCACTAATCTTTATTTCTCCTTATATGGGTCAAAACTCAAAAAATAAATTTTTTCTAGCACTTTTTGTGGTTTTTTCTAATAGAGGACATCATAATGAACAAAAAACGTTACTATTATGATGGGTTATTCCCAACAGGAGCAAAGTTACAGGCCACTTTTCATAAAAAGCCATAGACAGTGTAATCCTCACTCATCTTTATTTATCCTTATATGGGTCCAAACTCAAAAAATAAATTTTTCCTAGGACTTTTTGTGGTTTTTTCTTATAGAGGACATCATAATGAACAAAAAACGTTACTATTATGATGGGTTATTCCCAACAGGAGCAAAGTTACAGGCCACTTTTCATAAAAAGCCATAGACAGTGTAATCCTCACTAATCTTTATTTCTCCTTATATGGGTCAAAACTCAAAAAATAAATTTTTTCTAGGACTTTTCGTGGTTTTTTCTAATAGAGGACATCATAATAAACAAAAAACGTTACTATTATGATGGGTTATTCCCAACAGGAGCAAAGTTACAGGCCACTTTTCATAAAAAGCCATAGACAGTGTAATCCTCACTCATCTTTATTTCTCCTTATATGGGTCCAAACTCAAAAAATAAATTTTTCCTAGGACTTTTTGTGGTTTTTTCTTATAGAGGACATCATAATGAACAAAAAACGTTACTATTATGATGGGTTATTCCCAACAGGAGCAAAGTTACAGGCCACTTTTCATAAAAAGCCATAGACAGTGTGATCCTCACTAATCTTTATTTCTCCTTATATGGGTCAAAACTCAAAAAATAAATTTTTTCTAGGACTTTTTGTGGTTTTTTCTAATAGAGGACATCATAATGAACAAAAAACGTTACTATTATGATGGGTTATTCCCAACAGGAGCAAAGTTACAGGCCACTTTTCATAAAAAGCCATAGACAGTGTAATCCTCACTCATCTTTATTTATCCTTATATGGGTCCAAACTCAAAAAATAAATTTTTCCTAGGACTTTTTGTGGTTTTTTCTTATAGAGGACATCATAATGAACAAAAAACGTTACTATTATGATGGGTTATTCCCAACAGGAGCAAAGTTACGGGCCACTTTTCATAAAAAGCCATAGACAGTGTAATCCTCACTCATCTTTATTTATCCTTATATGGGTCCAAACTCAAAAAATAAATTTTTCCTAGGACTTTTTGTGGTTTTTTCTTATAGAGGACATCATAATGAACAAAAAACGTTACTATTATGATGGGTTATTCCCAACAGGAGCAAAGTTACAGGCCACTTTTCATAAAAAGCCATAGACAGTGTAATCCTCACTAATCTTTATTTCTCCTTATATGGGTCAAAACTCAAAAAATAAATTTTTTCTAGGACTTTTTGTGGTTTTTTCTAATAGAGGACATCATAATGAACAAAAAACGTTACTATTATGATGGGTTATTCCCAACAGGAGCAAAGTTACAGGCCACTTTTCATAAAAAGCCATAGACAGTGTAATCCTCACTCATCTTTATTTATCCTTATATGGGTCCAAACTCAAAAAATAAATTTTTCCTAGGACTTTTTGTGGTTTTTTCTTATAGAGGACATCATAATGAACAAAAAACGTTACTATTATGATGGGTTATTCCCAACAGGAGCAAAGTTACAGGCCACTTTTCATAAAAAGCCATAGACAGTGTGATCCTCACTAATCTTTATTTCTCCTTAAATGGGTCCAAACTCAAAAAATAAATTTTTTCTAGGACTTTTTGTGGTTTTTTCTAATAGAGGACATCATAATGAACAAAAAACGTTACTATTGTGATGGGTTATTCCCAACAGGAGCAAAGTTACAGGCCACTTTTCATAAAAAGCCATAGACAGTGTAATCCTCACTAATCTTTATTTCTCCTTATATGGGTCAAAACTCAAAAAATAAATTTTTCCTAGGACTTTTTGTGGTTTTTTCTGATAGAGGACATCATAATGAACAAAAAACGTTACTATAATGATGGGTTATTCCCAACAGGAGCAAAGTTACAGGCCACTTTTCATAAAAAGCCATAGACAGTGTAATCATCACTCATCTTTATTTATCCTTATATGGGTCCAAACTGAAAAAATAAATTTTTCCTAGGACTTTTTGTGGTTTTTTCTTATAGAGGACATCATAATGAACAAAAAACGTTACTATTATGATGGGTTATTCCCAACAGGAGCAAAGTTACAGGCCACTTTTCATAAAAAGCCATAGACAGTGTGATCCTCACTAATCTTTATTTCTCCTTAAATGGGTCAAAACTCAAAAAATAAATTTTTTCTAGGACTTTTTGTGGTTTTTTCTAATAGAGGACATTATAATGAACAAAAAACGTTACTATTATGATGGGTTATTCCCAACAGGAGCAAAGTTACAGGCCACTTTTCATAAAAAGCCATAGACAGTGTAATCCTCACTAATCTTTATTTCTCCTTATATGGGTCAAAACTCAAAAAATAAATTTTTTCTAGGACTTTTCGTGGTTTTTTCTAATAGAGGACATCATAATAAACAAAAAACGTTACTATTATGATGGGTTATTCCCAACAGGAGCAAAGTTACAGGCCACTTATCATAAAAAGCCATAGACAGTGTAATCCTCACTCATCTTTATTTATCCTTATATGGGTCCAAACTCAAAAAATAAATTTTTCCTAGGACTTTTTGTGGTTTTTTCTTATAGAGGACATCATAATGAACAAAAAACGTTACTATTATGATGGGTTATTCCCAACAGGAGCAAAGTTACAGGCCACTTTTCATAAAAAGCCATAGACAGTGTGATCCTCACTAATCTTTATTTCTCCTTATATGGGTCAAAACTCAAAAAATAAATTTTTTCTAGGACTTTTTGTGGTTTTTTCTAATAGAGGACATCATAATGAACAAAAAACGTTACTATTATGATGGGTTATTCCCAACAGGAGCAAAGTTACAGGCCACTTTTCATAAAAAGCCATAGACAGTGTAATCCTCACTCATCTTTATTTATCCTTATATGGGTCCAAACTCAAAAAATAAATTTTTCCTAGGACTTTTTGTGGTTTTTTCTTATAGAGGACATCATAGTGAACAAAAAACGTTACTATTATGATGGGTTATTCCCAACAGGAGCAAAGTTACAGGCCACTTTTCATAAAAAGCCATAGACAGTGTAATCCTCACTAATCTTTATTTCTCCTTATATGGGTCAAAACTCAAAAAATAAATTTTTTCTAGGACTTTTTGTGGTTTTTTCTAATAGAGGACATCATAATGAACAAAAAACGTTACTATTATGATGGGTTATTCCCAACAGGAGCAAAGTTACAGGCCACTTTTCATAAAAAGCCATAGACAGTGTAATCCTCACTCATCTTTATTTAGCCTTATATGGGTCCAAACTCAAAAAATAAATTTTTCCTAGGACTTTTTGTGGTTTTTTCTTATAGAGGACATCATAATAAACAAAAAACGTTGCTATTATGATGGGTTATTCCCAACAGGAGCAAAGTTACGGGCCACTTTTCATAAAAAGCCATAGACAGTGTAATCCTCACTCATCTTTATTTATCCTTATATGGGTCCAAACTCAAAAAATAAATTTTTCCTAGGACTTTTTGTGGTTTTTTCTTATAGAGGACATCATAATGAACAAAAAACGTTACTATTATGATGGGTTATTCCCAACAGGAGCAAAGTTACAGGCCACTTTTCATAAAAAGCCATAGACAGTGTAATCCTCACTAATCTTTATTTCTCCTTATATGGGTCAAAACTCAAAAAATAAATTTTTTCTAGGACTTTTTGTGGTTTTTTCTAATAGAGGACATCATAATGAACAAAAAACGTTACTATTGTGATGGGTTATTCCCAACAGGAGCAAAGTTACAGGCCACTTTTCATAAAAAGCCATAGACAGTGTAATCCTCACTAATCTTTATTTCTCCTTATATGGGTCAAAACTCACAAAATAAATTTTTCCTAGGACTTTTTGTGGTTTTTTCTAATAGAGGACATCATAATGAACAAAAAACGTTACTATAATGATGGGTTATTCCCAACAGGAGCAAAGTTACAGGCCACTTTTCATAAAAAGCCATAGACAGTGTAATCATCACTCATCTTTATTTATCCTTATATGGGTCCAAACTGAAAAAATTAATTTTTCCTAGGACTTTTTGTGGTTTTTTCTTATAGAGGACATCATAATGAACAAAAAACGTTACTATTATGATGGGTTATTCCCAACAGGAGCAAAGTTACAGGCCACTTTTCATAAAAAGCCATAGACAGTGTAATCCTCACTCATCTTTATTTATCCTTATATGGGTCCAAACTCAAAAAATAAATTTTTCCTAGGACTTTATGTGGTTTTTTCTTATAGAGGACATCATAATGAACAAAAAACATTACTATTATGATGGGTTATTCCCAACAGGAGCAAAGTTACAGGCCACTTTTCATAAAAAGCCATAGACAGTGTGATCCTCACTAATCTTTATTTCTCCTTAAATGGGTCAAAACTCAAAAAATAAATTTTTTCTAGGACTTTTTGTGGTTTTTTCTAATAGAGGACATCATAATGAACAAAAAACGTTACTATTATGATGGGTTATTCCCAACAGGAGCAAAGTTACAGGCCACTTTTCATAAAAAGCCATAAACAGTGTAATCCTCACTCATCTTTATTTATCCTTATATGGGTCCAAACTCAAAAAATAAATTTTTCCTAGGACTTTTTGTGGTTTTTTCTTATAGAGGACATCATAATGAACAAAAAACGTTACTATTATGATGGGTTATTCCCAACAGGAGCAAAGTTACAGGCCACTTTTCATAAAAAGCCATAGACAGTGTGATACTCACTAATCTTTATTTCTCCTTATATGGGTCAAAACTCAAAAAATAAATTTTTTCTAGGACTTTTTGTGGTTTTTTCTAATAGAGGACATCATAATGAACAAAAAACGTTACTATTATGATGGGTTATTCCCAACAGGAGCAAAGTTATAGGCCACTTTTTATAAAAAGCCATAGACAGTGTAATCCTCACTCATCTTTATTTATCCTTATATGGGTCCAAACTCAAAAAATAAATTTTTCCTAGGACTTTTTGTGGTTTTTTCTTATAGAGGACATCATAATGAACAAAAAACCTTACTATTATGATGGGTTATTCCCAACAGGAGCAAAGTTACAGGCCACTTTTCATAAAAAGCCATAGACAGTGTAATCCTCACTAATCTTTATTTCTCCTTATATGGGTCCAAACTGAAAAAATTAATTTTTCCTAGGACTTTTTGTGGTTTTTTCTTATAGAGGACATCATAATGAACAAAAAACGTTACTATTATGATGGGTTATTCCCAACAGGAGCAAAGTTACAGGCCACTTTTCATAAAAAGCCATAGACAGTGTAATCCTCACTCATCTTTATTTATCCTTATATGGGTCCAAACTCAAAAAATAAATTTTTCCTAGGACTTTATGTGGTTTTTTCTTATAGAGGACATCATAATGAACAAAAAACATTACTATTATGATGGGTTATTCCCAACAGGAGCAAAGTTACAGGCCACTTTTCATAAAAAGCCATAGACAGTGTGATCCTCACTAATCTTTATTTCTCCTTAAATGGGTCAAAACTCAAAAAATAAATTTTTTCTAGGACTTTTTGTGGTTTTTTCTAATAGAGGACATCATAATGAACAAAAAACGTTACTATTATGATGGGTTATTCCCAACAGGAGCAAAGTTACAGGCCACTTTTCATAAAAAGCCATAAACAGTGTAATCCTCACTCATCTTTATTTATCCTTATATGGGTCCAAACTCAAAAAATAAATTTTTCCTAGGACTTTTTGTGGTTTTTTCTTATAGAGGACATCATAATGAACAAAAAACGTTACTATTATGATGGGTTATTCCCAACAGGAGCAAAGTTACAGGCCACTTTTCATAAAAAGCCATAGACAGTGTGATACTCACTAATCTTTATTTCTCCTTATATGGGTCAAAACTCAAAAAATAAATTTTTTCTAGGACTTTTTGTGGTTTTTTCTAATAGAGGACATCATAATGAACAAAAAACGTTACTATTATGATGGGTTATTCCCAACAGGAGCAAAGTTATAGGCCACTTTTTATAAAAAGCCATAGACAGTGTAATCCTCACTCATCTTTATTTATCCTTATATGGGTCCAAACTCAAAAAATAAATTTTTCCTAGGACTTTTTGTGGTTTTTTCTTATAGAGGACATCATAATGAACAAAAAACCTTACTATTATGATGGGTTATTCCCAACAGGAGCAAAGTTACAGGCCACTTTTCATAAAAAGCCATAGACAGTGTAATCCTCACTAATCTTTATTTCTCCTTATATGGGTAAAAACTCAAAAAATAAATTTTTTCTAGGACTTTTTGTGGTTTTTTCTAATAGAGGACATCATAATGAACAAAAAACATTACTATTATGATGGGTTATTCCCAACAGGAGCAAAGTTACAGGCCACTTTTCATAAAAAGCCATAGACAGTGTAATCCTCACTAATCTCTATTTCTCCTTATATGGGTCAAAACTCAAAAAATAAATTTTTTCTAGGACTTTTTGTGGTTTTTTCTAATAGAGGACATCATAATGAACAAAAAACGTTACTATTATGATGGGTTATTCCCAACAGGAGCAAAGTTACAGGCCACTTTTCATAAAAAGCCATAGACAGTGTAATCCTCACTCATCTTTATTTATCCTTATATGGGTCCAAACTCAAAAAATGAATTTTTCCTAGGACTTTTTGTAGTTTTTTCTTATAGAGGACATCATAATGAACAAAAAACGTTACTATTTTGATGGGTTATTCCCAACAGGAGCAAAGTTACAGGCCACTTTTCATAAAAAGCCATAGACAGTGTAATCCTCACTAATCTTTATTTATCCTTATATGGGTCAAAACTCAGAAAATAAATTTTTTCTAGGACTTTTTGTGGTTTTTTCTAATAGAGGACATCATAATGAACAAAAAACGTTACTTTTATGATGGGTTATTCCCAACAGGAGCAAAGTTACAGGCCACTTTTCATAAAAAGCCATAAACAGTGTAATCCTCACTCATCTTTATTTATCCTTATATGGGTCCAAACTCAAAAAATAAATTTTTTCTAGGACTTTTTGTGGTTTTTTCTTATAGAGGACATCATAATGAACAAAAAACGTTACTATTTTGATGGGTTATTCCCAACAGGAGCAAAGTTACAGGCCACTTTTCATAAAAAGCCATAGACAGTGTGATCCTCACTAATCTTTATTTCTCCTTATATGGGTCAAAACTCAAAAAATAAATTTTTTCTAGTACTTTTTGTGGTTTTTTCTAATAGAGGACATCATAATGAACAAAAAACGTAACTATTATGATGGGTTATTCCCAACAGGAGCAAAGTTACAGGCCACTTTTCATAAAAAGCCATAGACAGTGTAATCCTCACTCATCTTTATTTATCCTTATATGGGTCCAAACTCAAAAAATAAATTTTTCCTAGGACTTTTTGTGGTTTTTTCTTATAGAGGACATCATAATGAACAAAAAACATTACTATTATGATGGGTTATTCCCAACAGGAGCAAAGTTACAGGCCACTTTTCATAAAAAGCCATAGACAGTGTAATCCTCACTAATCTTTATTTCTCCTTATATGGGTCAAAACTCAAAAAATAAATTTTTTCTAGGACTTTTTGTGGTTTTTTCTAATAGGGGACATCATAATGAACAAAAAACGTTACTTTTATGATGGGCTATTCCCAACAGGAGCAAAGTTACAGGCCACTTTTCATAAAAAGCCATAGACAGTGTAATCCTCACTAATCTTTATTTCTCCTTATATGGGTCAAAACTCAAAAAATAAATTTTTTCTAGGACTTTTTGTGGTTTTTTCTAATAGAGGACATCATAATGAACAAAAAACGTTACTATTATGATGGGTTATTCCCAACAGGAGCAAAGTTACAGGCCACTTTTCATAAAAAGCCATAGACAGTGTAATCCTCACTCATCTTTATTTATCCTTATATGGGTCCAAACTCAAAAAATGAATTTTTCCTAGGACTTTTTGTGGTTTTTTCTTATAGAGGACATCATAATGAACAAAAAACATTACTATTATGATGGGTTATTCCCAACAGGAGCAAAGTTACAGGCCACTTTTCATAAAAAGCCATAGACAGTGTAATCCTCACTCATCTTTATTTATCCTTATATGGGTCCAAACTCAAAAAATGAATTTTTCCTAGGACTTTTTGTGGTTTTTTCTTATAGAGGACATCATAATGAACAAAAAACGTTACTATTATAATGGGTTATTCCCAACAGGAGCAAAGTTACAGGCCACTTTTCATAAAAAGCCATAGACAGTGTAATCCTCACTCATCTTTATTTATCCTTATATGGGTCCAAACTCAAAAAATGAATTTTTCCTAGGACTTTTTGTAGTTTTTTCTTATAGAGGACATCATAATGAACAAAAAACGTTACTATTTTGATGGGTTATTCCCAACAGGAGCAAAGTTACAGGCCACTTTTTATAAAAAGCCATAGACAGTGTAATCCTCACTAATCTTTATTTATCCTTATATGGGTCAAAACTCAAAAAATAAATTTTTTCTAGGACTTTTTGTGGTTTTTTCTAATAGGGGACATCATAATGAACAAAAAACGTTACTATTATGATGGGTTATTCCCAACAGGAGCAAAGTTACAGGCCACTTTTCATAAAAAGCCATAGACAGTGTAATCCTCACTCATCTTTATTTATCCTTATATGGGTCCAAACTCAAAAAATAAATTTTTCCTAGGACTTTTTGTGGTTTTTTCTTATAGAGGACATCATAATGAACAAAAAACCTTACTATTATGATGGGTTATTCCCAACAGGAGCAAAGTTACAGGCCACTTTTCATAAAAAGCCATAGACAGTGTAATCCTCACTAATCTTTATTTCACCTTATATGGGTCAAAACTCAAAAAATAAATTTTTTCTAGGACTTTTTGTGGTTTTTTCTAATAGAGGACATCATAATGAACAAAAAACATTACTATTATGATGGGTTATTCCCAACAGGAGCAAAGTTACAGGCCACTTTTCATAAAAAGCCATAGACAGTGTAATCCTCACTAATCTTTATTTCTCCTTATATGGGTCAAAACTCAAAAAATAAATTTTTTCTAGGACTTTTTGTGGTTTTTTCTAATAGAGGACATCATAATGAACAAAAAACGTTACTATTATGATGGGTTATTCCCAACAGGAGCAAAGTTACAGGCCACTTTTCATAAAAAGCCATAGACAGTGTAATCCTCACTCATCTTTATTTATCCTTATATGGGTCCAAACTCAAAAAATGAATTTTTCCTAGGACTTTTTGTAGTTTTTTCTTATAGAGGACATCATAATGAACAAAAAACGTTACTATTTTGATGGGTTATTCCCAACAGGAGCAAAGTTACAGGCCACTTTTCATAAAAAGCCATAGACAGTGTAATCCTCACTAATCTTTATTTATCCTTATATGGGTCAAAACTCAGAAAATAAATTTTTTCTAGGACTTTTTGTGGTTTTTTCTAATAGAGGACATCATAATGAACAAAAAACGTTACTATTATGATGGGTTATTCCCAACAGGAGCAAAGTTACAGGCCACTTTTCATAAAAAGCCATAAACAGTGTAATCCTCACTCATCTTTATTTATCCTTATATGGGTCCAAACTCAAAAAATAAATTTTTTCTAGGACTTTTTGTGGTTTTTTCTTATAGAGGACATCATAATGAACAAAAAACGTTACTATTATGATGGGTTATTCCCAACAGGAGCAAAGTTACAGGCCACTTTTCATAAAAAGCCATAGACAGTGTGATCCTCACTAATCTTTATTTCTCCTTATATGGGTCAAAACTCAAAAAATAAATTTTTTCTAGGACTTTTTGTGGTTTTTTCTAATAGAGGACATCATAATGAACAAAAAACGTTACTATTATGATGGGTTATTCCCAACAGGAGCAAAGTTACAGACCACTTTTCATAAAAAGCCATAGACAGTGTAATCCTCACTCATCTTTATTTATCCTTATATGGGTCCAAACTCAAAAAATAAATTTTTCCTAGGACTTTTTGTGGTTTTTTCTTATAGAGGACATCATAATGAACAAAAAACATGACTATTATGATGGGTTATTCCCAACAGGAGCAAAGTTACAGGCCACTTTTCATAAAAAGCCATAGACAGTGTAATCCTCACTAATCTTTATTTCTCCTTATATGGGTCAAAACTCAGAAAATAAATTTTTTCTAGGACTTTTTGTGGTTTTTTCTAATAGGGGACATCATAATGAACAAAAAACGTTACTTTTATGATGGGTTATTCCCAACAGGAGCAAAGTTACAGGCCACTTTTCATAAAAAGCCATAGACAGTGTAATCCTCACTAATCTTTATTTCTCCTTATAGTGGTCAAAACTCAAAAAATAAATTTTTTCTAGGACTTTTTGTGGTTTTTTCTGATAGAGGACATCATAATGAACAAAAAACGTTACTATTATGATGGGTTATTCCCAACAGGAGCAAAGTTACAGGCCACTTTTCATAAAAAGCCATAGACAGTGTAATCCTCACTCATCTTTATTTATCCTTATATGGGTCCAAACTCAAAAAATGAATTTTTCCTAGGACTTTTTGTGGTTTTTTCTTATAGAGGACATCATAATGAACAAAAAACATTACTATTATGATGGGTTATTCCCAACAGGAGCAAAGTTACAGGCCACTTTTCATAAAAAGCCATAGACAGTGTAATCCTCACTAATCTTTATTTCTCCTTATATGGGTCCAAACTCAAAAAATGAATTTTTCCTAGGACTTTTTGTAGTTTTTTCTTATAGAGGACATCATAATGAACAAAAAACGTTACTATTTTGATGGGTTATTCCCAACAGGAGCAAAGTTACAGGCCACTTTTCATAAAAAGCCATAGACAGTGTAATCCTCACTAATCTTTATTTATCCTTATATGGGTCAAAACTCAAAAAATAAATTTTTTCTAGGACTTTTTGTGGTTTTTTCTAATAGGGGACATCATAATGAACAAAAAACGTTACTATTATGATGGGTTATTCCCAACAGGAGCAAAGTTACAGGCCACTTTTCATAAAAAGCCATAGACAGTGTAATCCTAACTAATCTTTATTTCTCCTTATATGGGTCAAAACTCAAAAAATAAATTTTTTCTAGGACTTTTTGTGGTTTTTTCTAATAGAGGACATCATAATGAACAAAAAACGTAACTATTATGATGGGTTATTCCCAACAGGAGCAAAGTTACAGGCCACTTTTCATAAAAAGCCATAGACAGTGTAATCCTCACTCATCTTTATTTATCCTTATATGGGTCCAAACTCAAAAAATGAATTTTTCCTAGGACTTTTTGTGGTTTTTTCTTATAGAGGACATCATAATGAACAAAAAACATTACTATTATGATGGGTTATTCCCAACAGGAGCAAAGTTACAGGCCACTTTTCATAAAAAGCCATAGACAGTGTAATCCTCACTAATCTTTATTTCTCCTTATATGGGTCAAAACTCAAAAAATAAATTTTTTCTAGGACTTTTTGTGGTTTTTTCTAATAGAGGACATCATAATGAACAAAAAACGTTACTATTATGATGGGTTATTCCCAACAGGAGCAAAGTTACAGGCCACTTTTCATAAAAAGCCATAGACAGTGTAATCCTCACTCATCTTTATTTATCCTTATATGGGTCCAAACTCAAAAAATGAATTTTTCCTAGGACTTTTTGTAGTTTTTTCTTATAGAGGACATCATAATGAACAAAAAACGTTACTATTTTGATGGGTTATTCCCAACAGGAGCAAAGTTACAGGCCACTTTTCATAAAAAGCCATAGACAGTGTAATCCTCACTAATCTTTATTTATCCTTATATGTGTCAAAACTCAAAAAATAAATTTTTTCTAGGACTTTTTGTGGTTTTTTCTAATAGGAGACATCATAATGAACAAAAAACGTTACTATTATGATGGGTTATTCCCAACAGGAGCAAAGTTACAGGCCACTTTTCATAAAAAGCCATAGACAGTGTAATCCTCACTCATCTTTATTTATCCTTATATGGGTCCAAACTCAAAAAATAAATTTTTCCTAGGACTTTTTGTGGTTTTTTCTTATAGAGGACATCATAATGAACAAAAAACCTTACTATTATGATGGGTTATTCCCAACAGGAGCAAAGTTACAGGCCACTTTTCATAAAAAGCCATAGACAGTGTAATCCTCACTAATCTTTATTTCTCCTTATATGGGTCAAAACTCAAAAAATAAATTTTTTCTAGGACTTTTTGTGGTTTTTTCTAATAGAGGACATCATAATGAACAAAAAACATTACTATTATGATGGGTTATTCCCAACAGGAGCAAAGTTACAGGCCACTTTTCATAAAAAGCCATAGACAGTGTAATCCTCACTAATCTTTATTTCTCCTTATATGGGTCAAAATTAAAAAAATAAATTTTTTCTAGGACTTTTTGTGGTTTTTTCTAATAGAGGACATCATAATGAACAAAAAACGTTACTATTATGATGGGTTATTCCCAACAGGAGCAAAGTTACAGGCCACTTTTCATAAAAAGCCATAGACAGTGTAATCCTCACTCATCTTTATTTATCCTTATATGGGTCCAAACTCAAAAAATGAATTTTTCCTAGGACTTTTTGTAGTTTTTTCTTATAGAGGACATCATAATGAACAAAAAACGTTACTATTTTGATGGGTTATTCCCAACAGGAGCAAAGTTACAGGCCACTTTTCATAAAAAGCCATAGACAGTGTAATCCTCACTAATCTTTATTTATCCTTATATGGGTCAAAACTCAGAAAATAAATTTTTTCTAGGACTTTTTGTGGTTTTTTCTAATAGAGGACATCATAATGAACAAAAAACGTTACTATTATGATGGGTTATTCCCAACAGGAGCAAAGTTACAGGCCACTTTTCATAAAAAGCCATAAACAGTGTAATCCTCACTCATCTTTATTTATCCTTATATGGGTCCAAACTCAAAAAATAAATTTTTTCTAGGACTTTTTGTGGTTTTTTCTTATAGAGGACATCATAATGAACAAAAAACGTTACTATTATGATGGGTTATTCCCAACAGGAGCAAAGTTACAGGCCACTTTTCATAAAAAGCCATAGACAGTGTGATCCTCACTAATCTTTATTTCTCCTTATATGGGTCAAAACTCAAAAAATAAATTTTTTCTAGGACTTTTTGTGGTTTTTTCTAATAGAGGACATCATAATGAACAAAAAACGTTACTATTATGATGGGTTATTCCCAACAGGAGCAAAGTTACAGGCCACTTTTCATAAAAAGCCATAGACAGTGTAATCCTCACTCATCTTTATTTATCCTTATATGGGTCCAAACTCAAAAAATAAATTTTTCCTAGGACTTTTTGTGGTTTTTTCTTATAGAGGACATCATAATGAACAAAAAACATTACTATTATGATGGGTTATTCCCAACAGGAGCAAAGTTACAGGCCACTTTTCATAAAAAGCCATAGACAGTGTAATCCTCACTAATCTTTATTTCTCCTTATATGGGTCAAAACTCAAAAAATAAATTTTTTCTAGGACTTTTTGTGGTTTTTTCTAATAGGGGACATCATAATGAACAAAAAACGTTACTTTTATGATGGGTTATTCCCAACAGGAGCAAAGTTACAGGCCACTTTTCATAAAAAGCCATAGACAGTGTAATCCTCACTAATCTTTATTTCTCCTTATATGGGTCAAAACTCAAAAAATAAATTTTTTCTAGGACTTTTTGTGGTTTTTTCTAATAGAGGACATCATAATGAACAAAAAACGTTACTATTATGATGGGTTATTCCCAACAGGAGCAAAGTTACAGGCCACTTTTCATAAAAAGCCATAGACAGTGTAATCCTCACTCATCTTTATTTATCCTTATATGGGTCCAAACTCAAAAAATGAATTTTTCCTAGGACTTTTTGTGGTTTTTTCTTATAGAGGACATCATAATGAACAAAAAACATTACTATTATGATGGGTTATTCCCAACAGGAGCAAAGTTACAGGCCACTTTTCATAAAAAGCCATAGACAGTGTAATCCTCACTAATCTTTATTTCTCCTTATATGGGTCAAAACTCAAAAAATAAATTTTTTCTAGGACTTTTTGTGGTTTTTTCTAATAGAGGACATCATAATGAACAAAAAACGTTACTATTATAATGGGTTATTCCCAACAGGAGCAAAGTTACAGGACACTTTTCATAAAAAGCCATAGACAGTGTAATCCTCACTCATCTTTATTTATCCTTATTTGGGTCCAAACTCAAAAAATGAATTTTTCCTAGGACTTTTTGTAGTTTTTTCTTATAGAGGACATCATAATGAACAAAAAACGTTACTATTTTGATGGGTTATTCCCAACAGGAGCAAAGTTACAGGCCACTTTTCATAAAAAGCCATAGACAGTGTAATCCTCACTAATCTTTATTTCTCCTTATATGGGTCAAAACTCAAAAAATAAATTTTTTCTAGGACTTTTTGTGGTTTTTTCTAATAGAGGACATCATAATGAACAAAAAACGTTACTATTATGATGGGTTATTCCCAACAGGAGCAAAGTTACAGGCCACTTTTCATAAAAAGCCATAGACAGTGTAATCCTCACTCATCTTTATTTATCCTTATATGGGTCAAAACTCAAAAAAAAAATTTTTTCTAGGACTTTTTGTGGTTTTTTCTAAAAGAGGACATCATAAAGAACAAAAAACGTTACTATTATGATGGGTTATTCCCAACAGGAGCAAAGTTACAGGCCACTTTTTATAAAAAGCCATAGACAGTGTAATCCTCACTCATCTTTATTTATCCTTATATGGGTCCAAACTCAGAAAATAAATTTTTCCTAGGACTTTTTGTGGTTTTTTCTTATAGAGGACATCATAATGAACAAAAAACATCACTATTATGATGGGTTATTCCCAACAGGAGCAAAGTTACAGGTCACTTTTCATAAAAAGCCATAGACAGTGTGATCCTCACTAATCTTTATTTCTCCTTATATGGGTCAAAACTCCAAAAATAAATTTTTTCTAGGATTTTTTGTGGTTTTTTCTAATAGAGGACATCATAATGAACAAAAAACGTTACTATTATGATGGGTTATTCCCAACAGGAGCAAAGTTACAGGCCACTTTTCATAAAAAGCCATAGACAGTGTAATCCTCACTCATCTTTATTTATCCTTATATGGGTCAAAACTCAAAAAATAAATTTTTTATAGCACTTTTTGTGGTTTTTTCTAATAGAGGACATCATAATGAACAAAAAATGTTACTATTATGATGGGTTATTCCCAACAGGAGCAAAGTTACAGGCCACTTTTCATAAAAAGCCATAGACAGTGTAATCCTCACTCATCTTTATTTATCCTTATATGGGTCAAAACTCAAAAAATAAATTTTTTCTAGGACTTTTTGTGGTTTTTTCTAATAGAGGACATCATAATGAACAAAAAACGTTACTATTATGATGGGTTATTCCCAACAGGAGCAAAGTTACAGGCCACTTTTCATAAAAAGCCATAGACAGTGTAATCCTCACTCATCTTTATTTATCCTTATATGGGTCCAAACTCAAAAAATAAATTTTTCCTAGGACTTTTTGTGGTTTTTTCTTATAGAGGACATCATAATGAACAAAAAACGTTACTATTATGATGGGTTACTCCCAACAGGAGCAAAGTTACAGGCCACTTTTCATAAAAAGCCATAGACAGTGTAATCCTCACTAATCTTTATTTCTCCTTATATGGGTCAAAACTCAAAAAATAAATTTTTTCTAGGACTTTTTGTGGTTTTTTCTAATAGAGGACATCATAATGAACAAAAAACGTTACTATTATGATGGGTTATTCCCAACAGGAGCAAAGTTACAGGCCACTTTTCATAAAAAGCCATAGACAGTGTAATCCTCACTCATCTTTATTTATCCTTATATGGGTCCAAACTCAAAAAATAAATTTTTCCTAGGACTTTTTGTGGTTTTTTCTTATAGAGGACATCATAATGAACAAAAAACGTTACTATTATGATGGGTTATTCCCAACAGGAGCAAAGTTACAGGCCACTTTTCATAAAAAGCCATAGACAGTGTGATCCTCACTAATCTTTATTTCTCCTTATATGGGTCAAAACTCAAAAAATAAATTTTTTCTAGGACTTTTTGTGGTTTTTTCTAATAGAGGACATCATAATGAACAAAAAACGTTACTATTATGATGGGTTATTCCCAACAGGAGCAAAGTTACAGGCCACTTTTCATAAAAAGCCATAGACAGTGTAATCCTCACTCATCTTTATTTATCCTTATTTGGGTCCAAACTCAAAAAATGAATTTTTCCTAGGACTTTTTGTAGTTTTTTCTTATAGAGGACATCATAATGAACAAAAAACGTTACTATTTTGATGGGTTATTCCCAACAGGAGCAAAGTTACAGGCCACTTTTCATAAAAAGCCATAGACAGTGTAATCCTCACTAATCTTTATTTCTCCTTATATGGGTCAAAACTCAAAAAATAAATTTTTTCTAGGACTTTTTGTGGTTTTTTCTAATAGAGGACATCATAATGAACAAAAAACGTTACTATTATGATGGGTTATTCCCAACAGGAGCAAAGTTACAGGCCACTTTTCATAAAAAGCCATAGACAGTGTAATCCTCACTCATCTTTATTTATCCTTATATGGGTCAAAACTCAAAAAAAAAATTTTTTCTAGGACTTTTTGTGGTTTTTTCTAAAAGAGGACATCATAAAGAACAAAAAACGTTACTATTATGATGGGTTATTCCCAACAGGAGCAAAGTTACAGGCCACTTTTTATAAAAAGCCATAGACAGTGTAATCCTCACTCATCTTTATTTATCCTTATATGGGTCCAAACTCAGAAAATAAATTTTTCCTAGGACTTTTTGTGGTTTTTTCTTATAGAGGACATCATAATGAACAAAAAACATCACTATTATGATGGGTTATTCCCAACAGGAGCAAAGTTACAGGTCACTTTTCATAAAAAGCCATAGACAGTGTGATCCTCACTAATCTTTATTTCTCCTTATATGGGTCAAAACTCCAAAAATAAATTTTTTCTAGGATTTTTTGTGGTTTTTTCTAATAGAGGACATCATAATGAACAAAAAACGTTACTATTATGATGGGTTATTCCCAACAGGAGCAAAGTTACAGGCCACTTTTCATAAAAAGCCATAGACAGTGTAATCCTCACTCATCTTTATTTATCCTTATATGGGTCAAAACTCAAAAAATAAATTTTTTATAGCACTTTTTGTGGTTTTTTCTAATAGAGGACATCATAATGAACAAAAAATGTTACTATTATGATGGGTTATTCCCAACAGGAGCAAAGTTACAGGCCACTTTTCATAAAAAGCCATAGACAGTGTAATCCTCACTCATCTTTATTTATCCTTATATGGGTCAAAACTCAAAAAATAAATTTTTTCTAGGACTTTTTGTGGTTTTTTCTAATAGAGGACATCATAATGAACAAAAAACGTTACTATTATGATGGGTTATTCCCAACAGGAGCAAAGTTACAGGCCACTTTTCATAAAAAGCCATAGACAGTGTAATCCTCACTCATCTTTATTTATCCTTATATGGGTCCAAACTCAAAAAATAAATTTTTCCTAGGACTTTTTGTGGTTTTTTCTTATAGAGGACATCATAATGAACAAAAAACGTTACTATTATGATGGGTTACTCCCAACAGGAGCAAAGTTACAGGCCACTTTTCATAAAAAGCCATAGACAGTGTAATCCTCACTAATCTTTATTTCTCCTTATATGGGTCAAAACTCAAAAAATAAATTTTTTCTAGGACTTTTTGTGGTTTTTTCTAATAGAGGACATCATAATGAACAAAAAACGTTACTATTATGATGGGTTATTCCCAACAGGAGCAAAGTTACAGGCCACTTTTCATAAAAAGCCATAGACAGTGTAATCCTCACTCATCTTTATTTATCCTTATATGGGTCCAAACTCAAAAAATAAATTTTTCCTAGGACTTTTTGTGGTTTTTTCTTATAGAGGACATCATAATGAACAAAAAACGTTACTATTATGATGGGTTATTCCCAACAGGAGCAAAGTTACAGGCCACTTTTCATAAAAAGCCATAGACAGTGTGATCCTCACTAATCTTTATTTCTCCTTATATGGGTCAAAACTCAAAAAATAAATTTTTTCTAGGACTTTTTGTGGTTTTTTCTAATAGAGGACATCATAATGAACAAAAAACGTTACTATTATGATGGGTTATTCCCAACAGGAGCAAAGTTACAGGCCACTTTTCATAAAAAGCCATAGACAGTGTAATCCTCACTCATCTTTATTTCTCCTTATATGGGTCAAAACTCAAAAAATAAATTTTTTCTAGGACTTTTTGTGGTTTTTTCTAATAGAGGACATCATAATGAACAAAAAACGTTACTATTATGATGGGTTATTCCCAACAGGAGCAAAGTTACAGGCCACTTTTCATAAAAAGCCATAGACAGTGTAATCCTCACTAATCTTTATTTCTCCTTATATGGGTCAAAACTCAAAAAATAAATTTTTTCTAGGATTTTTTGTGGTTTTTTCTAATAGAGGACATCATAATGAACAAAAAACGTTACTATTATGATGGGTTATTCCCAACAGGAGCAAAGTTACAGGCCACTTTTCATAAAAAGCCATAGACAGTGTAATCCTCACTCATCTTTATTTATCCTTATATGGGTCAAAACTCAAAAAATAAATTTTTTATAGCACTTTTTGTGGTTTTTTCTAATAGAGGACATCATAATGAACAAAAAACGTTACTATTATGATGGGTTATTCCCAACAGGAGCAAAGTTACAGGCCACTTTTCATAAAAAGCCATAGACAGTGTAATCCTCACTCAACTTTATTTATCCTTATATGGGTCAAAACTCAAAAAATAAATTTTTTCTAGGACTTTTTGTGGTTTTTTCTAATAGAGGACATCCTAATGAACAAAAAACGTTACTATTATGATGGGTTATTCCCAGCAGGAGCAAAGTTACAGGCCACTTTTCATAAAAAGCCATAGACAGTGTGATCCTCACTAATCTTTATTTCTCCTTATATGGGTCAAAACTCAAAAAATAAATTTTTTCTAGGACTTTTTGTGGTTTTTTCTAATAGAGGACATCATAATGAACAAAAAACGTTACTATTATGATGGGTTATTCCCAACAGGAGCAAAGTTACAGGCCACTTTTCATAAAAAGCCATAGACAGTGTAATCCTCACTCATCTTTATTTATCCTTATATGGGTCCAAACTCAAAAAATAAATTTTTCCTAGGACTTTTTGTGGTTTTTTCTTATAGAGGACATCATAATGAACAAAAAACATTACTATTATGATGGGTTATTCCCAACAGGAGCAAAGTTACAGGCCACTTTTCATAAAAAGCCATAGACAGTGTAATCCTCACTAATCTTTATTTCTCCTTATATGGGTCAAAACTCAAAAAATAAATTTTTTCTAGGACTTTTTGTGGTTTTTTCTAATAGGGGACATCATAATGAACAAAAAACGTTACTTTTATGATGGGTTATTCCCAACAGGAGCAAAGTTACAGGCCACTTTTCATAAAAAGCCATAGACAGTGTAATCCTCACTAATCTTTATTTCTCCTTATATGGGTCAAAACTCAAAAAATAAATTTTTTCTAGGACTTTTTGTGGTTTTTTCTAATAGAGGACATCATAATGAACAAAAAACGTTACTATTATGATGGGTTATTCCCAACAGGAGCAAAGTTACAGGCCACTTTTCATAAAAAGCCATAGACAGTGTAATCCTCACTCATCTTTATTTATCCTTATATGGGTCCAAACTCAAAAAATGAATTTTTCCTAGGACTTTTTGTGGTTTTTTCTTATAGAGGACATCATAATGAACAAAAAACATTACTATTATGATGGGTTATTCCCAACAGGAGCAAAGTTACAGGCCACTTTTCATAAAAAGCCATAGACAGTGTAATCCTCACTAATCTTTATTTCTCCTTATATGGGTCAAAACTCAAAAAATAAATTTTTTCTAGGACTTTTTGTGGTTTTTTCTAATAGAGGACATCATAATGAACAAAAAACGTTACTATTATGATGGGTTATTCCCAACAGGAGCAAAGTTACAGGACACTTTTCATAAAAAGCCATAGACAGTGTAATCCTCACTCATCTTTATTTATCCTTATTTGGGTCCAAACTCAAAAAATGAATTTTTCCTAGGACTTTTTGTAGTTTTTTCTTATAGAGGACATCATAATGAACGAAAAACGTTACTATTTTGATGGGTTATTCCCAACAGGAGCAAAGTTACAGGCCACTTTTCATAAAAAGCCATAGACAGTGTAATCCTCACTAATCTTTATTTCTCCTTATATGGGTCAAAACTCAAAAAATAAATTTTTTCTAGGACTTTTTGTGGTTTTTTCTAATAGAGGACATCATAATGAACAAAAAACGTTACTATTATGATGGGTTATTCCCAACAGGAGCAAAGTTACAGGCCACTTTTCATAAAAAGCCATAGACAGTGTAATCCTCACTCATCTTTATTTATCCTTATATGGGTCAAAACTCAAAAAAAAAATTTTTTCTAGGACTTTTTGTGGTTTTTTCTAAAAGAGGACATCATAAAGAACAAAAAACGTTACTATTATGATGGGTTATTCCCAACAGGAGCAAAGTTACAGGCCACTTTTTATAAAAAGCCATAGACAGTGTAATCCTCACTCATCTTTATTTATCCTTATATGGGTCCAAACTCAGAAAATAAATTTTTCCTAGGACTTTTTGTGGTTTTTTCTTATAGAGGACATCATAATGAACAAAAAACATCACTATTATGATGGGTTATTCCCAACAGGAGCAAAGTTACAGGTCACTTTTCATAAAAAGCCATAGACAGTGTGATCCTCACTAATCTTTATTTCTCCTTATATGGGTCAAAACTCCAAAAATAAATTTTTTCTAGGATTTTTTGTGGTTTTTTCTAATAGAGGACATCATAATGAACAAAAAACGTTACTATTATGATGGGTTATTCCCAACAGGAGCAAAGTTACAGGCCACTTTTCATAAAAAGCCATAGACAGTGTAATCCTCACTCATCTTTATTTATCCTTATATGGGTCAAAACTCAAAAAATAAATTTTTTATAGCACTTTTTGTGGTTTTTTCTAATAGAGGACATCATAATGAACAAAAAATGTTACTATTATGATGGGTTATTCCCAACAGGAGCAAAGTTACAGGCCACTTTTCATAAAAAGCCATAGACAGTGTAATCCTCACTCATCTTTATTTATCCTTATATGGGTCAAAACTCAAAAAATAAATTTTTTCTAGGACTTTTTGTGGTTTTTTCTAATAGAGGACATCATAATGAACAAAAAACGTTACTATTATGATGGGTTATTCCCAACAGGAGCAAAGTTACAGGCCACTTTTCATAAAAAGCCATAGACAGTGTAATCCTCACTCATCTTTATTTATCCTTATATGGGTCCAAACTCAAAAAATAAATTTTTCCTAGGACTTTTTGTGGTTTTTTCTTGTAGAGGACATCATAATGAACAAAAAACGTTACTATTATGATGGGTTACTCCCAACAGGAGCAAAGTTACAGGCCACTTTTCATAAAAAGCCATAGACAGTGTAATCCTCACTAATCTTTATTTCTCCTTATATGGGTCAAAACTCAAAAAATAAATTTTTTCTAGGACTTTTTGTGGTTTTTTCTAATAGAGGACATCATAATGAACAAAAAACGTTACTATTATGATGGGTTATTCCCAACAGGAGCAAAGTTACAGGCCACTTTTCATAAAAAGCCATAGACAGTGTAATCCTCACTCATCTTTATTTATCCTTATATGGGTCCAAACTCAAAAAATAAATTTTTCCTAGGACTTTTTGTGGTTTTTTCTTATAGAGGACATCATAATGAACAAAAAACGTTACTATTATGATGGGTTATTCCCAACAGGAGCAAAGTTACAGGCCACTTTTCATAAAAAGCCATAGACAGTGTGATCCTCACTAATCTTTATTTCTCCTTATATGGGTCAAAACTCAAAAAATAAATTTTTTCTAGGACTTTTTGTGGTTTTTTCTAATAGAGGACATCATAATGAACAAAAAACGTTACTATTATGATGGGTTATTCCCAACAGGAGCAAAGTTACAGGCCACTTTTCATAAAAAGCCATAGACAGTGTAATCCTCACTCATCTTTATTTCTCCTTATATGGGTCAAAACTCAAAAAATAAATTTTTTCTAGGACTTTTTGTGGTTTTTTCTAATAGAGGACATCATAATGAACAAAAAACGTTACTATTATGATGGGTTATTCCCAACAGGAGCAAAGTTACAGGCCACTTTTCATAAAAAGCCATAGACAGTGTAATCCTCACTAATCTTTATTTCTCCTTATATGGGTCAAAACTCAAAAAATAAATTTTTTCTAGGATTTTTTGTGGTTTTTTCTAATAGAGGACATCATAATGAACAAAAAACGTTACTATTATGATGGGTTATTCCCAACAGGAGCAAAGTTACAGGCCACTTTTCATAAAAAGCCATAGACAGTGTAATCCTCACTCATCTTTATTTATCCTTATATGGGTCAAAACTCAAAAAATAAATTTTTTATAGCACTTTTTGTGGTTTTTTTCTAATAGAGGACATCATAATGAACAAAAAACGTTACTATTATGATGGGTTATTCCCAACAGGAGCAAAGTTACAGGCCACTTTTCATAAAAAGCCATAGACAGTGTAATCCTCACTCAACTTTATTTATCCTTATATGGGTCAAAACTCAAAAAATAAATTTTTTCTAGGACTTTTTGTGGTTTTTTCTAATAGAGGACATCATAATGAACAAAAAACGTTACTATTATGATGGGTTATTCCCAGCAGGAGCAAAGTTACAGGCCACTTTTCATAAAAAGCCATAGACAGTGTAATCCTCACTAATCTTTATTTCTCCTTATATGGGTCAAAACTCAAAAAATAAATTTTTTCTAGGACTTTTTGTGGTTTTTTCTAATAGAGGACATCATAATGAACAAAAAACGTTACTATTATGATAGGTTATTCCCAACAGGAGCAAAGTTACAGGCCACTTTTCATAAAAAGCCATAGACAGTGTAATCCTCACTAATCTTTATTTCTCCTTATATGGGTCAAAACTCAAAAAATAAATTTTTTCTAGGACTTTTTGTGGTTTTTTCTAATAGGGGACATCATAATGAACGAAAAACGTTACTATTATGATGGGTTATTCCCAACAGGAGCAAAGTTACAGGCCACTTTTCATAAAAAGCCATAGACAGTGTAATCCTCACTAATCTTTATTTCTCCTTATATGGGTCAAAACTCAAAAAATAAATTTTTCCTAGGACTTTTTGTGGTTTTTTCTTATAGAGGACATCATAATGAACAAAAAACGTTACTATTATGATGGGTTACTCCCAACAGGAGCAAAGTTACAGGCCACTTTTCATAAAAAGCCATAGACAGTGTAATCCTCACTAATCTTTATTTCTCCTTATATGGGTCAAAACTCAAAAAATAAATTTTTTCTAGGACTTTTTGTGGTTTTTTCTAATAGAGGACATCATAATGAACAAAAAACGTTACTATTATGATGGGTTATTCCCAACAGGAGCAAAGTTACAGGCCACTTTTCATAAAAAGCCATAGACAGTGTAATCCTCACTCATCTTTATTTATCCTTATATGGGTCCAAACTCAGAAAATAAATTTTTCCTAGGACTTTTTGTGGTTTTTTCTTATAGAGGACATCATAATGAACAAAAAACGTTACTATTATGATGGGTTATTCCCAACAGGAGCAAAGTTACAGGCCACTTTTCATAAAAAGCCATAGAAAGTGTGATCCTCACTAATCTTTATTTCTCCTTATATGGGTCAAAACTCAAAAAATAAATTTTTTATAGGACTTTTTGTGGTTTTTTCTAATAGAGGACATCATAATGAACAAAAAACGTTACTATTATGATGGGTTATTGCCAACAGGAGCAAAGTTACAGGCCACTTTTCATAAAAAGCCATAGACAGTGTAATCCTCACTCATCTTTATTTCTCCTTATATGGGTCAAAACTCAAAAAATAAATTTTTTCTAGGACTTTTTGTGGTTTTTTCTAATAGAGGACATCATAATGAACAAAAAACGTTACTATTATGATGGGTTATTCCCAACAGGAGCAAAGTTACAGGCCACTTTTCATAAAAAGCCATAGACAGTGTAATCCTCACTAATCTTTATTTCTCCTTATATGGGTCAAAACTCAAAAAATAAATTTTTTCTAGGATTTTTTGTGGTTTTTTCTAATAGAGGACATCATAATGAACAAAAAACGTTACTATTATGATGGGTTATTCCCAACTGGAGCAAAGTTACAGGCCACTTTTCATAAAAAGCCATAGACAGTGTAATCCTCACTCATCTTTATTTATCCTTATATGGGTCAAAACTCAAAAAATAAATTTTTTATAGCACTTTTTGTGGTTTTTTCTAATAGAGGACATCATAATGAACAAAAAACGTTACTTTTATGATGGGTTATTCCAAACAGGAGCAAAGTTACAGGCCACTTTTCATAAAAAGCCATAGACAGTGTAATCCTCACTCATCTTTATTTCTCCTTATATGGGTCAAAACTCAAAAAATAAATTTTTTATAGGACTTTTTGTGGTTTTTTCTAATAGAGGACATCATAATGAACAAAAAACGTTACTATTATGATGGGTTATTCCCAGCAGGAGCAAAGTTACAGGCCACTTTTCATAAAAAGCCATAGACAGTGTAATCCTCACTAATCTTTATTTCTCCTTATATGGGTCAAAACTCAAAAAATAAATTTTTTCTAGGACTTTTTGTGGTTTTTTCTAATAGAGGACATCATAATGAACAAAAAACGTTACTATTATGATAGGTTATTCCCAACAGGAGCAAAGTTACAGGCCACTTTTCATAAAAAGCCATAGACAGTGTAATCCTCACTAATCTTTATTTCTCCTTATATGGGTCAAAACTCAAAAAATAAATTTTTTCTAGGACTTTTTGTGGTTTTTTCTAATAGGGGACATCATAATGAACGAAAAACGTTACTATTATGATGGGTTATTCCCAACAGGAGCAAAATTACAGGCCACTTTTCATAAAAAGCCATAGACAGTGTAATCCTCACTAATCTTTATTTCTCCTTATATGGGTCAAAACTCAAAAAATAAATTTTTCCTAGGACTTTTTGTGGTTTTTTCTTATAGAGGACATCATAATGAACAAAAAACGTTACTATTATGATGGGTTACTCCCAACAGGAGCAAAGTTACAGGCCACTTTTCATAAAAAGCCATAGACAGTGTAATCCTCACTAATCTTTATTTCTCCTTATATGGGTCAAAACTCAAAAAATAAATTTTTTCTAGGACTTTTTGTGGTTTTTTCTAATAGAGGACATCATAATGAACAAAAAACGTTACTATTATGATGGGTTATTCCCAACAGGAGCAAAGTTACAGGCCACTTTTCATAAAAAGCCATAGACAGTGTAATCCTCACTCATCTTTATTTATCCTTATATGGGTCCAAACTCAGAAAATAAATTTTTCCTAGGACTTTTTGTGGTTTTTTCTTATAGAGGACATCATAATGAACAAAAAACGTTACTATTATGATGGGTTATTCCCAACAGGAGCAAAGTTACAGGCCACTTTTCATAAAAAGCCATAGAAAGTGTGATCCTCACTAATCTTTATTTCTCCTTATATGGGTCAAAACTCAAAAAATAAATTTTTTATAGGACTTTTTGTGGTTTTTTCTAATAGAGGACATCATAATGAACAAAAAACGTTACTATTATGATGGGTTATTGCCAACAGGAGCAAAGTTACAGGCCACTTTTCATAAAAAGCCATAGACAGTGTAATCCTCACTCATCTTTATTTCTCCTTATATAAGTCAAAACTCAAAAAATAAATTTTTTCTAGGACTTTTTGTGGTTTTTTCTAATAGAGGACATCATAATGAACAAAAAACGTTACTATTATGATGGGTTATTCCCAACAGGAGCAAAGTTACAGGCCACTTTTCATAAAAAGCCATAGACAGTGTAATCCTCACTAATCTTTATTTCTCCTTATATGGGTCAAAACTCAAAAAATAAATTTTTTCTAGGATTTTTTGTGGTTTTTTCTAATAGAGGACATCATAATGAACAAAAAACGTTACTATTATGATGGGTTATTCCCAACTGGAGCAAAGTTACAGGCCACTTTTCATAAAAAGCCATAGACAGTGTAATCCTCACTCATCTTTATTTATCCTTATATGGGTCAAAACTCAAAAAATAAATTTTTTATAGCACTTTTTGTGGTTTTTTCTAATAGAGGACATCATAATGAACAAAAAACGTTACTTTTATGATGGGTTATTCCCAACAGGAGCAAAGTTACAGGCCACTTTTCATAAAAAGCCATAGACAGTGTAATCCTCACTCATCTTTATTTCTCCTTATATGGGTCAAAACTCAAAAAATAAATTTTTTATAGGACTTTTTGTGGTTTTTTCTAATAGAGGACATCATAATGAACAAAAAACGTTACTATTATGATGGGTTATTCCCAACAGGAGCAAAGTTACAGGCCACTTTTCATAAAAAGCCATAGACAGTGTAATCCTCACTCATCTTTATTTATCCTTATATGGGTCCAAACTCAAAAAATAAATTTTTTATAGCATTTTTTGTGGTTTTTTCTAATAGAGGACATCATAATGAACAAAAAACGTTACTATTATGATGGGTTATTCCCAACAGGAGCAAAGTTACAGGCCACTTTTCATAAAAAGCCATAGACAGTGTAATCCTCACTCATCTTTATTTATCCTTATATGGGTCAAAACTCAAAAAATAAATTTTTTCTAGGACTTTTTGTGGTTTTTTCTAATAGAGGACATCATAATGAACAAAAAACGTTACTATTATGATGGGTTATTCCCAGCAGTAGCAAAGTTACAGGCCACTTTTCATAAAAAGCCATAGACAGTGTAATCCTCACTAATCTTTATTTCTCCTTATATGGGTCAAAACTCAAAAAATAAATTTTTTCTAGGACTTTTTGTGGTTTTTTCTAATAGAGGACATCATAATGAACAAAAAACGTTACTATTATGATAGGTTATTCCCAACAGGAGCAAAGTTACAGGCCACTTTTCATAAAAAGCCATAGACAGTGTAATCCTCACTAATCTTTATTTCTCCTTATATGGGTCAAAACTCAAAAAATAAATTTTTTCTAGGACTTTTTGTGGTTTTTTCTAATAGGGGACATCATAATGAACGAAAAACGTTACTATTATGATGGGTTATTCCCAACAGGAGCAAAGTTACAGGCCACTTTTCATGAAAAGCCATAGACAGTGTAATCCTCACTAATCTTTATTTCTCCTTATATGGGTCAAAACTCAAAAAATAAATTTTTCCTAGGACTTTTTGTGGTTTTTTCTTATAGAGGACATCATAATGAACAAAAAACGTTACTATTATGATGGGTTACTCCCAACAGGAGCAAAGTTACAGGCCACTTTTCATAAAAAGCCATAGACAGTGTAATCCTCACTAATCTTTATTTATCCTTATATGGGTCAAAACTCAAAAAATAAATTTTTTCTAGGACTTTTTGTGGTTTTTTCTAATAGAGGACATCATAATGAACAAAAAACGTTACTATTATGATGGGTTATTCCCAACAGGAGCAAAGTTACAGGCCACTTTTCATAAAAAGCCATAGACAGTGTAATCCTCACTCATCTTTATTTATCCTTATATGGGTCCAAACTCAAAAAATAAATTTTTCCTAGGACTTTTTGTGGTTTTTTCTTATAGAGGACATCATAATGAACAAAAAACGTTACTATTATGATGGGTTATTCCCAACAGGAGCAAAGTTACAGGCCACTTTTCATAAAAAGCCATAGAAAGTGTGATCCTCACTAATCTTTATTTCTCCTTATATGGGTCAAAACTCAAAAAATAAATTTTTTCTAGGACTTTTTGTGGTTTTTTCTAATAGAGGACATCATAATGAACAAAAAACGTTACTATTATGATGGGTTATTGCCAACAGGAGCAAAGTTACAGGCCACTTTTCATAAAAAGCCATAGACAGTGTAATCCTCACTCATCTTTATTTCTCCTTATATGGGTCAAAACTCAAAAAATAAATTTTTTCTAGGACTTTTTGTGGTTTTTTCTAATAGAGGACATCATAATGAACAAAAAACGTTACTATTATGATGGGTTATTCCCAACAGGAGCAAAGTTACAGGCCACTTTTCATAAAAAGCCATAGACAGTGTAATCCTCACTAATCTTTATTTCTCCTTATATGGGTCAAAACTCAAAAAATAAATTTTTTCTAGGATTTTTTGTGGTTTTTTCTAATAGAGGACATCATAATGAACAAAAAACGTTACTATTATGATGGGATATTCCCAACTGGAGCAAAGTTACAGGCCACTTTTCATAAAAAGCCATAGACAGTGTAATCCTCACTCATCTTTATTTATCCTTATATGGGTCAAAACTCAAAAAATAAATTTTTTATAGCACTTTTTGTGGTTTTTTCTAATAGAGGACATCATAATGAACAAAAAACGTTACTATTATGATGGGTTATTCCCAACAGGAGCAAAGTTACAGGCCACTTCTCATAAAAAGCCATAGACAGTGTAATCCTCACTCATCTTTATTTATCCTTATATGGGTCCAAACTCAAAAAATAAATTTTTCCTAGGACTTTTTGTGATTTTTTCTTATAGAGGACATCATAATGAACAAAAAACGTTACTATTATGATGGGTTATTCCCAACAGGAGCAAAGTTACAGGCCACTTTTCATAAAAAGCCATAGACAGTGTAATCCTCACTCATCTTTATTTATCCTTATATGGGTCCAAACTCAAAAAATAAATTTTTCCTAGGACTTTTTGTGGTTTTTTCTAATAGAGGACATCATAATGAACAAAAAACGTTACTATTATGATGGGTTATTCCCAACAGGAGCAAAGTTACAGGCCACTTTTCATAAAAAGCCATAGACAGTGTAATCCTCACTAATCTTTATTTCTCCTTATATGGGTCAAAACTCAAAAAATAAATTTTTTCTAGGATTTTTTGTGGTTTTTTCTAATAGAGGACATCATAATGAACAAAAAACGTTACTATTATGATGGGATATTCCCAACTGGAGCAAAGTTACAGGCCACTTTTCATAAAAAGCCATAGACAGTGTAATCCTCACTCATCTTTATTTATCCTTATATGGGTCCAAACTCAAAAAATAAATTTTTCCTAGGACTTTTTGTGGTTTTTTCTTATAGAGGACATCATAATGAACAAAAAACGTTACTATTATGATGGGTTATTCCCAACAGGAGCAAAGTTACAGGCCACTTTTCATAAAAAGCCATAGACAGTGTAATCCTCACTAATCTTTATTTCTCCTTATATGGGTCAAAACTCAAAAAATAAATTTTTTCTAGGATTTTTTGTGGTTTTTTCTAATAGAGGACATCATAATGAACAAAAAACGTTACTATTATGATGGGTTATTCCCAACAGGAGCAAAGTTACAGGCCACTTTTCATAAAAAGCCATAGACAGTGTAATCCTCACTCATCTTTATTTATCCTTATATGGGTCCAAACTCAAAAAATAAATTTTTCCTAGGACTTTTTGTGGTTTTTTCTTATAGAGGACATCATAATGAACAAAAAACGTTACTATTATGATGGGTTATTCCCAACAGGAGCAAAGTTACAGGCCACTTTTCATAAAAAGCCATAGACAGTGTAATCCTCACTCATCTTTATTTATCCTTATATGGGTCCAAACTCAAAAAATAAATTTTTCCTAGGACTTTTTGTGGTTTTTTCTTATAGAGGACATCATAATGAACAAAAAACGTTACTATTATGATGGGTTATTCCCAACAGGAGCAAAGTTACAGGCCACTTTTCATAAAAAGCCATAGACAGTGTAATCCTCACTCATCTTTATTTATCCTTATATGGGTCCAAACTCAAAAAATAAATTTTTCCTAGGACTTTTTGTGGTTTTTTCTAATAGAGGACATCATAATGAACAAAAAACGTTACTATTATGATGGGTTATTCCCAACAGGAGCAAAGTTACAGGCCACTTTTCATAAAAAGCCATAGACAGTGTAATCCTCACTAATCTTTATTTCTCCTTATATGGGTCAAAACTCAAAAAATAAATTTTTTCTAGGATTTTTTGTGGTTTTTTCTAATAGAGGACATCATAATGAACAAAAAACGTTACTATTATGATGGGATATTCCCAACTGGAGCAAAGTTACAGGCCACTTTTCATAAAAAGCCATAGACAGTGTAATCCTCACTCATCTTTATTTATCCTTATATGGGTCAAAACTCAAAAAATAAATTTTTTATAGCACTTTTTGTGGTTTTTTCTAATAGAGGACATCATAATGAACAAAAAACGTTACTATTATGATGGGTTATTCCCAACAGGAGCAAAGTTACAGGCCACTTTTTATAAAAAGCCATAGACAGTGTAATCCTCACTCATCTTTATTTATCCTTATATGGGTCCAAACTCAAAAAATAAATTTTTCCTAGGACTTTTTGTGGTTTTTTCTTATAGAGGACATCATATTGAACAAAAAACGTTACTATTATGATGGGTTATTCCCAACAGGAGCAAAGTTACAGGCCACTTTTCATAAAAAGCCATAGACAGTGTGATCCTCACTAATCTTTATTTCTCCTTATATGGGTCAAAACTCAAAAAATAAATTTTTTCTAGGACTTTTTGTGGTTTTTTCTAATAGAGGACATCATAATGAACAAAATCGTTACTATTATGATGGGTTATTCCCAACAGGAGCAAAGTAACAGGTCACTTTTCATAAAAAGCCATAGACAGTGTAATCCTCACTCATCTTTATTTATCCTTATATGGGTCAAAACTCAAAAAATAAATTTTTTCTAGGACTTTTTGTGGTTTTTTCTAATAGAGGACATCATAATGAACAAAAAACGTTACTATTATGATGGGTTATTCCCAACAGGAGCAAAGTTACAGGCCACTTTTCATAAAAAGCCATAGACAGTGTAATCCTCACTAATCTTTATTTATCCTTATATGGGTCCAAACTCAAAAAATAAATTTTTCCTAGGACTTTTAGTGGTTTTTTCTTATAGAGGACATCATAATGAACAAAAAACGTTACTATTATGATGGGTTATTCCCAACAGGAGCAAAGTTACAGGCCACTTTTTATAAAAAGCCATAGACAGTGTAATCCTCACTCATCTTTATTTATCCTTATATGGGTCCAAACTCAAAAAATAAATTTTTCCTAGGACTTTTTGTGGTTTTTTCTTATAGAGGACATCATAATGAACAAAAAACGTTGCTATTTTGATGGGTTATTCCCAACAGGAGCAAAGTTACAGGCCACTTTTCATAAAAAGCCATAGACAGTGTAATTCTCACTAATCTTTATTCATCCTTATATGGGTCCAAACTCAAAAAATAAATTTTTTCTAGGACTTTTTGTGGTTTTTTCTAATAGAGGACATCATAATGAACAAAAAACGTTACTATTATGATGGGTTATTCCCAACAGGAGCAAAGTTACAGGCCACTTTTCATAAAAAGCCATAGACAGTGTAATCCTCACTCATCTTTATTTATCCTTATATGGGTCCAAACTCAAAAAATAAATTTTTCCTAGGACTTTTAGTGGTTTTTTCTTATAGAGGACATCATAATGAACAAAAAACGTTACTATTATGATGGGTTATTCCCAACAGGAGCAAAGTTACAGGCCACTTTTCATAAAAAGCCATAGACAGTGTAATCCTCACTAATCTTTATTTCTCCTTATATGGGTCAAAACTCAAGAAATAAATTTTTTCTAGGACTTTTTGTGGTTTTTTCTAATAGAGGACATCATAATGAACAAAAAACGTTGCTATTATGATGGGTTATTCCCAACAGGAGCAAAGTTACAGGCCACTTTTCATAAAAAGCCATAGACAGTGTAATCCTCACTCATCTTTATTTATCCTTATATGGGTCCAAACTCAAAAAATAAATTTTTCCTAGGACTTTTTGTGGCTTTTTCTTATAGAGGACATCATAATGAACAAAAAACGTTACTATTTTGATGGGTTATTCCCAACAAGAGCAAAGTTACAGGCCACTTTTCATAAAAAGCCATAGACAGTGTAATCCTCACTAATCTTTATTTCTCCTTATATGGGTCAAAACTCAAAAAATAAATTTTTTCTAGGACTTTTTGTGGTTTTTTCTAATAGAGGACATCATAATGAACAAAAAACGTTACTATTGTGATGGGTTATTCCTAACAGGAGCAAAGTTACAGGCCATTTTTCATAAAAAGCCATAGACAGTGTAATCCTCACTCATCTTTATTTATCCTTATATGGGTCCAAACTCAAAAAATAATTTTTTTCTAGGACTTTTTGTGGTTTTTTCTAATAGAGGACATCATAATAAACAAAAAACGTTACTATTATGATGGGTTATTCCCAACAGGAGCAAAGTTACAGGCCACTTTTCATAAAAAGCCATAGACAGTGTAATCCTCACTCATCTTTATTTATCCTTATATGGGTCAAAACTCAAAAAATAAATTTTTTCTAGGACTTTTTGTGGTTTTTTCTAATAGAGGACATCATAATGAACAAAAAACGTTACTATTTTGATGGGTTATTCCCAACAGGAGCAAAGTTACAGGCCACTTTTCATAAAAAGCCATAGACAGTGTAATCCTCACTAATCTTTATTTATCCTTATATGGGTCCAAACTCGAAAAATAAATTTTTTCTAGGACTTTTTGTGGTTTTTTCTAATAGAGGACATCATAATGAACAAAAAACGTTACTATTATGATGGGTTATTCCCAACAGGAGCAAAGTTACAGGCCACTTTTCATAAAAAGCCATAGACAGTGTAATCCTCACTCATCTTTATTTATCCTTATATGGGTCCAAACTCAAAAAATAAATTTTTTCTAGGACTTTTTGTGGTTTTTTCTAATAGAGGACATCATAATGAACAAAAAACGTTACTATTATGATGGGTTATTCCCAACAGGAGCAAAGTTACAGGCCACTTTTCATAAAAAGCCATAGACAGTGTAATCCTCACTCATCTTTATTTATCCTTATATGGGTCCAAACTCAAAAAATAAATTTTTCCTAGGACTTTTTGTGGTTTTTTCTCATAGAGGACATCATAATGAACAAAAAACGTTACTATTTTGATGGGTTATTCCCAACAGGAGCAAAGTTACAGGCCACTTTTCATAAAAAGCCATAGACAGTGTAATTCTCACTAATCTTTATTCATCCTTATATGGGTCCAAACTCAAAAAATAAATTTTTTCTAGGACTTTTTGTGGTTTTTTCTAATAGAGGACATCATAATGAACAAAAAACGTTACTATTATGATGGGTTATTCCCAACAGGAGCAAAGTTACAGGCCACTTTTCATAAAAAGCCATAGACAGTGTAATCCTCACTCATCTTTATTTATCCTTATATGGGTCCAAACTCAAAAAATAAATTTTTCCTAGGACTTTTAGTGGTTTTTTCTTATAGAGGACATCATAATGAACAAAAAACGTTACTATTATGATGGGTTATTCCCAACAGGAGCAAAGTTACAGGCCACTTTTCATAAAAAGCCATAGACAGTGTAATCCTCACTAATCTTTATTTCTCCTTATATGGGTCAAAACTCAAAAAATAAATTTTTTCTAGGACTTTTTGTGGTTTTTTCTAATAGAGGACATCATAATGAACAAAAAACGTTGCTATTATGATGGGTTATTCCCAACAGGAGCAAAGTTACAGGCCACTTTTCATAAAAAGCCATAGACAGTGTAATCCTCACTCATCTTTATTTATCCTTATATGGGTCCAAACTCAAAAAATAAATTTTTCCTAGGACTTTTTGTGGTTTTTTCTTATAGAGGACATCATAATGAACAAAAAACGTTACTATTATGATGGGTTATTCCCAACAGGAGCAAAGTTACAGGCCACTTTTCATAAAAAGCCATAGACAGTGTGATCCTCACTAATCTTTATTTCTCCTTATATGGGTCCAAACTCAAAAAATAAATTTTTTCTAGGATTTTTTGTGGTTTTTTCTAATAGAGGACATCATAATGAACAAAAAACGTTACTATTATGATGGGTTATTCCCAACAGGAGCAAAGTTACAGGCCACTTTTCATAAAAAGCCATAGACAGTGTAATCCTCACTCATCTTTATTTATCCTTATATGGGTCCAAACTCAAAAAATAAATTTTTCCTAGGACTTTTTGTGGTTTTTTCTTATAGAGGACATTATAATGAACAAAAAACGTTCCTATTATGATTGGTTATTCCCAACAGGAGCAAAGTTACAGGCCACTTTTCATATAAAGCCATAGACAGTGTAATCCTCACTCATCTTTATTTATCCTTATATGGGTCCAAACTCAAAAAATGAATTTTTTCTAGGACTTTTTGTGGTTTTTTCTAATAGAGGACATCATAATGAACAAAAAACGTTACTATTATGATGGGTTATTCCCAACAGGAGCAAAGTTACAGGCCACTTTTCATAAAAAGCCATAGACAGTGTAATCCTCACTCATCTTTATTTATCCTTATATGGGTCCAAACTCAAAAAATAAATTTTTCCTAGGACTTTTTGTGGTTTTTTCTTATAGAGGACATCATAATGAACAAAAAACGTTACTATTTTGATGGGTTATTCCCAACAGGAGCAAAGTTACAGGCCACTTTTCATAAAAAGCCATAGACAGTGTAATTCTCACTAATCTTTATTTATCCTTATATGGGTCCAAACTCAAAAAATAAATTTTTTCTAGGACTTTTTGTGGTTTTTTCTAATAGAGGACATCATAATGAACAAAAAACGTTACTATTATGATGGGTTATTCCCAACAGGAGCAAAGTTACAGGCCACTTTTTATAAAAAGCCATAGACAGTGTAATCCTCACTCATCTTTATTTATCCTTATATGGGTCCAAACTCAAAAAATAAATTTTTCCTAGGACTTTTAGTGGTTTTTTCTTATAGAGGACATCATAATGAACAAAAAACGTTACTATTATGATGGGTTATTCCCAACAGGAGCAAAGTTACAGGCCACTTTTCATAAAAAGCCATAGACAGTGTAATCCTCACTAATCTTTATTTATCCTTATATGGGTCCAAACTCAAAAAATAAATTTTTTCTAGGACTTTTTGTAGTTTTTTCTTATAGAGGACATCATAATGAACAAAAAACGTTACTATTATGATAGGTTATTCCCAACAGGAGCAAAGTTACAGGCCACTTTTCATAAAAAGCCATAGACAGTGTAATCCTCACTCATCTTTATTTATCCTTATATGGGTCCAAACTCAAAAAATAAATTTTTCCTAGGACTTTTTGTGGTTTTTTCTTATAGAGGACATCATAATGAACAAAAAACGTTACTATTTTGATGGGTTATTCCCAACAGGAGCAAAGTTACAGGCCACTTTTCATAAAAAGCCATAGACAGTGTGATCCTCACTAATCTTTATTTCTCCTTATATGGGTCAAAACTCAAAAAATAAATTTTTTCTAGGACTTTTTGTAGTTTTTTCTTATAGAGGACATCATAATGAACAAAAAACGTTACTATTTTGATGGGTTATTCCCAACAGGAGCAAAGTTACAGGCCACTTTTCATAAAAAGCCATAGACAGTGTAATCCTCACTAATCTTTATTTATCCTTATATGGGTCCAAACTCAAAAAATAAATTTTTTCTAGGATTTTTTGTGGTTTTTTCTAATAGAGGACATCATAATGAACAAAAAACGTTACTATTATGATGGGTTATTCCCAACAGGAGCAAAGTTACAGGCCACTTTTCATAAAAAGCCATAGACAGTGTAATCCTCACTCATCTTTATTTATCCTTATATGGGTCCAAACTCAAAAAATAAATTTTTCCTAGGACTTTTTGTGGTTTTTTCTTATAGAGGACATCATAATGAACAAAAAACGTTACTATTTTGATGGGTTATTCCCAACAGGAGCAAAGTTACAGGCCACTTTTCATAAAAAGCCATAGACAGTGTGATCCTCACTAATCTTTATTTCTCCTTATATGGGTCAAAACTCAAAAAATAAATTTTTTCTAGGACTTTTTGTAGTTTTTTCTTATAGAGGACATCATAATGAACAAAAAACGTTACTATTTTGATGGGTTATTCCCAACAGGAGCAAAGTTACAGGCCACTTTTCATAAAAAGCCATAGACAGTGTAATCCTCACTAATCTTTATTTATCCTTATATGGGTCCAAACTCAAAAAATAAATTTTTTCTAGGATTTTTTGTGGTTTTTTCTAATAGAGGACATCATAATGAACAAAAAACGTTACTATTATGATGGGTTATTCCCAACAGGAGCAAAGTTACAGGCCACTTTTCATAAAAAGCCATAGACAGTGTAATCCTCACTCATCTTTATTTATCCTTATATGGGTCCAAATTCAAAAAATGAATTTTTCCTAGGACTTTTTGTAGTTTTTTCTTATAGAGGACATCATAATGAACAAAAAACGTTACTATTTTGATGGGTTATTCCCAACAGGAGCATAGTTACAGGCCACTTTTCATAAAAAGCCATAGACAGTGTAATCCTCACTAATCTTTATTTATCCTTATATGGGTCCAAACTCAAAAAATAAATTTTTTCTAGGATTTTTTGTGGTTTTTTCTAATAGAGGACATCATAATGAACAAAAAACGTTACTATTATGATGGGTTATTCCCAACAGGAGCAAAGTTACAGGCCACTTTTCATGAAAAGCCATAGACAGTGTAATCCTCACTCATCTTTATTTATCCTTATATGGGTCCAAACTCAAAAAATAAATTTTTCCTAGAACTTTTTGTGGTTTTTTCTTATAGAGGACATTATAATGAACAAAAAACGTTCCTATTATGATTGGTTATTCCCAACAGGAGCAAAGTTACAGGCCACTTTTCATATAAAGCCATAGACAGTGTAATCCTCACTCATCTTTATTTATCCTTATATGGGTCCAAACTCAAAAAATGAATTTTTTCTAGGACTTTTTGTAGTTTTTTCTTATAGAGGACATCATAATGAACAAAAAACGTTACTATTATGATGGGTTATTCCCAACAGGAGCAAAGTTACAGGCCACTTTTCATAAAAAGCCATAGACAGTGTGATCCTCACTAATCTTTATTTCTCCTTATATGGGTCTAAACTCAAAAAATAAATTTTTTCTAGGACTTTTTGTGGTTTTTTCTAATAGAGGACATCATAATGAACAAAAAACGTTGCTATTGTGATGGGTTATTCCTAACAGGAGCAAAGTTACAGGCCATTTTTCATAAAAAGCCATAGACAGTGTAATCCTCACTCATCTTTATTTATCCTTATATGGGTCAAAACTCAAAAAATAAATTTTTTCTAGGACTTTTTGTGGTTTTTTCTAATAGAGGACATCATAATGAACAAAAAACGTTACTATTATGATGGGTTATTCCCAACAGGAGCAAAGTTACAGGCCACTTTTCATAAAAAGCCATAGACAGTGTAATGCTTACTCATCTTTATTTATCCTTATATGGGTCCAAACTCAAAAAATAAATTTTTCCTAGGACTTTTAGTGGTTTTTTCTTATAGAGGACATCATAATGAACAAAAAACGTTACTATTATGATGGGTTATTCCCAACAGGAGCAAAGTTACAGGCCACTTTTTATAAAAAGCCATAGACAGTGTAATCCTCACTCATCTTTATTTATCCTTATATGGGTCCAAACTCAAAAAATAAATTTTCCCTAGGACTTTTTGTGGTTTTTTCTTATAGAGGACATCATAATGAACAAAAAACGTTACTATTATGATGGGTTATTCCCAACAGGAGCAAAGTTACAGGCCACTTTTCATAAAAAGCCATAGACAGTGTAATCCTCACTCATCTTTATTTATCCTTATATGGGTCTAAACTCAAAAAATAAATTTTTCCTAGAACTTTTTGTGGTTTTTTCTTATAGAGGACATTATAATGAACAAAAAACGTTCCTATTATGATTGGTTATTCCCAACAGGAGCAAAGTTACAGGCCACTTTTCATATAAAGCCATAGACAGTGTAATCCTCACTCATCTTTATTTATCCTTATATGGGTCCAAACTCAAAAAATGAATTTTTTCTAGGACTTTTTGTAGTTTTTTCTTATAGAGGACATCATAATGAACAAAAAACGTTACTATTATGATGGGTTATTCCCAACAGGAGCAAAGTTACAGGCCACTTTTCATAAAAAGCCATAGACAGTGTGATCCTCACTAATCTTTATTTCTCCTTATATGGGTCTAAACTCAAAAAATAAATTTTTTCTAGGACTTTTTGTGGTTTTTTCTAATAGAGGACATCATAATGAACAAAAAACGTTGCTATTGTGATGGGTTATTCCTAACAGGAGCAAAGTTACAGGCCATTTTTCATAAAAAGCCATAGACAGTGTAATCCTCACTCATCTTTATTTATCCTTATATGGGTCCAAACTCAAAAAATAAATTTTTTCTAGGATTTTTTGTGGTTTTTTCTAATAGAGGACATCATAATGAACAAAAAACGTTACTATTATGATGGGTTATTCCCAACAGGAGCAAAGTTACAGGCCACTTTTCATAAAAAGCCATAGACAGTGTAATCCTCACTCATCTTTATTTATCCTTATATGGGTCCAAACTCAAAAAATAAATTTTTCCTAGGACTTTTTGTGGTTTTTTCTTATAGAGGACATCATAATGAACAAAAAACGTTACTATTTTGATGGGTTATTCCCAACAGGAGCAAAGTTACAGGCCACTTTTCATAAAAAGCCATAGACAGTGTGATCCTCACTAATCTTTATTTCTCCTTATATGGGTCAAAACTCAAAAAATAAATTTTTTCTAGGACTTTTTGTAGTTTTTTCTTATAGAGGACATCATAATGAACAAAAAACGTTACTATTTTGATGGGTTATTCCCAACAGGAGCAAAGTTACAGGCCACTTTTCATAAAAAGCCATAGACAGTGTAATCCTCACTAATCTTTATTTATCCTTATATGGGTCCAAACTCAAAAAATAAATTTTTTCTAGGATTTTTTGTGGTTTTTTCTAATAGAGGACATCATAATGAACAAAAAACGTTACTATTATGATGGGTTATTCCCAACAGGAGCAAAGTTACAGGCCACTTTTCATAAAAAGCCATAGACAGTGTAATCCTCACTAATCTTTATTTATCCTTATATGGGTCCAAACTCAAAAAATAAATTTTTTCTAGGACTTTTTGTAGTTTTTTCTTATAGAGGACATCATAATGAACAAAAAACGTTACTATTATGATGGGTTATTCCCAACAGGAGCAAAGTTACAGGCCACTTTTCATAAAAAGCCATAGACAGTGTAATCCTCACTCATCTTTATTTATCCTTATATGGGTCCAAACTCAAAAAATAAATTTTTCCTAGGACTTTTTGTGGTTTTTTCTTATAGAGGACATCATAATGAACAAAAAACGTTACTATTTTGATGGGTTATTCCCAACAGGAGCAAAGTTACAGGCCACTTTTCATAAAAAGCCATAGACAGTGTAATCCTCACTCATCTTTATTTCTCCTTATATGGGTCAAAACTCAAAAAATAAATTTTTTCTAGGACTTTTTGTAGTTTTTTCTTATAGAGGACATCATAATGAACAAAAAACGTTACTATTTTGATGGGTTATTCCCAACAGGAGCAAAGTTACAGGCCACTTTTCATAAAAAGCCATAGACAGTGTGATCCTCACTAATCTTTATTTCTCCTTATATGGGTCAAAACTCAAAAAATAAATTTTTTCTAGGACTTTTTGTAGTTTTTTCTTATAGAGGACATCATAATGAACAAAAAACGTTACTATTTTGATGGGTTATTCCCAACAGGAGCAAAGTTACAGGCCACTTTTCATAAAAAGCCATAGACAGTGTAATCCTCACTAATCTTTATTTATCCTTATATGGGTCCAAACTCAAAAAATAAATTTTTTCTAGGATTTTTTGTGGTTTTTTCTAATAGAGGACATCATAATGAACAAAAAACGTTACTATTATGATGGGTTATTCCCAACAGGAGCAAAGTTACAGGCCACTTTTCATAAAAAGCCATAGACAGTGTAATCCTCACTCATCTTTATTTATCCTTATATGGGTCCAAATTCAAAAAATGAATTTTTCCTAGGACTTTTTGTAGTTTTTTCTTATAGAGGACATCATAATGAACAAAAAACGTTACTATTTTGATGGGTTATTCCCAACAGGAGCATAGTTACAGGCCACTTTTCATAAAAAGCCATAGACAGTGTAATCCTCACTAATCTTTATTTATCCTTATATGGGTCCAAACTCAAAAAATAAATTTTTTCTAGGATTTTTTGTGGTTTTTTCTAATAGAGGACATCATAATGAACAAAAAACGTTACTATTATGATGGGTTATTCCCAACAGGAGCAAAGTTACAGGCCACTTTTCATAAAAAGCCATAGACAGTGTAATCCTCACTCATCTTTATTTATCCTTATATGGGTCCAAACTCAAAAAATAAATTTTTCCTAGAACTTTTTGTGGTTTTTTCTTATAGAGGACATTATAATGAACAAAAAACGTTCCTATTATGATTGGTTATTCCCAACAGGAGCAAAGTTACAGGCCACTTTTCATATAAAGCCATAGACAGTGTAATCCTCACTCATCTTTATTTATCCTTATATGGGTCCAAACTCAAAAAATGAATTTTTTCTAGGACTTTTTGTAGTTTTTTCTTATAGAGGACATCATAATGAACAAAAAACGTTACTATTATGATGGGTTATTCCCAACAGGAGCAAAGTTACAGGCCACTTTTCATAAAAAGCCATAGACAGTGTGATCCTCACTAATCTTTATTTCTCCTTATATGGGTCTAAACTCAAACAATAAATTTTTTCTAGGACTTTTTGTGGTTTTTTCTAATAGAGGACATCATAATGAACAAAAAACGTTGCTATTGTGATGGGTTATTCCTAACAGGAGCAAAGTTACAGGCCATTTTTCATAAAAAGCCATAGACAGTGTAATCCTCACTCATCTTTATTTATCCTTATATGGGTCAAAACTCAAAAAATAAATTTTTTCTAGGACTTTTTGTGGTTTTTTCTAATAGAGGACATCATAATGAACAAAAAACGTTACTATTATGATGGGTTATTCCCAACAGGAGCAAAGTTACAGGCCACTTTTCATAAAAAGCCATAGACAGTGTAATGCTTACTCATCTTTATTTATCCTTATATGGGTCCAAACTCAAAAAATAAATTTTTCCTAGGACTTTTAGTGGTTTTTTCTTATAGAGGACATCATAATGAACAAAAAACGTTACTATTATGATGGGTTATTCCCAACAGGAGCAAAGTTACAGGCCACTTTTTATAAAAAGCCATAGACAGTGTAATCCTCACTCATCTTTATTTATCCTTATATGGGTCCAAACTCAAAAAATAAATTTTCCCTAGGACTTTTTGTGGTTTTTTCTTATAGAGGACATCATAATGAACAAAAAACGTTACTATTTTGATGGGTTATTCCCAACAGGAGCAAAGTTACAGGCCACTTTTCATAAAAAGCCATAGACAGTGTAATCCTCACTAATCTTTATTTATCCTTTTATGGGTCCAAACTCGAAAAATAAATTTTTTCTAGGACTTTTTGTGGTTTTTTCTAATAGAGGACATCATAATGAACAAAAAACGTTACTATTATGATGGGTTATTCCCAACAGGAGCAAAGTTACAGGCCACTTTTCATAAAAAGCCATAGACAGTGTAATCCTCACTCATCTTTATTTATCCTTATATGGGTCCAAACTCAAAAAAAAAATTTTTTCTAGGACTTTTTGTGGTTTTTTCTAATAGAGGACATCATAATGATCAAAAAACGTTTCTATTATGATGGGTTATTCCCAACAGGAGCAAAGTTACAGGCCACTTTTCATAAAAAGCCATAGACAGTGTAATCCTCACTCATCTTTATTTATCCTTATATGGGTCCAAACTCAAAAAATAAATTTTTCCTAGGACTTTTTGTGGTTTTTTCTTATAGAGGACATCATAATGAACAATAAACGTTACTATTTTGATGGGTTATTCCCAACAGGAGCAAAGTTACAGGCCACTTTTCATAAAAAGCCATAGACAGTGTGATCCTCACTAATCTTTATTTCTCCTTATATGGGTCAAAACTCAAAAAATAAATTTTTTCTAGGACTTTTTGTAGTTTTTTCTTATAGAGGACATCATAATGAACAAAAAACGTTACTATTTTGATGGGTTATTCCCAACAGGAGCAAAGTTACAGGCCACTTTTCATAAAAAGCCATAGACAGTGTAATCCTCACTAATCTTTATTTATCCTTATATGGGTCCAAACTCAAAAAATAAATTTTTTCTAGGATTTTTTGTGGTTTTTTCTAATAGAGGACATCATAATGAACAAAAAACGTTACTATTATGATGGGTTATTCCCAACAGGAGCAAAGTTACAGGCCACTTTTCATAAAAAGCCATAGACAGTGTAATCCTCACTCATCTTTATTTATCCTTATATGGGTCCAAATTCAAAAAATGAATTTTTCCTAGGACTTTTTGTAGTTTTTTCTTATAGAGGACATCATAATGAACAAAAAACGTTACTATTTTGATGGGTTATTCCCAACAGGAGCATAGTTACAGGCCACTTTTCATAAAAAGCCATAGACAGTGTAATCCTCACTAATCTTTATTTATCCTTATATGGGTCCAAACTCAAAAAATAAATTTTTTCTAGGATTTTTTGTGGTTTTTTCTAATAGAGGACATCATAATGAACAAAAAACGTTACTATTATGATGGGTTATTCCCAACAGGAGCAAAGTTACAGGCCACTTTTCATAAAAAGCCATAGACAGTGTAATCCTCACTCATCTTTATTTATCCTTATATGGGTCCAAACTCAAAAAATAAATTTTTCCTAGAACTTTTTGTGGTTTTTTCTTATAGAGGACATTATAATGAACAAAAAACGTTCCTATTATGATTGGTTATTCCCAACAGGAGCAAAGTTACAGGCCACTTTTCATATAAAGCCATAGACAGTGTAATCCTCACTCATCTTTATTTATCCTTATATGGGTCCAAACTCAAAAAATGAATTTTTTCTAGGACTTTTTGTAGTTTTTTCTTATAGAGGACATCATAATGAACAAAAAACGTTACTATTATGATGGGTTATTCCCAACAGGAGCAAAGTTACAGGCCACTTTTCATAAAAAGCCATAGACAGTGTAATCCTCACTCATCTTTATTTATCCTTATATGGGTCCAAACTCAAAAAATGAATTTTTTCTAGGACTTTTTGTAGTTTTTTCTTATAGAGGACATCATAATGAACAAAAAACGTTGCTATTGTGATGGGTTATTCCTAACAGGAGCAAAGTTACAGGCCATTTTTCATAAAAAGCCATAGACAGTGTAATCCTCACTCATCTTTATTTATCCTTATATGGGTCAAAACTCAAAAAATAAATTTTTTCTAGGACTTTTTGTGGTTTTTTCTAATAGAGGACATCATAATGAACAAAAAACGTTACTATTATGATGGGTTATTCCCAACAGGAGCAAAGTTACAGGCCACTTTTCATAAAAAGCCATAGACAGTGTAATGCTTACTCATCTTTATTTATCCTTATATGGGTCCAAACTCAAAAAATAAATTTTTCCTAGGACTTTTAGTGGTTTTTTCTTATAGAGGACATCATAATGAACAAAAAACGTTACTATTATGATGGGTTATTCCCAACAGGAGCAAAGTTACAGGCCACTTTTTATAAAAAGCCATAGACAGTGTAATCCTCACTCATCTTTATTTATCCTTATATGGGTCCAAACTCAAAAAATAAATTTTCCCTAGGACTTTTTGTGGTTTTTTCTTATAGAGGACATCATAATGAACAAAAAACGTTACTATTTTGATGGGTTATTCCCAACAGGAGCAAAGTTACAGGCCACTTTTCATAAAAAGCCATAGACAGTGTAATCCTCACTAATCTTTATTTATCCTTTTATGGGTCCAAACTCGAAAAATAAATTTTTTCTAGGACTTTTTGTGGTTTTTTCTAATAGAGGACATCATAATGAACAAAAAACGTTACTATTATGATGGGTTATTCCCAACAGGAGCAAAGTTACAGGCCACTTTTCATAAAAAGCCATAGACAGTGTAATCCTCACTCATCTTTATTTATCCTTATATGGGTCCAAACTCAAAAAAAAAATTTTTTCTAGGACTTTTTGTGGTTTTTTCTAATAGAGGACATCATAATGATCAAAAAACGTTTCTATTATGATGGGTTATTCCCAACAGGAGCAAACTTACAGGCCACTTTTCATAAAAAGCCATAGACAGTGTAATCCTCACTCATCTTTATTTATCCTTATATGGGTCCAAACTCAAAAAATAAATTTTTCCTAGGACTTTTTGTGGTTTTTTCTTATAGAGGACATCATAATGAACAAAAAACGTTACTATTTTGATGGGTTATTCCCAACAGGAGCAAAGTTACAGGCCACTTTTCATAAAAAGCCATAGACAGTGTAATTCTCACTAATCTTTATTTATCCTTATATGGGTCCAAACTCAAAAAATAAATTTTTTCTAGGACTTTTTGTGGTTTTTTCTAATAGAGGACATCATAATGAACAAAAAACGTTACTATTATGATGGGTTATTCCCAACAGGAGCAAAGTTACAGGCCACTTTTCATAAAAAGCCATAGACAGTGTAATCCTCACTCATCTTTATTTATCCTTATATGGGTCCAAACTCAAAAAATAAATTTTTCCTAGGACTTTTTGTGGTTTTTTCTTATAGAGGACATTATAATGAACAAAAAACGTTACTATTATGATGGGTTATTCCCAACAGGAGCAAAGTTACAGGCCACTTTTCATAAAAAGCCATAGACAGTGTAATCCTCACTAATCTTTATTTCTCCTTATATGGGTCCAAACTCAAAAAATAAATTTTTCCTAGGACTTTTCGTGGTTTTTTCTTATAGAGGACATCATAATGAACAAAAAACGTTACTATTATGATGGGTTATTCCCAACAGGAGCAAAGTTACAGGCCACTTTTCATAAAAAGCCATAGACAGTGTAATCCTCACTCATCTTTATTTATCCTTATATGGGTCCAAACTCAAAAAATAAATTTTTCCATAGCAACCGTTGCCATGGCAACCGTTTCCATAGCAACCGTTTCCATAGCAACCGTTTCCATAGCAACCGTTTCCATAGCAACCGTTGCCATGGCAACCGTTTCCATAGCAACCGTTGCCATGGCAACCGTTTCCATAGCAACCGTTGCCATGGCAACCGTTTCCATAGCAACCGTTTCCATAGCAACCGTTGCCATGGCAACCGATTCCATAGCAACCGTTTCCATAGCAACCGTTGCCATGGCAACCGTTGCCATGGCAACCGTTTCCATAGCAACCGTTTCCATAGCAACCGTTGCCATGGCAACCATTTCCATGACAACCGTTTCCATAGCAACTGTTGCCATGGCAATCGGTCCATAGCAACCGTTGCCATGGCAACCGTTTCCATTGCAACCGTTGCCATGGCAACCGTTTCCATAGCAACTGTTTCTATAGCAACCGTTGCCATAGCAACCGTTGTCATGGCAACCGTTTCTATAGCAACCGCTGCCATGGCAACCGTTTCCATAGCAACCGTTTCCATAGCAACCGTTTCCATAGCAACCGTTGCCATGGCAACCGTTTCCATAGCAACTGTTGCCATAGCAACCGTTGCCATGGCAACCGTTTCTATAGCAACCGTTTCCATAGCAACCGTTGTCATGGCAACTGTTTCCATAGCAACCGTTGCCATGGCAACTGTTTCCATAGCAACCGTTGCCATGGCAACCGTTTCCATAGCAACCGTTGCCATGGCAACCGTTTCCATAGCAACCGTTTCCATAGCAACCGTTGCCATGGCAACCGTTTCCATAGCAACCGTTGCCATGGCAACCGTTTCCATAGCAACCGTTGCCACGGCAACCGGTCCACAGCAACCGTTGCCATGGCAACCGTTTCCATAGCAACCGTTGCCATGGCAACCGTTTCCATGGCAACCGTTTCCATAGCAACCGTTTCCATAGCAACCGTTGCCATAGCAACCGTTGCCATAGCAACCGTTGTCATGGCAACCGTTTCCATGGCAACCGTTGCCATGGCAACCGTTTCCATAGCAACCGTTTCCATAGCAACCGTTTCCATAGCAACCGTTGCCATGGCAACCGTTTCCATAGCAACCGTTGCCATGGCAACCGTTTCCATAGCAACTGTTGCCATCGCAACCGTTTCCATAGCAACCGTTGCCATGACAACCGTTTCCATAGCAACCGTTTCCATAGCAACCGTTGCTATGGCAACCGTTTCCATAGCAACCGTTTCCATAGCAACCGTTGCCATGACAACCGTTTCCATAGCAACCGTTGCCATGACAACCGTTTCCATAGCAACCGTTGCCATGGCAACCGTTTCCATAGCAACCGTTGCCATGGCAACCGTTTCTATAGCAACCGTTGCCATGGCAACCGTTTCCATAGCAACCGTTGCCATGGCAACCGTTTCTATAGCAACCGTTGCCATGGCAACCGTTTCCATAGCGACCGTTGCCATGGCAACCATTTCCATAGCAACCGTTGCCATGGCAACCGTTTCCATAGCAACCGTTGCCATGGCAACCGTTTCCATAGCAACCGTTGCCATGGCAACCGTTTCCATTGCAACCGTTTTCATGGAAACCGTTTCCATAGCAACCGTTGCCATGGCAACCGTTTCCATAGCAACCGTTTCCATAGCAACAGTAGCAACCGTTTCCATAGCAACCGTTTCCATAGCAACCGTTTCCATAGCAACCGTTGCCATGGCAACCGTTGCCATAGCAACCGTTTCCATAGCAACCGTTTCCATAGCAACCGTTTCCATAGCAACCGTTTCCATGGCAACCGTTTCCATAGCAACCGTTGCCATGGCAACGGTTTCCATAGCAACCGTTGCCATGGCAACCGTTTCCATAGCAACCGTTGCCATGGCAACCGTTTCCATAGCAACCGTTTCCATAGCAACCGTTTCCATAGCAACCGTTGCCTTGGCAACCATTTCCATAGCAACCGTTGCCATGACAACCGTTTCCATAGCAACCGTTCCCATGGCAACCGGTCCATAGCAACCGTTGCCATGGCAACCGTTTCCATAGCAACCGTTGCCATGGCAACCGTTTCCATAGCAACCGTTGCCATAGCAACCGTTTCCATGGCAACCGTTTCCATAGCAACCGTTGTTATGGCAACCGTTTCCATGGCAACCGTTTCCATAGCAACCGTTTCCATAGCAACCGTTGTCATGGCAACCGTTTCCATAGCAACCGTTGCCATGGCAACCGTTTCCATAGCAACCGTTGCCATGGCAACCGTTTCCATAGCAACCGTTGCTATGGCAAGCGTTTCCATAGCAACTGTTTCTATAGCAACCGTTGCCATAGCAACCGTTTCCATAGCAACCATTTCCATAGCAACCGTTGCCATGGCAACCGTTTCCATAGCAACCGTTTCCATAGCAACCGTTTCCATAGCAACCGTTGCCATGGCAACCGTTTCCATAGCAACTGTTGCCATAGCAACCGTTGCCATGGCAACCGTTTCCATAGCAACCGTTTCCATAGCAACCGTTTCCATAGCAACCGTTGTCATGGCAACTGTTTCCATAGCAACCGTTGCCATGGCAACCGTTTCCATAGCAACCGTTTCCATAGCAACCGTTCCCATAGCAACCGTTTCCATAGCAACCGTTGCCATGGCAACCGGTCCATAGCAACCGTTGCCATGGCAACCGTTTCCATGGCAACCGTTGCCATGGCAACCGTTTCCATAGCAACCGTTGTCATAGCAACCGTTTCCATAGCAACCGTTGTTATGGCAACCGTTTCCATGGCAACCGTTTCCATAGCAACCGTTTCTATAGCAACCGTTGCCATAGCAACCGTTGTCATGGCAACCGTTTCCATAGCAACCGTTGCCATGGCAACCGTTTCCATAGCAACCGTTGCCATGGCAACCGTTTCCATAGCAACCGTTGCCATGGCAAGCGTTTCCATAGCAACTGTTTCTATAGCAACCGTTGCCATAGCAACCGTTGTCATGGCAACCGTTTCTATAGCAACCGTTGCCATGGCAACCGTTTCCATAGCAACCGTTTCCATAGCAACCGTTTCCATAGCAACCGTTGCCATGGCAACCGTTTCCATAGCAACTGTTGTCATAGCAACCGTTGCCATGGCAACCGTTTCCATAGCAACCGTTTCCATAGCAACCGTTGTCATAGCAACCGTTTCCATAGCAACCGTTGCCATGGCAACCGTTTCCATAGCAACCGTTGCCATGGCAACTGTTTCCATAGCAACCGTTGCCATGGCAACCTTTTCCATAGCAACCGTTGCCATGGCAACCGTTTCCATAGCAACCGTTGCCATGGCAACCGTTTCCATAGCAACCGTTGCCATGGCAACCGTTTCCATAGCAACCGTTGCCATGGCAACCGTTTCCATGGCAACCGTTTCCATAGCAACCGTTTCCATAGCAACCGTTGCCATAGCAACCGTTGTCATGGCAACCGTTTCTATGGCAACCGTTGCCATGGCAACCGTTTCCATAGCAACCGTTTCCATAGCAACCGTTGCTATGGCAACCGTTTCCATAGCAACCGTTGCCATGGCAACCGTTTCCATAGCAACCGTTGCCATGGCAACCGTTTTCATAGCAACTGTTGCCATGGCAACCGTTTCCATAGCAACCGTTGCCATGGCAACCGTTTCCATAGCAACCGTTGCCATGGCAACCGTTTCCATAGCAACCGTTGCCATGGCAACCGTTTCCATAGCAACCGTTGCCATGGCAACCGTTTCCATAGCAACCGTTGCCATGGCAACCGTTTCCATAGCAACCGATGCCATAGCAACCGTTTCCATAGCAACCGTTTCCATAGCAACCGTTTCCATAGCAACCGTTTCCATAGCAACCGTTGCCATAGCAACCGTTTCCATAGCAACCGTTTCCATAGCAACCGTTGCCATGGCAACCGTTTCCATAGCAACAATTTCCATAGCAACCGTTTCCATAGCAACCGTTGCCATGGCAACCGTTTCCATAGCAACCGTTGCCATGGCAACCGTTTCCATAGCAACCGTTGCCATGGCAACCGTTTCCATAGCAACCGTTTCCATGGCAACCGTTTCCATAGCAACCGTTGCCATAGCAACCGTTGCCATGGCAACCGTTGCCATGGCAACCGTTTCCATGGCAACCGTTTCCATAGCAACCGTTTCCATAGCAACCGTTGCCATAGCAACCGTTGTCATGACAACCGTTTCCATGGCAACCGTTGCCATGGCAACCGTTTCCATGGCAACAGTAGCAACTGTTTCCATAGCAACCGTTGCCATGGCAACCGTTTCCATAGCAACCGTTTCCATAGCAACCGTTTCCATAGCAACCGTTGCCATGGCAACCGTTTCCATAGCAACCGTTGCCATAGCAACCGTTTCTATGGCAACCGTTGCCATAGCAACCGTTTCTATGGCAACCGTTTCCATAGCAACCGTTGCCATGGCAACCGTTTCCATAACAACCGTTGCCATGGCAACCGTTTCCATAGCAACCGTTGCCATGGCAACCGTTTCCATAGCAACCGTTGCCATGGCAACCGTTTCCATAGCAACCGTTGCCATGGCAACCGTTTCCATAGCAACCGTTGCCATGGCAACCGTTTCCATAGCAACCGTTGCCATGGCAACCGTTTCCATAGCAACCGTTGCCATGGCAACCGTTTCCATAGCAACCGTTGCCATGGCAACCGTTTCCATAGCAACCGTTGCCATGGCAACCGTTTTCATAGCAACCGTTGCCATGGCAACCGTTTCCATAGCAACCGTTGCCATGGCAACCGTTTCCATAGCTACCGTTGCCATGGCAACCGTTTCCATAGCAACCGATGCCATAGCAACCGTTTCCATGGCAACCGTTTCCATAGCAACCGTTTCCATGGCAACCGTTTCCATAGCAACCGTTGCCATGGCAACCGTTTCCATAGCAACAGTAGCAACCGTTTCCATAGCAACCGTTTCCATAGCAACCGTTGCCATGGCAACCGTTTCCATAGCAACCGTTGCCATGGCAACCGTTTCCATAGCAACCGTTGCCATGGCAACCGTTTCCATAGCAACCGTTGCCATGGCAACCGTTTCCATAGCAACCGTTGCCATGGCAACCGTTTCCATACCAACCGTTGCCATGGCAACCGTTTTCATAGCAACCGTTGCCATGGCAACCGTTTCCATAGCAACCGTTGCCATGGCAACCGTTTCCATAGCAACCGTTGCCATTACAACCGTTTCCATAGCAACCGTTGCCATGGCAACCGTTTCCATATCAACCGTTGCCATGGCAACCGTTTCCATAGCAACCGTTGCCATGGCAACCGTTTCCATAGCAACCGATGCCATAGCAACCGTTTCCATAGCAACCGTTTCCATAGCAACCGTTGCCATAGCAACCGTTTCCATAGCAACCGTTGCCATGGCAACCGTTTCCATAGCAACCGTTGCCATGGCAACCGTTTCCATAGCAACCGTTGCCATGGCAACCGTTTCCATAGCAACCGTTGCCATGGCAACCGTTTCCATAGCAACCGTTGCCATGGCAACCGTTTCCATAGCAACCGTTGCCATGGCAACCGTTTCCATAGCAACCGTTGCTATGGCAACCGTTTCCATAGCAACCGTTGCCATGGCAACCGTTTTCATAGCAACCGTTTCCATAGCAACCGTTTCCATAGCAACCGTTTCCATAGCAACCGTTTCCATAGCAACCGTTGCCATAGCAACCGTTTCCATAGCAACCGTTGCCATGGCAACTGTTTCCATAGCAACCGTTTCCATAGCAACCGTTTCCATAGCAACCGTTGCCATGGCAACCGTTTCCATAGCAACCGTAGCCATGGCAACCGTTTCCATAGCAACCGTTTCCATAGCAACCGTTTCCATAGCAACCGTTTCCATAGCAACCGTTGCCATAGCAACCGTTTCCATAGCAACCGTTGCCATGGCAACCGTTTCCATAGCAACCGTTGCCATGGCAACCGTTTCCATAGCAACCGTTGCCATGGCAACCGTTTCCATAGCAACCGTTTCCATGGCAACCGTTTCCATAGCAACCGTTGCCATAGCAACCGTTGCCATGGCAACCGTTGCCATGGCAACCGTTTCCATGGCAACCGTTTCCATAGCAACCGTTTCCATAGCAACCGTTGCCATAGCAACCGTTGTCATGTCAACCGTTTCCATAGCAACCGTTGCCATGGCAACCGTTTCCATAGCAACCGTTGCCATGGCAACCGTTTCCATAGCAACCGTTGCCATGGCAACCGTAGCCATGGCAACCGTTTCCATAGCAACCGTTTCCATAGCAACCGTTTCCATAGCAACCGTTTCCATAGCAACCGTTGCCATAGCAACCGTTTCCATAGCAACCGTTGCCATAGCAACCGTTTCCATAGCAACCGTTTCCATAGCAACCGTTTCCATAGCAACCGTTGCCATGGCAACCGTTTCCATAGCAACCGTTGCCATGGCATCCGTTTCCATAGCAACCGTTGCCATGGCAACCGTTTCTATAGCAACCGTTTCCATGGCAACCGTTTCCATAGCAACCGTTGCCATAGCAACCGTTGCCATGGCAACCGTTGCCATGGCAACCGTTTCCATGGCAACCGTTTCCATAGCAACCGTTTCCATAGCAACCGTTGCCATAGCAACCGTTGTCATGACAACCGTTTCCATGGCAACCGTTGCCATGGCAACCGTTTCCATAGCAACAGTAGCAACCGTTTCCATAGCAACCGTTTCCATAGCAACCGTTGCCATGGCAACCGTTTCCATAGCAACCGTTGCCATGGCAACCGTTTCCATAGCAACCGTTGCCATGGCAACCGTTTTCATAGCAACCGTTGCCATGGCAACCGTTTCCATAGCAACCGTTGCCATGGCAACCGTTTCCATAGCAACCGTTGCCATGGCAACCGTTTCCATAGCAACCGTTGCCATGGCAACCGTTTCCATAGCAACCGTTGCCATGGCAACTGTTTCCATAGCAACCGTTGCCATGGCAACCGTTTCCATAGCAACCGTTGCCATGGCAACCGTTTCCATAGCAACCGTTGCCATGGCAACCGTTTCCATAGCAACCGTTCCCATAGCAACCGTTGCCACGGCAACCGGTCCACAGCAACCGTTGCCATAGCAACCGTTTCCATAGCAACCGTTGCCATGGCAACCGTTTTCATAGCAACCGTTGCCATGGCAACCGTTTCCATAGCAACCGTTGCCATGGCAACCGTTTCCATAGCAACCGTTGCCATGGCAACCGTTTCCATAGCAACCGTTGCCATGGCAACCGTTTCCATAGCAACCGTTGCCATGGCAACCGTTTCCATAGCAACCGTTGCCATGGCAACCGTTTCCATAGCAACCGATGCCATAGCAGCGTTTCCATAGCAACCGTTTTCATAGCAACCGTTTCCATAGCAACCGTTGCCATAGCAACCGTTTCCATAGCAACCGTTTCCATAGCAACCGTTTCCATAGCAACCGTTGCCATGGCAACCGTTGCCATGGCAACCGTTTCCATGGCAACCGTTTCCATAGCAACCGTTTCCATAGCAACCGTTGCCATAGCAACCGTTGTCATGACAACCGTTTCCATGGCAACCGTTGCCATGGCAACCGTTTCCATAGCAACAGTAGCAACCGTTTCCATAGCAACCGTTTCCATAGCAACCGTTGCCATGGCAACCGTTTCCATAGCAACCGTTGCCATGGCAACCGTTTCCATAGCAACCGTTGCCATGGCAACCGTTTCCATAGCAACCGTTGCCATGGCAACCGTTTCCATAGCAACCGTTGCCATGGCAACCGTTTCCATAGCAACCGTTGCCATGGCAACCGTTTCCATAGCAACCGTTGCCATGGCAACCGTTTCCATAGCAACCGTTGCCATGGCAACTGTTTCCATAGCAACCGTTGCCATGGCAACCGTTTCCATAGCAACCGTTGCCATGGCAACCGTTTCCATAGCAACCGTTGCCATGGCAACCGTTTCCATAGCAACCGTTCCCATAGCAACCGTTGCCACGGCAACCGGTCCACAGCAACCGTTGCCATAGCAACCGTTTCCATAGCAACCGTTGCCATGGCGACCGTTGCCATGGCAACCGTTTTCATAGCAACCGTTGCCATGGCAACCGTTTCCATAGCAACCGTTGCCATGGCAACCGTTTCCATAGCAACCGATGCCATAGCAGCGTTTCCATAGCAACCGTTTTCATAGCAACCGTTTCCATAGCAACCGTTTCCATAGCAACCGTTTCCATAGCAACCGTTTCCATAGCAACCGTTGCCATGGCAACCGTTTCCATAGCAACCGTTGCCATGGCATCCGTTTCCATAGCAACAGTAGCAACCGTTTTCATTGCAATCGTTGCCATGGCAACCGTTTCCATGGCAACCGTTTCCATAGCAACCGTTGCCATGGCATCCGTTTCCATAGCAACCGTTGCCATGGCAACCGTTTCCATAGCAACCGTTGCCATGGCAACCGTTTCCATAGCAACCGTTGCAATGGCAACCGTTTCCATAGCAACCGTTGCCATGGCAACCGTTTTCATAGCAACCGTTGCCATGGCAACCGTTTCCATAGCAACCGTTGCCATGGCAACCGTTTCCATAGCAACCGTTGCCATGGCAACCGTTTCCATAGCAACCGTTGCCATGGCAACCGTTTCCATAGCAACCGTTGCCATGGCAACCGTTTCCATAGCAACCGTTGCCATGGCAACCGTTTCCATAGCAACCGTTGCCATGGCAACCGTTTCCATAGCAACCGTTGCCATGGCAACCGTTTCCATAGCAACCGTTGCCATGGCAACCGTTTCCATAGCAACCGTTTCCATAGCAACCGTTGCCATGGCAACCGTTTCCATAGCAACCGTTGCCATGGCAACCGTTGCCATGGCAACCGTTTCCATAGCAACCGTTGCCATGGCAACCGTTTCCATAGCAACCGTTGCCATGGCAACCGTTTCCATAGCAACCGTTGCCATGGCAACCGTTTCCATAGCAACCGTTGCCATGGCAACCGTTTCCATAGCAACCGTTCCCATAGCAACCGTTGCCACGGCAACCGGTCCACAGCAACCGTTGCCATGGCAACCGTTTCCATAGCAACCGTTGCCATGGCAACCGTTTCCATGGCAACCGTTTCCATAGCAACCGTTGCCATAGCAACCGTTGTCATGGCAACCGTTTCCATGGCAACCGTTGCCATGGCAACCGTTTCCATAGCAACCGTTGCCATGGCAACCGTTTCTATAGCAACCGTTTCCATGGCAACCGTTTCCATAGCAACCGTTGCCATAGCAACCGTTGCCATGGCAACCGTTGCCATGGCAACCGTTTCCATGGCAACCGTTTCCATAGCAACCGTTTCCATAGCAACCGTTGCCATAGCAACCGTTGTCATGACAACCGTTTCCATGGCAACCGTTGCCATGGCAACCGTTTCCATAGCAACAGTAGCAACCGTTTCCATAGCAACCGTTTCCATAGCAACCGTTGCCATGGCAACCGTTTCCATAGCAACCGTTGCCATGGCAACCGTTTCCATAGCAACCGTTGCCATGGCAACCGTTTTCATAGCAACCGTTGCCATGGCAACCGTTTCCATAGCAACCGTTGCCATGGCAACCGTTTCCATAGCAACCGTTGCCATGGCAACCGTTTCCATAGCAACCGTTGCCATGGCAACCGTTTCCATAGCAACCGTTGCCATGGCAACTGTTTCCATAGCAACCGTTGCCATGGCAACCGTTTCCATAGCAACCGTTGCCATGGCAACCGTTTCCATAGCAACCGTTGCCATGGCAACCGTTTCCATAGCAACCGTTCCCATAGCAACCGTTGCCACGGCAACCGGTCCACAGCAACCGTTGCCATAGCAACCGTTTCCATAGCAACCGTTGCCATGGCAACCGTTTTCATAGCAACCGTTGCCATGGCAACCGTTTCCATAGCAACCGTTGCCATGGCAACCGTTTCCATAGCAACCGTTGCCATGGCAACCGTTTCCATAGCAACCGTTGCCATGGCAACCGTTTCCATAGCAACCGTTGCCATGGCAACCGTTTCCATAGCAACCGTTGCCATGGCAACCGTTTCCATAGCAACCGATGCCATAGCAGCGTTTCCATAGCAACCGTTTTCATAGCAACCGTTTCCATAGCAACCGTTGCCATAGCAACCGTTTCCATAGCAACCGTTTCCATAGCAACCGTTTCCATAGCAACCGTTGCCATGGCAACCGTTGCCATGGCAACCGTTTCCATGGCAACCGTTTCCATAGCAACCGTTTCCATAGCAACCGTTGCCATAGCAACCGTTGTCATGACAACCGTTTCCATGGCAACCGTTGCCATGGCAACCGTTTCCATAGCAACAGTAGCAACCGTTTCCATAGCAACCGTTTCCATAGCAACCGTTGCCATGGCAACCGTTTCCATAGCAACCGTTGCCATGGCAACCGTTTCCATAGCAACCGTTGCCATGGCAACCGTTTCCATAGCAACCGTTGCCATGGCAACCGTTTCCATAGCAACCGTTGCCATGGCAACCGTTTCCATAGCAACCGTTGCCATGGCAACCGTTTCCATAGCAACCGTTGCCATGGCAACCGTTTCCATAGCAACCGTTGCCATGGCAACTGTTTCCATAGCAACCGTTGCCATGGCAACCGTTTCCATAGCAACCGTTGCCATGGCAACCGTTTCCATAGCAACCGTTGCCATGGCAACCGTTTCCATAGCAACCGTTCCCATAGCAACCGTTGCCACGGCAACCGGTCCACAGCAACCGTTGCCATAGCAACCGTTTCCATAGCAACCGTTGCCATGGCGACCGTTGCCATGGCAACCGTTTTCATAGCAACCGTTGCCATGGCAACCGTTTCCATAGCAACCGTTGCCATGGCAACCGTTTCCATAGCAACCGATGCCATAGCAGCGTTTCCATAGCAACCGTTTTCATAGCAACCGTTTCCATAGCAACCGTTTCCATAGCAACCGTTTCCATAGCAACCGTTTCCATAGCAACCGTTGCCATGGCAACCGTTTCCATAGCAACCGTTGCCATGGCATCCGTTTCCATAGCAACAGTAGCAACCGTTTTCATTGCAATCGTTGCCATGGCAACCGTTTCCATGGCAACCGTTTCCATAGCAACCGTTGCCATGGCATCCGTTTCCATAGCAACCGTTGCCATGGCAACCGTTTCCATAGCAACCGTTGCCATGGCAACCGTTTCCATAGCAACCGTTGCAATGGCAACCGTTTCCATAGCAACCGTTGCCATGGCAACCGTTTTCATAGCAACCGTTGCCATGGCAACCGTTTCCATAGCAACCGTTGCCATGGCAACCGTTTCCATAGCAACCGTTGCCATGGCAACCGTTTCCATAGCAACCGTTGCCATGGCAACCGTTTCCATAGCAACCGTTGCCATGGCAACCGTTTCCATAGCAACCGTTGCCATGGCAACCGTTTCCATAGCAACCGTTGCCATGGCAACCGTTTCCATAGCAACCGTTGCCATGGCAACCGTTTCCATAGCAACCGTTGCCATGGCAACCGTTTCCATAGCAACCGTTTCCATAGCAACCGTTGCCATGGCAACCGTTTCCATAGCAACCGTTGCCATGGCAACCGTTGCCATGGCAACCGTTTCCATAGCAACCGTTGCCATGGCAACCGTTTCCATAGCAACCGTTGCCATGGCAACCGTTTCCATAGCAACCGTTGCCATGGCAACCGTTTCCATAGCAACCGTTGCCATGGCAACCGTTTCCATAGCAACCGTTCCCATAGCAACCGTTGCCACGGCAACCGGTCCACAGCAACCGTTGCCATGGCAACCGTTTCCATAGCAACCGTTGCCATGGCAACCGTTTCCATGGCAACCGTTTCCATAGCAACCGTTGCCATAGCAACCGTTGTCATGGCAACCGTTTCCATGGCAACCGTTGCCATGGCAACCGTTTCCATAGCAACCGTTGCCATGGCAACTGTTTCTATAGCAATCGTTGCCATGGCAACCGTTTCCATAGCAACCGTTGCCATGGCAACCGTTTCCATAGCAACCGTTGCCATGGCAACCGTTTCCATAGCAACCGTTCCCATAGCAACCGTTGCCACGGCAACCGGTCCACAGCAACCGTTGCCATGGCAACCGTTTCCATAGCAACCGTTGCCATGGCAACCGTTTCCATGGCAACCGTTTCCATAGCAACCGTTGCCATAGCAACCGTTGTCATGGCAACCGTTTCCATGGCAACCGTTGCCATGGCAACCGTTTCCATAGCAACCGTTTCCATAGCAACCGTTTCCATAGCAACCGTTGCCATGGCAACCGTTTCCATAGCAACCGTTGCCATGGCAACCGTTTCCATAGCAACCGTTGCCATGACAACCGTTTCCATAGCAACCGTTGCCATGGCAACCGTTTCCATAGCAACCGTTGCCATGGCAACCGTTTCCATAGCAACCGTTGCCATGACAACCGTTTCCATAGCAACCGTTGCCATGGCAACCGGTCCATAGCAACCGTTGCCATGGCAACCGTTTCCATGGCAACCGTTGCCATGGCAACCGTTTCCATAGCAACCGTTGCCATGGCAACCGTTTCCATGGCAACCATTTCCATAGCAACCGTTGCCATGGCAACCGTTTCCATAGCAACCGTTGCCATGGCAACCGGTCCATAGCAACCGTTGCCATGGCAACCGTTTCCATAGCAACCGTTGCCATGGCAACCGTTTCTATAGCAACCGTTGCCATGGCAACCGTTTCCATAGCAACCGTTGCCATGGCAACCGTTTCCCATAGCAACCGTTGCCATGGCAACCGTTTCCATAGCAACCGTTTCCATAGCAACCGTTGCCATGGCAACCGTTTCCATACTAACCGTTTCCATTGCGCAAGGGGAAGGGAAAGGGAAGGGGAAGGGGTGGGGCGGGGGGGAAGGGGCGGGAAGGGAAAGGGGAGGGGGAAGCGGGAGGGGAGGGGCGGGAAGGGGAGGGGAAGGGAAGGGAGAAGGAAGGGAGCTGGAAGGGGGCGCGAAGGGGCGGGAAGGGGAGGGGGGAGAGGAAGGGGGGGAAGGGGAAAGGGAAGGAAGGGGGAGGGAAGGGAAGGGGGGAGGGAAGGGGGAGGGAAGGGGAAGGGAAGGGGAAAGGGAGGGAAGGGGAGGAAAGGGGAAGGGAGGGGGAAAGGGTGGGAAGGGGTGGGAAGGGGGAGGGAAGGGGGGAAGGGGCGGGAAGGGGGGAAGGGGTGGGAAGGGGAGGGAAGGGGAAGGGAAGGGGAAGGGAAGGGGAAGGGGAAGGGAGGGAAAGGGAGGGAAGGGA